>CM066568.1:2357500-2957500 GCA_033816785.1 Picus viridis
GTGTCTTTGTGTCTGTGTCTGTCTCTGCGTCTGTGTGTGTCTCTGTGTGTGTCTGTGTGCCTGTGTCTGTCTCTGCGTGTGTGTGTGTCTCTGTGTGTCTGTGTGCCTGTGTGTGTCTCTGTGTGTGTCTGTGTCTGTCTCTGTCTGTGTGTGTCTCTGTGTGTCTGTGTGCCTGTGTGTGTGTCTCTGTGTGTGTCTCTGTGTGTCTGTGTGTCTGTCTCTGTGTCTGTGTGTGCCTCTGTGTGTGTCTGTGTGTCTGTGTCTCTGTCTGTGTGTGTCTCTGTGTGTCTGTGTGCCTGTGTGTGTCTCTGTGTGTGTCTGTGTCTGTCTCTGCGTCTGTGTGTGTCTCTGTGTGTGTCTGTGTGTCTGTGTCTCTGCGTCTGTGTGTGTCTCTGTGTGTCTGTGTGCCTGTGTGTGTCTCTGTGTGTGTCTGTGTGTCTGTGTCTGTCTCTGCGTCTCTGTGTGTCTCTGTGTGTCTGTGTGCCTGTGTGTCTCTGTGTGTCCGTGTGTCTGTCTGTGTGTCTGTGTGTGCCTGTGTGTGTCTCTGTGTGTGTCTGTGTGTCTGTGTCTGTCTCTGCATCTGTGTGTGTCTCTGTGTGTGTGTCTGTGTGCGTGTGTGTGTCTCTGTGTGTGTCTTTGTGTCTGTGTCTGTCTCTGTCTGTGTGTGTCTCTGTGTGTGTCTGTGTGTCTGTGTCTGTCTCTGCGTCTGTGTGTGTCTCTGTGTGTGTGTCTGTGTGCGTGTGTGTGTCTCTGTGTGTGTCTTTGTGTCTGTGTCTGTCTCTGCGTCTGTGTGTGTGTCTGTGTGTGTCTGTGTGCCTGTGTCTGTCTGCGTGTGTGTGTGTCTCTGTGTGTCTGTGTGCCTGTGTGTGTCTCTGTGTGTGTCTGTGTGTCTGTGTCTGTCTCTGCGTCTGTGTGTGTCTCTGTGTGTCTGTGTGCCTGTGTGTGTGTCTCTGTGTGTGCATGTCTCTGTGTGTCTGTGTGTCTGTCTCTGTGTCTGTGTGTGCCTGTGTGTCTGTGTCTCTGCTGTCTGTGTGTGTCTCTGTGTGTCTGTGTGTCTGCGTGTGTGTCTGTGTGTGCGTGTCTCTGTGTGTCTGTGTGTCTGTCTCTGCGTCTGTGTGTCTGTGTGTGTCTCTGTGTGTCTCTGTGTGTCTGTGCCTGTCTCTGTGTCTGTGTGTGTCTCTGTCTGTGTGTCTGTGTGTCTGTGTGTCTGTGTCTGTGTGTGTCTCTGTGTGTCTGTGTGCCTGTGTGTGTATCTGTGTGTGTCTGTGTGTCTGTGTCTGTCTCTGCGTCTGTGTGTGTCTCTGTGTGTGTCTGTGTGTCTGTGTCTGTCTCTGCGTCTGTGTGTGTCTGTGTGTCTGTGTGTCTGTGTCTGTGTGTGTCTGTGTGTCTGTCTGTGCGTCTGTGTGTGTATCTGTGTGTGTCTGTGTGTCTGTGTCTCTGCGTCTGTGTGTGTCTCTGTGTGTCTGTGTGCCTGTGTGTGTCTCTGTGTGTGTGTCTGTGTGTCTGTGTCTGTCTCTGCGTCTGTGTGTCTCTGTGTGTCTGTGTGCCTGTGTGTGTCTCTGTGTGTGTGTCTGTGTGTCTGTGTCTCTGCGTCTGTGTGTGTCTCTGTGTGTCTGTGTGCCTGTGTGTGTCTCTGTGTGTGTCTGTGTGTCTGTGTCTGTCTCTGCGTCTGTGTGTGTCTCTGTGTGTGTGTCTGTGTGCCTGTGTGTGTCTCTGTGTGTGTCTTTGTGTCTGTGTCTGTCTCTGCGTCTGTGTGTGTCTCTGTGTGTGTCTGTGTGCCTGTGTCTGTCTCCGCGTGTGTGTGTGTCTCTGTGTGTCTGTGTGCCTGTGTGTGTCTCTGTGTGTGTCTGTGTGCCTGTGTCTGTCTCCGTGTGTGTGTGTCTGTGTGTCTGTGTGCCTGTGTGTGTCTCTGTGTGTGTCTGTGTGCCTGTGTCTGTCTCTGCGTGTGTGTGTGTCTCTGTGTGTCTGTGTGCCTGTGTGTGTCTCTGTGTGTGTCTGTGTGCCTGTGTCTGTCTCTGCGTCTGTGTGTGTCTCTGTGTGTGTCTGTGTGCCTGTGTGTGTCTCTGTGTGTGTCTGTGTCTCTGTGTGTCTGTCTGCCTGTGTGTGTCTCTGTGTGTGTCTGTGTGTCTGTGTCTGTCTCTGCGTGTGTGTGTGTCTCTGTGTGTCTGTGTGCCTGTGTGTGTCTCTGTGTGTGTCTGTGTGTCTGTGTCTGTCTCTGCGTCTGTGTGTGTCTTTGTGTGTCTGTGTGCCTGTGTGTGTCTCTGTGTGTGTCTGTGTGTCTGTGTCCTTCTCTGCGTCTGTGTGTGTCTTTGTGTGTCTGTGTGCCTGTGTGTGTCTGTGTGTCCGTGTGTCTGTCTCTGCGTCTGTGTGTGTCTCTGTGTGTCTGTGTGCCTGTGTGTGTCTCTGTGTGTGTCTGTGTGTCTGTGTCCTTCTCTGCGTCTGTGTGTGTCTTTGTGTGTCTGTGTGCCTGTGTGTCTCTGTGTGTCCGTGTGTCTGTCTCTGCGTCTGTGTGTGTCTCTGTGTGTCTGTGTGCCTGTGTGTGTCTCTGTGTGTGTCTGTGTGTCTGTGTCCTTCTCTGCGTCTGTGTGTGTCTTTGTGTGTCTGTGTGCCTGTGTGTCTCTGTGTGTCCGTGTGTCTGTCTCTGCGTCTGTGTGTGTCTCTGTGTGTCTGTGTGCCTGTGTGTGTCTCTGTGTGTGTCTCTGTGTGTCTGTGTGCCTTTGTGTGTCTGTGTGTGTGTCTGTGTGTCTGTGTCTGTCTCTGCGTCTCTGTGTGTCTCTGTGTGTCTGTGTGCCTGTGTGTCTCTGTGTGTCCGTGTGTCTGTCTGTGTGTCTGTGTGTGCCTGTGTGTGTCTCTGTGTGTGTCTGTGTGTCTGTGTCTGTCTCTGCGTCTCTGTGTGTCTCTGTGTGTCTGTGTGCCTGTGTGTCTCTGTGTGTCCGTGTGTCTGTCTGTGTGTCTGTGTGTGCCTGTGTGTGTCTCTGTGTGTGTCTTTGTGTCTCTGTGTGTCTGTGTGCCTGTGTGTGTCTCTGTGTGTGTCTGTGTGTCTGTGTCTGTCTCTGCTGTGTGTCTGTGTGTGTCTCTGTCTGTGTGTCTGTGTCTGTCTCTGTCTGTGTGTGTCTCTGTGTGTGTCTGTGTGTCTGTGTCTGTCTCTGCGTCTGTGTGTGTCTCTGTGTGTGTCTGTGTGTCTGTGTCTGTCTCTGCGTCTGTGTGTGTCTCTGTGTGTCTGTGTGCCTGTGTGTGTCTCTGTGTGTGTCTGTGTGTCTGTGTCTGTCTCTGCGTCTGTGTGTGTCTCTGTGTGTGTCTGTGTGTCTGTGTCTGTCTCTGTGTGTGTCTGTGTGTCTGTGTGTGTCTCTGTGTGTGTCTGTGTCTCTGTGTGTGTCTGTGTGCCTGTGTGTGTCTCTGTGTGTGTCTGTGTGTCTGTGTCTGTCTCTGCGTCTGTGTCTGTCTCTGTGTGTCTGTGTGTCTGTGTCTGTCTCTGCGTCTGTGTGTGTCTCTGTGTGTGTCTGTGTGTCTGTGTGTCTCTGCGTCTGTGTGTGTCTCTGTGTGTGTCTGTGTGTGTGTCTGTCTCTGTGTCTGTGTGTGTCTGTGTGTCTGTGTCTCTGCGTCTGTCTCTCTGTGTCTGTGTGCTGTGTGTCTGTGTCTGTCTCTGTGTGTGTCTGTGTGTCTGTGTCTGTCTCTGTGTCTGTGTGTGTCTCTGTGTGTGTCTGTGTGTCTGTCTCTGCGTCTGTGCGTGTCTCTGTGTGTGTCTGTGTGTCTGTGTCTGTCTCTGTCTCTGTGTGTGTCTGTGTGTCTGTGTCTGTCTCTGTCTGTCTCGTCTGTGTGTCTCTGTGTGTCTGTGTGTCTGTCTGTAGCGTGTGTGTGTCTCTGTGTGTCTGTGTGCCTGTGTGTGTCTCTGTGTGTGTCTGTGTGCCTGTGTCTGTCTCCGCGTGTGTGTGTGTCTCTGTGTGTGTCTGTGTGCCTGTGTCTGTCTCCGCGTGTGTGTGTGTCTCTGTGTGTCTGTGTGCCTGTGTGTGTCTCTGTGTGTCTGTGTGCCTGTGTCTGTCTCTGCGTCTGTGTGTGTCTCTGCGTGTCTGTGTGCCTGTGTGTGTCTCTGTGTGTGTCTGTGTGCCTGTGTCTGTCTCGCGTGTGTGTGTCTCTGTGTGTGTCTGTGTGCCTGTGTCTGTCTCCCGCGTGTGTGTGTGTCTCTGTGTGTCTGTGTGCCTGTGTGTGTCTCTGTGTGTGTCTGTGTGTCTGTGTCTGTCTCTGCGTCTGTGTGTGTCTTTGTGTGTCTGTGTGCCTGTGTGTGTCTCTGTGTGTGTCTGTGTGTCTGTGTCCTTCTCTGCGTCTGTGTGTGTCTTTGTGTGTCTGTGTGCCTGTGTGTCTCTGTGTGTCCGTGTGTCTGTCTCTGCGTCTGTGTGTGTCTCTGTGTGTCTGTGTGCCTGTGTGTGTCTCTGTGTGTGTCTGTGTGTCTGTGTCCTTCTCTGCGTCTGTGTGTGTCTTTGTGTGTCTGTGTGCCTGTGTGTCTCTGTGTGTGTCCGTGTGTCTGTCTGCGTCTGTGTGTGTCTCTGTGTGTCTGTGTGCCTGTGTGTGTCTCTGTGTGTGTCTCTGTGTGTCTGTGTGCCTTTGTGTGTCTGTGTGTGTGTCTGTGTGTCTGTGTCTGTCTCTGCGTCTCTGTGTGTCTCTGTGTCTGTGTGCCTGTGTGTCTCTGTGTGTCCGTGTGTCTGTCTGTGTGTCTGTGTGTGCCTGTGTGTGTCTCTGTGTGTGTCTGTGTGTCTGTGTCTGTCTCTGCGTCTCTGTGTGTCTCTGTGTGTGTCTGTGTGTCTGTCTCTGCCCATGTGTGTCTCTGTGTGTGTCTTTGTGTCTCTGTGTGTCTGTGTGCCTGTGTGTGTCTCTGTGTGTGTCTGTGTGTCTGTGTCTGTCTCTGCGTCTGTGTGTGTCTCTGTGTGTGTCTGTGTGTCTGTGTGTGTCTCTGTGTCTGTGTGTCTGTGTCTGTCTCTCTGCGTCTGTGTGTGTCTCTGTGTGTCTGTGTGTCTGTGTCTCTGCGTCTGTGTGTGTCTCTGTGTGTCTGTGTGCCTGTGTGTGTCTCTGTGTGTGTGTCTGTGTGTCTGTGTCTGTCTCTGCGTCTGTGTGTGTCTCTGTGTGTGTCTGTGTGTCTGTGTCTGTCTCTGTGTGTGTCTGTGTGTCTGTGTGTGTCTCTGTGTGTGTCTGTGTCTCTGTGTGTGTCTGTGTGCCTGTGTGTGTCTCTGTGTGTCTGTGTGTCTGTGTCTGTCTCTGCGTCTGTGTCTGTCTCTGTGTGTGTGTCTGTGTGTGTGTCTGTCTCTGTGTCTGTGTGTGTCTGTGTGTCTGTGTGTCTGTGTCTCTGCGTCTGTGTGTGTCTCTGTGTGTCTGTGTGCCTGTGTGTGTCTCTGTGTGTGTCTGTGTGTGTCTCTGTGTCTGTGTGCCTGTGTCTGTCTCGTCTGTGCGTGTCTCTGTGTGTGTCTGTGTGTCTGTGTCTGTCTCTGCGTCTGTGTGTCTCTGTGTGTCTGTGTGTCTGTCTGTGTCTGTCTCTGCGTCTGTGTGTGTCTCTGTGTGTGTCTGTGTGTCTGTGTCTGTCTCTGCGTCTGTGTGTGTCTCTGTGTGTG
Organism: Picus viridis; assembly: GCA_033816785.1. Lineage (NCBI taxonomy): Eukaryota > Metazoa > Chordata > Aves > Piciformes > Picidae > Picus > Picus viridis. The sequence goes on from CM066568.1 coordinate 2,363,098, forward strand.
TCTGTGTGTGTGTCTGTCTCTGTGTCTGTGTGTGTCTGTGTGTCTGTGTGTCTGTGTCTCTGCGTCTGTGTGTGTCTCTGTGTGTCTGTGTGCCTGTGTGTGTCTCTGTGTGTGTCTGTGTGTCTGTGTCTGTCTCTGCGTCTGTGTGTGTCTCTGTGTGTGTGTCTGTGTGTCTGTCTCTGTGTCTGTGTGTGTCTCTGTTTGTCTGTGTGCCTGTGTCTGTCTCTGTGTGTGTCTGTGTGTCTGTGTCTGTCTCTGCGTCTGTGTGTGTCTCTGTGTGTGTCTGTGTGTCTGTGTCTGTCTCTGCGTCTGTGTGTGTCTCCGTGTGTGTCTGTGTGTCTGTGTCTCTGCGTCTGTGTGTGTCTCTGTGTGTGTCTATGTCTGTGTGTGTGTCTGTGTGTCTGTCTCTGCGTCTCTGTGTGTCTCTGTGTGTCTGTGTGCCTGTGTGTCTCTGTGTGTCCGTGTGCCTGTGTGTGTCTGTGTGTGTCTGTGTGAGCCTGTGTGTGTCTCTGTGTGTGTCTGTGTGTGCCTGTTGGTGTCTCTGTGTGTCTGTGTGTGTGTCTGTGTGAGCCTGTGTGTGTCTCTGTGTGTGTCTGTGTGTGTGTGTCTGTGTGAGCCTGTGTGTGTCTCTGTGTGTGTCTGTGTGTGCCTGTGTGTGTCTCTGTGTGTGTCTGTGTGAGCCTGTGTGTCTCTGTGTGTGTGTCTGTGTGTGCCTGTGTGTGTCTCTGTGTGTCTGTGTGTGTGTGTCTGTGTGAGCCTGTGTGTGTCTCTGTGTGTGTGTCTGTGTGAGCCTGTGTGTCTCTGTGTGTGTGTCTGTGTGTGCCTGTGTGTGTCTCTGTGTGTCTGTGTGTGTGTGTCTGTGTGAGCCTGTGTGTGTCTCTGTGTGTGTCTGTGTGAGCCTGTGTGTGTCTCTGTGTGTCTGTGTGTGCCTGTGTGTGTCTCTGTGTGTGTCTGTGTGAGCCTGTGTGTCTCTGTGTGTGTTTCTGTGTGTGCCTGTGTGTGTCTCTGTGTGTCTGTGTGTGTCTGTGTGTGCCTGTGTGTGTCTCTGTGTGTCTGTGTGAGCCTGTGTGTGTCTCTGTGTGTCTGTGTGTGTGTCTGTGTGAGCCTGTGTGTGTCTCTGTGTGTGTCTGTGTGAGCCTATGCGTGTCTGTGTGTGTGTGTCTGTGTGAGCCTGTGTGTGTGTGTCTGTGCATGTGTGTGTCTCTGTGTGTTAAAGACTCAAATGGAACAAACAAGAAAAGGTGAAAAATCAGCACGAGAGCAAATGGAAGCAAAACCACCTCGGTGAGACTGAACATTCACACATGGCACAGTTCCCCACGTCCTGGTCAAGCACGCAGTTGGGATGTCAGGCACCGTACCGTGATGAAAGCGCAGGACAAACATCAGAAATCTCTAAGTGTCAAGAGATAAGCAGTCAGAAAATGAGCCCATGAAGACCGGGAGCTGGGGCTCTGCTCTAGGTTATTAATGACGTATTTATGGCTAAGCTCCATGCCTGGCCTTCCATTCCCACATGCCATTCCCTGTCACAGAACCCAGCGTGCCCCAAATGCTTGCGAGGCACGGGTGTAGGCTAGGACAGGCACTGGCCTGCCGTCAGAAATTCATTAACACTGAACTACTAAAGTCAGGAGAATTCCATGCAATTGCTGAAGGGTCCTGAAAAAGCCAAAGCACACATCTGTAGCCTTTGAGTACTGTGTCCAGTTCTGGGCCCCTCAGTTTAAGAACATCGAGACACTTGAACGTGTCCAGAGAAGGGCAACAAGGCTGGGGAGAGGCCTTGAGCACAGCCCTGTGAGGAGAGGCTGAGGGAGCTGGGGCTGTTTAGCCTGGAAAAGAGGAGGCTCAGGGGAGACCTTCTTGCTCTCTACAACTACCTGAAAGGTGGTTGTAGCCAGGAAGGGGTTGGCCTCTTCTCTCTAGCAACCAGCACCAGAACAAGGGGACACAGTCTCAAGCTGCAACAGGGGATGTTTAGGCTGGAGGTGAGGAGAAAGTTCTTCACCGAAAGAGTCATTGGCCATTGGGATGTGCTGCCCAGGGAGGTGGTGGAGTCACCATCCCTGGAGGCATTCAAGAGGGGACTGGATGTGGCACTTGGTGCCAGGGTCTAGTCGTGAGGTTTGTGGTTGCAGGTTGGACTTGATGATCTTCGAGGTCTCTTCCAACCTTGGTGATACTGTGATACTGTGTAATACACCAATGACAAGCTCCAAAAGCAGCCTCTCTAAAGTACAGAGGAAAGATATTCTATAAACTAAAATCTGCTGTGATGTGTGCATTCCTCTCGTTACCACACGCAGCAGCAGCTTGGGGGATTTATTGCATGCAATTTACAGCAATGCTCTTTGGGAATCCTCTAAGCTCTGTGACAGTCTCCTCCTCTTATCCAGACCTCCCCCATTACACTGATAAGAGCTATATTTTCCCATCCAGAATGATCTGCAGGGTAGTCTGAACTCTGATGATCCTATTCTAGCAGCCCCCAGAAATATTAAGCATGACACACCAGCATTCCTAATGAAAGTTATACAAAGCTCTTATGGAGGAATCATCCAAATTGCTTCCACTGCTACAGCCTCTCCTTCATTTAGTCACATAGTGAAGTCAATCACCCAGTGCCCTGTGCTTCAGCCAGAGCATCTTTGTGAAGGTGGTGGCTGTGCAAGGATTAATTTTTCAGCTTGTGTGCTCTTCTATGAATACTTCAGGCACTGTTAATAGTGAAAAGGAAGCAGAAGCAGCATAGGCAACCACCGAAAGGTCACAACTTCAGTTGCAGACACTGAACCGCCATTGGGATGTGCTGCCCGGGGAGGTGGTGGAGTCGCCGTCCCCAGAGGCGTTCAAGAGGGGACTGGATGTGGCACTTGGTGCCATGGTCTAGTCGTGAGGTCTGTGGTGACAGGTTGGACTCGATGATCTTCGAGGTCTCTTCCAACCTTAGCGATACTGTGAGACTGTGATACTGTGTTCTGAAAGCAGCTGCTGGACACGTGCAGAGTGCAGGGTTCCTTAGCTGACCAATTCCTTAGCTGCCTAGAGCAAAGCAATCACATTCCATGGGTGCCAAGAACAACAGCCTCACCTTGGCACCCTTGGATTGGCACATGCTGCAGAAGCCACCTCCTTGACATGCTGGCATCTCTCACTGGGAACAGATTTTAGCTTATAGGTGTGGTTGGATTTTACTGCTTAGGTCATTGATAACAAAGAGTATAAAAAACAGGCACTCTGAGCAAAGGTCACTTTGGTTAGGGCTGCTAGGGACTTCTGCCTCTGTTAGTTAGCTACTTCTGGCAAGGGCTTTGGTGCAGGGATGCTGTTAGGGATATGCTCAGGACTTCTGTTAGCTGCTTTGGGAGGACTTCTGAGGTTTTCTGCTCTCTGCATTTCAGGAATCTCATTGCTATACAGCAACAGGCTTCATGCCTTCATTTGTCACCCAGTGGCACCTCATTATAACTGGTCTACAACTGCATTCAGCTACCCCAGACCAGGGAGCACCAAACTTCTGCTTCAAATTCGTTCTGTTTTTTAATTCAAAACCCAAAAGGGAAAGAGATTCATCATTCACTGCTGTGATGGTTCAAAGCATGGTGACACACACTTGTAGTCCAAGCTGCTCAGGAGGCTGAGCCTGCAGCATCCCTTGAGCCTAGCAGTTCTGGGCTGCAGTGCCCTATGCCCAGCAGGCACCCAGGCTATGGCTGGCATCAACATCACAGTATCACAGTACGTTAGAGGTTGTAAGGGACCTCCAGAGACCATCCAGTCCAACCCCCCTGCCAAAGCAGGATCACCCAGGGCAGTCTGCACAGGAATGCATCCAGATGGGTTTGGAAAGGCTCCAGAGAAGGAGACTCCACAACCTCTCTGGGCAGCCTGCTCCAGGGCTCTGTCACTCTCACTGCAAAGAAGTTTCTCCTCATGTTGAGCTGAAACCTTCTCTCTTCAAGTTTGTATCCATTGGTCCTATTGTCTTATTGCTGTGCACCACCCAAAAGAGCTTGGCCCCCTCCACTTCACAGTATCACAGTATCACCAAGGTTGGAAGAGACCTCAAAGATCATTGAGTCCAACCTGAACTTGACACCCACCCCTCAGATATTGATAGGCATTGATCAGATCCTCTCTCAGCCTTCTCTTCTCCAGACTAAACAGCCCCAGGGCTCTCAGTCTCTCTTCACAGGGAAGAAGCCCAAGTCCCCTAATCATCCTCATGGCTCTCTGTTGGACTCTCTCCAGCAGGTCTCTGCCTCTCTAGAACTGGGGAGCCCCAAACTGGACATAGGATTGCAGGTGTGGTGTCAGCAGGGCAGAGCAGAGTGCGAAGAGGAGCTTCCCTAGCCTTGCCGGCCACACTTTTCTTGCTGCACCCCAGGATCCCATTTGCTTTCTTGGCCACAAGGGCACATTGCTGTCCCATGCAGAACTTGCTGTCCACCAGCACTCCATGGAGCTGCTTTCCAGCAGTGCAGCCCCTAACCTGTACTGGTGCCTTCTGTTATTCCTCCTCAGGTGAAGAACCCTGTATTTGTCCTTGTTGAACTTCATGAAGTTTGCCTGCACCCAGCTTTCCTGTCCAGATCTCACTGGATGGCAGCACAGCCTGACAGGCATCAGCCACCCCCTAGTTTTGTAACATCTGCAAACTTGCTGAGAGTACTCTCAATCCCCTCATCCCGGTCACTGATAAAGGTAGTGAACAAAACTGGACCCAGTACCAATCCCTGGGATATGGTGAGCCCCAGGGAGCTGGGCACACCGGGGTGACTAAGGAGGGATGGATCATTATGGTTCCAAGCTGGAACTTTAGCCCAGTTCCTAATTGCAAAATGAGAGTAGGGGTTTGCCATAGAGTTAGAGTTAAAGGTAAGTAAAGTTAGGGACTGGATACAGGATAGTAACAACTGCTAGGTCTATATCATCCCATTCATTTGCTGCATAGCTTAGTCTTGGTTGCACAGATGGTTCTTGCTTCTTTCTTCTCTGTTGCTTCTGCTTGCAACTTCTCTCTCTCTCCATGGCCTTGCTGGGGTAATCTCCGCTTGGACTACTGTGTGCGAGGCACCGGGGAGAAGGTTGCTAGGGGAGGAGGAGGTTGCTAGGGGAGGAGGAGGTTGCTAGGGGAGGAGGAGGTTGCTAGCAGTCCCCCTGGGTAGCCCAGTGGGGTACTCCTGAGTGTTGAGCTGTAAATGTGTGTAAATGTATTTTGTGTATGTCTTACCACCTTATGTAACTTCAGATTTAGTCCATTTTCAGAACTATAACTTCATTTTACTTCCAAATCTTTTCTGAGCTCGTCTGGTGAATTATTCTGGACATAACTCTCAATCCTGGGAGTGAATCTCCAACTGCTGGGGGTGGGGAGGCAGATCCTAACCCCACAACAACTATCTTCCAACTCCATGAATAGACTACATCACTAACCTCCAGAATGCAAACTCTAGGCCTAGGCCAGAATTTCTGGACTTAGACTTTTTGACAGACTTAGAAATCGAGATGCATCGGAGGTGTGCAGCTGACTTAGACCTCCACAACCTTACCTTCTTCTGAAGAACATTCACTTTGCGTTCCTTCACCTCTAGCATGTCCTTGAGGTCATGGATCTCTCCTGCTTGAGTCCCCTTCTCCTCTGCCATCTCCTGAATCTGCTTTGTCTTCTTATTCAGCATGGTCTCCTTCTCCTCCAGACGCAATCGCAGCGCATCCACCTGGATGGGGAGGTGCAGAAACAGGGTTTCCTCAGCACTGATGGAGGGAACTTTTAGCAGTGAACTGTACTTACACAGGGGAGTGAGAGCTGTCAAATTACAAACAGACTGACAAAATAACATCCCTTACTTTAAAACCTGCATACATACACTCTGAGGGGAGACCAAACAGTAGAAATACTGAAATGTTTTATTCCCAGATTCTATAAGGCTGATGCTCAAATCATACTTCTGACATAGAATCATAGAATCAATAAGGTTGGAAAAGACCTCCAGGATCATCAAGTCCAACCTGTCACCACAGACCTCATGCCTACTAGACCATGGCACCAAGTGCCACGTCCAATCCTCTCTTGAACACCTCCATGGACAGTGACTCCACCACCTCCCTGGGCAGCACATCCCAATGGCCAGTTACTCTCTCTGTGAAGAACTTTCTCCTCACCTCCAGCCTAAACTTCCCCTGGCACAGCTTGAGACTGTGTCCTCTTGTTCTGGTGCTGGGTGCCTGGGAGAAGAGACCAACCCCCACCTGGCTACAACCTCCCTTCAGGTAGTTGTAGAGAGCAAGAAGGTCACCCCTGAGCCTCCTCTTCTCCAGGCTAAACAGCCCCAGCTCCCTCAGCCTCTCCTCACAGGGCTGTGCTCAAGGCTCTCCCCAGCCTCGTTGCCCCTCTCTGGACACCTTCAAGAGTCTCAATGTTCTTCTTAAATTGAGGAGCACAGAACTGGACACAGAACTCAAGGTGTGGCCTAACCAGTGCTGAGTACAGGGGCACAATGACTTCCCTGCTGCTGCTGGCCACACTGTTCCTGATGCAGGCCAGCATGCCATTGGCCTTCTTGGCCACCTGGGCACGCTGCTGGCTCATCATTCAGTCTTGTAAGATACAAGTCTCTAATTTCTTTCTTCAAAGCAGAAGCCAACACAATGTTGCAGTGTTGAGAAATCCTCTCAAATGAAGGAAAACTGACCCCTTCACTTGAACACTGCTGATGTTCACAGATTTAAATACTGACTGCTAGTAACAAACAGTCACTTTACAGTCTACCCCCTGCTGCTGAGACCACACCTGGAGTACTGTGTCCAGTTCTGGAGCCCCTAGTACAAGAAAGATTTGGAGGTATCCAGAGAAGGGCCACAAGGGTGAGCAGAGGGCTGGAGATCCTCTCCTGTGAGGACAGCCTGAGAGAGTTGGGGTTGTTCAGTCTGGAGAAGTCTCCAAGGAGACCTTCTTGTGGCCTTCCAGTATCTGAAGGGGGCTACAAGAAAGCTGGGGAGGGACTTCTTAGGGTGTCAGGGAGTGATAGGACTGGGGGGAATGGGGCAGAAATAGAAGTAGGTAGATTCAGATTGGATGTTAGGAAGAAGTTTTTCCCCATGAGGGTGGTGAGACACTGGCACAGGTTGCCCAAGGAGGTTTTTAGGGCCAGGCTGGATGTGGCTCTGAGCAACCTGATCTAGTGTGAGGTGTCCCTGCCCATGGCAGGGGGTTGGAACTGGATGATCCTTGAGGTCTCTTCCAGCCCTGACAATTCAGCTGAGGCTGGAGGTAATGAAAAGAGAGGTCTTTGTGGCACTGCTACTCAAAGCATGGAAAGAGGGCTGCCTTAGGACGGCTCAGAACATTTTGCCTTGAATAACAGCACAACAGTTTAACTGCAATGTGTTTGCAGCAGGATGCAGTTTTCAGTTAAAGATAACACGGAACAAATGACACAGTACAGGCTATTGTGGGTGCAATGTGGACCAATGCACATATTCAGAGCTCCCATGCCCTCAATAAATTTAGAAAGATTCTGGGAATTTTGTGGTGTCCTCATACTTTAAAACTGCAGGTTGAGAAGCTTTTCCTTTTCCTTCTGGATTTCTCTTACACAAATGAAACACAGACCTCACAAGACAAAAGAAATGGGAGAAGGAATCATCTATTGAATATAAATTTGATGAGAAGAATAAGGTCACCACAGAGCAGAGACTAATCTCAAAGGCCATTGTGGAATACGAAATCCAACACCACCAACCTGCTCAAGACACCAAAAGAAAGCCACTGACCCCTATCCACTCAGCATTCAGCCAGAGCTCAAATCTGCCAGCTTGGCTGCTAATCTTATTTGACAGTATCAGGTTTGGTTTCTGTTAGCTGAATTCATTACAGGACATCAGCCACAGAGTAAACAGGGTGATCAATGAATTTCTTGGTCCTTCTGCACAGCAGAGGCTAGCAAAGACATGAAGTGAAAAGATGTCTTGGACAACTCCAGCCAGAGAAAGGACTGAGGCAGTCACTATGCTTACGGCATTCTGAGCAGCGTTTAAATGTAATGTGGTGTTATAATTCCACTTTATTTTGATTTGCTAGTGGAAAAATTGCCTGTAAGGCTCTGCAGTATGTCATGCCCACAAAATCCTTTGCTGTTTGGTCTGATGCCTTTTTCACAGAGCAATAAGCCCTTGCCAGTGAGAAAAAGCACCGCCCTGCTCTTCCCGTCAGCACGGCCGTCCTGCTGCCACGCGGGGTCTGGAGCCCGAGCCACTTACACAGACCTTTTGAACATCACATTCCTGACCCCTCACCCAGGAAGTGGGGCACAGAGGATATTTTGCAGCGATGTCAGAGCACCAGGTAGTACACAGATATGATTTACAGGACAGTTAGTGTTTGCAAGGAGAAGCTGAGCAGGTGGATGTGTTCTCTGTGGAAACCTGCAGTTTCATAGCCCGGGAGGTATGTTCCTCTCTGGGTATCTCTAATATTAAAGCTAAGAGTCTCTTCTATTAGTTCTTGAAGGGAAACTGTAAATCTCCTTCATAAGAAAATCCAAACACTCTCAAGAGTTGTGTTGCAAAATATTTGAGACAGTCCAGACACCCAGGGCCCAGTATTGAAAGAGACCATCTGCAAACAGAAATTTATCTGCAGAATGCTTCCCACTTTCTGATTGATTATTCTCTTTGAAGTCTCTACGAGCTTCCCATTTGGGATAAATGGCATTCCTGGGTTTATTTGTGTGAGGTCCCACCCTAGGAAACCGCAGAAAACCTTTTCAGGAGTCTTTTCAAAGGCTGGCAGGACACACAATCATCACCTTAGCACTATTCCTGGCAGAACACTGCCCCTGTTTATTCATGTCAGCTCAGTTTATGTATGGCATCCTCCCACAGTGACAAGAATGGAGGCCTGTGGGAGGCAGCTGATGCCAACTTCAACAAAGTCAGCTTAAGATTTCCTCTGCACACGGAAACGACCAGGCAAAAAGCTGCTGAGGTGCTGATGGCCCTTTTCCTGGCTGCTCTGTCTTGGATGGATATCTTGTGGCCTTCTATCACTATCTTGCAACTATATCATATAAGCAATACAAAATACTGGTTTTCCTGATGGCAGACTCAAAAGCTATGCTCACTGACTGGTTTTGAATGCAGTGGCAGTTCACAAAACTTTATTCTCTATTTTGGACATTGCTCTCTTTCTTATTAATTACATTAAAGCTGATTCTTCACCTCCTTATACAAATTACAGCAACATCCAGCAGGGTCTGTAGAAGAGAGTGAGCTGTTTATGAACGTACAGCACCTGGGTACATGGACAGCTTAGTCAGACTATGTGACTACAGCACAGAGCAGAAGCTGGCTGGCTCCTGCTAGGATTATCACAGAATCACAGACTGCTAGGGGTTGGAAGGGACCTCAAAAGCTCATCCATTCCAACCCCCTTGCCAGAGCAGGATCACCTAGGAACACATCCAGGTGGGTTTTGAATATCTTCAGAGAGGGAGACTCCACAACCCCGCTGGGCAGCCTCTTCCTTAACTCAATGCAGGACAGATGTAATATCTCCAGGGCCTGCTCAGGTCACAAATCAGTTCAGTTTTCTTCCACGAGCTCCAGCACAAGACATTGAATGCTGAAAACATGGGACTCTGTTCTGTGAGCTGTCAGCACAGGTCTTCATGGAGCTGGCACTAACAAGCCTTGCTAGAGACACCAAGCTCCCAATTGCACATTCTTCGCTAAACATTATCCATTCCCTAACTGCCTCTGATTTGAGAGAGTCTGCTATGGTTTCAAACTGCCAGCATAAGCTCCAGTAAAGATCCTTAGAGAATTTTATGTTCTTCTGAGATATTCTGAGCAAATAAAATACTTCAGAGGACTGCATTCATTTCTCTACTGAATATTCATCTGTATTTACCATATGGAACAGACCAATTACAGAACCTTGCCAGCTTAGGCAGCATACAAAAATAAAGGGGAATGTTCTCACAGATTAATTTAACCTCCCACTCAAGCCACATACATTCTGGCACTGACCTAAGCTGAAGGGCTCACTGGGAAAAACACAAACTTTACATGGATGAAGCCTTAATTCCAAAATAAATACTGATTTATTTTTTGTTTTGTTTACAAAGAGATTGTACATTTGGAGAGCTATTTTAAAGGGTCCTTAAGCAAACTGAAAACTTAACCACAATATCCTCTCCACTCAACAGCCTGAAGATAAACAGCCCACAAGAAGCTCATTGTTCTTTGTAGATCTAGTGTGGCACGTGGCAAAGCCATTTTTTAATGTCACACGTAACATCTTTTCCCTTACTACCTACAGCTTTCTTCAACAGCAGACTGGAAGGCAAAGGCTTCTGAAGGGAATCCCTTCCCTCTCAAATGTTATAGAACAGAAAATGCAGCTCTCTTCCTCCTCACAACTCTCACTAGGCGTCTTGAGAGAAGCTAGGTCTGCTCTAACATTGGCCAGTGCTGCCAACAACTGAAGACAGGCAGGAGCTCCCACCCCTGGCCTACTCCCAGTGAAAGTTCTTGGTTAGGAAGACACTTCTTCCTTAAAAAAAAAGCAACCATCAGGTCACAGGATGCAATGACACACATCTCACCACTGTCTTTTACCAGCGTGGTTCACTATTAGGCTTGAGAGGATCACCTGTGGAGACAGAAGAAAGGTAGCCAAGAGAGACTGTGTGCAAAGGCCTGCAGGGACAGGACCAGGGGCAGTGGCTTCAAACTAGAGCAGAGCAGATTGAGATTGGATGTTAGGAACAAGTTCTGCACCATGAGGGTGGTGGAACACTGGAACAGGTTGCCCAGGGAGGTGGTTGAGGCTCCATCCCTGGAGGTATTCAAGGTGAGGCTCAATGAGGCCCTGGGCAAACTGATCTAGTTGGGGTTGTCCCTGCTGACTGTGGGGAGGTCAGACTGGAGGACCTTTGGGGGTCCCTTCAAGCCTGGACCATTCTATGATTCATTCTATGATTATAATTGTGCATGATTGTTTAATTATTGAGCTTTCTGCTCAGGAACATCGGCAAGGATGAGAAAGATGGGATTATCTTTCCAAAAGTGTAAATATATTCTTGGAATTACATAAAAACTCTCAGGACCAGGAATGGATCATTCTGAACATCTACTCTGCTAGACTGGAATAGCTTGATAACCAACACCACTGTGTATGAGTTACAGCCACATGAGATCGCTGCGTTTTACTGTGAAGAACATGTTAGGCTGGATTGACAAACACTGACTGTATCAACAAACCTATCACAAATACATCAGTCCAAAACAGCAGAGTTAATGTTTTAGCTCCACAGCACCTCCTTACTGAAACACAGGCAGAAGGAAAATTATCTTTCACTCTTTCATTTAGGGGATCTGGAAGCAAACTGTGAAAAAACTAACAGCAGTAAGTAGAAAAATATTTCCCTCTCTTCCCCCTGCTCCTTCCCTTTCAGACACTTTTTATCAGTGCAAAAGAGTTGGCATGTTTCAGAGGAAGAATCCAATTTGGTTTGGTTTTGTGGTGCTATGTGAGAATCTCATCTGAAAGAACCCAGTGCAGCAGAAGTATCAATGATTTTTTAGCAATGTTACAGTTTAGAGTGTGTAACAATTTTTCAATACTAAAAAAAACCTAATTGAGTGCCAGCTAAAATAAAACCAAAATGTTCTGAATGACTATCACAGGATCATAGAATCACAGGACCAGAGGATGTTAGGGGTGGGAAGGGGCCTCTGGAGATCTTCCAGTCCAACCCCCTGCCAGAGCAGGACCAGAGCATCCAGCACAGGTCACACAGGAACACATCCAGACAGGGATGGAAAGGCTCCAGAGAAGGAGACTCCACAGCCTGGCAGCCTGCTCCAGGGCTCTGGGACCCTCACAGTAAAGAAGTTCCTCCTCATGTTGAGGTGGAACCTCCTGTGCTGGAGCTTCCATCCATTGCCCCTTGTCCTATCCCAGGGCACAAGTGAGCAGAGGCTGTCCCTGTCCCTTCCTTCCTGACTCTCAGCCCTCAGCTATTGATAGGCATTGATCAGATCCCCTCTCAGCCTTCTCCTCTCCAGACTAAACAGCCCCAGGGCTCTCAGCCTCTCCTCCCCAGGCAGTGCTGCAGTCCCTTCCTCATCCTTGTAGTCCTCCCTGGACTCTTTCCAGCAGCTCCCTGTCCCTCTTGAACTGGGGAGCCCAGACCTGCATGCAATATTCCAGTGGGGGCTCAGTAGGGCACAGCAGAGTATCCATCAATGGTGTATAACCAAGTCCTCTTGTTTTAAAATGTTTTGTTTACATTCCATGTATTTTATTTGAATACATGTATTTGCTTCCATAACAGCTGAAATTATGACCATCTGCTGAAGTCTTTTAACTAGTTAATAAAGACCTTCATCTTACTTTAACTAGGTAATAAAGGAACTTCATCTCTCCTAAGCAGAAAAGCAACATTTTTTATGATTTAAATGTGTTTTCAGTGTTGTCACACAGTACTGCACAGTGCTTTAATCTGCCTGTATTCTCATGATTCTATGATTTTCAATCACTGCAATGAATCAAGCCCTGCAATTTGCATTTTGAAGTGTTTAGTTAACTAATACCCACTTCCAGTGACACTTTGAAATGTAAATCCTTTTGAAAATAACCATGTAGGACTCTAGGGTGCATTCCTGACTAGCAAAAGAACCCCAACCACCACCAGCCCCCAGACTTAACAGGAAGCTTCTGACTGTAAGCTAGCACACTTTCCCAGTTCTGCTGCCTGTTGCAATTCCAACTTCTGCATGAACCTGTGCAGAAGCAGAAAAGCCATCACAGAGCATGGAAGATATCTGCTAGGTAGCTTGATTTTTCCCTACAGACAAAGGCACACTGAGCATGCTAAAGGAGGACTACAGGAGGGTAAAAAGTCTAAATAAATTCCCTTGAACTCCTGTATCACGGAAGCTTTAAGTCAGTGTCACCCCCAGTTTCTCTGCACCCTCCTTGGGCTCTGCCCTGCCCCGCCCCGGCTGCACCAGCACTAGTCTTTGTCGGTGCACGAGCGCCATCTTTTGGGCTTCTCTGCACACTGCAGGCCGCCAAGCCAGGGAAACGCAATGCTCTCTTCACACATTCCATGCATGTTCTTCAAGCAAGGCCAAGAAGCATTAAGCTTATGCTATACTTATTGTCCACTTGATGTTCTGACACACATTTGTGTCTCACATACAATGGGAATTTGTTAAGTATTTGCTATCAAAGCACAGTTTTGAGAAGCTTCTTTCTTTGTCTTGGAATACAGATCATAAATCATGAAAGCCCATATTGCACAGGCTTACAGGCAAGAGGTCTCTTACATGCTGTGAATAGCAGCAAAGCCTCATCGAGGTGTATATGACTGAACAACAACCCCATGGTAAGCTACAGGCTCAGGGGTGTGTGGTCAGAAAGCTGGGACTCAGAGAGGGACCTGGGGGCTTTGGTTGACAGTTGATTAAATAGGAGCCAGCAGTGCCCAGGTGGCCAAGAAAGCCAATGGCATCCTGGCTTGGATCAGAAACACTGTGGCCAGCAGGGACAGGAAGTGACCAGCCCCCTGTGCTCAGCACTGCTGAGACCATACCTTGAGTGCTGTGTTCAGTTCTGGGCTACTCACTACAGAAAGGACATTGAGGGGCTGGAGAGCGTCCAGAGAAGTGCCTGAAGCACCTGGGCTACAAGGAGGGGCTGAGGGAGCTGGGGGTGTTCAGTCTGGAGAAGGGGAAGCTGAGGGGACACCTCGAGGCTCTGGCCAGCCTGATCTAGTGTGGGGTGTCCCTGCCCATGGCAGGGGGGTTGGAACTAGATGATCCTTGTGGTCCCTTCCAACCCTGACTGATTCTATGATTCTCATTGCTCTCTACAGCTCCCTGAAGGGAGGTTGGAGTGAGGAGGGGGCAGCCTCTGCTCCTTGGTGGCAAGTGATGGGAGCAGAGGAAATGATTTCCAGCTGCACCAGGAGAGGTTCAGGCTGGATGCTAGGAAATATTTCTTCCCAGAGAGGGTTCTCAGCCACTGGAATGGTCTGCCCAGGGCAGTGCTGTAGCCACCATCCCTGGAGGTGCTTAAGCAGTGTGTGGAGCTGGTGCTTAGGGACATGGTTTGGTGTTGACCCTGCAGTGCTGGGTGGAAGGTTGGACTGGATGTGCTTGGAGGTCTCTTCCAACTGGATGTTTTCTGTGGTTCTGTGATTTCAGTGCTCTTCCTTTCTCTGCTCTCTTTCAGCTATAAGGTCACTGAAAGGAAATCCCCACAGCTCAGCTTTGCAACTTTCTATCTTTCTGTGCCTAGAAAAACCAAATGTTAGTGCCTGCATGTTAGTGGAGCCTGTCCTACCAGTGTGCATTCACACACAGGAGTATCTGCACTTGTACACACACGTTTGTTTTTATGATCAATCCCCTGGCCTGGAGAATGAAACACCTAACAGTGCTCGGAAGAGGCAGCACTGAGCGGCTGTGGGATTGTACGACCCAAGCAAGACAAACCCCATGCTGCTGATTTCTCTCGCTGTGAAAAGGTAGTAAGTCCAAATTGCCCGTTTCACCTCTGTCTGCAGGATGGCAGCTCTTTGCTCTTTAGCTGTAAGAGACTCTTTCAGGACTTCAATATGCTGCTTGCTGTCAGAGAACTGGTTGGTGAGGGTCTCCAGTTTTGTCTGCAGGGCCAGCAGCTCGGTGTCTTTGCGTGACAGCTCCTGTTTCACTTGGCCAATCTGAAAAAGGAAAGGAAAGATGGGCAAAGGAAAAAGCAATTTATATCTTCCTTACAAAAACAACTACAAATTCACATACAACAGAGAGCTGTATGTGAATACCATACAAACAGTATGATACTTCAACATTATCCCAGGGAACTGTAAAGCCTTCAGTTATCTTGAATGGGAGGCCAGCAGAAATTTGAGTCATGAGCAACAAGGAAAAAGAGAGGGAAGCATCACATGAGTTTTTCCAGAGGGGCTCTTTTTAACAGTCAGTCTGTTCTTAGTCATATTTCAAAGGACTGACCCCAGACTGGTTACTGAGCAGGGGTAAGTTTTTAAGGAAGATGAAGCAGAGCTGTAATGAGGAAGTCCCCTCACCCTGTAATGTCAGAAAAGATGAGATAGCTACAGGTCTCTCCAAGAAGCATGATGTTTGCTTTGAAATGTCAAAACTGTGAGTTGCCATCCATCTCTCCATCCTCATGATGGAGATCCATCCATCAATCCAGCCTCATGCTTACAGAGTCTGTAAAGACTCCTTTACATTTCCCACCGTTTACAAACCCAACATCTAAATCTTCCAAGAAATGCCTTTTCATCGATGGGAGCTCCCTAAAGCAGGTGCAAACCTACATCAAACAACATGAAAACTGGGTGTGGAATTGCACTTGGTTGAGAGCAATTTCCTAGATGTCACTGAGTGAATGACATCAGCATGGAAATGTCTGGTTATTTTAACAGATGTAGCTTGGATGATCATTTAAAAAGATGAGCAGTAAGAAATGGCAAATGCAAAGCACTGGAATTCTATGAGATCTCATTCTGAGAGCAATCATCACCCAGGATCATTTTAATGTAAGCCTAACTGGGGGAAATGAAAGAGGACAGGAAAGTCTAGATGTAGACTCACATCCAAGGTTAAAACCAACTTTCTGGTTTGCCTCTGACACATCTCCCAGAAAAAAAAATATTTCACTTTTACCCTCATAACATATATGAAGGAAAGCTTAGCTAAATGTGGTTTTATCTGCACAACACTAATTCATTGGGCAATTAAAGAAAGAAAAGAATGGACTGCCCAGGGAGGTGGTGGAGTCGCCGTCCCTGGAGGTGTTTAAGGCAAGGTTGGATGTGGCCCTCAGTGCCATGGTCTGGTCAGTGTGGTGGTGTTAGGTCAGAGGCTGGGCTTGATGATCTCAGAGGCCTATTTCAGCCTCAATAATTCTGTGATGAAAAGAGGTCACAAAGGGCTCCTGTGTTCAGTGGGAAACAGTGTATGTGAGGAGATAAGGAAGAAGGGGAGCAGAGGAAAGAGGACATGCATCTCAAAAAACCTTACACAAACTAACCTTTTCAAATGGAACAATGGGAAGGAGTACGAGAAGAATTTATAGAACTATTCAGAAGTTTATTGCCCATACTAGGCTGGTTTGGTTTTCAGATTTTTACTGAAAGCAAGTATGTCCACGGAAATGTTTTACCACCTGTTTAAATCAGGCACAAAAGTATGGATGTCAAGAACATATTCCTGCTGTCAACCACTGGGTGATACAACCAGTTCCACAGGACCGCTAGGCACAGCAGAATAGCTGGGGAGAGATGGACTGTTTGCTGCTAGTTATGTTTCCTGGAGTACAGAAATGAAAAAGCTTCCTTAAAAGTTCCAGCTGACATGATCTTTTCCAATTGGTAGGGAGACTGAAGTATAGGAAACCTTTCTCAAATCAGTTTGGTCTTTCTTTGAAAAGAAATTCTTTTCGGGGTCGTCTCAGAAGAGATGTTTACCCTAAATACTTCTGTTTTGGTGAACTGCTCTCACCTAAACCCAACCACATTTCATTAACATTCCCAAGTAGCACCCTGGGATCGTTATCCCTGGAAATCTCCACTTCAGAGCTGCAAGCCCCTACTGCCAGTGTGCTAAAGCTCTTTAGGAAACATGCAGGGTGTACCGTTTCACCTTGCAAGAAAAGTTAGGACAGCATTAAGTGTTCACATCTCTCTTCTCAGTGAGACACTAGGATCACCCAGCAAAAGCAGCAGTTTCACAGGAAAAGAATAACCTAACTACATGCTGCTAAAGTTAAACAATCCACTTGGAGAAGTGTTCAGCATCCAGCTTTTGTTATTTTTGGTGCAAGGATGTTAAGAGGCCTCAGGACGATTTCAATGGATTTATTATTTTTCGTCTAGGGAAAACAAATCTCTTGGCAAGTCTGGTGCCAAAATGGGTGCTGAATACTTTTGACAGTCTGCTTTAGTAGAGAAATGTAAGTTACTGCTGCAGCAGCTCAAACGGCTACAAACTGCTAACCAAACAGATCCGAATGATGTTACGGACACCAAACCCACGTGAACAAAGACAGCTCCCAGGCTGAGCAGGCTGTTAGTTCTACGGTTAGATCAGGTCGTGAAGGAGGTAAGACAAGCTACCCAGAAAGCCAGAGAGCTAGCAAGCCCCAGTGAATGGCCACTGCACACAAAAGATAAATCTTACTGCAGAGACCTCGGTCTGGAGACCAGCCACTCTTTTTTTCAGGTCCTCCCCTTGAACCTCTTTGGCACTTAGCTCTTCCTTCAGTTGCTCTACCTGTCACGACATTGTTATGCTTTTAAATCGTTAGCATTTGCCAGCTGCTAGTTAGCCTGTTTCAATCCAAGGGCCTGAAAGTGACAAAGAACTGAACAGAAAGGTCAGTGCTGTTCGCTCCTTTTCTCTTCCGTGCTTCCTTAAGTCTTCTCGAGAGTTTCATGGCTCTGTAATTGCAAATAGGCTGCCAGACAAAAATTTGATTATGAAACCAAGATGTATGCTTATCTATTTACATATATATCTATATGCTTATATATGTCAACCGCTGGACACGTCACTCAACAGCATTGAAACTGGAAATCAGAAATTAGGACAGGACATTTTTCAGCTTAAGAAGAAAAGTTAATTGTCAAGGTACAGCCACAGATGACTACAATAAAATACTGGGGGATAAAAAGGAAATGCTGTGCAGCTACAGACCAAGGCAGGACAGCAAGATGGCAGGACAGCAAGATAACAGGACTGGAGCTGGCTATGAGGCATGAGTGAATAATTACCAAAAAGGAGGAAATCAAAATGGAGCAGGAGAAAAATGAGCAGAGGCAAGAGATGTAAGAGATCCAGAACTGAGCAGCTGAACTGATCTCTAGGCGCACAGAGGGTGAGAAGAAGGCGAAACTGAAGAGCTGCTAACAAAGGGAGAAGTAAAGCAGAAAGGATGGAAGGAGAGGGCCCTAAAATCATCTCTCCATTCTTAATTTGCAGGGATGTACTTCCATTCCTAGAAGTAACCCAGCAGGATAAAGGGCAAAACTAAACAAGAGCAGATGTCATTATCTTGAGGTAAATCAGTGAGCTGGCTTGTGGCAAGTGGAAGAAACAGACTTGCTGTGCACTTCTGCTTTAGGGCAAGGAACAGTCTCCAAGCAACTCTCTCCCCAGTAGGTTTCTTTCCTTTTTTTAAACAAGTAATCTCAAGCAGAACACATGCAGCAGGTCACAACTGTTCAGGACCTAGGAGAGTAATCTTTGACCTCTGTACAAATGCAGCAGGTCACAACTGTTCAGGACCTAGGAGAGTAATCTTTGACCTCTGTACAAATGCAGCAGGTCACAACTGTTCAGGACCTAGGAGAGTAATCTTTGACCTCTGTACAAATGCAGCAGGTCACAACTGTTCAGGACCTAGGAGAGTAATCTTTGACCTCTGTACAAATGCAGCAGGTCACAACTGTTCAGGACCTAGGAGAGTAATCTTTGACCACTGTACAAATGCAGTAGGTCACAATTGTTCAGGACCTAGGAGAGTAATTTTTGACCTCTTTCCCAGAGATTTGTACACTGCTTGCAAGGATTATGCCAAACTAAGAAAAGCAGGACTGCTCACAATATACTCAAATTTACTGTACCAGGAGGACTTCATCACCATTAGAAAATGTTAGGATGCACTAAAAGACTGAGAAACATTTATTTGGGAGAAACAAAGAATGAACTGACTTCTGGCTATAGACAACTCAGCAGTCATTGCCATTCTTTATACCTCACTGCTGTATTTCTTCTGTGTTCCCAATTAATGTTGGCACCACCACTGCTGTTGAATCTACTCCCATTCTGACTCAATGCAATGGAAAGCATTCTAGTGATGGTTCATGCTCTTTTCAGTCCTTGCATAACACAAAGACTCAGTGTATATAGTACAACAGTTGCAAAAAGAATCCACTTTTTAAAGTGGGCTACAGTAAAATGGACTACATTTGCAAAGACCTAGATCAGATCAAACTTAAAACTACAGTGGATTAGCAGCGGTATAAAGATAGATATGAAATCCCTTAGATACAAAGGAAAGCCAGGTGTGACAGTCAGAGCAGGATGTGGGCCACTGGCCTTACTAGGCCACCATTATAATATTTTCAAATTGGAATTTAAAATTCTTGTAAATATCTTTAAGTTATTTTAGTGGCTTCATGGCAGAATACCAACAACATTCCGTTTCCTAATGCCAGAATGGGCACTTGGCTGGAGTATGAGATTTTGTCTCATCTGTTCACTAAGCTCAGTTTATCCTCCTACCATCATTTGCTTTCTCAGTACCTTATTTTTCATGAATTTGGAGTGACTCCTGTACACCTCCATTTGCTTCATCTCCTCTTCACGCTCCTCTGTGCTCAGAGCCCCATTTGACTTCAACATCTGAATCTCCTCTTCCAAATCCCGCAGGCCACGCTCCATGGAAGAAATTTTTGAGTCCTGAGAACGATTAGAAGAGACAAATAAAGATACAGTTAGATGATTTGTTAACATCCTACTGGAGTTTAAAAGGAAAAGAAATAATTAGTGGGACATGTAACTCCCCTTGACATTTACTCCTCCCTACAGCAGTCAGGATAGATGCCTTTACACAGCGCCTGGCTCAGTGCTCCAGTACTAAGCTTTCAATTTTTTTATACCTTCCAAGGAAAGGAAGAGTGAAGTACTTAAAGAAAACATGGCTAGTGGCAGGGAATATGATGAATATATATATATGATGAATAAATGCAGGCAATAAAGGTGCCTTAGCCAGCGTAAGAAGAGGAGGCTCCAGGCAGACCTAATAGCAACCTTCCAGAACCTGAAGAGGGCTACAAGAAGGATGCAGAGAGACTGTTTGCAAAGGCCTGATGGGGCAGGACCAGGGGCAATGGCTTCAAACTAGAGAAGAGCAGATTGAGATTGGATTTTAAGAACATGTTCTTTACTATGAGGGTAGTGGAGTACTGGAATAGGGTGCCCAGGGAGGTGGTTGAAGCCCCTTCCCTGGAGATTTTCAAGGTGAGGCTCGATGAGGACCTGGGCATCCTGATCTAGTTGAGGATGCCCCTGCTGACTGTGGGGAGGTCAGACTGGATACCCTTTGGAGGTTCCTTCCAGCCTGAACCATTCTGTGATTCGATGATAAATCAGAGAAATTTAATCCTGATTAAATGAGCAAAAAAAAGGGTTGTTGCTCCTAGTAATTTAAGTGAGGTCACAAATGGACAACATAGCAAACACCCTAATCAAGGAAAAGATTCAACAACACGCTTTGGAGTGGACAATCTAATTCCGCATGGATAAAGGACCTTATAAAAGATTCTGGCTCATACATACAACATAACAAACATTCCCTTGGCTGACAAATCAAGGAAGCCAATCTACCATTATCCTCATAGTTCAGCAGGATGATCAGAGGTTTCCAGTCTACTTGGTCCACTGTTGCTTTGGAAGGCTTTTGCGTTAGGAACAGCAAGAACAGACTCATAAAGCACACAGACTTCCCTGAGCATGGACATGCATTTATAAGTTGTAATCTATTTTTCAGTTCCTTTCTCAAAAACATTTTGTCTTTCCTGAAATACAGGTCAAGATCTGAAGCTTCTCTCCATTCTTGCATAGGCCAATCCTTTGTGTGTTTTTTGGTCTGATAATCAAAGCACAGCTGAAGGAAGCATTTTCACATAGAGGTTTTCATTTGTGAGAGAAGATTTTTCTAGGGGACTATTATTAAGACCTAGTCAGATCTGCTTCATTTTTGACTGCTTAACTTAAAATCAGTAAAGTGGTCTTCTGCAACTAAAAATTACAGAGGCAGTAAGGTGAAGTGAAATGCTTTAATTCACAACTTATTTTGTTTCAGTGCTCACATAATTTCTCAGAAATGTCAGTGTTTCTCATTTGATAGCATAGAGGGTTTACTGTTACCAGATGGTCAATTAGTTTTCATTACTATGGACCACAAAGATGACCAATAAAAGACAGAGTAGGAACATCAAAGAATGCTAGGGACTGGAAGGGACCTCAAAAGCTCATCCAGTCCAACCCCCAGCCAGGGCAGGAGCACCTAGAGCAGGTCACACAGGAATGCACCTAGAAAGATAGGAAATGACTACGGAAAACATTAAGATGGGACAGAAAGGGTTGGAAGGGGGTGGAGGGGGAAATATGGAAAAGAAAAAGGCAAAGGTAAAGAAGAAGGGAGAGAGAGGATGTGTAAAGGAAGATAATAGTTTGCAAAGACAGTCTCCAATGCTGTAATTGTATTTGTCCAAACCCTGGCGGATGCACTTTATGGACTATATAAAATACAACTGAATAAAGCTACATAAACCACAAACTCCAGTTGTAGCTCCTGAGCTCTTGGCAAATTGCCATTGTTCCATTAAGATGCTTGAGTTAACAATTGAAGAATTCAATCACAAATTCATGTAGATAAGTCAGGCTTATGCTGACAGGCAGGCATCTTTTCTAGCTGTATGATCCATTCTTTGCATGGGCTTTGCTCTGCAGTTTGCTGACTTTGTTGACACCCAGAATGCAAAGCAGTATTTCCATACTGGTTCTATGAACAGAAAACAACCCACCTGATCATAAAAACTCACTAATCCATCCTTCCCCTTCCCATCCTTGTAACACAATGGACTCTTGGCTAACTGACTGTGGTGGGCTTACGCCCATTCTGAAAAACAAAGCGGGGAGCGCTTGCGAGTGCTTTGCCCTCCCTGCAGGGCATTTTCCCCCTGGGAAGCTGAGTCTGTTCCACTTCCCCCTCCCTGCCCAGCTAGGGTATAAAAGGGAAGGCATTGGAGTCATTAGTTCTCCTTTTGGCTCCTGCCTCTCCTGGATGAGAGCTACTGTGGCTGCCTTCCTGCTCTTCTGCCACGTGGTTGGGTCTGATCCTTCTCCCTGCTGCCTCCATGCATCTTCAGAGAGAGAGACTGGTTTTGTATTCTTGTTTTTTTTTCCCTCCTCCCATCCACCCCTGTTCCTTGCCCTTGTGAACCTTACCTGTTATTGTTTTATATATATATATATATATATATATATATATATATATAGTTTAAAGAAAACTCTTAACCTCTTTACTTCCAGACCAACTCCAAATTATTGCTTGGTGGATTTGCTCCTTCTCTTTCCTTTTTTTTTCCTCTCTGTTGGGAGGGAGGAGGGGGAACAGGGGAGAGATTCTCAGCCTTGCCCCCATCTGAGCTCTTAACTCCCAGTTAAGGCTCAAACCACTGCACTGACCGAGCTGTAGATGCTGCTGCAGGTAGACAGCAGGCAGGTTTCTGCTGTGGCGGATAGCAGCTCTGCCTCTTAATAGATCAATAATTAAAATATATGTAAGAAAAAAAGGAGACTTGAAATGAGAAGGCTGACAGAAGCAGATGGCATTTGGTAGTCACCTTTCCTATGATGACCCATTTGCCAGAGAACAAACTCCTGCAGCCCGCGTGCAAGCATTTACCTTCATCTCAATAACAGTCTGCAGAGCCTTTGTCTTGGCTGTGTCAGGAGCATTCTCAAAGCGCCGGTGGATCTCCTGTAACAGCAGCAAAGAAAGCATCAGCCTAATGGCATTGAGTCCCATTTAGCAAATACAAACTAAAGTACAGGAAGCTTCTCTTTCTAATAGCATCATTCAGTGCTGCTTTCTGATGTTCACTCTGCTGTCTCATTTCTCATAGCGGAGAAAGGACAGCAGAAAGCTCAGTCAATAGAATCACAGCCCCAGTTAAAGGACACAGCAGAATCTTGGACTACCTCCTTACTCAAACTGTTGAAATGCTGGCAAAACCTATGATTGCTTTCTCAGGGAAATTAGTTTCTCACATAATTTATTTGACTAGATGCTCACTGAAAACAATACTGCTGTGGTTTCTGTTTCATCAAGCACAGGGCACAGCTCTGTTGGTAACTTGCTTTTCCCAACCTTTCTACCCCAGAGCGGCAACATTTGATTAAGCATGATTAAAGTCTTTCTGCACTGGGCTTGCAGCTCAGCTGAAAGTGCATGACTGGAAGCACATTGCTCTAGAAGCTCAGAGTACACAGCCAGGAGGACATAAAAGTCCATGTGGTATTTCTGTTGATGTGAATTCACAGAACTAGAATGGTCCAGACTTCTCCCTGAGGAATAAAATGCTACAAAGCTGAAACATCTTGTTGTACTGCATAAAGCAGTTAGGGGGTTTAAACCAACAAGTGGGAATACAGGAGAAACAATACAGCATCTATTCCCCATTTTCATTCTTTGTCTTAAAATAGTATTGTCCTTACATCACACACTACTCTTAGAATATCAATGTCATGACATAAAAATACAGTGGTGTCCACAGAATATGAACGGCGATAGCAACCAACCTAACCACAGACTGTATTTATGCACACATGGGAGAGCCACCTATTCCCCTCACATACCTGGAAGACAAATCCAAAAGCCTACCTACAAACTCCTGTTTTCAATAGACATGGTGAAGAGAGAACATTTGGTATGGCTGTCATGCATGCAGCTTGCTCCATATGATTATTCAAATGAGAAACAAAGATTCACAGAATACCAGGTTGGAAGGGACCTCAAGGATCATCCAGTCCAACCTTTCAGGGTCAGAATACAGGCCCAGGACCCTGTCAAGCTGGGCCTTGAAACTGTCTAATGTAGGGGAATCCACCACCTCCCTTGGGAGCTTATTCCAATGGTGAAAAAATAATGAAAAGAATCATGAATAGGAATGTTTAAGATAAAAATGAGGACTATCTAGTATGGGATGTTATAGATATGGAGTTATCTTTTCAGTGACTCAGTCCCAAGAGCAGAACAAAATTGTGCAATGATATGGCAAGAGCCACAGGAAGAATTTTGCCTAAGGCAGTTTGCACAACTTGATGCCTGTGAACAGTAATAACAAGAAAATACAGCAGCAGCTTTGTTTGTCTTTAAACACTTTTGTATTTCCCAAGAAGTACAGTGGAAGCTGTACAGTGGAGGCACATTCTGAACAAAATACCTCCTGAAACAATAAATCAGAAAAATGTTCTAAATAGATTTGACAGTTGTGCCACCCCAGTCAAACTCCCCACCTGCCGCTGGCCCCGCAGCGGGTCGCACCCGGAACGCCTTCCACAAGTCCAAGTGCCAGGTGCAGCACTTTGGTCACAACAACCCCAGGCAGTGCTACAGGCTGGGGTCGGAGTGGCTGGAGAGCAGCCAGGCAGGAAGGGACCTGGGGGTGCTGATTGAGAGCAGATGAACATGAGCCAGCCATGTGCCCAGGTGGCCAAGAAGGCCAATGGCATCCTGGCCTGCATCAAGAGTAGTGTGGACAGCAGGAGCAGGGAAGTCATTCTGCCCTGTGCTCAGCACTGGTTAGGCCACACCTTGAGTCCTGTGTCCAGTTCTGGGCCCCTCAGTTTAAGAAGGACATTGAGACACTTGAACATGTCCAGAGAAGGGCAACAAGGCTGGGGAGAGGCCTTGAGCACAGCCCTGTGAGGAGAGGCTGAGGGAGCTGGGGTTGTTTAGCCTGGAGAAGAGGAGGCTCAGGGGAGACCTCATTGCTCTCTACAACCACCTGAAGGGGGGTTGTAGCCAGGTGGGGGTTGGTCTCTTCTCTCAGGCAAGCAGCACCAAAACAAGAGGACACAGTCTCAAGCTGCACCAGGGGAAGTTCAGGTTGGAGGTGAGGAGAAAGTTCTTCACATAGAGAGTCATTGGCCATTGGAATGGGCTGCCCAGGGAGGTGGTGGAGTCACTGTCCCTGGAGGTGTTCAAGAGAGGATTGGACGTGGCACTTGGAGCCATGGTTAAGTTAGTCATGAGGTGTTGGGTGACAGGTTGGACTTGATCTTTGAGGTTTTTTCCAACCTTGTTGATTCTATGATTCTATGATTTGTTTCTCCCATAGTCAACAGAGAACTTGAGAGCCTCTGGTCATATAGCATAAACATCCTACAGAACAGAGTGAAGCAACACTACTATCACACCACTGCTTCCCTGTAGCTGCACTCACATCATGTATTCACTAAAACCTAAGCAGTCCAGCCAGGCTTTTCTTTTGGCCTAAGATGTCATCTACCTGTCTGGAAGGTGCATGCCCAAAGAAGGGGCAATGTGCATTCCCGCCTGTTGTGCTTCCCAACTGATGTTCAAAGCACCACTCAGGGAGTAATTTCTCATCACCAGCCTTCCACACTGTTGGTCTCTAGCAGTCTTCTGCTTCTCCATCTGCCTACAGGGTTAGAAGCCAGGTTCTTTTTGCCTACAGTTAAGCAGATATGGCTTCTACCTAGTCAACAAGTTTTAAACCAAGTGAGGCAGTTGCTTCAGCATGAATATGCTGCTGTAAAATGTAAGGAGGAGCACATACTACACTGACATGCCCTTTCCAGAAGGGCACCCCAACTACCAGTGCTGGGCTGGATGTTCAAAGGGGAGTCTCCTCTACCCATCATGCAACTGATGCCACATGGAGCTAGTGGATTGCACTGATAACATAATGGGCTTGAACAGGGAGCCCCCAGTCACCCAAGAAGAGCAGACAAGCTGGTACTGCTTCTGATTCTTCTGAAAGGGCTCCCAAAGCATCTTCACAAGAGGCAAGTGATTCCAGTCAGAATTAGAGGAGCCCTGCTTCCAACCACATTGAGAAGAGGGAATTTGGGTTTATTGGACTGTATGGAACTGACATCTTGGAAGTGGAACCCATCTGTATTTCTGGTGTGACAGAGGGAGCTGCGCTCATGCATGTGTCAGAAGCTGAGCACTGGAATGCAAGCCACAGTTTGCTTTCCTTTGGAAGGGTGGAAGGAGTCACTGGAATCAACTGCCCCAGGAATGGAAACACAGCCCCACTATTTAGACTGTTCATGGGCTGATCCAGACTGTACTGGAACAGAGTGGAGCTCCAGAGCATCTGCAGTGAGCAGTCCCCTGTGTACTGCAAAGTGATCTCACTTTGAGTGAGAATGGACAGATCTATGATGTCTATTGTCTGATGCTGGTTGCTGCTGGGCATGATGCAGATAGCACAGAATAAGGGGTGGAGAATGTAATGAATTGAATTGAACCTGCTGCTGTTCTCCAACCATGCTGCAGTCATGCCAGCTTCAAAAATGAAAGTCCTGGCTGGAGCAAAGTATGATGGAGATTAAAGTTCAGATTGCAACATGGGAGGCTTCCTGTTCCAGTTGTTGCTTCTGGGTTCTGGGTCCTTGGGTGTTGGCTCTTTCCTGCAGGCATGGCAGTGGAATGGGTGGGAGTTGGGTAGCTCTGGCTTTGGGTTTCTGTTTTATGCTGTTTTCTCCCCTGTGTATTTCACTGTGCTGCTTCTGCAAATAGGTTGAGCTAAGGTAATCATGAATTGTATTATTAGATTAATTAGTTTATTCGCTGAAGTAACTGTGCACTGTGCTTAAGATATCTCATGTTACATTAAACTCTTATCTCTTTTTCTCAGCCCCAAGCTGTGTGTGTCACTTCCCCTCATGTTTGTGGTGGGCAGCAGCAGGTTATCCCTTATGCTAAACCATTACAAAGGGCCAGCTAAAGACTGCAGCGTCTCTGGGATTATCTCCTTAGCAAAGCTGTAAGCTTTTCTGAAGTAGACAGCAGTCAGCTCAACCAGCTGAACCTTTTTCTACTGCTTCCTGTCCCCACCCTCAGAAGAAGTAAAAAGAAGCTGTCAGCACATATGATATCATCAGCATAAACTGCATCAAAATCTTCATGTCACTCCTATTGCCTACTCCATTCTCAGCATTTTTCTTGAGACACATCAACAAAACTACTTTTCTAGTCTGCCTCCACTACTTGCTATTCAAGTGGCCACCTCTTCAGAGGTCATGGTGCAGAGATTCATTTGGTTATGGTGCCACACATAATGTTAGAGAAGCAGCTCACCATGAGGTTGAATTTAACAATGTCATTCAAGCATAGGACAGTCTGCCACACGCTCTGCTCCTAAGAATCTCAGAGCTTAGATTGCTACTGGCAAGAGACAAAAGTCATAGTGCTACATATGCCTTAAGAATAAACTACAATGAGCATCTAATGCTCAAGACCAGCTTAAGCATTCAGAGATAGGACAGGGCACAGATCCAACAGCCTCCACCCATTTCTCAGCACTCTCTATCAGTCCCTGTCATGAGAAACAGGACTCTCCTTCAGTGCCCTTGGTCTTCCTCCACAGAGATTTATTTCAGCTGCCTTCCTTAAGGCATTTGTGGTTTATTTTCCCTTGTTTCCATCTTAGCCAGTTGTAGTGTGTTGATTCAAGACTTTCACAATCATTCCAAGGTACCGTGTCTGCCAGTGCTTTTCACAAGGAGTTTCTGCCTTGCTACCAGCACAATGTGCAGGCAGCCCTCCAGTACCTTAGCATGTGTGACTCCAGCCAGGCTGAAGCCTTCAGAAGTTTTCAAAGGATGCTTTTGCAAAATCAAGTGATAGGAGCAGCCTCCTCCTGGAAAATGTCCATATCTGATGTTTGCAGAGTGGACATGGGGGACTCCATTCATGCACTCACCAAATGGCATACTGCTGGAAAGACATACAGTGACTTCACTGCTCTGGAAGAGTAGGCCTGTAGCTATTGGGCTGGAGCCATCCATTGTACAACACAAACATCAGGATAGAAACATAACTTACAGCTATCCCTCTGGCTGGACTTATAGACACCCCACACCCTCCAGTTCCTTCTCTCAATTCTCAAGCCTTTTCCTGCAATTCCCTGAGGTGGAGGGAGACAGAGAGGGTAAGACACAGCTTGTGGCACATTAAATGTGGTAGTATGTGAGAACACTCGTAGCACACATCCTGTATTGCTGTAATACCAAACTATCCTGTAATACCTGCTCGGATATGAGAGCATCTCCTGAGAATGTAACCAACTGTCATGGTTTAATGAGCAGACAGATTGCTCTGTTGCTCCAAAAGGGGCAAAAGAATAACACTCACACAGAGGATTGGATTGGATTGGAAAGTTTAAATGGAATGCTATTCCCAAGCTCCAATGCTACTTGTACATAGTGGTGAGCATAGCAAAGCATATAAAATACACACAGTCTAGGCTTAATACAGAAGCCCATTAAGCCAAAGCAGATACACAAAACCTTCCAGCAAAGCAGACCAAAACCCCAGTATTCATTTTCTCCCCCGACCTGGGGTTTGCTTTAGGCCCCAGCACTTTTCCTTCCTCCCCATCGCTGGGCTGGTTTCAGGCCCAAACTGCCTCACTTTGTTTCTCTCTCCCACGGCCCATCAGGGCTGCCCTAACCCCCCATGCCAAGGAAAAAACTGCACACTACAAATACCAAAGATAAGAGAGGTGCCTCCCATGGGAGCAGAGAAGGAAGAAAGACAAAGACAATAACTTTGCAGCCAGATTTATAGGGATGCAGGATTTATGGGAAGAAATACAAAGATTACGCCTTCAGGGAGGTTTAGGCTGGAGGTTAGGAAGAAGTTCTTCCCAGCAAGAGAGACTGGCCATTGGAAAGTGCTGCCCAGGGAGGTGGTGGAGTCACCATCAGTGGAGGTGTTTAAGAAGAGACTGGATGAGGCACTTGGTGCCATGGTTTAGTTGACTAGATAGTGTTAGGTGATAGGTTGGACTCGAAGGTCTTTTCCAACCTGGTTAATTCTATTCTATTCTATTCTATTCTATTCTATTCTATTCTATTCTATTCTATTCTATTCTATTCTATTCTACTCTACTCTACTCTACTCTACTCTACTCTACTCTACTCTACTCTACTTTATTCTATTCTAATTCTATTCTACCCCTCCTGGACACTTGAGCTCCTGGAGGTCTCAACTCTATGGCTCTCTTAAAGGCACCAAGGCTCAAATGGCCACACCAACACAACTGGAAAAAATGTCATTTAATTCCTTTGAGAAGAAAGCAGTAAAACCAGTCCACAGCTGAATAAACCCCAATCACACCTTGTGGCCATGCTCAAACTCACGCCTGGTTGTTAAAACAGCAAAAGCAGCTATATGGGAGGAGAGGAAGAGGGATTTGGGGATTTGAATCCCCCAGATTTCAGAATTTAAAAAAAAAAAAAGCTGTCTTAGCTTCAAAACCAGTGCATGGGGAAAAGGGAGTCATTCTGAAGATGATCCTTTGAGCTTAAAAAGGTGACTCAAGACCCAAGGGTGAAATGTACATTATTATTCCAAGTCGCGTGAAGTTTCACTAAATGCACAAAGTTTATCTCCAACTGTTCCTGCCACATCAGTTTCCCCCAGCGTTAACTGTTGCCAGACCAGCTCAGTCAGAAGCAAATGAAGCTGTGTGTACAAGCAAAACCTGCACTCTACAAGGGGATGCAAGGAATGTGTACAGATACCCAGGAGTTACAATATTATACAGATATTTCCAATTAATAAACAGCACAAGGACCCTCTGGCCAAGGACCAGGGGAAGCTACCAGCTTCTCCCTCTCTATCCCCCTTACCCCCTGTACAAAAGGGACAAGAGAAAGGAGCAGAGAGGTTAGACTTAGCCAAGGGCAGCCAAAGCAGGTTATCTCTCCTGAGCAAAGCAAAACAGCTGAGATCAGAAGAGAAGAGAGAGGGGAAGAATTGCTATGGTACAGCTCCTCTGATTCCAGATATTTACCCAATGAATTTGTTTAGAATAACCTTTTGTTTTCCTTTTCACACCCAAGAGTGATTTATTTATATTTTTCTACTTAGTTAGAGATCTTCTGAGCCGCTTGGACCCCCACAGGGCCATGGGACGGGATGGGATCCATCCTAGGGTGCTGAGGGAGCTGGCAGATGAGCTGCCAAGCCACTCTCCATCATTTTTCAGCAGTCCTGGCTCACTGGAGAGGTCCCAGAAGACTGGAAGCTGCCAACACGGTGCCCATCCACAAGCAGGGCCGGTTGGAGGAGCCAGGGAATGATAGGCCTGTCAGCCTGACCTCAGTGCCAGGCAAGGTTATGGAACAGGTCATCTTGAGTGCGATCACACAGCACTTACAGGATGGCCAAGGGATCAAGCCCAGCCAGCATGGATTTAGGAAGGGCAGGTCCTGCCTGACCAACCTCATCTCCATCCATCATCAGGTGACTGCCTGGTGGATGTGGGGCAGGCTGTGGATGTGGTCTACCTGGACCTCAGCAAGGCCTTTGACACCGTCCCCACAGCAAACTCCTGGCCAAGCTGGCAGCCCGTGGCTTGGACAGGAGCACACTGTGTTGGGTTAGGAACTGGCTGGAGGCTGAGCCCAGAGTGGTGGTGAATGGTGCCACATCCAGCTGGCAGCCTGTCACTAGTGGTGTGCCCCAGGGATCAGTGCTGGGCCCCATCCTCTTCAACATCTTTATTGATGATCTGGATGAGGGCATTGAGTCCATCAGCAGGAAATTTGCAGATGACACCAAGCTGGGGGCAGGAGTTGATCTGCTGGAGGGCAGAGAGGCTTTGCAGAGGGACCTCGACAGGCTGGACAGATGGGCAGAGTCCAAGGGCAGGAGATTGAACACATCCAAGTGCCAGGTGCTGCACATTGGCCACAACAACCCCAGGCAGCGCTACAGGCTGGGGTCAGAGTGGATGAGAGCTGCCAGGCAGAGAGGGACCTGGGGGTGCTGGTTGATTGTAGGCTGAACATGAGCCAGCAGTGTGCCCAGGCAGCCAAGAAGGCCAATGGCATCCTGGCCTGCATCAGGAATAGTGTGGCCAGCAGGAGCAGGGAGGTCATTCTGCCCCTGTACACTGCACTGGTTAGGCCACACCTTGAGTCCTGTGTCCAGTTCTGGGCCCCTCAGTTTAGGTGGGTTGGATTGGTTGATGGGTTGGATGTGATGATCTTGAAGGTCTCTTTCAACCCAGTGTATTGTATTGTATTATTGTATTGTAGAATTTTAAAGGCACAGCCTCAGCCCACCATAACAGCCACCCCAGGACTGCCACTGTACAATAAAATCAAACAGCTCGAGATGAGAAAGTTAATGAAAACAACTTCTTGTGAACTTTTAGAAACTAAGAAAAGCTCCCAGGGTCAAGAAATGCTCTGCCTAAAGGCTATCAATACATTATTTTTATTTCAGGAGGGCAATTACATACCAGCTAATTTCCAACCATGCAGCCATGGTCTCTGACCTGAGAACATAAAAGCAGCTACTACAATGGAAAAGGAGTAGATGGAACACACAGTGGGAGAGCAGCATGTCACTAAAGGGATGCTGGCAAACTGTCTCTGCATTTTACATGGCACAGCATCTTCCCCAAATATAAACTTCCCTTAAGCTTTTGCTTTAGCAGTGCCTGAATCTCTCCTGTCTGCAGGGATGCTTTGCACTTCCCTAAAGGAAATGTCCTACTTCTATCATCTTAAGTAATTCCACTGTGAATTTGGAGGACATAGCCTGCTGGAAAACAACACCTCCCACCTCCTGACTGCGTAGTAAAGACTTTGGCAGCATGCCTACAATTCTAACGAGCCGGGAAAGAGGAGCACAGGCAAGTAGAATCTCCTCAGAACACAGCTGTGGCTGTGGCTGCTGAAGGAAGGCTGTGCAGAGACATCTTTAGTTGTGCAGTGCAGGTTACACACTGTGGTGGCTTTAGGCTGTGCCTTTAAAATTTAGTTACAGATTTTGAGCAGAAAAGTAGAAAAATAAAAATAAATCACTCTTGGGTGTGAAAAGGAAAACAAAAGATTGTTCTAAACAAATCCATTGGGTAAATATCT
Source organism: Picus viridis (assembly GCA_033816785.1). Lineage (NCBI taxonomy): Eukaryota > Metazoa > Chordata > Aves > Piciformes > Picidae > Picus > Picus viridis. Next base: position 2,394,856 of record CM066568.1, read on the forward strand.
GGAAGAAGATGAGCTGCACCATAACAATCCTTTCCTTCTCCTCTTCTGATCTTGGCTGGTTTGCTTTGACTGGGAGGAGATAACCTGCTTTGGCTGGCCTTGGCTAAGTCTAACCCACTGCTCTCTCTCCAGTCCTTCTCTCTCTAGACCAGGGGGGTAGGGATGGAGCAGTGGAATGGCTTCCCTGATCTCTGAGCAGGGCATTTTCCTGTTTGCTAATTGTAAATATCTGTGAGTATTGTAACTCCTGGATATTTTGTACCTATTCATTGCATTGCATTGCATTGCAGTGTGTAGCTCTTGCTTGTAAACACAGCTTCATTTGCTTCTGACTGAGCTGGTCTGGCAAAAGAATGCCGGAGGGGAAACTTCAACCCACCACACACACTTACCCTTCAGGGGCAGAATGGAGAAATAGTCATCTCTCCCTCATGTGTTCAGGTTCTGTGGTGGACATACACTATACAGATGAATGGGAATGTCTACCTTCAAAACAGGACTCTGCACAACAATGAAGAGCATAGGCCCATGCACAGCTATGAGGACCAGAGAAAACCAAAATTAATCCTCCATTCCTTGCAAGTTACCCATTCAGATAAAGGAGTAAAGCATGGCTCCTTCGTTCTATTTCCATCCAGAAAGAACTTTCACACATAACTGATACTGTTCCAGCACAGGCTAGTAAGCCTCAGTAACTTACCTTTGAAACCATTCCAGCAAGGGACAGCTCTTACAGATATTTTATCATAGAATCACAGAATTGTAGAATGCTCTGGGTTGGAAGGGACCTCTGACGATCATCTATTTCAATGTCCTCTGCAGTCAGCAGGGACATTCTCAACAGGTTACCCAGAGCCCTCTTGAGCCTCCCTGGGCAACCTGTTCCAGCATTCTACCACCCTCATGGTGCAGAACTTGTTCCTAACATCCAATCTCAATCTGCTCTTCTCTAGTTTGAAGCCATTGCCTCTCATCCTATCACTGCAGGCCTTTGCAAACAGTCTCTCTCCATCCTTCTTGTAGCCCCCTTTAGGTACTGGAAGTTGTTATTAGATCTCCCTGGAGCCTTCTCTTCTCCAGGCTGAACACCCTTTGGACCTTCTCCATCAGGTCCATGTCCTTCCCATCTGGAGGGCTCCAGAGATGGACACAGCACTGAAGGTGAGGTCTCACCACAGCAGAGCCACACTGCTACAGATGCAGCCCAGGTTGCAATTGGCCTTCCATGCTGCAAGCTCACACTGCCTGCTCATGTCCAGCTTCTCATCCATCAGCACCCCCAAGTCCTTTTCCACAGGGCTGCTTTCTATCACCTCCTCCACTAGTATTGACAGTGAGGATTGTTCAAGCCTGTTTTTAATGTTTTTATAGAATCACAGAATTGTCAGGGTTGGAAGGGACCTCAAGGTTCATCCAGTTCCAACCCCTGCCATGGGCAGGGACACCTCACACTACAGCAGGTTGCTCACAGCCACATCCAGCCTGGCCTTCAAAACCTCCAGGGATGAGGCTTCCACCACCTCCCTGGGCAACCTGTGCCAGTCTCTCACCACCCTCAGGGGGAAGAACTTCTTCCTAACATCCAATCTGAATATGCCCCCTTCTAGTTTTGCTCCTTCCCCCAGTCCTATCACTCCCTGACACCCTCAGAAGTCCCTCCCCAGCTTTCTTGTAGCCCCCTGCAGATACTGGAAGGCCACAATTAGGTCTCCTCAGAGCCTTCTCCTCTCCGGATTGAACAACCCCAAACTCCCTCAGTCTGATCTCATAGCAGAGCAGCTCCAGCCCTCTGCTCATCCTCGTGGCCCTTCTCTGGACACCTTCCAGCAGCTCCAGATCCTTCCTGGAACAGAGGCTCCAGAACTGGACACAGAGCTCCAGCTGTGGTCTCAGCAGAGTGGAGCAGAGGGGGAGAATTACCTCCCTTGCCCTGCTGGCTCTGCTTCTCTCGATGCAGCCCAGGATGTGATTGGCTTTCTGGGCTGCAAGTGCTCACTGCTGGCTCCTGTTGAGCTTCTCCTCCACCAGCACCCAGGTCCTTTTCTCCAGGGCTGCTCTCAAGCCAGTCCCTGCCCAGCCTACATCAGTGCCTGGGATTGCCCCTACCCAGCTGCAGGACCTTGCCCTTGGTCTTGTTGAACCTCATGAGGTTGTCATGGGCCCACCTCTCCAGCCTGTCAAGGTCCCTCTGGATGGATCCCTTCCCTCCAGCTGTCTGCGGCAGCACACGGCTCGGTGTTGTCAGTAAACCTGCTGAGGGTGCAGTCGGTGCCTCTGCCCATGGCACCAACAGGTTCAATGGTTCTTTCACTTAAAAAAATGTAACAGGAAAAAGAAACTCCTTGTTCCCAGGTTTTGTGCAACACGAATGATACTGTCAATTATGAATACTATTAAAAATATGTAGCATACTTCTTTTTCAGTATAGCCAGTGGCAACTTCTAGCCACCAGACACCATCACAACAGTGCCAAGAATATTGAAGAATGCTCCATTATCCAATTTCTCTTCCAACTTCTATGTTCAATATTCCATTGTTGCAAGCCAGCAGATTTTCTACAACTCTTTCACATAAGCAAGAAAAGCTTTAGGTGAGAAACACAGAATCACAAAGTCACACAATCACAGAATGTTAGGTGCTGGAAGGGACCTCAAAAGCTCATCCAGTCCAACCCCCCTGCCAGAGCAGGAGCACCTAGAGCAGATCACACAGGAACACATGCAGGCAGCTTTTGAGTATCTCCAGAGAGGGAGACTCCACAACCCCCCTGGGCAGCCTGCTCCAGGGCTCTGTCACCCTCACAGGGAAAAAAATTCTTCCTCCTGTTTCCATGGAACTTCCTCTGCCTCAGCTTCCACCATTGCCCCTTGTGCTGGCATTGGGCATCCCCCAGCAGAGCCTGGCTCCAGCCTCTGGGCACTCACCCCGCACATCTTTATCAACAGGAATGAGGTCACCCTCAGGCTCCTCCTCTCCAAGCTCCAGAGCCCTCAGCTCCCTCAGGCTCTCCTCATGAGGAAGATGTTCCACTCCCTTCATCATCTTTGTGGCTCTGCTCTGGACTCTTTCAAGCAGTTCCCTGAGGTCCTTCTTGACCTGAGGGACCCAGAACTGACACAATAGGAGTGAGGAAGGAGAACCTCTCTCGACCTACTAACCACAGCCCAGGATGCCATTTGCCTTCTTGGCCACCAGAGCACATTGCTGGCTCATGGTCAACCTCCCATCCACTAGGACCCCCAGGTCCTTTTCCCCTTCACTACTCTCCAACAGGTCAGACCCCAACCTGTACTGCTCCCTGGGGTTGTTCTTTCCCAGGTGCAACAGTGCTACCACTGCAGGTATGCTGTGTCCTCCTTGTGTGCCTACAATTTAAAAACAATATTGATAAACTGAAGAGAGTTCAGAGACTGAGTGCAGGAGCATAACTTTTCCTTAGGAAAAAAAGTCCAAAGCAAAAATGGTTGTGCAAACTGATCACAACTTTGAAGTGCTTGGACAGGCAAGAAGAATTCAAATGAGGTTGTTCTGTCCAAAAAACACTGAGATGCAGTAACTGAAAACAGAAGGCTACAAACAGTCAGAACTTCTAAGCAGAGTCAGGGTGGTGCCTCATCATTACCAACTTCTAATTAAAAATAGCTATTTTCCTTTAAAAGAAAAATAAGCATCTACTTCCAAACAGAAACTAAAGCTGTGCACCACATCACTTTACATCTGCCAAGAAAGCCTGCAAGGTAGCACAATACCCTGTGAGAAACAATGCTGTAACTGTCTAATTAGTATAACTGCATAGGAGAGCTCAAACATACTAAGAACAGGCTGCCCAGGGGGGTTGTGGAGTCTCCCTCTCTGGAAATATTCCAAACCCTCCTGGATGTGTTCCTGTGTGACCTGCTCTAGGTGCTCCTGCTCTGGCAGGGGGGGGTTGGACTGAATGAGCTTTGAGGTCCCTTCCAGCCCCTAACATTCTGTGGTTCTGTGGCTGAATATGTAAAGAACAGCTGTGATAAAGTGATTTGAATGTACCATAAAGAATGACAAATTCTGTGGTTTTATCTTTACCAAGAAATCCCAAAATAACGAAAAATCAGGGAACAGAATTGAGAACTGGACAACTCAGTACTGAGCAGCAGCAGCAGTGTGACTGCAAGATATTAACTAATTATACACCTGTGCATAATGGGTGATGGACTTAGCTATTGGAATGGGCTGCCCAGGGAGGTGGTGGAGATGTTGAGATGCTGGAAGGTGTCCAGAGAAGGGCAACAAAGCTGGGGAGGGGTCTGGAGCACAGCCCTGTGAGGAGAGGCTGAGGGAGCTGGGGTTGCTTAGCCTGGAGAGGAGAAGGCTCAGGGAGACCTCATTGCTGTCTACAACTCCCTGAAGGGGGGTTGTAGCCAGGAGGGAGTTGGTCTCTTTTCTCAGGCAACTAGCACCAGAACAAGAGGACACAGTCTCAAGCTGCACCAGGGGAAGTTCAGGCTGGAGGTGAGGAGAAAGTCGTTAGCCATTGGGATGTGCTGCCCAGGGAGGTGGTGGAGTCACCGTACCTGGAGGTGTCCAAAAGGGGACTGGACGTGGCACTTGGTGCCATGGTCTAGTCATGAGGTCTGTGGTGACAGGTTAGACTTGATGATCTTTGAGGTCTCTTCCAACCTTGATGATTCTGTGATACTGTGATATTAGTGCAGGAAGGAATGCAATCAGACCCTTTTCTTCCTCTATCACCTGGCTGTATCAGGTTTCTCAGTCACTCCTGTCTTGGATTTTGCATGGCATTTGGAAGAAATGTGAAGGTGTAGGAGTAGGCTATATATACTTCAAAACACAGCAAATTCTCTTACACTGAGCACCATAAGATAACACTTTCCAAAGCACAAAGGAACATGTGGATGCATTCCTCTGTGACCTGAGATAGAATGTATGGTCCTGCTCTGGCAGGGGGGTTGGACTTGACGATCTCATTGGGTCCCTTCCAACCCCTGACATCCTGTGAGCCTGTGATCTTCCTTTTCCTGCAGAACCTACCTAGGCAGCCAGCTTGTATCACACAAAGAATAAGAAAATATGCTCTTGCAAACATCATTTTGTCGTTTAAAAGCCTGCCAAGAAACTATGATATGCAATTAAAACCACAGATGTAATTCTGACCTCTTTTATTAACTGGCCTACCTATGTCTTTAGATGACCAAACACAATGTTCTGTGCTGGATCTCTACATCATTTGGTGAATTGGGCAATTTTAGTTAACTAGAAAATATTAGGTGTTACTTTTCCACATGGAGTTCAGGCTTTAATGTCATTATTTTATAGAGTGGCACATAGGGCATTCCAAACTACACCCATATTTTAAGAAGGAGGTTGTGGAGAGGCTGGTGCTGGTCTCTTCTCCCAGGTAATTAGTGGTAGAACAAGAGGGAACAGCCTTAAGCTGCAGCAGGGCAGGGTTAGACTAGACAGCTGGAAGAATCTGTTGCCAGCAAGAGTGGTCAGGCCTTGGAATGTGCTGCCCAGGGAGGTGGTGGAGTCCCCAAGCCTGGATGTGTTTCAAGGTGGTTTGGCTGTGGTGCTTGGGGCTATGGTTTAGGGGTGACCCTTGTAGAGCAGGGTTCTGGGTTGGACTTGGTGATCCTGAGGGCGTTTTCCAACCTGAATGTTTCTGTGATTCTGTGGGTCTGTATAAAGAATAAATGATGCATGCTCTCAAGGTGCAACAGCCCAATCTTCCAAACTTTGATCTACAAAAGCTCTATGTGTTTTAAAATTACTTCTAGGCAAACCAAGTGATTCTGCTAAGGACATAAGTAGTTAAATTATCTTGATTTCAATCATTTTTCCCTGCTATCCTTTTCTAGAAGGTCAAAAGAATGAAGGAGCAGCAGACAAAGCAGAAACTTAATTGCTTTCACTCATCAGAAAGATGTCCCCTAGTACAATGGTACTTGGAGTTCCAGTTACTAAATCAATCTATCTACTACTCCAGGAAACCAAAAGAAAACTCTCTCTAGAAGTGTGCTTTACTTGTGTCACAGAATCCTGGAACTGGACAAAAGTGTTCTTTGAGATAACTCTAATTGCTCCCTCCAATTAAAATCTCTAAATCCTTCTCTGAGCCTGGAGCAGAAAAGGGTAAGAATTTTAACACATGCATGGAAAAGCCTTCATTGTAAAACTTGTCACATTTAATTACAATCTGTGGAGATAAGGTAAAAGCCCTTTCTCTTCACTGGATATTGTTCAGCAGTGCTGCAGTGGTACATCTACATGGCATGTCTGTGTCCTCCCTCAGTATGCTCCCTGCTGCTGCTCTTTGACCACCACAGGACCAAGTTCAAGAATCTAAAGCTAAGTCAAGTATATGAATGCTATAGCCTGGGGCACCTGATCACTGCTCTGAAAACATCTGCCCTGATGGATGGAGGCACAGCAGAGTGCTCACAGAGATTTAGTCTTACTTCCTAGAATAAAGTCAGCACAGCTACAACCAGGGATCAGATCTTGTTGTGAAGCCACACTAGGTAACTGTAACACAGTTCACAGGCAGGACTTTGTGCACTTGCCATTCTACCAGACACTGAAGATTAAAAGAAAGAATAGCTTTTTCTGCTCCAGCCTCTTGCCTTCAGTTCACTGTCAATGAGTGCCCCTATGAGTGTCCCATTTCAGTGACCACCTGACAGGAGGCTGAGACCTGGGGCTCTTTAGGTCTGGAAAAGAGAAGACTGAGAGGGGTTATTATAAATGCACATAAATATCTAAAGGGTGAAGGTTGTGAGGAAGAGGCTGGGCTCTTCTCAGTGGTGGCCAATGATATAAGGCAAGGAGCAACACAGGAAGTTTCACTTAAACTTAAGGAGAAACTTCTTTACAGTGAGGGTGACGGGGCACTGGAGCAGGCTGCCCAGGGAGGTTGTGGAGTCTTTCTCTGGACAGTTTCAGAACCAGCCTGTGCAACTCCATCTAGGTCTTAGCAGGGGGGTTGGAGTAGGTGATCTCTAGAGGTCCTTTTGACCCCTCCCATTCTAGGACTGTATGCTCTCTAAACCCCCTTGTTTGGTAAGCGCTGCAGCCCTAGTTGCTCCGCTCAGCTTTGCACTCACTTGTGCTAAACATCCATCTTGTTTGAATGGCAACAACTACTGAACAGAATTTGCAAACCAAAACTGGAATGTCACAGAATCTCAGAGGCTTAGAATTGTTTTGGTTGGAAAGACTTCTAAGATTGTCAAGTCCAACCATTGACCTGACACCACTATGGCCATCAAACCATGGCCCCAGGTGCCATGTGGTTTTTGAACACCTCCAGGGACTGTGACTCTACCACCTCCCTGGGCAGCCTGCTCCAATGCCTGACCACCCTTGCAGCAAAGAATTTTTTCCTAATGTCCAACCTAAACCTTCCCTGGCACAATTTGGAGCCATTTCCTCTCATTCTAACACTTGATACTAGGGAGAAGAGAACAACACCTACCTCACTCCAACCTCCTTTCAGGCAGTTGTCGAAAGCAATGAGGTCTCCCCTCAGCCTCCTTTTCTCCAGACCAGACAACCCCAGGTCCCTCAGCTGCTCCTCATAAGACTTGTTCTCCAGGCCCTTCACCAGGCCTTTCATTGCAATTCTCTGGACCTGCTCCAGCCCCTCAATGTCCTTCTTGCAGTAAGGGCCCAAAACTGAACAGAGTATCTGAGGTGCAGCCTCATCAGTGCTGAGTGCAGGGGCACAATCACTTCCCTACTCCTGCTAGCCACACTATTCCTGATACAGGCCAGGATGCTGTTGGCCTTCTTGGCTACCTGAGCACACTGCTGGCTCATACCCAGCCGGCCATCAACCAACATCCTCAGGACCTTCTCTGCTGAGCAGCTCTCCAGCTCCTCCTTCAAAAGTCTGTAGTGTTGCATAGGGTTGTTGTGAGCCAAGTTCACTTGACTTTGTTAAACCTCATACAAATGACCCCAGCCTGTCCAGATCCTTCTGCTGAGCCTTCCTACCCTCAAGCAGGTCAACACTTCTACCCAATTTATTATCATTGGCAGACTTACTGAGGATGCACTCCATGCCCTCATCCAGATCACTGATAAAGATATGAAGGAGAACTGGCCCCAGTACTGAGCCCTGGGGAATGCCCCTAGGGACTGGCTCCAAGTTGCATTTAACTGCATTCACCACCACTCTTTGGGGCCAGCCAGCCAGTTTTTAACCCAGCAATGCATCCACCCATCCAAACCACGAGCAGACAGTTTCTCCAGAAGGATGCTGTGAGACAGGGTCAAAGGCCTTGCTGAAGTCTAGAAAAGCAACATCCACAGCCTTCCCCTCATCCACTAAGGGGCCACCTTGTCATAGAAAGATACCAGTAGCAAGCCAGAGACAAACAGGGCATAAGAATAACTGCTGTTGTCAAGTCTGTGCTGATATCAGGTGTGAAGGAGTCTGAAAATGGGACACCACTGATGAAGCTGTTTGGCAAATATCTGACAATAATGCACAAGGAGGCATTTCTTTTGTTCCCCCTGGGTAGAGCCAATACAGATAGTTTTGTTTTTATCATTACTTTGAGGCAGATGAGAAATTTGACTAAAACCTTTCCCCTCCAGAAAAAAATCTCAAAAATTTACCTCTTGTTTGACCGTGACACTCCAAGTGTATGATTGCAGTTCTTTCCTCAGATACCCACTCCTGAAGACAGAGAGTCACAAGCAACCCAAAGGAAAACCCTTAACCAAGTCAGTGTAATGAGCTTGGACTGTCCTTACAAGTCATAGTCTGGCTAAAGTACTCCAAGTGCCTAGAACACCCCAGCTGCCTACAATCACATCATACTCTGCCAGAAGTTGCACTGACATTTGGGGTATCCGTTACTCTGTGTAGGTGAGAAAACCTTATTTCCAGCGTTATGGGGCAGGGTGGGAGCAAGGAGGTTGTCAAAAAGAGCCAGCAAGCTTCTGTATCTTTGGAGCCATGTGCTGTCACAGACATCACTGATCATTTTGCAGCAGGTGAGTCTGGAACAATGAGGTGGCAGCTACTGCAACTCGGGAGCTATTCTGGAAGCTGCAGCCCAGCTGCTGGACTTTGTCAAGTATTCCTTGATGGCATGATAATAATCTTCTTTCTGAAAGTTCAGTCTAGAATGCCAACAGTAATAGGAATAATTTTCACTAAGACTTAAGAAGGGGCATCCAAAATAGCAGTCATCTTTTCATAAGCTATGAAGCTTAGGCTTGTTTCCTAGGGCAGAGGAACGCGATGCAGCCACAATGTCATCTGCTGAAGTAAGGGCATCCAGATCGATGTCTGTGTTCAGGTATCCAGTAAGACTTTCAATTTTCCATTCTTTTGTGTTAATGAAAGTCTGTGTCCTCTGCATTAGTGAGCTGCCAAATCCATCCCATGCAGGATACAGCAGTTTTCCTACGGACTTGCATGGAGGGATTGCTTCAGTTCCTCGGATTTCAGCATGTTCGCAGAAAGCACAAGAAAGTCAAATTGTTTATGGAGATACTTTCACTATCTACAGGAGAATCCATTTTACACCCTGGGTAAGGGAGACTGAGACAGTGCTCTGGGAGATGATCAAAGATTAAAGATATTGCACATATAAGGAACAGTTAAGTCGTGTTGGAATTTTCAGCCCCGAAAAGAAAGCCCTTGGAAGGGATATGACCACTCTAGAGCTGTGAATGGTACAGTCCCAGCAGCAATCACCCATTTACTGTACCCTCCAGAGCAAGGGGAAGAGGCTGTCGATGAAGCGACAAGGGACAGGGTGAAAGCTGAAACTAGACAGAATGTAGCCTTGCAGAGCCATTTACCAAATGGTGTTACAGCTACAAACACTTACGTGGACACAAGAAGGCACTGACAATGTACTCAGATGGCAGATCCATGGCAGAGACTACACTGAGAAGTCACAGAAAGATGAAGCCAGCTCTCAGAGCTGGGAAGCCATGTCTGCTTTGTTTCTACCCTTTCCTGGGTGCCCACCTATGGCCATTAAGTGAAACAGAATGCTGGACTAACGGGACCGTTGGTCTGACCCAGTACAGCTATTCCTTCATTATGATCCTAGCAGAGCCACAAGTCTGGGCTCTGAAGGAACTTCCTGTCCTTAGAAAATCAGTGCAATCTTTAGTACTATCACAGCAATGGCAATAGCATGGGCAAATGAAGAGAGGCTGAGGGAGCTGGGGTTGATTAGCCTGGAGAAGAGGAGGCTCAGGGGAGACCTTATTGCTCTCTAAAACTACCTGAAGGGAGGTTGTACACAGGCAGGGGCTGGTCTCTTCTCCCAGGCAACAGCACCAGAACAAGAGGACACAGTCTCAAGCTGCACCAGGGGAGGTTTAGGCTGGAGGTTAGGAAGAAGTTCTACACAGAGAGAGTGATTGCCCATTGGAATGGGCTGCCCGGGGAGGTGGTGGAGTCACCATCACTGGAGGTGTTCAGGAGGAGACTTGATGGGGTGCTTGGTGCCATGGGTTAGTTGATTAGGTGGTGTTGGATGATAAGTTGGACGCAATAATCTTGAAGGTCTCTTCCAGCCTGGTCTATTCTATTCTATCCTATTCTGTTCTATTCTATTCTATTCTATTCTATTCTATTCTATTCTATTCTATTCTATTCTATTCTATTCTATTCTATTCTAAATGCAGCAGTGAAATCATGTTTCATTTTCAAGGTCAAACTGCTGGCCACCACACCTGAAACTGCTGCCTGAGAAACCATCTGGTGCCCTTGAGTCTCAGCATGTAGACCTCAAAGTTGATTCAAGATGCAGATCATTATTATTATTCCAAGTAATAGATTATTCCAAGTAATAATTATTCCAAGTAATAGATAGCAAAGATTTTTCCTAGAAGTCTAACACACTTACTGAGTCAGAAAACAGTAGCAGTGGATTCTGACATCTCAGGACTTGTTTTGGCTAAAGTAGTCAACACTGCTATTAAAGTTTCTCTGAGCTTTCCAATGTGTTAGAACATGAAGATTAAATGATGAGCTCCTAAGCATGTGAAAATGCTTTTGAGTATTTAAGGAAGAGTTTAGCATGCCTTTCCAGATACTGGGAATGCTCAATATAGAATCATCAAGAAAGGAGACTGGTTTCCTTCAAGGCAGCTCAAAAATTCCATAGTCATTAGCTGGGCTAGCAAAGGGCTAAAATAGCCTCAACTGATGGAAATGCACATAAACACATAACAGTTTAGCTGAGGAGGGTGATGCAGACCCTCCTTAAGGGGTTCTGCACTGAGACAACCTCCAAGTGTGGAACAGTGATAGCAGCTCTGAACTAGATCCTCCAAAGCAGATCAACTTGGTGCTATAGTTCAGCAATATCCCCTGATCTTCTCCACCCCCCTGAGCCCCAAGCATGAGACCTGAGTTTTATGCAGACAAGCCATCTCTCACTTAGCTCAGTCCAGCTCAGAGCTCAAGGACAACACACAGGTACTAACAAAACCCTTCATTAAGTGACTCAGTTCCATGAAGGAAATAATTTGGCATCCCTGTGCATGGCACCATGTTTCCATGGCACCATGTTTCCAAGAGCGCTCAGCTTCAAGGCTGGATCCCACACTGCATCAGTGGCTTGAGCTACAAGTATCACTATACCAGTGCATCAGAGCTGGTGAGCAGCAAGGAGTAATTAATTCTAAAAAGGGAGATAAACAGCATTTGCACTTTCAAAGTCAGTAAGTCATCTCTAACCTACCCAGTCAATCTTTTCCCACAGGGTGAGGATTTCAATGGCTGCTGACTTCCAGGTAGGCGTGAATGGCACAATGATTTTTCTCTCTCAACGTTTACTCATCAGTAGTAGAAACAAATGCAATGATATTCCTGAAAAACCCCACAGCTCCTGACAGCTTTGCACTTACATTGCTGGACTTAAAGCAGAAACAAATGGAAGCCATTTGGGGCTCTCCCTGAAACAGACACAAGAACTGGAACTGATTTATCATTGGTTGCTAAATAAAAGCAAAACTGTAGTGTAGAAACGCTGGAATCATATTATCTTCACTCCAGACACTCAAGAGATTACTGCTCTAAAAAAATAAATCTGTCCTAAATCTGGCTCAGAAATGCAATGGGCTCCAGCTTTCTTATATAAATGTTTGCAAGAGCACAAGTACAGTGGGTCAGACCGTGGCAAACACATGAATAAGAGATGTTAACAAGTATTTATTTGCTGCAAACACTAATCTCAAACACCTCTGTGCCACACCTTGCTTCCCTGACTTCTTAGGGAGGGGACTTGTGCACATACCAGGCTTTACAAAAATGCTGAAGTCCAAAGTAGACACACAATGCCCAAAGCAGGTCATTAGATTCACACACACATATTACACACATAGGGACAGCTATAAGTGCAGCCATTCCATCTGCAGGTGTCTGTAAAATAATCTGTGCAGAGCCATTTCCCATCAGTCAACACAGACATGCACACAGCCCCGTCTATGTACACAGCACATGCTCAACCGCTAACCTTCCAGAAGTTCACAGTGGAATGCTTTAGGAGGCTGGTTTGACAACAGGAATATAGAATAGAATAGAATAGAATAGAATAGAATAGAATAGAATAGAATAGAATAGAATAGAATAGAATAGAATAGAATAGACCAGGTTGGAAGAGACCTTCAAGATCACAGTGTCCAACCCACCAACCAATCCAACCCACCTAAACAACTAACCCATGGCACCAAGCACCCCATCAAGTCTCCTCCTGAACACTTCCAGTGATGGTGACTCCACCACCTCCCCGGGCAGCCCATTCCAATGGGCAATCACTCTCTCTGTGTAGAACTTCTTCCTAACATCTAGTCTAAACCTGCCCTGGCGCAGCCTGAGACTGTGTCCTCGTGTTCTGGTGCTGTCTGCCTAGGAGAAGAGACCAACCTCTGCCTGTGTACAACCTCCCTTCAGGTAGTTGTAGAGAGCAATAAGGTCACCTCTCAGGCTCCTCTTCTCCAGGCTAAGCAACCCCAGCTCCCTCAGCCTTTCCTCATAGGGCTTGTGTTCCAAACCCCTCACCAACTTCGTTGCCCTTCTCTGGACATGTTTCAGCAAGTCAACGTCCTTCCTAAACTGAGGGGCCCAGAACTGGACACAGGACTCAAGGTGTGGCCTAACCAGTGCAGTGTACAGTGAGAGAATCACCTCCTTGTAATAGTATTAAGACATTTAATGTCGCTAAGCCACAAACCAACTCATTTCTCAGAAATACTTCTAAGTAGCTTTTATCCCATTATGATTAGTTTAGGATGGTTACTACAGAAGACTGCTTACCTTCCTCCTTGTTTAGGGTACTACACAGGTGTAACAATGGTTGGGTTTGTTTCTGTTTTCAGAGGGATGGGGGGAAGGGGTTACCACGTGTGCAGCAGTGTCCCTTTAAGTAATCTTTTCTGTGGCTGTGCATCCAGGGCAGCTAATAGTTTTATCAAATACCCATCACAGCAAGAGGAGTGTTCCCATGGAAACCAGCGAGCAAGCATCCATTACTCCTGCAAAGATTTCTCGCAGCTCTCTCCTAAATACAGGTAGCTTCTCTCAAACTAAATTAGAACAGAACAAGGAATTTTACAGTCTGTGTGACAATTCACCTCCAGAGCTTCATATGGAGAGTATGGGGGAAGTGGGGCCTAAAAGCATACAACCCCAGAAAGCAGAAGCAAGGAAGACAAGGAAGACAAGCAAGCAGTTTCAGAAATTCAAGTCTGATTCTTCCCTCACAGCTGTGAAACACAGAAGAAGTAGAGAAATGCTTGAGATTGGAGATGAACCCAGAGCTTGGTCACTCACCTCTCTCAGCATGTTATTTTCCTTTTCCTTCTGCTCCAGAAGGCTCTCCAAGTGGTGCACGTGCATCTCGGCCTCAGCCAGCCGTCTTGTTCGCTCGTGATCTTCCTCGGTGGCTTTTGCTGACAGCCCTTTGCTCTGCAGCATCTCCAGCAGCTTTTTGATGGACTCATCTCGTGCATTCAAGGTCTGCTTCTGCGTCTCGATACGCAGCTCCATCTCTTCTAAGGTTTTACGTAGCAGGAAGAGCTCCTTGGCCTGGCGCTCGTGCTCGGCGTGAAGCCGCTGGAAGTTTTCCTCCGTCAGCTCTGCCACAAAGGGCTCGCTGGTTCTAGTGCTGCTGTCCTGCTGGAACAGCTGGTTCAGGTCCCTCTGGATCCGAAGCTCATCTTGGAGAGCCTGGATAGTCATCTGCATATGCTGAAAGAACAAAGAAAGAAAATCAGAGGATTCCCTCCAGTGGAGAACTAAAGAGAACAGTAGGAGCCATGGCAGTCACCTGGAAGTGGCAACCAGGACCTGCAACGCAGACAGACAAAGTGTTTTCTGAAAGCAGAACTGAGGTGAAACTGGGTTAAGCTACAGAAATGTCAAGCCCCTCCTTATATGCCTGGTAGAGGTTGCTTAACACTGGAAACCTCTCGCTTGGGTGACACTCCTACTCCCAGACACCTGAGTGACTGTTTCAGCAGTGTAACACAATTTACAGCTGCTTGTCTACCCCTATAGAAGATCTCAGCGAAATAAGTCCTAGACTGGAATCACTGTCTTGACAAAGCAGAGGGGCATGTGACTCTTTGAATTTGCATACCAAAAGGCAATCAGCCGTGAAGGCTCCTGAGATCTTCACTGCTAACACTACATGTAGCACAGATTTCCCAGTAGCCCTAAAGCAGAAAGTTCACTATGTCACAGCTATAGCTAATTGGCTATCTGCTGGCTGGGGACAAGGATCACATCACACGATTTCATGCATGAGGATTTTAGTACAGAATAGGAATTACCACCTCAGAAAGAGGAATGTGAAGCAAATCAAATAATCAGCAGTTACCTGTGGTTGTGCAAGACAATAAATCCTGTCTCAACGACTGTGAACACAGGGGGTTAATGGAGTGGGATAACAGAGGAGAGACACAGCTTGCCTACAAAAACGTTCCCACCTCATATTTAGATAATGAGCTGTTTTCTCTCTGCAAGACAGAAGTACTAAGGTAATAACGGTGAAGTATTAACACACTGAACAAAGATGTGATTACCAGGGATGAGAAACCCACCAAGTGACACATCTCCCTTAAGAGTCTGAATGTAACAATGCCAGAAGGAATGACCCCTACCTTTATATTATGAAAACCAGTGCCTAGAATACCACTGCTTCCAGTATTTGCCAAGACTAAACTACTAGTTAGGTACTATGAGTTATAATCTATTATCAAGATTGACAGAGGAGGTTCTCCTCCCACTCTACTCAGCCCTGGTGCAGCCTCATCTTGAGTAGCATGTTCAGTACAGGGCTCCCCAGTTCAAGACGGACGGGGAACTGCTTGAGAGGGTACAGGAAAGGGATACAATGATGATTAGGGGACTAGAACAGATGTCTTATGAAGAAAGGCTGAGTGACTTGGAGTTTTTTAGTCAGGAGAAGAACAGACTGAGGGGGGATTCTATCAATGCTTATAAATACTGAAAGGGTGGGTATCAGGAGGATGGGGCCAGTCTTTTTTCAGCGCTGCCCAGTGATAGGACAAGAGGTAATGGGCACAAACTTGAACATAGGAAGCTCCATCTAAACATGAGGAGGAACTTCTTTATGCTGAGAGTGGTGGAGCACTGGAGCAGGCTGCCCAGAGAGGTGGTGGAGTCTCCACCTTTGGAGTCATTCAAAACCCACCTGGACACCATCCTGTGCAACCTGCTCTAGGTGAACCTGCTCCGGCAGGGCATTTGGACTGCATGATCTCCAGAGGTCCTTTTCAACCCCAATCAGTCTGTGATTGTACGACACACCGTTTAAGGTCTATAATGTAAAGAGGGTGTCACAATATTACATTTGACAGAAACCCAAGTACTTTGTTTCACTCCACTCTTTGTGAGAAGAGGAGATGTAGGAAGATTTGGGTTTAGGTATTACTTTAAGAATAAATTGATCACAATATTATGTAAAATTCTTCGGGGATACTCAAAAGCTGTCTGGAAATGGTCCTGGCCAACTGGGTCTAGGTCCCCCTGATTGAGCACATTGGACCAGCTGACCTCCAGAGGTCTCCTCCAGCCTCAGCCATCCTGGGAGTCTATGAAAAGACAATCAACAGAAGGTAGCAGCCGCAGCACAGTTCCTTAGAGCAAGCGCTTCCCCTCCTTCTGCCTTCCTACCCCGCTTTTCAAAACAAAAGGTGCTACTTCACTAGCAGCTCACCTAACTCCACACTGCTACTAAAAGGAACAGTCCAACAGCACTCTCTGCTTCCTTATGGGCTGGTACTGATAGCTGGATCAAAACTGCACCTGGATGTAAACCAGCCCCATCAAAACAGTAAAGAAAAAGCCCTTGCAGCCAGATCTCTGTTCCAGTTTATGCTGCGACTACACCGGTGCTGATCTTGGCACAAAGCAGGGCTGGGAATGTGCAGTCAAGGACCTGGTGGAGAAGAAAACTGAACCAGTTTTTATGGTATTAGTATAAAGTGAAATCAGTTTACATGTGTATTTTCACAGCTGATTTAAGATGCTGCAAGTGTCTTTTCTTCTGTTTCAGTAACACAATACTTGGAAGCTACTAATTCAGTTACTTTAAAACTGCACTTCAGGCTATGGCATCTGTGTGATAACACAGTACAAGTATATTTAGTTGGGGATTTCTGGGTCCTGAAGGTGCAGCATTTGTGTCAGCATTCAGCAGTAGAAGAGAATAAAAGAAATATGGCAAGGGATTTGATATGGATTTCCAAAGAGGTTCTAGGAATAACTTCAGAGATTTAAATTTACTGCCATTTCTCCAAACCACAAAGAAAGAAAGTCAGTAAGAAAGGAATGTCAACCCTTAAAACTGAGGCACTATCACAAACCTGCAGGCAGACAATCCAAACTACTACATCTGTTCAATTAATGTATGTTGATCAAGCTTTAAGAGAAGGCTTACTGCACTCATTAAAAGGTTTGCCTCATCAATAAAGCCAGTAGGACTAAAAAACCAGGTGCAAGAGAATACCTTAAATTAAACTTAACCCTATAGCCACACTAGATGGAACTTTACAATTCCACATGAGTTGATTCCATCTGTATTTGAGAAGCTCTACTTAGCCACAGCCCAGCTGTGTGTTGTTCCTCCAGCTAACAAATCAATTCCCATATGCTTCCACCTGCCTCTCCACATACTGCCACTTCAGCATTTCCTTTCTCCCAGGCAAGAAAAAAAGCTTCTTCTGATCAGCCACATCATCTACTAAATGAATTACTTCCTCTACTCAGTGTTGCCTCAGAACCAAACTTCAGTTATTTATAAACATCAATGGACTAAATCACCACAACCAAATTCCTGCTTTTATTATGTCTTCATCTGCTCTGAAATCTTATTTAAGGTTACACAGGCAAAAATTGTGTCTCAGATCCACAGAAATGAACTCCAACCAAAGCTGGAACAGCCTGCATGTCACTTTTGGGTCAATAAATGAAAATCTGTTTCACAATTCAGAAACATGATGTGAAAGAAAAACAAAACCCAGTGAGAAACAATTAGTTATTGGTATCACAGAATCACAGTCACAGAATGTTAGGGGCTGGAAGGGACCTCAAAAGCTCATCCAGTCCAACCCCCCTGCCAGAGCAGGAGCACCTAGAGCAGATCACACAGGAACACATCCAGGCAGCTCTTGAATATCTCCAGAGAGAGAGAGACTCCACAACCCCCCTGGGCAGCCTCTTCCAGGCTTCTGTCACCCACACAGGAAAAAAATCTTTCCTCCTGTTTCCATGGAACTTCCTCTGCCTCAGCTTCCACCACTGCCTCTTGTGCTGTCACTGGGCATCACCCAGCAGAGCCTGGCTCCAGCCTCTGGGCACTCCCCCTGCACAGCTTTATCAACATGGATGAGATCAGCCCTTATTTTCCTCCTCTCCAAGCTACAGAGCCCCAGCTCTCTCAAGCACTCCTCATAGAGATGTTCCACTCCATCATCTTTGTGGCTCTGCTCTGGACTCTCTCTAGTACCTCCCTGTCCCTCTTGAACTGAGAGGCCCAGAGCCGGACACAATATTCCACCAGTTCTGTCAAGGAAGGCCAAGCGAGTTTTGAACCCCTGGCATGAATGAGCAGCAGCTGCCTTAAATTCAGTTTCCCAGGAAAAATGAAGAGGTGGGGCAGGAGAAGGGGTAGGCACTAAGCTAATGAATTACTGTCACTGTACCCTAAACTGCTCAGCTGAGAACACAATTCATTATGGGAAACACTCCACAGAAATGGATTCTATGCTTTTGACACCCACTTGTTTCCAGCATGCAAGATGTATGCAAAATGGGTTCTTTTCTCTGCTTTCCACAACATTTGTTTGGTTGTTGTTATTTTTTCATTAATATAACAGTACCCTTTATTAGCTGGCATCATAAACTACTTTTTCAGTTAACATAGCTCATATCCTGCCATTTCAAAGAAAACATCCTTTCCCTTCTTAAGGAGCAGGCAAGCCTTACTAGCTTCTCATCCATTTCCTGGACTTCAGCTTCAAATTAGTGACTATCCTGGAAAGGCAAAACATTTTCCATGTTCATATTGTATACTTAATCCTAATTCACAGGCTCACAGGATGTTAGGAGTTGGAAGGGACCTCTGGAGATCTTCAAGTCCAACCCCCTGCCAGAGCAGGACCAGAGAATCCAGCACAGGTCACACAGGAACACATCCAGACAGGGATGGAAAGGCTCCAGAGAAGGAGACTCCACAAGCTCTCTGGGCAGCCTGCTCCAGGGCTCTGGGACCCTCACAGTGAAGAAGCTCTTCCTCATGTTGAGGGGGAACCTCCTGTGCTGTAGTTGCCATCCATTGCCCCTTGTCCTATCCCAGGGCACAAGGGAGCAGAGCCTGTCCCAGTTCCTGCCTTCCTGACCCCCAGCCCTCAGCTATTGGTAGACATTGATCAGATTCCCTCTCAGCCTTCTCCTCTCCAGACTGAACAGCCCCAGGGCTCTCAGCCTCTCCTCCCCAGGCAGTGCTGCAGTCCCTTCAGCATCCTTGTAGACCTCCCTTGGACTCTCTCCAGCAGCTCCCTGTCCCTCTTGAACTGGGGAGCCCAGAACTGGATGCAATATTCCAGGTGAGGTCTCACCAGGGCAGAGTAGAGGGAGTGTAAAACCTCCCTCAATCTGCTGGACACACTCTTTTAATGCACCCCAGGATCCCACTGGCCTTCTTGGATCTGACTAGAGGTCTCCATCAGACTTGAAAACTTCAGTTGAATTGTCTTACCTAGAAATAATGAGGTAAAGGTACTTTCAATACCACTGAGCTTAGCTACGTCATACTCTGCCAAATAAGTACCAGTCATGCTTTGCTTCAATAGTTTAATATAGGTAACATAAAGTCAAAGCAATTATGTTGAATCTGCACAGTGCTTGAAGATTATTGCTCTTATTACAGATCTTCAGGATTCCTTGATTTTTTTTTTCAACTAATGAAAATTGTTCCTTAAGCCTCACTACAAAATTACAACTACACCTGCACATCACAGACACATTTTTGTGAGCACAGTTCTCTAGTAAGCCTCTTGCTGGTTATGCCCAATATATTTTTCTCTTGAGAGAGCTAGGCCCCTTCAGGACCACCTCTAATGCAAATCCTAAAAATCCAAGGAGCAAACATAACTTCTTACCAGGTGCTCCCCTGCCTCTATTTACTTCCACAGGGCCACCTAAAAGTTTGTTACCTGGGCTCAGCGCAGGGACAGTTTGTCTTTCATCCAGCAGTACAAAATCTACATCTTTAAGTAGCAGAAGATGATTCAGTCTTTGCCTCCACCTAACAGGATTCAAATTCCCATTTCTCACACCTTGGCAGATTGGTTCCCAACCTACAGTATGACTACAGCCAATGGTACAGAAGTCCCTTAGACCTGGTTGCCAAAGCAGCCCTGTGGTGGCAGTCTCAGGGTAGCGCAGCATACATCCTGCTCTACTGCTGAGCTTGGGAACCGTGCTGCAGGCAGCTCTTGTCAGCTCTCCCTGTTGAAGCTTTTCCATTTAGCATGAAATATTTAAAGATTCAGTAAGCCTGACAGACAATACTGAAGGAGAGTACACCTTCTTATTCTCATTGGTAGAAGACATAAGAACAGAGAGATCTGAACAGCACTGCTTCCAATTAACTTCAACGTTTATCATCTTACCGTTCCAAGGGAAGTAAGGGATGTGCATTTGAACAGGGACAGAAAAAGGAAGTTAATAGACACTTCACAGCCAAGAACTGTATTCAAATCCTATGTTTTAGACCAAAGGGAGGTAGTCATTGTCACTAGATGATTTTGGAAGAAAAGCTAAAACCATTGCATGCTTTTTAAAGCAAGCATTTCCACACTAGTCCTTACAAGAGAGCGTGACCTACCCAGCTATGGTGGTGTTCAGGATTCCAACAGGCATTTGCCCATCTGGTTTTTGTTGCCTGATTTGACCTATTCACACTGCAGATGCTGTCTTTGCAACTGTGGTATTCAGATCATAATTCATCCCATACTTTATTCAAAGTCTAAATGCCTCCATTAGAACTGTGAGTTCTGCAACAGAGGCGAGGTACCTAGGCACTGAACACTTCTATAGTTAAGCTCTCCTTTATCTTCTGGATTTAAATTCTAAGTAGGTTAACTAAGGAAACTCATTTTTGGAACAGCAAGAAAAAATTCAGTCAAAAAAAAGGAAGAGCAGAACCTACTCTTTCCCATAAACAAGGGAAAACATAGCATGCAATTATACAACACTGTGTCACAGAAATGAGTCACAAGAAGGCAGGAAGAATTGTCACATTCTGCAAAACTCAACCACTTAAAAAAATTCTTTCACACTAGGGGAACATTGAAGACATCCTCATTGGCAAGACAATATGGAGTGATGAAAAGGATGGGAAGAAAAACAGAGGTCCTAATAGTGGTCCTAGTGGTGTGTTAGAAAAGCTTCAGCCTGGGAGAAAAGGTTGAAGCTCTTGCTCATCATCTTCATATATCCCAAATGAGGCTCCAGTCAGCAGGCAACAAGCTCTTCTTGGGTGGATCTCTAACAAGATATTCTAAAAGAAGGGACTGACAGAGAAGACATTCAAGGTGAGGCTCAGCAGGGCTCTGGGCAGCCTGATCTAGTTGAGGATGTCCCTGCTGACTGCAGAGGGGGTTGGACTGGACAACCTTTGGTGGTCCCTTCCAACCCAGACCATTCTATGATTCCATGATTCTAGGTTCTGGTTTGTATAAATATGTGACCATTGAGTGGCTTTGGAATTTAAACCTAAACCTCTCACATTTCAGTGCCTAAAGGGAAGGTCTTTTAATAGCCCCTTAGCATCTCCCAGTGCCCATCTCTGCCCAATCCTGTTTCCTATTTAGGGGTTGCTTTCAACTCTTCTCTAATTTTTAATTGCAAATTTCACTCCAGAGGGAAGAAATTTTTTCCTAACAGAAGTTTTGTTGAATTCAAATGTTTCTTATAAAAACATGACTGACAAGCTTAGATACTGAGACTTTCCCATGACTTCCACTGCTAACCAACCCTGCCACTCCGTCCTGTACTGAACGGCAGCTTCATGGCGCACACGTACTTGGCAGCTTCCTGCAGATCTGCTCAGTGCTCAAGCTGTTCTTCATGCAGGAAACAGTAAGTGCTTGGAAAGACATAGGACAGGTTTGCATTTTTTTATAGCATGTCACATGTTTCTGTATTTATTTTTCTGAGATCCAACCCAGGCATAAGGGGGGTGGGGGGAAGTAAAATGAAGAAGACAGATGTAATTTGTTAACTGACCACAAGCTAGGTTTCTGAAGATGCCACTTTACAGCCAATCCCTTAGTCAACTATTTTTAAGACTGGGGAAAAGAGATGGAGCTTTCAGCCACAACAGCCCTTGCAGGTCTGAAACAGATGCACTCTGTAGCACCTACAAACACTGCCTCACTTCTGTCTCGAGATGGGCATGACCACGCAGCTCCGGAAAGACACGATCACTAGGATGTATTTTATCTCAGTGAGGTCTGGGGCAGAATTTCAAGGTGCTTTTCTTGCTAGAAAATCTGTGTGCAGAATCACAAACTCCCGCACCAGGGCAATTCCTTTCATATTCTTCACAGCCACAGCACAGCGTTGCGAACACTTTAAGAGGATGAAGCACACTCAGCTTAGCAGAGATCACATTCCAAATGCTGGGATAGGATTTGGTCTCTCTGGGAAATCATTCTGTCCCGTTCTCAAAGAGTTAATGTTTTGGCAGTGTTTCAGGGAAGTAGATTCTGCTGAATGCAGGGCAGAAGCAAAGCCCTGGCTGGCTGAGGGAGTCCCTGCTGACATTCAGCTGCAGCCCACGCAAAGAAAATGGAAAAAGGGCTAATGTCAGGTGTCCAGCAGGGCTGTGACAAAATAGAACTTGCCAGGTCCAGAAATGCTACATGCATCCCTGTAAGATGGATCAAGAGCTTCAAAACCCCTATTTAAATGGAAATGAATTAGTGATTTTTATAATGTTTAGCCTAGCTACAAAACACAGTTATGATTTTAATAGGATTTAATTTGTGAGATTCGAGGAAATTCAGAGTATTTTAAGGACAACCATACATCTCTGAGAAAGCAGAAGGGCAAGATGGCAAGAAAGTGCTATAGATAAAGAGCTTAAGTTGTCAGTAATACATTAGTCAGCTGAGCAAGACTCACACAAAATGACTCATTTGGTTTAAGGGGCAGTGTGCAGCAGCCTAATTCCATCATCCTTGCCTTCAACACACAAAACCCCCCACAAACCACAAGCAAAGCAGTAGGAATGAACTTAAACTCCCAAAGTGAGCAGAGCAGCAATTAAGTCTCTCCCCTAATAAATCTGTGGCCACAGAAGAGCCCAGAGTGCAGTTCAATGCTCTCTACTAAGGGTGCAGTTACCTCCAGAAAAAAGGCTGCAGGTGAAGCAGAAGCAGGGCAGTGCACTGCTTTTTTCAGTGACAATTGTCCGTGTGAACCATTTTATCTATGCCAAACAATCAGCAGCCTATCTTACAAAGTCAAAAGGGTAAGCTGGTGCTGCTTTCAAGGGATAAAGCACCTAAATGGGCACTTTCTACAGAATCATAGACTCACAGAACGTTAGAAGTTGGAAGGGACCTCCAGAGGTCATCAAGTCAAACCCCCTGCCAAAAGCAGGATCACTCAGGGCAGTCTGCACAGGAATGCATCCAGGTGGGTCTGGAAAGGCTCCAGAGAAGGAGACTCCACAACCTCTCTGGGCAGCCTGCTCCAGGGCTCTGGCACCCTCACACCAAAGAAGTTTCTCCTCATGTTGAGCTGAAACCTTCTCTCTTCAAGTTTGTATCCATTGGTCCTTGTCTTATTGCTGTGCACCACCCAAAAGAGCTTGGCCTCCTCTACTTGCCCCCCACCCCTCAGATATTGATAGGCATTGATCAGATCCCCTCTGAGCCTTCTCCTCTCCAGCCTAAACAGCCCCAGGGCTCTCAGTCTCTCTTCACAGAGGAGATGTTCAAGTCCCCTAAGCATCCTCCTGGCTCTCTGTTGGACTCTCTCCAGCAGGTCTCTGTCTCATCTTGAACTGGAGAGCCCAAAACTGGAGACAGGATTGCAGGTGTGGTCTCAGCAGGGCAGAGCAGGCGGGGAGAACTTCCCTGGACCTGCTGGAGACACTTTTCTTGATCCACCCCAGGATGCATCACGAACAGGTACTGCACATCAGAATACCTGATGCAGAGTGAAAAGGTAACTTATTCTGAAGAACTGTGTGTGCATGCTTGTGTGATACAAGTAAACATTCTTATTAAGTATAAGCAAACCCAGTAAAATGTGGAAAAACATAAGTTTAGCTATCAGTTTTTGAACTGTGAATACAGTCCTGACAGTTCTGTGGCTTCCTAATGGAATATGAACTATATGAACTCTGACAGACACTAGGAACTCAAAGGAAAATTATTTCACACACACAGAATCACAGGAAACATCCAGTTGGAAGAGACCTCAAAGCTCATCCAGTCCAACCTTCAACCCAGCACTGTAGGGTCAACACTAAACCATATCCCTAAGCACCAGCTCCACAGACTGCTGGAACACCTCCAGGGGTAGTGACTCCAGCACTGCCCTGGGCAGACCATTCCAGTGGCTGAGAACCCTCTCTGGGAAGAAATATCTCCTAGCATCCAGCCTGAACCTCCCCTGGCAAAGCTTGCAACCATTTCCTCTGCTCGTGTCTCTTGCCACCAAGGAGCAGAGGCTGTCCCCTCCTCACTCCAACCTCCCTTCAGGGAGCTGTAGGTAGCAGTAAGGTCTCCCCTCAGCCTCCTCTTCTCCAGCCTGAACACCCCCAGCTCCCTCAGCCCCTCCTTGTTGCCCAGGTGCTCCAGGCCCTTCTCCAGCCTCGTTGCCCTTCTCTGGACACACTCCAGCCCTTCAAAGTCCTTCCTGGAGTGAGTAGCCCAGAACTGAACACAGCACTTGAGGTGTGGCCTCAGCAGTGCTGAGCACGGGGGCTGATCGCCTCCCTGTCTCTGCTGGCGGCAGTGTTTCTGATCCAAGCCAGGATGCCATTTCAGAAGTCATACCAGCTAGTCCCAGGTGCCATGTGTTTACACTTCCAAAGGTACACCCACATTAGTAGTTTAGTGTGCTTCAAAAGCTTTATCTTATGCAAATCTTCCTAGCATCTGCATATCACAGGCTTTGAGTGTCAGCAGCTAGCATCCTGGAGCAAAGAAAGATTCTTTTAAGCTCCACTCATCTTTCTCTAGAACAGACACTCTGGGATTAAGGCAAATGTTTAGGATTTCTCATCGGCATCAACAATTCCCATACTGATTTTAACCTCTACTACCCACTAGGCTGTCCAAATTGGGATAGCTTTACACTACTTAAATATCATGTTTTATTTATGTGCAAGTATGAGCTTTGATTATTTGTTCTTATTCTGCTAAAGAAATAAGAGTGCTTGCATGTATGCAGCTTCATACCTTGCACTAAGATCATTCTTGACACTTTCTGCCTCCTTGCCTGGCAAACCTCTCATAAACTGTGGTTATGTGAAAAAAATAAAATAAAAAATAAACTTAAATAAAATTAAATTACATCTTTAAAAGCCCACAAATCCCAGAAATGTTCAGGTTGGACAAGCCCTCGGGATTGCCAAGTCCAACCCAGAACCCCGCAGCACATTCCAAGGCCTGACCACTCTTGATGGGAAAAATTAGAATACAATAGAATAGAATACAATAGAATAAACCAGGTTGGAAGAGACCTTCAAGATCATCGTGTCCAACCCATCAACCAATCCAACCCACCTAAGCAAGTAACCCATGGCACCAAGCACCCATCAAGTCTCCTCCTGAACACCTCCAGTGATGGTGACTCCACCACTTCCCTGGGCAGCCCATTCCAATGGCGAATCACTCTCTCTGTATAGAACTTCTTCCTAACCTCCAGCCTAAACCTCCCCTGGTGCAGCCTGAGACTGTGTCCTCTTGTTCTGGTACTGGCTGCCTGGGAGAAGAGACCAACCTCTGCCTGGCTACAACCTCCCTTCAGAGAGTTGTAGAGAGCAATAAGGTCACCCCTGAGTCTCCTCCTCTCCAGGCTAAGCAACCCCAGCTCCCTCAGCCTCTCCTCACAGGGCTTGTGTTCCAAACCCCTCACCAACTTTGTTGCCCTTCTCTGGACACCTTCCAGCAAGTCAACATCCTTCCTAAACTGAAGGGCCCAGAACTGGACACAGGACTCAAGGTGTGGCCTAACCAGTGCAGTGTACAGGGGCAGAATGACCTCCCTGCTCCTGCTGGCCACACTCTTCCTGATGCAGGCCAGGATGCCATTGGCCTTCTTGGCTGCCTGGGCACACTGCTGGCTCATGTTCAGCCTCCCATCAACCAGCACCCCCAGGTCCCTCTCTGCCTGGCCACTCTCCAGCCACTCTGACCCCAGCCTGTAGCACTGCCTGGGGTTGCTGTGGCCAATGTGCAGCACCCGGCACTTGGATGTGTTCAATCTCCTGCCCTTGGACTCTGCCCATCTGTCCAGCCTGCCGAGGTCCTTCTGCAGAGCCTCTCTGCCCTCCAGCAGATCAACTCCTGCCCCCAGCTTGGTGTAGTAAATTCTTCCTACTCTCCAGTCTGACCCTGCCCTGCTGCAGCTTGAGGCTGTTCCCTCGTGTTCTATCACTAATTACCTGGGAGAAGAGACCAGCACCAACCTCTCCATAACCTCCTTTCAGGTAGTTGTAGAGAGCCATAAGGCCTCCCCTCAGCCTCCTCTGTTTCACACTAACCATCCCCAGCTCTTTCAGTCACTCTCCATCAGACTTACTCCCCAGGCCCTTCACAGCTTCCTTGCCCTTCTCTGGACATGCTCCAACTCCTCAATACCCTCCCTGTATTGAGTGGCCCAGAGCTGAACACAGCACTCAAGGTGTGGCCTCCCCAGTGCTGAGCACAGGGGGATTATCACCTCCTGTCCCTGCTGGCCACAGTGTTTCTGATCCCAGCCAAGATGCCATTGGCTTTCTTGGCCACCTGGGCACACTGCTGGCTCCTGTTCAGCTGCTTGTCCATGAGCACCCCCAGACCCCTTTTGGCCAGGCAGCTTTCCAGCCACACCGCCCCAAGCCTATAGTGTTGTTTGGGGTTGTTGTGACCCAGGTGCAGGACCTGGCATTTGGCCTTGTTGAAACTTAGCAAAGAAACATCAGAGTGATCTACACTGAGGCCATCCCTGACACAACTTGTAGACTTCAATTTTATACTGTTTTGCATGTGTATAAAACACATCCAGTGTCATCCACGGTACAGATCACTTCTAAATGTTGCATCTGTGGAACAGGTGCTTAGGTGCCATTCAACTCCTGTGACCCTCTCATCCCATGACAGTAGTTAGAAATTATTATGGTACATAAAGCAAAGGAGGATTTTAACATTTACATATGTGTGCCTACTGTTTCCAAATGAAGAGCATCTCCATGGAGCATGACTCATTTGGTTAATAGACCAGGAGCCTTTCTGCAAAAACATTGCTATTAGTCACCTCTATCAGGGAGCCAGCAAACAGGCACTTCCATGAGGTGATGCAAGGAACCAGTCCCAGATAAAGCCTGCTCTGAGACACAACCTTTGATCTTGTGTTCAGTATTTTCCAAGATAGGAGCATGCACCAACACTATGCTTTGACACGGAAAAATAGCTAAAGGTTTATGAGAGGACTAGAACACAAGAAAGATGCTGATTTATCTACATCATTGTCCCCATGCTAAACCACCTACAAACCCAAACCTAACCCCAACCCCCAAATTTAAACCTTCTTGTAATACTGGTTGGATTGGAGGGATTGAAGCGTCCTGCACCTGGGCCAGAGCAACGCCATGCAGTGCTACAGGCTTGGGAAGAATGGCTGCAGAGTTGTGTGGCACAAAAGGACCTGGGGGTGCTGATTGACAGGAGGATGAATATGAGCCAGCAGTGTGCCCAGGTAGCCAAGAGGGCCAACAGCATCCTGGGCTGTGTCAGCAGCAGTCTGTCCAGCAGGAGCAGGGAGGGGATTGTCCCCCTGCACTCAGCAGTGGTGAGGCTGCACCTCCTGCGCTGTGCTCAGCTCTGGGCACTGCAGCACAGGAAGGACGTCGAGGGGCTGGAGCCGGGACAGAGAAGGGCATTGAGCTGGTGAGGGGCTGGAGAGCAAGGCCTGAGAGGAGCAGCTGAGGGAGCTGGGGCTCTTCAGTCTGCAAAAAGCAGGCTGAGGGGAGACCTCATTACTTTCTACAGCTGCCTGAAAGGAGGCTGCAGAGCAGTAGGCTCTGGGCTCTTCTCACAAGTAACTCCTGAGAGAATGAGAGGGAGTGGCCCCAGGCTGTGCCAGGGCAGGCTTAGGGTGGACATTAGGAGAATTTTTCGCAGGAAGCATTGTGAGGCACTGGCACAGCTGCCCAGGGAGGAGCTGGAGTCACCACCCTGGATGTGTCTAAAAGCCATCTGGCTGTGGTGCCTGGGATCATGGTGCAGTGACAGCCTTGGAGTGGTGAACTGGCTGCGAGGGATGATCTCAGGGCATTTCCTGCCTGGATGGTTCTGTGAGTCTGGGTGATTCTGTACCTCAGTGCACACATGCATGGGTCACATAAGAGTACTTGGACTGAAATATTTTGAATAGCTGCACCTGTCTGAATAAACCCTGTAGCTCTCATCTAAGAGCATAAGATATGGAGTAGCCCTGATCTGTAAAGCTTTCTGAGTGCTTCAAGCTTATGACTGCTGAGGAGCCAAGAAGCAATTACAAGACAGACTGTGAAAAATAAATTGATAATATTTCACAGAACAGAACTGTCAGCATTGGAAGGGACCTCAAAGAGCATCCTTTTCCAACCCCCATGCCATGGGCTATTAGGCCTCCCTGGAGCCTTCTCTTCTCCAGGCTGAACACCCCTTTGGGCCTTCTCCATCAGGTCCATGTCCTTCCCATCTGGAGGGCTCCAGAGGTGGATACAGCACTGAAGGCGAGGTCTCACCACAGCAGAGCAGAGGGGCAGGTTCCCCTGTCTCCATCTCTGGCCACACTGCTATAGATGCAGCCCAGGCTGCCACTGGCCTTCCATGCTGCAAGCTCACCCTGCCTGCTCCTGCCCAGCTTCTCATCCATCAGCACCCCCAAGTCCTTTTCCACAGGGCTGCTTTCACAGTATCACAGTATTACTAAGGTTGGAAGAGACCTCGAAGATCATCGAGTCCAACCTGCAACCACAGACCTCACGACTAGACCATGGCACCAAGTGCCACATCCAGTCCCCTCTTGAACACCTCCAGGGATGGTGACTCCACCACCTCCCTGGGCAGCACATCCCAATGGCGAATGACTCTCTCGGTGAAGAACTTTCTCCTCACCTCCAGCCTGAACTTGTCCTGGTGCAGCTTGAGACTGTGTCCCCTTGTTCTGGTGCTGGTTGCTAGAGAGAAGAGGCCAACCCCTTCCTGGCTAGAACCACCTTTCAGGTAGTTGTAGAGAGCAATGAGGTCGCCCCTGAGCCTCCTCTTCTCCAGGCTAAACAGCCCCAGCTCCCTCAGCCTCTCCTCACAGGGCTGTGCTCAAGGCCTCTCCCCAGCCTTGTTGCCCTTCTCTGGACACATTCAAGTGTCTCGATGTCCTTCTTAAACTGAGGGCCCCAGAACTGGACACAGTAGATTGTTCAATCCTGGACACAGGATTGTTCAAGCCTGTTTTTAATATTTTTATAGAATCACAGAATTGTCAGGGTTGGAAGGGACTTCAAGGATCATCCAGTTCCAACCCCCCTGCCATGGGCAGGGACACCTCACACTGGAGCAGCCACATGCTCACAGCCACATCCAGCCTGGCTCCAAAAACCTCCAGGGATGAGGCTTCCACCACCTCTCTCTGCAACCTGTGCCAGTGTCTCACCATCTTTGTGGGGAAGAATTTCTTCCTAACATCCAATCTGAATCTACCCATTTTTACTTTTACTCCTTCCCCTCAGTCCTATCACTCCCTGACACCCTCAAAAGTCCCTCCCCAGCTTTCTTGTAGCCCCCTTCAGATACTGGAAGGCCACAAGAAGGTCTCATCAGAACCTTCTCTTCTCCAGACTGAGTAACCCCAACTCTCTCTCAGTCTGTCTCCATTTTGAAGAATTAGATTCAGTATAACCCAGTAAGCTGTTCAACTTCTGTTTGCCCACAGCAATTCAGCAGTTTTCTTCCTGTCACTCTGGAAAGCAGCATACTGGCATCCTTCGCATGTGAGCAACTGTGGAAGATCTCATGGAACTATGGATTGATGACAACAGCAGTAAATGTTCTTTCCAAACTTCTGTCTCCAGAAATCAAGTTAATGTGCAGGTACACCTTGAGCCCAAGATTCAGCTCAGTAAATACTTGCTAGCCCCATCAGACTGAACTATAAAACCTGACCAGCAGATCACCAGCAATCTGAAAACACTGACATTTATTAGGTATTATTTGTTGGCTTCTTAAAGACATTTTCTTGACCAAGAAAAGCATCAGATGACCAGATAAGGCCATAAATGTGAGAAGACTGCAGGAAGGACTTGATCCTGTCAAATAATAGAACACGTGACATTCAGAATCTCATAAACAACATATGGCTGTAGTGTCACACATGGGAAGTTCTTGCCAATGGAGTCTTTGCGTGATTTTCAGTCAAGGCAAGGAAATAACCAACAGCAAAATCAAGCTGCTGTCTCTCAGCTGCATAGACCATGAGTAGAACACAGAATCATAGAACTGTCAGGGTTGGAAGGAACTTCAAGGATCATGCAGTTCCAATCCCCTTGTCATTGGCAGGGACACCTCACACTTGATCAGGTTGCCCAGAGCCACATCCAGCCTGGCCTTCAAAACCTCCAGGGATGAGGCTTCCACCACCTCCCTGGGCAACCTGTGCCAGTCTCTCACCACCCTCATGGGGAACAACTTCCTAACATCCAATCTGAATCTACCCCCTTAGATCCATTCCCCCCAGTCCTATCACTACCTGACACCCTTAACAAGTCCCTCCCCAGCACCTTCAGATACTGGAAGGCCACAATAAGATCTCCTCAGAGCCTTCTCCAGAGAAGGAGGCTTTGCCAGCCTGCTTATCGTGTTCATCTTAGGGAGATGACTACAGGGTGTTTACAGCCCTGTATGCTCAACAGCTCATCTCACCTCTGCAGAAGATGAGAACAATTTGGCTGCATCATGGTAATACTTTCATTCTGGCACTGCTCTCTCCCATAAGCCCTCTCATGCATAAGAGCATCTTCTCACATCTGTCATATCATCATTCTTCAGGGAAAGTGAAACAAGTTTCCCAGAAAAGCACTGACATGCGCTTTACCTGTCTTAAGACACAATAAGGAACCCCTGCAGATCTTCATACTCAACTAGGTCAAAATCCAAAAGGCCTAAAATCGTAGTAGAAACAAGACCAGTACCCACCTAAGTAACAGAATCATAAAAAGGTTTGGGTTGGAAGGGACCTTTAAAGGTCATCTAGCCCACCCTCCCTGTAGTGAGTAGGAACACCTTTAACTGCATCAGCTTGCTCAGAGCCCCATCCAATCTGACCTTGAATGTTTCCAGGGATGGGGCTTCTACCACGTCTCTGGGTAATCTGTGCCAGTGTTTCATCACTCTCCTCATAAAAAAGATTATTCCTTTTATCTAGTCTAAATCTGCCCTCCTTCATTTTAAAACCATTACCCCTTGTCCTCTTACAACAGGCCCTGCCAAAAAGATCATCCCAGTCTTACTTATAGGCCCTCTTTAGGTACTGAAAGGCCACAACAAGGTCTCTCCAGAGCCCTCTCTTATCTAGGCTTAACAACCCCAACTCTCTCAGCCTTTCTTCATAGGAGAGGTGTTTCAGGTCTTGTGGCCCTCCTCTGGGCTTGCTCCAACAGACAGACATGCATCTTTCTTGTGCTGAGGCTCTAGAAACAGACACAGGCAGGTGAAGCCTCTGCAGAGGACTGTCATTTGTGCATTACTTCATACAGGAAAAAAGCAATCAAACAAAATCTGCCCCCAAACACAGAAATACAAACCCACAACTCACTGGTCCCTTCTTAAAGTGAGAAGCTTGAGCTTCCTTTGAGCTTTCAATGCACAGCAGCCAGCCATGATGGCAGTAATCATTTTAAGTCTACCTTGTAGGACTAGGACATGAAGTTCTCATAAGCAAGTCAAGTTTTTGCCAAATGCAAGATATGCATCCTTCCATCTTCATAACTTCTGTTATTTTCTTTTAAATGCAAGGAGGAAGAAAATAGAAACCCATTTTAAACTATATTTACAATAGCAGCAACCATCAGTGAGACTCAACTAAGCCTTTTCAAACCTGTGGCTTTTTGACACAATACATGTTACCAGCTCTCTG
Organism: Picus viridis; assembly: GCA_033816785.1. Classification (NCBI taxonomy): domain Eukaryota; kingdom Metazoa; phylum Chordata; class Aves; order Piciformes; family Picidae; genus Picus; species Picus viridis. The sequence goes on from CM066568.1 coordinate 2,426,762, forward strand.
CCATGAAATGTGGGCTACAGTCACAAAGGAATACTTGAAAATGTTGGGGTTTTTTCCTCGGGTACATTAAGTCTCTCATGCTGAGTATAGTTTTGGGAAGACAGGCAGATCAAATGTATTACTGGCAGTTCAGGATAAATTTAGAATGTGGCTGCAGTAATAATCATTGTCTCTGTGAAAGAAGACATTAAAAAAACCTGTGATTAAAATGTTCTGGTACTTGGCCTCATGCTGGAATGACAGCAGCACCTTTGACAGCAAAGCAGAATACAGCACGCTAAGTCCTACAGGAGGCCAGGCAGAGAGGCACCTGGGGACACTGGTTGATAGCAGCTGAACATGAGACAGCAGTGACCTAGGTGGCAAGGAAGGCCAATGGGATCCTGGCCTGCATCAGGAACAGTGTGGCCAGCAGGAGCAGGGAGATCATTCTGCCCTGTGCTCAGCACTGGTCAGGCCACACCTTGAGTCCTGTGTCCAGTTCAGGCCCCGGAATTTAAGAAGGACATTGAGACACTTGAACGTGTCCAGAGAAGGGCAACGAGGCTGGGGAGGGGTCTGGAGCACAGCCCTGTGAGGAGAGGCTGAGGGAGCTGGGGTGGCTTAGCCTGGAGAAGAGGAGGGAGCAAGATCTCAGGGGAGACCTTCTTGCTCTCTACAACTACCTGAAGGGAGGTTGTAGCCAGGTGGGGGTTGGTCTCTTCTCCCAGGCACCCAGCACCAGAACAAGAGGTTTAGGCTGGAGGTGACGAAGAAGTTCTTCACAGAAAGAGTAATTGACGATTGGAATGTGCTGCCCAGGGAGGTGCACATGGAAGTGTTTAAGAAGAGACTGGATGGGGCACTTGGAACCATGGTTTAGTTGATTGGATGGTGTTGGGAGATAGGTTGGACTTGATGATCTCTGAGGTCTTTTCCAACCTGGCTAATTCTGCTGTTCTGTGTGATTTTGTGACCTTTAAGAGGCAACACAAAACTCCCTTGAGGGAGTGCAAGATGTAAGTGACAGGAAAGCAAGAAAAGGAACTGGGACAGCTCTGGAAATAAAGAAGCCTAGCACAACCTACCTTAATAGAAGGCACTCAAGTCTGGACTGCTCTGAAGGACACATGGATGAAGAGTGATCTCCTACTTAGACTTTGTTACTTGGTGATACTGTGACACTGTGATATCATCTAGAGGCTGCCTCTCATTTGATGATGTGCTTGATGCAGGAGCTATGGTATGAAACATGGGGTGAAATGTGGCAATTCAGGCTGGGTGCCTTTAAAAAGAAACACCACAGAGCTGAGACCTCCAGTGCCCAGTGTGTTCCTTCCCAGAAATCCTCCATCCCTGTAAAACTGCTGAGGAGTCAGCTTCTTCCTCTTTCTTCCCTCTCTGCTCCCGTGAGAGGCATCCCTCCTTTCCTCTGGTACCTCTACTGTGTAGTGATGGCCGAGGCATGGGGCTGCAGGGCAGCCCTGAAGGGCCTCAGGAAGAAGAAACAAAGGGAGAGAGTTTGAGCCTGGCCAGTCTGAACCAGCCCAGCAATGGGGGGGGGACAAAAGAGCCCTGGGGCCTAAGGTAAAGCTCAGCTGGGGGAAAGAAGAGCACTGGGGCCTAAGATAAACCCCAGGTGGTAGAAGGAAGAGCACTGGGATTTGGGTGTGAGTTGGTTGGCCTGGTGTAAGGGGAGTTTTGTGCAAAGCTTTGGCTTAATGAGCTTGTGTGTTAAACCTAGATGGTGAAATTCTTCATGTTTAATATTGCTTTGCTGTGCTCACCACTATGTAGAACTGTAGCACTGCAGTTTGTAAATAGCCTTTAAAGCCAGCATTTAAACTTTCCAATGCTGCCCAGCCCATCACGTGAAGCATCAATCTTTTGCCTCTTTGGGAGCTTCTTTCTAAAGGCACCCAGCCTAAACTGCCACACTCCCCTTGATTAGCCATGAGCAATGAGCAACGCCAGAAAAAATACCCACAGCAATGTAATTGTTTTAATTCAAATTGCAGCAGCTGAAAAAACAGTCAAGTATCAAATGGCTTCAAATGGAATGTTGTGCAAAACAGGTGGGGCAAAGAAAGCTTTAAAAGAAAAAATCACTACTTGAGCTAGTGAAGAATGATTTAGAAACTCAACCTGCAGCTACTGTGGAAGAATGGGCTATATGAGAGGAGACTACAACCATGCAGATGTAAGGTTTCTTTAGTCAAGGTTAAGGAAGTGATGCAATTCCATTTCTGTTAGTCAAAAATCATGATCATATCACTTCCCAATCCTTGCTCTCATCACACCCGGATTATCAACCTTTCAGGCAGTGCTGGTGTAACAACCAGAATAATACCCCACCAACCCTTAAGCACAGGCACACTAGACACAGTGAATCAAACTCTCACATGCTGACAAGGATTGAGATCAATAAATAATGGATGAATAAAGGCTTTCATGAAACCATTACCATTCTCTTGGTCTAAAGTCCTTCTTCAGGCCTTGCTGTTCTTGTATTACATCTTTGAAACTATACAGAGGGCAATAATAGTAAGGTGAATTAATCTTGATTATGTACTTTAAATGACCTCCACAATACCCACCCCTTCATCTGCAGCTACCAGCCAGCAGTTTTTCTGTGGCATTAAGTAGTGTGACTCATTGCAAAGATTTTCAGTTTGTTCTCAACTTGAAAGTTACTGCCTCAGTCCCTTTCACAGGGTCACAGACAACATCCAGTTGGAAGAGACCTCCAAGCACATCCAGTCCAACCTTCAACCCAGCACTGAAGGGTCAACACTAAACCATGTCCCTAAGCACCAGCTCCACACACTGCTTAAGCACCTCCAGGGATGGGGACTCCAGCACTGCCCTGGGCAGACCATTCCAGTGGCTGAGAACCCTCTCTGGGAAGAAATATCTCCTAGCGTCCAGCCTGAACCTCCCCTGGCAAAGCTTGCAACCACTTCCTCTGCTCTTGTCTCTTGCCACCAAGGAGCAGAGGCTGTCCCCTCCTCTCTCCAACCTCCCTTCAGGGAGCTGTAGGTAGCAGTAAGGTCTCCCCTCAGCCTCCTCTTCTTCACCTGAACACCTCCAGCTCCCTCTGCCCCTCCTTGTTGCCCAGGTGCCCCAGGCCCTTCTCCAGCCTCATTGTCCTTCTCTGGATGCTCTCCAGCCCCTCAATGTCCCTCTTGTAGTGAGGGGTACAGAGCTGAACACAGCACTCAAGGTGTGGCCTCAGCAGTGCTGAGCACAGGGGGATGGTCACCTCCTGTCCCTGCTGGCCACAGTGTTTCTGATCCAAGCCAGGATGCCATTGGCTTTCTTGGCCACCTGGGCACTGCTGGCTCCTATTTAATCAACTATCAACCAGAGCCCCCAGGTCCCTCTCCAACTCACAGCCTTCCAATCACACATCCCCCAGGCTGTAGCTTGCCATGGGGTTGTTGTGCCCCAGGTGCAGGACCTGGCACTTGGTCTTGTTAAACTTCATACAGTTAGCCTTGGCCCATGGGTGTCACCTGTCCAGGCCCCACTGCAAAGCCTCCCTACCCTCTAGCAGATCTACACAGCCACTCAGCTTGGTGCCATCTGCAGATTTCCTCTTACAAAAAAGAGTTCTCAAGTGCAGGAGTCTGTTTGCCCTTCTTTTGGCTACATCATCCAATCCATCAAGATGTTGCACTTCTCTACAAGCCTTTTTGTGGTGATCAGCCTCTCCTTGCAGAATTTCTTCCCCTTCAAAAAGGGGAATTGTACTCCATGAGTAGTACACCCTGGTGACAAGTTTGAAGTTGCTGCTTATAGGAGAGTTCTTTCTGAGTTCTCTTCTGGAAAATAAATTCTTTGAAATAAATCTTTTAGCACTGACACAAAACCGAAGCAGCACTTCAGCACAGCAGCCCAGACACACTGAACATGCAGTAATTTCCCAGCACACAGTCTGATAGCCTCCCTGGAACATTTGATAATTTATTTTGAGGAAGAACTTAACCCTCAAGATCATTTGCATCATTTTCCTAGCACCAGAAGTACCCATGACTCACTGTTGACAGCAGGCAGTGGCATGATACAATAACCTTCCTGTGCTTCAGAACTGCTAGCACTGGCAGTGACTCACCAGCAGCTTCACCCAGGCCAGGACTTCCCATGATGAAGGTTTCTGTGCTCACCATTCCTTCAGCAGCCTTCCTTACACTCTCAGTTTCACACAGCCAATAGCCACAGCCAGCTAATAAAGATGATACCCCCATATCTTGCCTCTAATTTCATGAAAGCAGCTTTGTTTCTTCAGTCCAAACAAAAGCTTTGTCTACATTCTATTACTACTAAAAATTACTTCAAAAAGACATTTGTAGATGCTGTTATTTCCCTCCTTCCCCACAGCAGAACCTGTATTAGGGACCATTTAGAATCACAGAATTGTCAGGGTTGGAAGGGACCTCAAGGACCATCCAGTTCCAACCCCCCTGCCATGGCCAGGGACACCTCACACTACAGCAGGTTGCTCACAGCCACATCCAGCCTGGCTGCAAACACCTCCAGGCAGGAGGCTTCCACCACCTCCCTGGGCAACCTGTGCCAGTCTCTCACCACCCTCATGGGGAACAACTTCTTCCTAACATCCAATCTGAATTTACCTACTTCTAGTTTTGTTCCATTCCCCCCAGTCCTGACACTACCCAACACCCTCAAAAGTCCCTGCCCAGCTTTCTCGTAGCCCCCTTCAGATACTGGAAGGTCACAAGAAGGTCTCCTTGGAGCCTTCTCCTCTCCAGACTGAGTAGCCAAAGCTCTCTCAGCTGGGACAGATTTAACCAATTCCATTTGTCTTAACCAACTGCACTTAAGGTTTTAAATGTTTCAAGGCCTTCTCAACTTCTTTTGGTTTGTCTATTCTAAAGACATTTTGGTGATAGGAATGGGTTGTGAGCAATATGCTACTAAAAAGAACAATGCTGCTAACAGTGTCTTAAGTGAAAAAGCAAGGAGAAAAAAACTGCAGTGACCCAAAACGAGTCTGCCAGGAAAACTCACTTTATTTCTTCTCAAAAATGAACACAAAAACTTTGACTCCCTCACAACCAACAGATGGCTGATCATTAATCATGCAAAATACACAGATAACAGTGGAGTGACGAACCCAAAGCTGAACCAATGACTCCATTGATCCACTGAATCCATTAATTTGCTTTGATAGCAGAGTGCTGAAGGCAACAATAAAATCGATGAAGGAAAACATGCCTTTTACAAGATATAAATAATAAAACTAGAAATGCAATTAAAAACAAAGCCATCTTCCAGAGAAAACCTGCACTGGCAAGGAAGGACTTAGTAAAAACTAAAGGAGCCAGCAATGTGCCCAGGTGGCCAAGAAAGCCAAAGGCATCCTGGCTGGGATCAGCAATGCTGTGTCCAGCAGGAGCAGGGAGGGGATTGTCCTCTGGGACTCAGCTCTGGGGAGGCCACACCTCCAGGGCTGTGTCCAGTTCTGGGCACCTCAGTCCAAGAGAGATGTGGAGGTGCTGGAGCCAGGGCAGAGGAGGGCAAGGAAGCTGGGAAGGGCCTGGAGAATAAACCTGATGGAGAGTGACTGAAGGAGCTGGGGATGGTTAGTGTGAAAGAGAGGAGGCTGAGGGGAGACCTCCTGGCTCTCTACAGCTCCCTGAAAGGAGGTTGTGGAGAGGTTGGTGCTGGTCTCTTCTCCCAGGTAATTAGTGATAGAACAAGAGGGAACAGCCTCAAGCTGCAGCAGGGCAGGGTCAGACTGGCCAGTAGGAAGAATTAGTTCCCATCAAGAGTGGTCAGGCCTTGGAATGTGCTGCCCAGGGAGGTGGTGGAGTCCCCAAGCCTGGATGTGTTCCAGGGTGTTTTGGCTGTGGTGCTTGGGGCTATGGTTTAGGGGTGACCCTTGTAGAGTAGGGTTCTGGGTTGGACTTGGTGATCCTGAGGGTCTTCTCCAACCTGAATGTTTCTGTGATGCTGTGATTGTCCATGTATAATTAGTACTCCTCAGTGGCAAGACTGGCTGGAACTCAAAGCAATAAAAAAGTGGAGAAAAAGTAAAAGTTTAGAAGCCAGCTTCTCCATTTCATTATTCAAATCAACCCCAGAAACCATGGATAAAGCTTCTTAAAGAACAGAAGGCTTCTCTGCTACTGACAGAAGTTCCTACACAGATCCAGAAAGGATGAAACCTGTATTTTCCAACTTAGCTTTTGATTCAAGGACCCTTATTATTTTGGCAAAGAAACAAGAAACATTAGCCTCACACTGGACTTCCCAGTTCTGGGTGGTGTACAAGCTTCCCTGGAGACATGTCTGCAGCCTTTGTCCCTACCACTCTTGCATGAGATTTCAGTAACCCTCCTATACTTACAGTAAGGCCAGTAACTACACACCATGGTCAGTAAGAACAGAGACAGCCAGACCTCCCTTCATCTATTTACAGGAGAATGATCCAAGAAACCTGCCCATAGGCAGTTTAAGAGAAGAAACAGGGGAATTCTCCAAGCTGCACCTCCAGCTGAGTGTCTGATGCCTACAGAGAGCGAGTTCAAAATTCCGCTACACGATTCTGCTTTGCCAGGGAAGAAGAAGATGTTGCTTCTTGCCTGGAAAACTCCACCAATACCAACATCTTCACTTAAAGGCTACACCTACTACTGGTGGGAGCTTTCTTATGCTCCTTGCCAACATAGCTCTGCATGTAAAGTTTGAGAGATGACTACTGACCATTAGAATTTTTTTGCACTGAAGCACTGTCTAAAGCTTCTCAAGGCTCAGGAAGAGACTGTTAACCCTGATAGAACTTTTTAAGCACAAGCCAAGCCCCTCCATTTCCACAACTTGTCTTATGAAGGACCTCCACATTTCCCCCAGTCTCTACCTTCTCCTCAACCACACAAATAAAGAGAGACTGTAAAAGTAAGAGCAGGGCTTCACAGAAGTAGGTAAGATGTACTGATGGTGAACATACATACAGACTGAACATTTCAAATCATCTCCACTCATAACATTCCTGTTTTCTTCACATGATTGTCCATGTGGACCACTACAGGAAAGGTGACTACATGCAGTACCTGCACACAGAATGGATTCTCAGAAAACCCTGTGTGTTGCAGCCACTGCTCTGTGGGCAACTGCTGGACACATGCAGAGTGCAAAGTTCCTTAGCTGACCAATTCCTTAGCTGCATAGAGCAAAGCAATCACAATCCATGGGTGCCAAGACCAACAGCCTCACCTTGGCACCCTTGGATTGGCACATGCTGCAGAAGCCACCTCCTTGACATGCTGGCACCTCTCACTGGGAAAAGATTTTAGCTTGTAGGTGTGGTTGGATTTTACTGGTTAGGTCACTGATAACAAAGGGTACAAAACCAGCCACTCTGAGCTATAAGGTAGATTGGGGGCTTAGGGCTGCTAGGGATTTCTGCCTCTGTTAGTTAGCTACTTCTGGCTAGGGCTTCCATGCAGGGATGCTGCTAGGGATATGCTCAGGACTTCTGTTAGCTGCTTTGTCTGTTAAGGGCTTCCAGGACTTCTTCTGTAAGTGGCACTCTGAGACTCTGTAATGCTGGGGATTCTGGAATGCCATGGTAAAGGACTTCTGAGATTCTCTGCTCTCTGCATTTCTGGAATCTCATTGCTATGTGGCAGTGGGGTTTGTGCCTTCATTCGTCACCCAATGGCCCCTGAATCAGGTAGAAGAACAACACCTGTGTTAACAGAAAGCTCTTCTGGTGGCTGGGTACTTCAGTTAGGGTCATGCTTAACACATGTATGAATGGAAGCCCATTTGAAGCTCTGTGGATCTCACAAAGGATAATTTCTCTGAAATGCTACAGAGAGTTTTTCCCCAAACTACCGATTTTCCCCTCTGCTCTGGTGCTCTGTTACAACACATCCTAATAACCCAGAAGAAGAGGCTCTGAGGAGAATCTGTCAGACCCAGAGTCTTCCCATCAGGGAATCAACAACCAAAACAAAGGCCTGCTTATATAAATAAGATGATGAAGCTCACTAGAAGGTGGCCTGCGTGCTGCTGTCTCTGGTAAGGACCAATGGAACATTTTGAAAGCAGGCAGAGGACAACCCTCCACAAAAACTCAACCCACATGGGCTACAGGCTTCAGGTACACACAAAGTTCAGCTGTATGCTATGAGGAAAAGATCATCAGTTCTCAAGTGCCTGCATGTCTGAATGTCTAGAGCCCAGTCTGCTGCAGTAACAGCTATTAAGATATCCACTCCTGCAGACAGATAAAAACAGGAAGACCACAATCTCAAGTGGTTAGTCTGCTGTTAATACTTGTCCCGTGATCCTTTATGGCTTTGTGTCACTGACTTGTGGTATCCACAAACTAACAACACAAGAGGAACACTTCTTTAGAAGAAAAAATACCAAAGGTTATTTATTTACTCCAAGCTTACTGGCATTTCCTAGCTGAATTCCCTCGGGATGGTAATCAAGAGTCAGCAATCAGCTCCATTCATTGAGCACCATTTAGATATTTGTATGCAATACATTTGCTAACGAACAGATTGAAGAAAAAAAGTTGGGAGCACAGAGACATTTACCAGGTGCTAAATCTCCAAAATACATGTAGGGAGGAGTAGCTCTTACTGAGCCAATCAGCTGAAGGACCAAGGCAGAACAAAAGCCAGCATCTGGTCTAAAAAGGAACACTTGCAGCCTCAGGAAAATGAATGGTGCTTATTTTAGTTAGAGCAGCAGAACTTTGCTACAAATTCTAAATAAATTTCTGAATTAAAGAATCAGCAAAGAGAAAGTTTAAATCTGTCTGGACAGCACAGAAGACTTCCACAAGGCAATCACACACAAACCCGAAAGCTACACCAAGATTAATTGCTCCTTAGTGCATGCAAGCTGGGCATGGAGTATGCAGAGATAAACTACCCAGTGAAGCACATCTCACCAAGATGCAGGTCTTATGTGCACCAGCTGGATGGTGAAGGAGATGTGGGGTGGAAGAGCTTTGAGATCTATTTTGGCATAAGAAGATCCAGGTTTGTGGTGGGTTTAGGCTATGCCTTTAGAATTTGAGCAGAAAAGTAGAACAATATAAATAAATCACTATTGGGTGTGAAAAGGAAAACTAAAGATTCTTCTAAACAAATTCGTTGGAGGAATATCTGCTGTAAGACTGCCTGAACCACAACAATTCTTTCTCTTTTCTGATCTCTTCTCTGCTTGCTTCGCCCGGGAGAGATATCCTGCTTCTGGCTGACCTTGGCTGCATTGTTTCAGTTAAGTCTAAGCCCTGCTTTCTCTCTGCTCCTTTCTCTCTTGGGACAGGGGAAGGGGGCAGTGGAATGGCTTCCCTGGTCTCTGACCAGGGGGATTTTGTGTTGTTTGCTAATTGTAAATATCTGTATAATATTGTAAGTCCTGGATGTGCTGGACCTATTCTTTGCGTTCCATCCTAGAGTGTAGTCTCGCTTGTGAACACAGCTTCATTTGCTTCTGACTGAGCTGGTCTGGCAAAGTTGATGCTGGGGGGAAATTTCAACCCACCACAAGGTTTCTCTTCCTACTCTATGCATTGCTCTTTCATAAGCTACTTATAGTGGTGTCCTTCCACATTTTTTTATCCACATTGATAACTTTCAGTGAAGCATTTGTAAAATGTGCCTTGGAGGTAGAACAGTTACCGAGCATTCCTCACTTTAGGGCTCTAACACACCAGTCAACTGAACACTTTTGTGTAGGAACCAAACTTGTGTTCAGTCCTCAGCATACTTCTCTGAGCAGCTAAATGCCACCTGCTCTTACAAAACATGCATGGACAAGGCAGAGGGCTGGAAGAAAAAATCTTCCAATGAGCAGTGACAAAAATGAAGGCTCTCCAGAATGCAACACAGCACTGAAGAAGCCACCTAAATGTCTGTCCAACATTTCAGAGGCTAAAGCAGGAGACAAGGTTGGCTTCTTTATACAGTAAGCTGTCATATTTATATTATATTTGTACAATATCTGTTCCATCCACAACTGCTTCAGCTTGGGCTTAGTTAGGAGGAGCTTGCTCAACAGGAGAATCATCTGGGAGTGCTTCAAGTTGATCCATAAAGGGAGGGATCTCCTCTTGATGCCCTGGAAGTGAGCAAGTCTTGGGAACATGCCTTATGGCGAGACTGTCAAAAGACTAACTCATGCTCACCTTGTGGTCTATGGGTTGGAGAAGAAACCAGAGTTGAGTGCTTATGTAAATCTCAAATATTCAAGATCACTCTGATTCCAGGTCAAAAGCTGATGGGTGTGTCCAGCAAATAATTAAGTAGTCTCTTCTCCTCTCCTTAAAAGGCATGAAACTCAAAGCCTTTGTAAACCAAACATCACCTTAGGGATCTGTTCTCCATGAAAATGTAAGTATTTGGCACTCCTGCTGGGCAAGGGCATAATGGGTGCTATTTAAAATATGTCTGCTTCAGGAAATTAAACAGGCATATGGAAGGGAGGTGAAGAGGAAGAATTGCTTAAAACCAGCTAAAGGACATGAAACCAAAGTCTATGCAATGCCAGCTGTTGCTCAGCCCTGTGTCTCTGAAGATACTGTGCCATCTCTGTGCTTGAGAGATGCACTACCTACTTCTTTTCTGCTTCACAGATCCATACAAAAAAATTGGTCAGAACTCAGTCCAGCTTCACAACTTGAAGCAACACCAAATGAGGTCAGGTCCTCTCAAACACACATCACAGAATCACAGAATGTTAGGGGCTGGAAGGGACCTTAAAAGCTCCTCCAGTCCAAGCTCCCTGCCTGAGCAGGATCACCCATAGCAGATCACACAGGAACACATCCAGGCAGGTTTTGAGTATCTCCAGAGAAGGAGACTCCACAACCCCCTGTTTAAGTGTTCTGTCACCCTCACAAGGAAAAAGCTCTTCCTTCTGTTCCCATGGGACCTCCTCTGCTCCAGCTTGCACCCATTGCCCCCTGTCCTATCACTGGATATCACCCAGCAGAGCCTGGCTCCAGCCTCTGGGCACTCGCCCGGCACAGCTTTAGCAACAGGAATGAGGTCACCCTCAGGCTCCTCCTCTCCAAGCTCCAGAGCCCTCAGCTCCCTCAGGCTCTCCTCATGAGGAAGATGTTCCACTGCCTTCAGCATCTTTGTAGCTCTGTGCTGGACTCTCTCAAGCAGTTCCCTGAGGTCCTTCTTGAACTGAGGGGCTCAGAACTGGACACAATATTCCAGATGTGACCTCACCAGGGCAGACTAGAGGGGAGGAGGAACTCTCTCAACCTATTAACCACAGCCCTTCTAATCCACCCCAGGATACCATCAGGCTTCTTGGCCACAAGAGCACATCCTTGTGCCATAGCCTGAATTAGCAACTTCATGCATATTTCAAGCCTTGATGTACATGAAGAAAATTTTCCTTCTACTTTGTTTAAACAGAAAATAGCTCAAATAGCATTTGTGCACAGGCAGACCAAAAAACCCTCAGTTTTGTTCATATACACACAGAGGAAGCCAAGTTACAATTCCAAATCCTGGATATAATGTACATATGGAATAATATTAACCAGAGGATATCTCTGTTCAACAATAACTGTGCAAGGTAATTGTAATAAATTGAAGTTTTAGCCTTCAAGCCTGTATTACAAAAGCCTGTAACACAGCAGAACTGCCTCCACCGTAAAAGAGAATAAAAAATCAAGCATTCTTACCACCATGAAGAGTATGAAATTATCAATAGATTAGAATACAGACTATATGGATTCAGTCACTTTTCTACCCTGGTCTTTTTCACAGTTTATTTTGATTAACATAAAACCAGCACAAGAGAAAAAGGAGCAAATGTACTACATGTAACAATGCTCATAAAACAGCAGTATCCAACTCAAAGAAACCGACCAACCCACCCCAAACCCACAACACCCAGTTCATAGTATCATAGTATCAGTCAGGCTTGGAAGGGACCACAAGGATCATCTAGTTCCAACCCCTGCCATGGGCAGGGACACCCCACACTAGATCAGGCTGGCCAGAGCCTCATCCAGCCTGGCCTTAAACACCTCCAGGGACGGGGCCTCAACCACCTCCCTGGACAACCCATTCCAGGGCTTCACCACTCTCATGGGGAAGAACTTCTTCCTCACCTCCAGCCTGAATCTCCCTATTTCCAGCTTCATTCCGTTCCCACTAGTCCTATCACTGCCTGATAGCCTGAGAAGTCCCTCCCCAGCCTTTCTGTAGCCCCCTTCAGATCCTGGAAGGCCACAATGAGGTCATCTCGGAGCCTTCTCTTCTCCAGACTGAACAGTTAGGAAAGACTGATATCTTCTAGACCAGCACAACGCTGTACTTTGCACTGGAGATCAATAATACCACATCTTCCAATGCACTGTCTCCTACTTTGCAAAGGCCTCTGCACTCCCTTGGGCAACCTCATTTTCTTTTCTTTTTATCTGTTTGGAACACTGGCCAGCTTCTATGCAATGGAAAACAGAAACCAGTTTAGCAGCAGACAGGTTTAACCAACCTAACCAGCAATTAGGAAAGGGGGAAAAAAACCCCAAACCCACACCAAAAATACCCCTCCCCAAAAAACCCCAACCAAAGAACATGAACAAAACCACAAAAACCCAATAAAGTAACAACAGCAACAAAAACCCAACCAAACCAAACAAACCTCCAAATCACTACTTACTTCACTAAGTAATGCAGTGCTGGGATTTGCAGGCATGCATGTCCCAATAAAGAAGGCAGTGTAAGTGGGAAGTTACAAGAGCTTCAACCCTGAGAGAAGACATTTCCAAAGGACAGCTGAAAAGATCTTTGCTTTCCTTCAACTAAGGTATTAGGCTTCTTGTTATAGACTAACTTAACGTGCCTAAGACACTGCTGCTCCCTCTCCTCCCAAACTGCTTCCAAGGAATGTTTCCACATGGCCAGGGGAAGCAGACACTGGAATGGACTGCCCAGGGAGGTGGTGGAGTCACCATCCCTGGAGGTGTTTAAGGCAAGATTGGATGTGGCCCTCAGGGCCATGCTCTGGTCAGTGTGACGGTGTTAGGTCACAGGCTGGGCTTGATGAGTTCAGAGGTCTATTCCAGCCTCAATAATTCTGTGATTCTGTCTTGTGGCATGGCTGACTAACTTGAATGCAGTCTGGCAGGCCAGGCTGTACACAGCTATTTAGAGCAGCTATTGAGGACAGCATCCTTCACAGCACTAACTTCTTTAAAAACCTGGCATCCAAGAATAAGAGTGCAAATGGGATGGAACTGATCTCAAGCCTGCTGCTTAGTCATCAAAGGTGAACGTTTTTTCTGCATAAATCCCATCTGGAAGAAGTTAATAAGCAATTAAAAAACACACAGAAAATGCTGCTCCATCCCAAGAATGGTCTGAGTTCCACCATCACTGTGACCCAGAAGCAAAAACTGATTTAAAAAGTTCAGAACATTCATTCTGTGATTTCCTCAGAGACACTTTGTGCCCAAGCAAGCTAATCTACCCAGGCAATGCCCATCCCTAGCAGGAATACAATACAATACAACACAATACAATACAATACAATACAATACAATACAATACAGTAATACAATACAATACACCAGGTTGGAAGAGACCTTCAAGATCATTGCGTCCAACCCATCAACCAATCCAACCCACCTAAACAACTAACCCATGGCACCAAGCACCCCATCAAGTCTCCTCCTGAACACCTCCAATGAAGGTGACTCCACCACCTCCACGGGCAGCCCATTCCAATGGGCAATCACTCTCCCTGTATAGAACTTCTTCCTAACCTCCAGCCTAAACCTGCCCTGGCACAGCCTGAGACTGTGTCCTCTTGTTCTGGTACTGGCTGCCTGGGAGAAGAGGCCAACCTCTGCCTGGCTACAACCTCCCTTCAGGGAGTTGTAGAGAGCAATAAGGTCTCCCCTCAGTCTCCTCTTCTCCAGGCTAAGCAACCCCAGCTCCCTCAGCCTCTCCTCATAGGCCTTGTGTTCCAAACCCCTCACCAGCTTTGTTGCCCTCCTCTGGACACGCTCCAGCAAGTCAACCTCCTTCCTAAACTGAGGGGCCCAGAACTGGACACAGGACTCAAGGTGTGGCCTAACCAGTGCAGTGTACAGGGGCAGAATGACCTCCCTGCTCCTGCTGGCCACACTGTTCCTGATGCAAGCCAGGATGCCATTGGCCTTCTTGGCTGCCTGGGCACACTGCAGGCTCATGTTCAGCCTACAATCAACCAGCACCCCCAGGTCCCTCTCTGCCTGGCTGCTCTCAGCCACTCTGACCCCAGCCTGTAGCACTGCCTGGGGTTGCCAATGTGCAGCACCTGGCACTTGGATGTGTTCAATCTCCTGCCCTTGGACTCTGCCCATCTGTCCAGCCTGTCGAGGTCCCTCTGCAAAGCCTCTCTGCCCTCCAGCAGATCAACTCCTGCCCCCAGCTTGGTGTCATCTGCAAATTTACTGATGATGGACTCAATGCCCTCATCCAGATCATCAATAAAGATGTTGAAGAGCATGGGGCCCAGCACTGATCCTTGGGGCACACCACTGGTGCCTGGCTGCCAGCTGGATGTGGCACCATTCACCACCACTCTCTGGGCTCAGCCTCCAGCCAGTTCCTAACCCAACGCAGTGTGATCCTGTCCAAGCCAGGGGCTGCCAGCTTGGCCAGGAGTTTGCTGTGGGGACGGTGTCAAAGGCCTTGCTGAGGTCCAGGTAGACCACATCCACAGGCCTCCCCACATCCACCAGGCAGTCACCTGATCATAGAAGGAGATCAGGTTGGTCAGGCAGGACCTGCCTATGAGTATGAATGCCTATGAGTAAAGCCAAGGAGATACAGCCTTTGGCACATCTTCCTTAGTCCTTGTTTTACATCATTTATTGCTTGTACTATATCCCACTGAAGAGTTCTTGAGCTCTTCAGCCATTCCTCACACACACACTTACACATGTGAAGAAAGCCTTCCAAAATATTTAGCTTAACAAAACTGTTTGAGAAATTGCATTTTGCAGAAAAGGATGTTCCAAGATGTGTTAAATGTCCAGGGCTTCTATTAGACAGTTACCTCTCAAGCATTTTAGCTAAGTTGAGACAGAAACTGGAACTTTGAATTTCTCCTAACCTCATCCAGCAGACATGAAGTTTTATTTCTTTTACAGCCTATGCAAAGGAAGCATCAGGTAAAGAAATACTCCAATCCTTTTCTACCAATAGAAACGACAACAGGACTCATTTTACTTATAAGGACTAACTTAGAACTCCAGTCTGCAGTACTTTGGAGTCAAGCTAATCCTGTGAGACTGAGTACTGGGATGATGGTTGCTGGTTTTAATATTATTATTCATGTTTTTTTAAAAACCACCAACCCACCCCATAGCTTCAATTCCAACATCAGCCAGCCAGTGCAGCCAGCAGCTCCATGCTTCCCCATCTCCAAACACAAACCAGGCCATTATCAGTCTGAAAGGTACAGTTCCTGCGGCTGCCCAGACTTGCAGGTGCCAGCTGAAAAGCCTGCCACTCAGGCTACCACTCACTGGTAAGCTAGGAAAATGCCCAGGCATTAAAGAGCAGAACAAAATGGAAGTTGTTCATGAATTCAAAATGACATTCACAGCCAATTCAGAGGCTCAGGGCAGACCACATGCCCTGAAGATCTCATTCAAAGGCCACACAACTCAACATGTACCTCTGTTCTGGGCCCCTCAATTTAAGAAGGACATTGAGACACTTGAACATCTCCAGAGAAGGCCAACGAGGCTGGGGAGGGGCCTGGAGCACAGCCCTGTGAGGAGAGGCTGAGGGAGCTGGGGTTGCTTAGCCTGGAGAAGAGGAGGGAGCAAGGTCTCAGGGGAGACCTTCTTGCTCTCTACAACTACCTGAAGGGAGGTTATAGCCAGGTGGGGGTTGGTCTCTTCTCCCAGGCAACCAGAACAAGAGGACACAGTCTCAAGCTGTGCCAGGGGCAGTTTAGGCTGGAGGTGAGGAGAAAGTTCTTCCCAGAAAGAGAGATTTGCCATTGGGATGTGCTGCCCAGGGAGGTGGTGGAGTCACCGTCCCTGGAGGTGTTCAAAAAGGATTGGATGTGGCACTTGGAGCCGTGGTTTAGTCATGAGGTATTGGGTGACAGGTTGGGTTGGATGATCTCTGAGGTCTTTTCCAACCTTATTGATTTTATGATTCTTTTTCTCTCCTGCTGCCTGACCAGGTTAGGCACACAATTCAGGATAGGCAGGAAAGCTTTTGATCACCTGCCCATCAGCAGCTAATCTTTAACATGTGGTCAGTTTGCCTCTCACTTATCAGAGCAAAAAAACAGCTGAGAAGTTTGTACATTTTGTTTAATATTTTGTTCTGCAATAGGAACTGAAGTGTGCCATCACTAATGAGATTATACATCTATTTAAATCTCAAATCTGTGTGGTTCAAAAGGCTGTACCTAGTATGTGAAATCTAAGCCTAAGTCTAAACAGCTAAAATTACCTACATGTCCATTAATCATTAATTTTTTTGATGGGTTTTGCTTATTCCTGCTGTTCATAAGCACATCTCTCTTCTTTCTCATCTTGTGCCAAGTTGGTAGAGCAAGAGTGACATGAAAGAAACATTAACTTTTAGGTCACTCAGTCATACTCCAGCAGCTGAAAGTAAAGGTATGAAGACTAAGAAGTGAAGACAACAGGGTTAAGGCCCCTGAAACAGCAGTAAGACATCATGGTGTGCATCAGTCAAGATGGGACAGGGATCCCATCCAGTTCAAGAGGGACAGGGATCTGCCGGAGAGAGTGCAAGGGAGGGCTACCAGGATGATGAAGGGACTGCAGCACTGCCTGGGGAGGAGAGGCTGAGAGCCCTGGGGCTGTTCAGTCTGGAGAGGAGAAGGCTGAGAGGGGATCTGATCAATGTCTATCAATAGCTGAGGGCTGGGGGTCAGGAAGGAAGGGACAGGGACAGACTCTGTTCACTTGTGCCCTGGGATAGGACAAAGGTGTCTGGATGTGTCCCTGTGTGACCTGTGCTGGATTCTATGGTCCTGCTCTGGCAGGGGGTTTGGAACAGAAGATCTCCAGAGGTCCCTTCCAACCCCTAACCTCCTATGATTTACACTCAAAAATGTAGAAACAAGTAAATGTGTGAGCTTTGAATATCTTTAAATGTTTAGCAGCTAATTCACAAAGCAACAGTAACATTTCATGGAATAGTTAGAGTAAAGGGATTTCTGAGGGTCTGTGTCCATCCCAGCCTTGAAAAGCAGTGCTGCTTTCGGCAGCTGCTTCTGTCATTACTTTCCTTTGGTGTCACACAATGCTGCACACTGAAACTCTACTGGTATTTTTATCAGGCAACCCTTTACCTTTATGGTTGTCTTTAGGTGGGAGAAACTCAGGGTGGCAGAATACAAATTTTCCTGACAATGTAATCAAAGTGTGCTGCATGGATACAGAGGAGTGAGAGTGCTCTGTGGCTCTGGATAAATGTGAGTACCCCCTGAAAATGGACTGATCACAGGCTCACAGCATGTTAGGGGTTGGAAGGGACCTCTGGAGAACTTCCAAGTCCAACCTGCCAGAGAAGGACTATAGAATCCAGCACAGGTCACACAGGAACACATCCAGACAGGGATAGAAAGGCTCCAGAGAAGGAGACTCCACAGCCTCTGTGGGCAGCCTGCTCCAGGGCTCTGGGACCCTTACAGTCAAGAAGCTCTTCCTCATGTTGAGGTGGAAACTCCTGTGCTGGAGTTTCCATCCATTGCCCCTTGTCCTATCCCAGGGCACAAGGGAGCAGAGCCTGTCCCTGTCCCTTCCTTCCTGACCCCCAGCCCTCAGCTATTGATAGACATTGATCAGATCCCCTCTCAGCCTTCTCCTCTCCAGACTAAACAGCCCCAGGGCTCTCAGCCTCTCCTCCCCAGGCAGTGCTGCAGTCCCTTCAGCATCCTTGTAGCCCTTCCTTGGACTGTCTCCAGCAGATCCCTGTCCCTCTTGAACTGGGGAGCCCAGAGCTGGATGCAATATTCCAGGTGTGGTCTCCCCAGGGCAGAGTAGAGGGGGAGGAGAACCTCCCTGGATCTGCTGGACACACTCCTCTGAATGCACCCCAGGACCCCATTGGCCTTCTTGGCTACCAGGGCACATTGCTGTCCCATGCAGAACTTCTTGTCCACCAAGACTCTCAGGTCCTTCTCCACAGGACTGTACACTAGCAGATCAACTCCCAACCTGTACTGCTGCAGTTTATTATTCCTGGTGTGGTTTATTATTCCTGCCCAGGTACAGGACTCTGCACTTATCCTTGTTGAACAACACCATTTTACCTCTTCAGGTTTGATGTCCTCATACAATAAATAGAGACACAAAGGTTAAGAATGTTTCATTGCTGATAAACCTAACAGAGAAGACCTTTCATTTTTAAAAGTCTTGAACAACAAAACAGAGCTAAAGAAATAATACAGAATTAGTAAGACAGCAGGATCTAGATGAAGGAAAATGTATGTCCACAATGTTGCCTCTGAGTAACCACCTTGGATATTATCCAAATAATATTCCAAATATAATAGAGCAGAGAATATGCTTTTAACCTCAAATTTTTAATCAGTGTCTTGAATGCTGTGAAACATTTGGTAACTGATATCACTGTTATTTTTTAAAAGCTCATATATGCCTCTGAGGAGGTTAAATAAAGAACTGAGTTCTCTGTACATCTGACAGTTAAAAATAATTCCTGATAATTATTTGCTAAATAAAGTTTTATTCTTGCAATGTAATTTGAAAGATGCAAAGCAATATTCATTAGCATAGTGGTTGTTGTCAGGACAGCCAAGTTACAGAATCACAGAACTAACCTGGTTGGAAAAGGCCTCTGAGATCATCAAGTCCAAAATATTACCCAACACCATCCAATCGACTAAACCATGGCACCAAGTGCCTCATCCAGTCTGTTTTCAAACATTTCCAGGGACACTGACTCCACCACCTCGCCAAGCAGCCCATCCCAAAGGTCAGTCTCTCTCTCTGTGAAGAACTTCCTCCTCACACCCAGCCCAAACTTCCCATGATGAAGCTTGAGACTGTGTCCTCTCATTCTGTCACTGGCTGCCTGGGAGGAGAGACCAACCCCCACCTGGCTACAACCTCCTTTTGGGCAGTTGTAGAGAGCAAGAAGGTCTCCCCTGAGCCTCCTCTTCTCCAGGCTAAGCAACCCCAGCTCCCTCAGCCTCTCCTCACAGGGCTGTGCTCCAGACCCCTCCCCAGCTTTCTTGCCCTTCTCTGGACACGTTCCAGCATCTCAACATCTTTCTCAAATTGAGGGGCTCCAGTTCTGGGCCCCTCAATTTAAGAAAGATGCTGAAATAAGTTCTACCAAGGAAATGTCTTCCTTTCAAAATTGGAGATGTTTCTTTTAAACCAAACCACAAAGCTGCCCAGTCTAGCTAAATACAGCCTGTAGTATTTTATTTATACTGATAAACTGTCAAAAATTAAAGTAACTACAATAAAGTCACTTTCACTCTCAAATTTAACCTCTAGACTACAAGCTTCTGTGAGTAGTTTCTCAGTGCGGATGTGCCATCCCTTATGAAATACTTCATTCTGCTGCTATAAACTGATTGATTCAAATGAGCATTTTACTTGTGGTTACCATTCATTTACCACCAAGGTTCTGCTGTATGGGCTCAAGAAAATTGTAAGTGTCACGGAGAAGATGAATTCCTTGGGGTTTGTAACAGAAGAATCAACAAGCATCCTACAATTATAGCTAGAAAGTTACCCCAAAACCACCGGCTCAGGGGCAATGAAGCCCGTGGTACACACTGCCACAAGGTAACACCATCTCCTTAGTTGAAGGTCAGCACCAAGCTCAGAAAGAGAAACAGCAGCTGTGCCGGCTGAGTGAAACAGAGACACAAAGTGAACTAAAACTAAAACTTCAAGTTGCATTCCCACTGCTCTACCAATGAAATTCCTTTGGACCTATCTCTTGTTTTCCTTTTTTTACACCAAAACATTCAGCCAGGGTGTTTCAGTAGCTGTCCTTCTTAAAGGCATAGCCTAAAACTGTCACACACCAGAAGCTTACTCAAAGTCTTTTGCAACAATCAGCAACAGCAGTGGCCACCTGAACACAAAATCCACAAAATGAAGATAAAATGAGTCCACTTTTTAAGCTACATAGAAACACTTCCCCCCACTGCCAGCCTAACCCGCCAGAGAAGGATAATAAGGTACAGAAATAACAAGAAAGCATGAATTTCCATCATAAAACACCTCCAGTACCTGGAGAATAGCTGCCAGCCTGATCACCTCAGGCTTTTTTCATACGATTTAAAGTTCATAATCAATCACCTGAACGTTTAAGAGCATGCGATAAGGAAAACCCCCTGATGACAGTGGTTAGGTGTATCTCAGGTGTTGGGATATGGCCACTGTGCTAAAGCCAGCTAAAGAAGACAGTAGCACAAAAGGACGAAGAATATTGTTTAGTAAATCAGAAACCAATCAATCAGTTTCTTACTGAAGCACCAAAGGTTTCATCAAGCATGAACATTAAAGGCATACAGAGATCCAGATTAGGCTTAACATGACTTATTTCCATCTTATTTTAATGCATTTATTTGGAGACATTATGTTCAACAAATGCACTGACACAATTCGATTAGTCATGCATTTGTTTTCCAGGGCAGGGAGGTACTGGGCTGCTTTACAGAGACTAAGTCAGTATTTTTTACATAGTTACAACTTCTGCCTTTTCACATTTGTTTGATCCTGCCTCTCCCCTTATTCTACGGTTTCCCCATGACAATATTGCTTGCGCTGAAATTGCTCCCATGTAACCCAAGTGAGGCAAGCAAAAAGCATCAGAAGTGTTTCAGAAATAGAATGAGTACAGCCACCAAGCAGTTCATCAGAAAGACATTAGACTGAGGAAGCAATCCAGTCTTGCATGGAATTGCTTTCCATCTAAAAATAACGTCCTCATGCTCAGTTAGCAGCAACATTTAGCCCAGCACTCCTTTTCCCACATTTTCAGAGCATGGTTAACGACTGAGAATCAGCTGGAACTCCGCTGGCAGCCGTGTTGGGTGCAGCTGTACAGGCGTGGGCAGCACAGGGCCACAGGGGGCGCTGTGTGAGAAAGCCAGGGGGTGCCCCGTGCCACACGCCCAGCCCCACTGCAGACCCAACCCCTCAGTCACGTCTGGGGCACTTTAGTGAAAACAGGGAAGGAGAAGGCCAAAGGTGTTACTGGGAAACTCCCCAGGCTGGTCTGGCCCTCTGATTATTATCCCTCACTGGCCATACAGGCTGGAAGCGATGCGAGGTTGTGTACACAAGTGCAAAAGCAACTAAACAGGACTTCAAGGCTCTGGGGCTATTGGTTGAAGGATCAGGAGCCCAGTGAGTGTTTTCCTCAGTGGCAGGGAAGGCTGCACTGAACCCTGAAAGGAACAGGAAAACACAGCTGATTTAACACATGGCTCAGGGGCTGGTGCCACAAGTAGAAGTTTGGTTTCTCTGATCATGGGAACATTCCTGTGGTATCGAGCACGCTGGGGACAGACTGGCTTCAGCTATCTCAAAAGGGGAGAAGGATTCTTGCATGTGAGTCAGCAAGGCTCATTGACAGGGCTCTAAACTGTGTTGGGGGAAGGGGATACAGCCAAGCTCACTAAAGATGAGTCTAGGCATGCCCGTGTCAGGGGTAAAATTGAGAGCCCAGCTCGAGTGCATCTACAGCAACGCACACAGCACGGGGAGCAAACAGGAGGAACGTTGTGCAGCAGAAGCACTATGAACTAGCTGCCATCACAAAGTGTGGTTGGGATGACTCCCATGGCTGGAGTACTACAATGAATGTCTACAAGCTCTTCAGAAGGGATAGGCAGGGAAGGAGAGGTGATGGAGTAGCACTGGATGTTAGGGAGTGTCTTGACTGTGTAGAACTTGACAACTGTGATGGTAAGGTCAAATGCTTATGGGAAAGGATTCAGGGAAAGGCCAACAAGGCAGCTATCGTGCTGGGAGACTGTTACAGACCTCCCAGCCAGGATGAGGAGGCTGACGAGGCATTCTACAGATGACTGGCAGCAATCTCTGAATCACCAGCCCCTGCTCATACAGGGGACTTGAATTTACCAGACATCTGCTGGAAATACAACACAGCAGAGAAGAAACAACCCAAGAGGTTCCTGGAGTATGTGTCTTGGTGTAGAACCTAGGATGTTTTAAAACATTCCTGTGTGTGAAATTAAGGCACAAATGAGGCCAAATAACAAAGTGAGGCCATTTATTAAAGAATAAAGTAAACAAAACAGAGGAAGGGAAAAAAGGGAAAGAGCAGGGGAGGGGAAAATGGAGAGAGAGCAGGGGAGGGAAAATGGAGAGAGAGCAGGGGAGGGAAAATGGAGAGAGAGCAGGGGAGGGAAAATGGAGAGAGAGCAGGGGAGGGAAAATGGAGAGAGAGCAGGAGAGATACTACCACCTCAAGGCACTTTTCTGTCTTCATCCAGGAGGAGAGGGGTGACGTCCCAGGATCTGAGTCCTTTGCAGCTTGTGACATCCTTGGCCAGAGGAGGGGAGAGGTCTGAGAATCCTGCCCAGGGTCCAGCGTGTGGTGTGGTCTGTGAAGCTTTGCCTCCTCTGAGCAGGCTCCAGCGTGTGGCATTCACAGTGATGTCCTCACTCAGAGCAGGCATATTTTGGGTCTTTTTATACAGTTCATTGATTGCAGCTCCACCTGGCCCCACACCCCAGTCACCTTACAATGCATATGTGACTCCAGGTGTCACTTCCGGGGGGGGTTTTGCCGTGTGCTTGCAAGGGTCAGTGCCAGAGTGGCCTCTGCCCCTCTTTGTCTCCCACCTGCTCACCGCACCAACCCCAGGGCAGTAGTGCTCTTATCAGGTGAACCACCCAGGATGTGCTTATCTTTGCCGCACATTCCAGGGGGATCTCTCCACTAGACCCCCTGGCTGGGCAGAGATGACATATCTTATCTTTCTTGAGACACTCCTCAGGTCTTGATGTAATTATCACCTCCCAGGTGATTTGCATGTGCAGAGAAAGGCCTCTCTCAATGTGGAATACAGCTGGCAAAGGAGCCTACCGGGGAGGTGCCTGGCCAGGCCGACTGTTTACAAACAGGGAGGGACTGGTTAGTGATGTGCTGCTCAGAGCCCATCTTGGCCTTAGTGGTCATGAAATGACAGAATTCTTGACTCTTGATGAAGTAAGGAGAGGAATCAGTAACACACTGCCATGGACTGCCAGAGGGCAGACTTCAGCCTGTCCAGGACACTGGTTAGGAGTGTCCCTTGGGAGACAGTTCTGAAGGGCAAAGGGCTGAACACTCTTCAAGAAGAAGTCTTAGAGGTGCAGGATGTCCCCAGGGGTTATAAAATGAACTCTCAGGGAAGCCACCCAGCCTGGCTGAGCCCTTGCAGGGGCTCAGGTGAAAAAGGAGAGGTGACCACCTTTGGAAGAAGGGGCAGGCAGCCCCAGAAGAGTACAGGATCTAGGTCATGCAGAGAGAACATCAGAAAGGCAAAAGCCCAGCTTGAACTCAACCTGACCACTGCCATGAGGGCTAACAAAAACGGTTTTCACAACACCAGAAGGAAAGCCCAGGGAAATGTCCACCTTTGACTGGATGCAGGGGGGCAGGAGGGAAAGGCTGAGGTACTTCATGCCTTCTTCAGCTCAGTCATTAATGGTGAGACTCATTATCCTCAGACCATTCAGCCTCCTGACAGGGATGGAGAGCAGCAGCAACTGCTCACAGTCTAGGAGGAAGCAGTTAAGGACCTGTTCTGCCACCTGGACGCTCACAAGTCCATGGGGCCAGAGGGGATTCACCCAAGAGTGCTGAGGGAGCTGGTGGAGGAGCTTGCCAAGCCACTCTCCATCACCTCTCAGCAGTCCTGGTTAGCAGGGGAGGTACCAGGTGATTGGAAGTTTGCCAGCATGAGACCCAGCTACAAAAGGGCCAAAAGGAGGATCTGGGGAACTCCAGGCCTGGCAGCCTGACCTCGGTACCAGGGAGGACTACGGAGAGGTTCATCTTGGGTGTGCTCACTCTGTAAGTGCAGGATAATGGTGGGATCAGGCCCAGCCAGCATGGATTCATGAAAGGCAGGTCCTGATCTACCAGCCTCATCCACTTCTATGACCAGGGGACCTGCCTAGGGGATCATAGAAACATAGAATCATAGAAGCAGTCAGGGTTGGAAGGGACCACAAGGATCATCTAGTTCCAACCCCCCTGCCATGGGCCGGGACACCCCACACTAGATCAGGCTGGCCAGAGCCTCATCCAGCCTGGGCTTAAACACCTCCAGGGATGGGGCCTCAACCACCTCCCTGGACAACCCATTCCAGGGCTTCACCACTCTCATGGGGAAGAACTTCTTCCTCACCTCCAGCCTGAATCTCCCCACCTCCAGCTTCATTCCATTCCCCCTAGTCCTATCACTACCTGATAGCCTGAGAAGTCCCTCCCCAGCCTTCCTGTAGGCCCCCTTCAGATACTGGAAGGCCACAATGAGGTCACCTCAGAGCCTTCTCTTCTCCAGACTGAACTGAACTCTTCTCCAGATTGCAACGTGGGAGGCTTCCTGCTCCACTTCCTGCTCCCAGTTTCCAGGTTTGGGTGTTGGTCTTCTCCCCTGGGCTGGCTGCTGCATGCCTGGGAGCTGTTGTGTGCTTGGGCAGGGAGAGCTCTTTCATCACTGGCTTCTGCTCCTGCTCTGGCTAAGGTAATAGTGTAGTGCATGATCTCATTACAACTCCTTAGCTCAGCCCAGAGGAGTGTTTGTGTCACTTTCCCCCCTGCCTGTTGGGGAAAATCCCTTTGTGTGAGCAGGCTGTGTTAACCCAGGACACAGACAGCAGTTCATTTTGTCCTGCTGCTAACTATGCTCTGAGCCTGGCTGTCCAGCCACGCAAGTGCACTGATGTGCCTCATGCTTTGCCAATCTGACAGCAAGGATACAGTGGGAGACCACATCAAAGGCCTCATTAAAGTCCAGGTAAGCATCCACTGCAGTCCCTTCATCCCCTAGGCCTTCTTTCCCTCACATCTTTGCATGTGGCTTCCACAAGAATCTGCTACATGATCCTTCCCAAAACTGAGATTATGCAACTGAACAGAGTTCCACCTACCCTCTTTCTTGCCCACCTTGAAGCTGGGCATGGTATTTGCCCTTTTCCAATCACCAGGCAGCTCCCCCTCATTCATTTCCAAGTATAAAAACAAAAGGTGGTGAGAAGATAGGAGGCAGTTGGTTAGAATGTAGGTATGCAAATGAGATACAGATTAAGCAGAAAGTGGTGTAAGGTACAACCTACCACATACCCTTCAACTCCAAATGTCAGAAGTTTAAGGTCCCAGACCAAGATCACAGGGAAGCTAATGTCTATATACACATTGTGTGCTTACAGATGAGTGGGACTTTCTCCTGCTTTGAGTGCTATCCCACACACAGGCACACTAATTCAGCACACATTCATGTTAAAACAGCCACCAGTGTATTTTATTTGGCATTAACTCTTTCTTGTAGAACAACACACATCAGGTAAGGCACTCAGAAATCTTGCCAGGTAGATGTCTGACTTTTATGCCAGAAGCACAAGTTCCAAACTTCAGGCAATCATTAAGGTTGGAAAAGACCTCTAGGATCACCAAGTCCACCCCTGAACCAAACACTACCAAGCCATTAAACCATGTTCCTAAGTGCCACTTGTACATGGTTTTTTTAACACCTCCAGGGACAGTGACTCTCCCCACTTCCCTGGGCAGCCCATTCCAATGCACTGGTGCAACTTGAGGCCATTTCCTCACCTGTAAGGGTGAAAAGGAGTAAATGTTTGTCCATCTCTGGACTCCTTAACATAGGAAAAACCTGGCTGGAGTGGGTCCAGAGAAGGGCCACAAAAATTATCAGAAGGCTGGAACACCTCCACCCTGAAGAAAGGCTGAGAGAGTTGGTGTGATTCAGCCCGGAGAAGAGAAGGCTCCCGAGAGACCTCGTTGCAGCCCTTCAGTACTTAAAGGGGGCCTATATGAAGGACCAACTTCCTAGTAGAGCCTGCTGCACAGGGGAGGGGTGATGGGTTTAAAATACAAGTGGCTATTAGCTTACATGATTGAGAATTTTTTTACAGTAAGGGTAATGAAACATTGGCACAGGTTGCCCAGAGTGGTGGTGGGTGCCCCACTCCTAGAAACATTTAAAGTCAGGTTGGCTGGAGCTCTAAGGAACCTGATCTAGTTGAAGACCTCCCTGCTGACTCCAGAGGAGTTGCACTAGATGACCTTTAAAGGTCCCATCCAACTCAAAACCTGCTATGATTCCTCTTGTTCTACCACTAGTAACTTGAGAGAAAAGACCAACAGCCACCACACTGCGACCTCCTTTCAGGTTGCTCCTCCTCTCAGCCTTCTCTCCTCCAGACTAAACAATCCCAGCTGCCTCCACAGAGGAGACCTGGACTCTGCACTTCACTTTTTGACGTGAGACACAGTGGCAGTGGTGCTGAGGCCTAACTTCAAGGTCTGTGTATGGATCTATGAAGGGGAACATCCAAACTGTCAAGGGACCAAGTAAAGATCATGCACAGCATAAAATCAGGAAAGGTGCAGTGCTTGCAAGGTACTTGCAAACAAACATTTTACAAGATTCTCCTCAGGCACCTGGATCAATGGGGATGCCAGAGTCGTGCTGAGAGATGCAATCAAATCTGATTGTTTGCTGTAGAATTGGTGCACTTGACAAACTTTGCAAGTGTCTATGATAGCAGGAGTGCTACCATAGATAATTAATCTGGTTAGCAACAGCAGACGACTGAAATCTTGACTGAAGCATGAATGCAAACATCTTGTACAATAAACTGGAATATTCAGAAATCCATGGCAGCACTCACTCTCAGGTATGCAGAGGTGTACTGGGTTTATGTGGCAAAGCCAAGCCTAAGAAGGGAGAGAGGAAGGTGTTTCCCAGTTGTGATTTTGTTTCACTAGCCTTCTACATTTTTAATTGCCAAAAATACAAATTAATTTTGCCCAAGCTGAGTCTGTTTTGGCTATGACAGCAGTGGGCAAGCAATCTCCCTCCCTCTCTCTCACCCACAAGATCTTTCGGCTTATTTTCTCCCCTCTGCTGAGGCAAGGCAACAAGAGAGCAGCTTGGTGAGCATCTGGCAGCTGAGCAAGGCCAGCCCTCCACAAAGTTGTGAAAAAAGATCTTCTTTCACTAACCTCATTCTAGTAGTACAAATGACAAAACTGATTAGAACTTAAAGGCAAGTCAGACTCACGTGTGGTTTACCTCATTTGCTACAAGTTAAACACAGTTCCTCTCTTCCACATCAACCAGAGAGAGCAAAGCATGATGAAGATGGCAAAGACTGGAATGGGAATATTGTGAAGCTAGAAACAAGGTAAGTTACAGCCTTGGGGCTGTGTGCTTGAAAAGATGCAACTCGGAGAAGGGACCTGGGGGCTCTGGCTGACAGTTGATTAAATAGGAGCCAGCAGTGCCCAGGTGGCCAAGAAAGCCAATGGCATCCTGGCTTGGATCAGAAACACTGTGGCCAGCAGGGACAGGAGGTGACCAGCCCCCTGTGCTCAGCACTGCTGAGGCCACACCTCAAGTGCTGTGTTCAGTTCTGGGCTACTCACTACAGGAAGGACACTGAGGGGCTGAAGAGTGTCCAGACAAGGGCAACGAGGCAGGAGAAGGGTCTGGAGCACCTGGGCTACCAGGAGGGGCTGAGGGAGCTGGAGGTGTTCAGGTGAAGAAGAGGAGGCTGAGGGAAGACCTCATTGCTCTCTACAGCTCCCTGAAGGGAGGTTGGAGTGAGGAGGGGGCAGCCTCTGCTCCTTGGTGGCAAGAGACAGGAGCAGAGGAAATGGTTCCAAGCTTTGCCAGGGGAGGTTCAGGCTGGATGCTAGGAGATATTTCTTCCCAGAGAGGGTTCTCAGCCACTGGAATGGTCTGCCCAGGGCAGTGCTGGAGTCCCCATCCCTGGAGGTGTTTAAGCAGTGTGTGGAGCTGGTGCTTAGGGACATGGTTTAGGATTGACCCTAATCTGGGTCAAAGGTTGGACTGGATGAGCTTGGAGGTCTCTTCCAACAGGATGCTGTCTGTGATTATGTGAAATAAAATCTGCTGAAAGTGGAAAAATCAGGTTGTTAGGCAAAAAAAGAATTCTAAAGGCTACTGACAGTGGCATTACACAAGTCATTATCTTGGACCCATGGTGTGTGTTCAGGGGTGCTGGGAGAGATTTATTTTGCAACACGTGGAAAGACTGCAGTGAGAACTCAGCTAACTCAGGTTGCTGCAAAACAATTATTTTTTTCATTAGCAAGTCTTAATGTGGTTTCTTTGCCTATAAGCTTTCTATCCAGTATCAAACAGCTTTTAAAACATCAGGACCTTAACTTTTAGAGTCTGATCATAGGTGTGCATTTTATAAACCAGTCAAGCAGCCAGTGCACAAAGAAGTACAAAGAGCAGATCAAAATAAAATGGCTAACTGTAGTCTGAGAAATTAAACTGTAAGACCAGACAAACCCCTGAGGAAATCTGGATGACAAGACTATTGAAAAAGCTGACATAAAATGGTCTGACCTGAATTGAAACTGAACAGCGAGCCAAAGGCAGAGCAGCCACAGAAGTGTCATGCAGACTGAACACTTGCCTTGAAGTTAAAAAAAGACCAAGTGACAACATAAGGCTCACCAAAACCTCTCATACAGATATGCCTACATGTTGATTAATATTTTAAATGTACCATTACCATCTGTAACATCAAAACTTCCTCCCTCAGAAATGCATTTAAAAATAAATTATGGTCATGAGCATTAGTTGCTTAGAAACACAGAAACTCTGTATATAGGTGTCAACATTAAAATGATGCAGAACTGGAGAAAAATGCATCCAGTAAAACTCAGCAACATGTAAAAATAAATCTGCAATGGAATCAAAGTTAGTGACACAGTAGAAGACAATATCAATCAAAAAGCTGAACCTAGTATTTGGAAAGATAACTGTTACACTTTTAGAAGGATGCTGAAGGGACTAGAGCATGTGCCCTGTGAGGAGAGGCTGAGCGACCCAGGGCTGTTCAGTCTGGAGAGGAGAAGACTGAGAGGGGATCTGATCAATGTCTATCAATATTCGAGGGCTGGGGGTCAAGAAGGAGGGAACAGGCTCTGCTCAGTTGTGCCCTGGGATAGGACAAGGGGCAATGGATATAAACTGCAGCACAGGAGGTTCCACCTCAACACAAGGAAGAACTTCTTCACTGTGAGGGTCACAGTGCCCTGGAACAGGCTGCCCAGAGAGGTTGTGGAGTCTCCTTCTCTGGAGCCTTTCCAGCCCTGTCTGGGTGTGTTCCTGTGTGACCTGTGCTGGATTCTATGGTTCTGCTCTGGCAGAGGGGGTCAGACTCAAAGATCTCCAGAGGTCTCTTCCAACTCCTAACCTATAAACAACCCTGGATTTGTGGGAATCCTGTCAAGCACAAGTCTGGAAGTCAGTCTGGATTCAACACATCTGGACTCCTGGAGAACCTGCATGCTTGATGAAGAAAATTGACATAGGGCTGACAACAGTACAGCTGCAATTGCCACGGCTGACACCTTTTCCTTCTACTTTTAACAGACAAGATGAGTATCCATGCCACCGACTGTCAGGTCACAGAGAAGAGTCCTGTCACTGGCAGGCAAACAGTGTGAGCTTGGGCAGCTGATACTCTCACAGCACTGCTATGGCCACCAAGAACACACCAGCAATATTGGAAACCAAGGCAACACGTTCCACTTTTGGTGCTCCCAATATACTCAGTATACTTCTGGGATCCAACACTTTGTCTCAAAGTCCACTCAGTACTACTGTATTTTATGCAGTACTTTTGCAGCTACATGAACATAGGAAGCACAGTCTCTACTGAAGAACAGAAGAATCGGGGTTACTACGAAGGCTTCAGACAACTGGAAAGCTCAGGTCATGCTTTAGGTTAGAAACCTAAGCACACACAATGCATTGTTTTTAATCAGTGTTTCAATGTGGTGGCTTTAGGCTATGCCTCTTAAATTTAGTTACAGATTTCAAGCAGAAAAGTAGAAAAATATAAATAAATCACTATTGGGTGTGAAAACAAAAGACTATTCTAAACAAATTCATTGGATACATATCTGGGATAAGAGGAGCAGTACCAGAACAATTCTCTCCTCTTCTGATCTCAGCTGTTTTGCTTCGCTCCGGAGAGATAACCTGCTTTGGCTGGCCTTGGCTAAGTCTAACCCACTGCTTTTTCTCTCCACTCCTCTTTCTCTCTTGGAACAGGGGGTTGGGGGGTGGCAGGAAGTGGGGCAGTGGAACAGCTTCCCTGGTCTCTGACCAGGGGGTTTTGTGTTGTTTGCTAACTGTAAATATCTGTATAGCATTGTAACTCCTGGATATTTGCACACATTCATTGCATTCCATTGTAGAGCGCAGATTTTGCTTGCAAACACAGCTTCATTTGCTTCTGACTGACTTAGTCTGGCAAAGTTAATGCTGGGGGGAAATGTCAACACAATAGAATAATTCAGGTTGGGGAGGACAGCAAGAGGTCATCTGGTTTAACTTCCTGCTCAGGGCACAATCACCGATGAGATTAAACCAACTTGCTGAGGACTTTATCCAGTCAGACCTTGAAAACCTCCAAGTTTTTTCTTACATTTGATCAAGATTTCTCCTTTGTATTTACACCCATTATTTCACATCCTCCTACCATGCAGAATCCAATAGAAGAGCCTTGTTCCTCTTCTCAACAACTGCCTCACAGTATGGGAAGTTTGCTACTAGGTGTCCCCCCAGTCATCATCTCGCCATTGACAAGCACCAAAGTGTGTTCCAAAAGGACTCACACCACTACAGTACTGGGGACTGGAGCAAGAAGCATGGAATTCCATGGCTTATCCTTTGGCATGTTTTGAAGACTGTGGAATATTTGTGTTTGCACAGCTTATTAAGGCTCCTTCCCAATTCATTTAGTCTTTTAAAGTAGTTATAAATAAGCTTTCCAGTGGCACTGAACAGCACCCTCAGATTCACCCTGGGGTCTTGTATGGATCAAGTTCTTTCAAGCATTCCCTGACTCAACCCTCACTCAACCCACCACTAGTAATTTTTCTCCTTGAACCTCGCCTCTAATCACAGAGTCCTGAGAGATCCTCTCAGCTACCTGAGCAGAGTGGCATAGCACAGAAAGACGCAACACTTGGTTCAGGTGTGTTCCCTATTTCCATGCTGTGGGAGAGAACGTCTTCGTAACATCCCATCTAAATCGGCTCTGCTCCACTTTGACGCCATTGCCCCTTGTCCTACCACTGCAGGCCTTTGTGAACAGTCCCTCTCCAGCCTTCTTGCAGGCCCCCTTAAGGTACTGGCAGGCTGCTATTAGGTCTCCTCGGAGCCTCCTCTTCTCCAGGCAGAGACATCACCTGATATTGTCCAATACATCTAGAATTTTATTGCAGGAATTACAGATGCATCAAGAACAAGCAGAAAACTGAGATTAGTGGGAAAATACCCCTAAGATAAGTAAATGATTTTTCCAGTGAGTTTCTGTCAGGTGGTGACTGTCAAACTGGTTAAACATTTCCCTACTGTTTACGACGTTCCTCTCTTCTGTTGCTGACCTGACTCCTGGCCATTCAGAAGACAAACAAATCATTTGCAACTATCAAGTCAGTATAAATTGTGCTTTGGGCATGAGGTATCATAAGAATTCCATGAAAAACAGAGCCCTCCTTTCCATGTTAGCCACGTAAACGTGTAGCTTAGATACGTACCTGTGTGCGCCTTAGGGCACAACCTGCCGCAACAAACTGCACTTGTGCAATCTAAGTTATTCCAACATGGAATGTGACATAAGAACAATTGTGCTAGTCAACTCCCAACAGCCAGCCCTATGCTGAGAAGGGAAAAGAAAACTGTGTTTAAAGAGAGGAAATCACCTCAACAAAACCACAAATTGAGATGAAAGATTTGGGGAAGAAAAAAACCATCCATTTTAGCTACCAATTTAAGTGTTGTACACAACTGTACTGTTGTTAGCAATTACCAATCACTTGCCTCTAATTATGATCCAGCTTTAATGCCTTACACTTCATGCTTTATGTAAGTTTCCATTCTCTTGATTTAATGCTGTATGTTTAAATAGCACCATTTAATGACAAAGCCCCTAATGTGATAAACAAAAGTTCTGAAAGCAGCCAAGATGTTAATTCAAAACAGGCTGAAACAAGTTAATCTGTTTGTGTCGGTGACAGCCCTGCGGTAGTTTGACGAAGTACTAAACCAGTGCCACTCATTATGTGTAATTCAGGTTTCTGACATATTGGAAGAGGGACAAAAACTGTAACTGGCAGAAGCTTAACCTGTGTGCAATTCTGTTGCCCAATTCCATCAAGAAGGTGACTTCTACTTGAGCTTTTTATCAGGTGGCTCCAAGAACGTGGAGATTTACACAAACTCGCTCACATGGTAAAAAGTTTTTCAAGTTAATCTCCACTTCTGTTTACAATTTACATACACATGAGTAAAAAAGTAGAAACCACTTATTTTCATAGCTTGGAAGATCAACCACCAAAGCCTAACCGAATGGAAGATTAAGGGCAAAAATATTCTCTATATATTGAGGATTAAAAAGAAGAATTAGGGAAAATATAGCAGGTCTGCTTTTAAAATGAACAAGCAGTGACAATACAGAAATACTGAGTTAAAGTGACCCATCTGCATGGGGGAAAAAGTCTGCTATTCATGAAGTATTCATGAGCAGAACAGAAGTCCAGAAAGTTAAAGTGTTAAAAGCCTCATCTCATCAATTCAGTTATATCCAGGTCCACATGGCATATTAACCTCCTTCTTACTGATATATTATGAAAATGAGCACCTTCACTCACAGATGGTTAACAAAATTAACTGGCAGAGTTATTTAAGCACAGAGAAATACCTGGCAACTGTGCAGGACAGCTGAAGCTCAACACCCTCCAAGAAAAGGTGGCAAAAATAAAAGGTATCTTGCCTCAAGGCTAACCTAAGCACACCATAGAGCTCTCATGAATACATGTCTGAAGAGCTCACAGCACTTCATTTAGTACAAAAGGTGATTTTACTTTCAGCATTTAACACAGAGGACAAAAATTCTCCAATACCTCAAACTACAGCAACCACTAATGGCAAGATTTTGAATAATCACATTATCTCTTAGCCCAATTTACTGGTCTGGAGACATTTTACAACATGCATTCGTTGATGGCAATAACATGTACCTTGCTGAGTGATGAAATGTTTAATTCACCAGTAATTAAGCTCCTTCAGAGGCTCAAGCATTGCAAGCTATACAAACATGACTATGTAGCCAACAGCCTTTTATTTTGCAGCAGCAGTACTGTTTGGAAGATCCTAAGATAGTTCCTGCTTGTCACATATTGGTTGGTTTCACAAAGCAGTTTTGGTGTGTGTGAACTAGATAGAAATCAGAGAAACTAGAACAGAGGCCCTGTTACAGGTACACACCGAAGACACACCAGTGCCTAATGAGGCAAGGAGTGAATCCAAGTATCACTCCTTTCGGATAGCCTAAAATCACTTGTGCAGGGGCACATTTGGTTCAATAGATCAGAATAAATCTAGTCAAGAGTTTGACAGCCAGATTATATTCAGCATATATCAAGGGGTCCTAGTACCAACTACTGGCTATCTCCAGTGAGGTCTTACTGCACCAAATAACCTGCTAACAAGTTCAACCTGTAAGGTACTTTTTCCCAGATCAGTCTTCAAAGCCTGTCTAGCATTCAGCAGTTCACAAAGAAACATTAACAACTGTATTAAGTATAAAGTGAATTAAAGATTTCTTCCACCAGAGCCCAGTCTTTCAGATTAAAGAAGCCTGACCAGAAACACTATAAGCATTAAATTAATACTAAACATGAATGACTGACAATTCTCACAGTCAAAATCCAGACAGACCTCAGACCTCTTAAAGATATACAGATCTGAGGTGATGCAGCCAGATGGAAAAGAGGAGAGGAATAATTTCTGATTAAATACACAGTAAGTTGATTCAGCTTTGAGAAAACACAGCATGCAGTTTTAGAAGGCTGGTCTTGAATGTGTTCCCAGATTGGGCAAAAAAAGTAGTAAAAGCTTTTCCTGGATAGAAATGGTAACTTGGAACCTTCTTGAAATGGCAAACATTGGGCTTTGAATCTTATTTCTAGGAGGATGGAGGAGAGGGGACATAGCAGCAGCACAATCAAATTTGTTCAACTGTTGTTATGTTAAATGCAAAGCCCCATTTTGAAATTAACTTGTCAACATATTTAGTGACTTAAAACAAAAAGCTCAAAAAGGTAAGCTGGGGTTGGCAATGGCAGTTAGAAGGTGCACTTTTTCCAGCTGAAATGGCTTAAAGAAAGATTAACTGTGGAACCACTGCAAGGATCTCACCAGCACGTTACACAACTGCAAAAAGCATTCTGAACCATAACCTGAACACACACACACCAGCAACCACACTTACTCCTACTGTTTGGTCAAGTATGTGCACAGAGCTTCTCCTGAGTCATGGCCAAAGCATACTTACTAAAACTTTCCTTACTGCCACAACCACCTGCTAGTTCAAGCCAAAATGAATTCAGTGTTAAGAAAAGTTTGGATTAACTCACATGGTTGCAAGGTGGGTGTTGTTTTGGGGTTTTTTTTGAGTTCCCTCTCCCAGTTAGGTTCCACCCAAACATGAGGAAAAACTTCCTCACTGTGAGGGTCCCATAGCACTGGAACAGGCTGCCCAGAGAGGTTGTGGAGTCTCCTTCTCTGGAGGCTTTCAGGACCCATCTGGATGTATTCATGTGCAACCTGTGCTGGATTCTATGGTCCTGCTCTGGCAGGAGGGTTGGACTGGAAGATCTCCAGAGGTCACTTCCAACCCTAACATCCTGTGATCCTTACTGCAAATAATTCCATTATTTGGAAGGTCCCAAATAGGTTAATGGAGTTAGAAGGTCCAAACACCCACTGCAAAGAGGATCACAACATGGTCAGGTTTCATTCTTCTTCACCTGTAAAAAATGCTGCTAACTGCACATATACAGCATGCTATTTACTGTCTTATATGAAAGTATACCTACGCTTCCTTAGAGGGGTCCTTCCTTTCAGTAACTAGGCTCACAGAACTATTAAAGTAGTTACACATTAACAAGCTCACAACCTGACCCATTAGATACTGGCTGAAGGAGAAAGCCTTAAAAATTGTCATCCAAATCAAAGACTCTGTAGAAAGAGTAATTTTACTTTATTCAGCTGAGATACAGGCTGATGGGAAACTCCTCCTCAGCCCTCAAATAAAATTAAATACCTCCCATCTTTTGTACAATTACTCTGGATAAACCATGAATCTCCACAAGCAACTATGTATGTTAACTTTAACATATGCAGAAGCACAAAAAAAGAAGATTTCAGAGAAGTACCTACATTTGTTATGCTAATGTAAGCCACACAAAGATTGCCATACCTGGTCAGATCAAAGAGTTATCTCCATTTTTACATCTGCTCTCTCCCGAAGTTCTTGTCTCCTTCCTCATCAGGATTACCAAGCAGCATAATCAGGCAAACACTGACATTGGGGTGTTTAACTCTACCTAGTAAACATGTCACTGTCGTTTGTACTCCTAAACCAAAGCGAGATGGACCATGACTCATTGAACAGTCTGATTCTCCACATTCATCCAGCTGAAGGAAATAATGCAGGCTCCAGCACAGGGGCACAATTTCCTAGCAACTAATTAAAAGCCTTTACTATGATTGTTCCTTCCGCCCACTTCCTTGTTCTAGCATTATTCTGGGATTCATCATTTCACCTATTAGCACTGCTCAGCCTAAAGCTCTTGCCATCCTCTCCAGGGATATACTTCTTTCATCCAGCTGAGAAATACTGAAATCTCTTGCCATAGAAGGCAAACCCAATGCTCAGGAAGTTCATGTGTACATTTTCAGTTGATGCAAAGTCCAGACCAATAATTCTTACAGCGAAGTGAGGGATTTTTATCTGTGGATCAGATGAACAATTATGCCCCCTACGACTTCCATGAAGCACACCATAACCTAAGGAGAATAGGAGCAAATCTTACCCTATACAACCCTTCTCTCTTTTACAGTATCACAGTACCACAGTATCACCAAGGTTGGAAGAGACCTCGAAGATCATCAAGTCCAACCTGGCACCACAGACCTCATGACTAAACCATGGCTCCAAGTGCCACGTCCAATCCTCCTTGAACACCTCCAGGGATGGGGACTCCACCACCTCCCTGGGCAGCACATCCCAATGGCGAATGACTCTCTCAGTGAAGAACTTTCTCCTCACCTCCAGCCTAAACTTCCCCTGGCACAGCTTGAGACTGTGTCCCCTTGTTCTGGTGCTGGTTGCTAGAGAGAAGAGGCCAACCCCTTCCTGGCTACAACCCCCCTTCAGGTAGTTGTAGAGAGCAGTGAGGTCGCCCCTAAGCCTCCTCTTCTCCAGGCTAAACAACCCCAGCTCCCTCAGCCTCTCCTCACAGGGCTGTGCTCGAGGCCTCTCACCAGCCTTGTTGCCCTTCTCTGGACACGTTCAAGTGTCTCAATGTCCTTCTCAAACTGAGGGGCCCAGAACTGGACACAGGACTCAAGGTGCGGCCTAACCAGTGCAGAGTACAGGGGCACAATGACCTCCCTGCTCCTGCTGGCCACACTATTCCTAATGCAGGCCAGGATGCCATTGGCCTTCTTGGCCACCTGGGCACGCTGCTGGTATAAAATACAACCAAGACCACCTTCTTATGTTGCTTCCTGTTTGTGTGCATGAAATGTACCTCCTGGTCCCTGAAAAGCAGAAAAAGTCACTTCATTTTGTAGTACAGTGGCAATAAGGTGTGCAGCCCAGATACAATACAGCATAATGACACTGAGAGGATCTAGTCTAGCTTGTAGAAGTGTGACCACTCTGAACGACAATTTCTCTCTCTTTGGATCAGATAAAAAGCCTGAATTGACAATGAAAGATTAACATCTTCCACAGTACAGCTTTACTGTACAAGCAGGTTGGTGTTTCTTAGGTATGTTGCTTTCGACATTTTTAACACTTCTAGTAGTTAAGAGCTTAAGAGCTTTGGTCTGACGCCCTGAATCCTTTAACAAATTAAATGGTTAGTATTAAACATTTCCATCTCTCAAAAGAGACATAGCCATAAAGGCAAGCCTCATGGAAGCTTACAGTTGCAAGATCAGATGCTGGAAGGGGATGCACGGGCACCTCACCCCTCTTACGAGGAAAGCTCTTGTCACCCTGAAGTTACTTTTGTTGTTGCTTCAGTTATCTGAGAAGTGATATCCATTTATAATGTGTAAAACAAGGTGGGGGTGGGAAACAGTGCTTTGTTTTCTTACAGCAAGACAGGAGCTCTACACAACATTGTCTTCAGTGTCAAGACTTCTTCATGGTCCAAAATAACTGAAGCTGACCAATAGTTTAAGCCCAAGATAAGCATTCTTGCACTTACAGATCATCAAAGACATGCAACATCACAAAAGTATGCTCAGAAAGCTTTTCCCTCCTCTCAGAAATAACTATGTGTCATCTGACACACAATTCCAGTAAAATCCAGACCATTACACAGACAATTCCATGACTCCTGGCAAGGGGAAAAGGTATGTCATCCTCAGCACACTGCATGGAAAATGGTAGGATTTGCACGTGTGCCTTTTGGTTTTTTGAATGCCAAGGTAATCAACTGATATGGAAGAACCAGATCCTGTACAAAGCATGTGAAAAGCATACAAGATATTCATCTCTGGATGGTGGCAGTTAATGTGCTGACTTGTTTTAATCTCATCAACAAGCGATCAAGTATCAGAAGAAATGCATGGCCCTTTATTCTTTGGAATCTACATCAATCCACATACTTAGAAGACATCTGTGGTTAAAACTCAACAACCCAAGAGAGCTGATATGTGAACCATAGCAGAGATTCTCATGCAGAAGGCCTGAATCTGTGAAACATTCTGACAGCAAGAGCATTTAGTGAAGTACCTACTCCTTGACAGCGATGCTTGTAAGAACATGATGCATCAAGAGAAGCATGGCCAGCAGGTTGAGGGAGGTGATTCTCCCCCTCTACTCCACTCTGCTGAGACCCCACTGTCTCCAGGTCTGGAGCCCCTATTACAAGAAGGATCTGGAGGTGCTGGAATGTATCCAGAGAAGAGCTATGAGGATGATCAGAGGGCTCGAGCTGCTATGAGGACTGACTGAGGGCGCAGAGAAGGCTCTCAGGGGACTTTGTTGTGGCCTTCCAGTATCTGAAGGGGGCCTACAAGAAAGGTGGTGAGGGACCTTTTAGGGTGTCAGGTAGGGAGAGGACTGGGGGGATCAGAAAAAAAAACCAGAAATGGATAGACACAGATTGGATGTCAGGAAGACATTCTTCCCATGAAGATGATGAGACACTGGAACAGGTTGCCCAGGGAGGTGGTGGAAGCCTCATCCCTGGAAGATTTTAAGGCCAGGCTGGATGTGGCTCTGAGCAACCTGCTGTAGTGTGAGGTGTCCCTGGCCATGGCAGGGGGGTTGGAACCGGCTGATCCTAGAGGTCTCTTCCAGCACTGACAATTCTGTGATTCTATGCAGTATGTATTGGACAGGCAAAAGTGCAATTACACTTAGCATTGGTACAGACACCACTGAGGCTCAATTAACATTGGACTACCACTTGTTTCTTGCTTGGTTTTCCAAACTTTGGCTGTCTCCCTATTTCCTTGCCCAGCCCACCAGAGCAGGGGTGTGAAGGGGGAGATAAAAAGGAAGAAGTAGGAAAGGGTACTACTGTAGGAAGAGACATGCAAGAGCGACAGGCTATGGACCCTGGTAACAATGACAATCCCATACAGCAATCATCATTACATTAAGTGCCTTTTTAAAAAGCAGAATGATTTCTCCAGCTCTCTGCTGTATTTGCAGAGGTATTTTTTATGCACAACTCATCTTTCTCCCTCCAGAAAAAGTGTGTTTTCTGTGTTATGCATGAGATTAGAAAAGCCATCACTCCTGTAACCTGGTTTGATCTGGTGTGCTTACAAGGAACTGCCC
Source organism: Picus viridis (assembly GCA_033816785.1). NCBI lineage: Eukaryota > Metazoa > Chordata > Aves > Piciformes > Picidae > Picus > Picus viridis. The sequence continues at coordinate 2,465,916 of CM066568.1, forward strand.
AAGATCGCTCGGAAACTACTTGCTTGACTTTAGATTCTATATAGAATGGTCTGGGTTGGAAGGGACCTCCGAAGGACATCTAGTCCAACCCTGGTATTATGGAGCCAAATTGTGGAAGAATATAAGTGACTCTAACCAACTGCTCACACTTGTTGGCTTATAGTACTTGCTTTCCAGAATAGTGACAACATCATTAGATTTTAAAGGCAATCCATGCAGAAACTGCAGGCAGCATAGAGTAGTAAGGACCAAAGAATTTTTCCTCTGTTTCAAGGGGATCTGAGACCAGCAGTCCCTACCCAGGGCAAAGCAGCCTACTGTGCACACAATTGAGTCATTTAGCTAACAACAGGAAAAAGCAGCAGCACGTAAATGTAAAAATAATAAAGTTGTATAGAGATGAGTAAACATTCTGAATGCAACAGCCATGACAACCTAGCTTCACCAGTGACAGTATGTTACGTAGCATTACAGTTTACAAATGAAGTGGCTAAAATTAACCTGGAGAAGCCTGTCACATGCTATTTATTCTTGTAACTGTTAATAAACAAGTTGCACTCTGCTTTCTAATGCAGTGGTCACCAGAAGTGCACGTAACGGCCTTCTGTGCCAGCGCTGCGGCAGCTGATCGCCTTCACTCCGATAAGCACACACGGAGTAAGAAAGTTAATGTATGCTTCAGGGAGGTTTGGGGTTGGTTTGGTTGGCTTGGGGAGGAAGGGGGAGTTGCTGTGGTTTGATTTGGCTGGGTTGTGGGGTTCCTTTCAATCCAGTCTTTTCCCAGGTGAAGCCATAAGCAGGCTTCTGTAAGGGAGGCCGACTGACAGAAATCCCAAGTTATCACAACACCTTTTCAAATCCTGATCTAGGTATTGATAATGAATCTTCCCATGGATTGATTCTTTATGGCCTAAACGTAGACACTGCCCCTGCAACCACAAGACAAGATCTCCGTTAGTATGCCCCAAGTTCTCCCAATCAGTACCAAGGTTTTGAGTGTTCAAAGGTTATACATTTAAAAAAACACACATATAAATATTTGTATTGTTCCTTCACTAAGAATAAAGGCAGACAGACTACTTAATCTTCATTGGAAGCACAAGTGACTGTACAAAACACAATACAACAAGGGACAATACAGCTACAGAGCATTCCGACAGTAAGAAGTAAATCAAGGAGGGTTTTGCTGACTTGCTGAGATCTTGAGGTTGGAATGGTGCTTTGCAAAACCCCAGCACTGACACCTGCTTCTCAAGGCTGCCAATAGAATAAGAAAAAAAAAAATCCAACAGCCCCCAAAAACCCATTTTTTGCTTCACAGCCTAAGGTACTACTGCTGCAAGCATTAAGCAAATCGCTTAGACACAACAATTGGTATCAACACAGAAAAGAGCTAACTACACTTTGTCCTTGGGGGCTTTTTTTCCATCACTAGAAGTGACTCTGGTCCTTCCAAGAGGCTCTAGTGCAAATACTAGATCCTAATACTATTAAAAATAGTCTTAAAATCTAGATCTAAAAATAGATCCAAATACTATTAAAATACCCCACATTGGTATCTGTGGGTTATGAAACTAAGTTTTGCTGAAAAGACTTTCTTTTCAAGGTCTTGTAATTGTTATGTTCAGATAAAAAAAATGGAGCTTCAGTTGTGATCCACTACAAGGAGGAGAGAGAGTCATTCCTCCCTCTGTTCATCAGACTGTTCCAAAAATTCTAATGAACAGCTACAAAGGAGCTGTGCACTGGAATATCTAGAGCACTGCCCCATTTCTTATCTTTTTCCCCTCCTGCAAGCTAGGGTTGAAGTGGCATTGCAGTGTTTCTTTCATCAATTACTAATTCAGAGAGCTGGCATGACTGCTCCTGGTAGGTTGTTCAACACAGGAATCACTTTCAGAGTGCAGAAGTGTCTTCTCTAAGCTCTTTTATCTCCACCCCTTTTCTTCAATATCCACTGTTATACATGTATGTATTTACCCTAAACAGAAGAGTTTCTCTTACTAACATCGTGAACATTACACAGACTGTTAAGAGGAGCAGAGTGCCCAGGTGCCAATGGCATCCTGCCCTGTATCCAGAATAGTGTGGCCAGCAGGAGCAGGGAAGTCATTGTGCCCCTGTACTCTGCACTGGTCAGGCCACACCTTGAGTCCTGTGTCCAGTTCTGGGCCCCTCAGTTTAAGAAGGACATTGAGACACTTGAACGTGTCCAGAGAAGGGCAACAAGGCTGGGGAGAGGCCTTGAGCACAGCCCTGTGAGGAGAGGCTGAGGGAGCTGGGGGTGCTTAGCCTGGAGAGGAGGAAGCTCAGGGGAGACCTCACTGCTCTCTACAACTACCTGAAGGGGGGTTGTAGCCAGGGGGGAGTTGGTCTCTTCTCTCAGGCAACCAGCACCAGAACAAGAGGACACAGTCTCAAGCTGCACCAGGGGAAGTTCAGGCTGGAGGTGAGGAGAAAGTTCTTCACCGAGAGAGTGATTCGCCATTGGGATGTGCTGCCCAGGGAGGTGGTGGAGTCACCGTCCCTGGAGGTGTTCAAGAGGGGACTGGATGTGGCACTTGGTGCCATGGTCTAGTCATGAGGTCTGTGGTGCCAGGTTGGACTTGATGATCTTTGAGGTCTCTTCCAACCTTGGTGATACTGTGAAACTATTTCATTAAATTTAAAAAACCCCAACAAGTCTTCCCAACTCCCAGCTCAGCCACAGCAGCCCACTCCGCCGTCTCAGCTTCAAGCCCACGATGCTTTCTAATATCACCAAACCCAAGAGAGTTAAAAACCTCTCTATTTCAGCATCCATGAAGACTGGCATATGTATTGTCAGTGCAACTTTTGCCATGGATTTGCAAGCCTTTTACCATGGACTGGCAATTCTATCAGAAGTGCTCCTCTCCTTTGTGCTTAAATTAATACCATTAGGAGGTTGTAATATCAGTACAGAAATGCTGCTAAAAGGAACTATAATGTAGGAGTATCTCTCTGCTCTTGCTGCCTTTTAGGAATACACATACTGAAAGGTGGCATAATAAATGCACTGCAACCCTAGTTAGGAGTGTAATGCCTAGACAGTCTTAATACTTAGCAGACAAAAGAATTGCAGCAAAGGGTCTGCTATTTAAAGTAAAGAGCAAAAAAGCACACTTACACTGCCAAGGTCAACGGTGCCACTGATGGCCCTTCCTTTATTACAAGCTGCTTTTAAGTTAGTAGTACTCTCCTTGTACATTTAAAGTATAAAGAACAGACCAGCTGCTCAGCCTATGCTACAGTTCAAAGTAACTCAAGGTATTAGATTTTACCTCAAGAGGAAAGATGGGAGAGAAGCAGCACTGGCAAACCCAAATAAGCACAAAGAGTCTAATTTTATTTCCTTACAGAACTGCAAGAAGAGACAACACAGAAGGCTCATCCTTGGATAAATTTACAGTAATTTTTGCAGTCACTACAAAGTGCTGCAGCTTGATAAATGCCTCAAATATCAAGCACTCTGGAGAAGAGAGTTATTAGTTATTCTAAAAGAGAATTAAATTATACTTTCAGGCTGCTACTGGAGAAAGACAGAGGGAATCTGGAAGCTGGCAGCATTCCGGAGAGCCGACAGACATCTGCCACTGAAAGAATTAAGTGTAATGCTGTAGGATACAGATAATACCTTTATCCAATGCCTATGGTACTACATATTGAACATCCACAATGGGAGAAAGTTTAGCATTCCATGAACCAGTAACCAACTCAGCAATGGCACTAGTATTAGAATGACAGAGTACTAAGACAAGTCAAAACTTGGTTTTTAATGCATATAGTTTAAAAACCAAAACCAAACCCATGACAACCCAACAAAACTTGATGGAGAAGGGGGAACTAATCTGATTTTCAGGGTAAGAATCTAGTTATTAGAAGCTCAGACAGTCTCACAATGGCAGCACTCAAAGCATGTAAGAGGCTAATACAGACAACTCGGTTTTAAAACCCAAGATGCTCACTCCATGCTGCTGTGAACTGGAGAGTACTTTTCACTCTGCAGAAGAGTGCTGGTGAAATGCTGGAGGCACACCCATCACAATAAAGCAGACTATTAAGTGCTTACCCCAAGCAAGGTGAAATCCAGAAATATTTTCTTGGTTAAACCCTCTCTCAGACATCCAAGTCCTCTAACCACAGACCACAGAAATACATCAAAGTAAAAAGATGGTTTCAGCGGTACCACGTTATTTCAGCTGAAATGTAAATCACGTCTTAAAGGTAGATCTCAGTCCAGTGGGAGATCTCGATGCAGGGCATCAGACATTGAATTTGCATCGCACTACTTCTTTCACAGGACAATCACCTGGTTACAGGCAAGTTTCACCTGAGAGGAGCTCCTTTGCTCTGGAGTTCCATTAGTCCACCATGGTGCATTTTTTTACAGAAATTGTTTCTGAGTGCAAATAATACTGTCTGTCCTTCCCTCTCCTGGCTTCTGAAAAAGGTTTCTAAGGAAAACTTAAATGACACAGACACACAAAAAATATGTTTCAGCTCAGAAAAGTACAGTTCTTGCTAAAGCAGGCTGAGGAGAGTGATACTATGCCAAAGCCATGTTCCTGTTTATTGGCTTCATTAGATCCTCTTCTGATAGGGTTTGTTACCTTTGAGAAATCAGTAGCACTCTCATCTTGGCTTCTTGCAAAGCACAATTGTTTAACTAATCCATATTACACTTCAAACTGTTGTGTTTTTCCAAGCACATGTTTACTACAAGAACATCTTCCATGGTTAGTTTTGAGCTCTTCAAAATGAGACAACAATGTCCCCCACAGGAAACTGCTGGCTAAGCTGTCAGCTCGTGGCTTGGACAGCGACACTCTGTGCTGGGTTAGGAACTGGCTGGAGGGCAGGGCCCAGAGAGTGGTGGTGAATGGTTGCCACGTCCAGCTGGCAGCCAGGCACCAGTGGTGTCTCCCAGGGATCAGTGCTGGGCCCCAACCTCTTTAATATCTTCATTGATGATCTGGATGAGGGGATTGAGACACTCATCAGCAAATTTGCAGATGACACCAAGCTGGGGGCAGATGTTGATCTGTTAGAGGGAAGAAAGGCTCTGCAGAGGGACCTTGACTGATTGGACAGAGTCCAACGGAATGGCATTCAACAAGTCCAAGTGCCAGGTGCTGCACTTTGGCCACAACCCCATGCAGAGCTACAGGCTGGGGTCGGAGTGGCTGGAGAGCTGCCAAACAGAAAGGGACCTGGGGGTGCTGATTGACAGCCGCCTAAACATGAGCCAGCAGTGTGCCCAGGTGGCCAAGAAGGCCAATGGCATCCTGGCCTGCATTAGGAATAGTGTGGCCAGCAGGAGCAGGGAGGTCATTGTGCCCCTGTACTCTGCACTGGTTAGGCCACACCTTGAGTCCTGTGTCCAGTTCTGGGCCCCTCAGTTTGAGAAGGACATTGAGACACTTGAACGTGTCCAGAGAAGGGCAACAAGGTTGGGGAGAGGCCTTGAGCACAGCCCTGTGAGGAGAGGCTGAGGGAGCTGGGGTTGCTTAGCCTGGAGAAGAGGAGGCTCAGGGGAGACCTCATTGCTCTCTACGACTACCTGAAGGGGGGTTGTAGCCAGAAGGGAGTTGATCTCTTCTCCCAGGCAACCAGCACCAGAACAAGAGGACACAGTCTCAAGCTGTGCCAGGACAAGTTCAGGCTGGAGGTGAGGAGAAAGTTCTTCACTGAGAGAGTCATTCGCCATTGGGATGTGCTGCCCAGGGAGGTGGTGGAGTCACCATCCCTGGAGGTGTTCAAGAAGGGATTGGACGTGGCACTTGGTGCCATGGTTTAGTCATGGGGTCTGTGGTGACAGGTTGGACTTTGTGATCTTCAAGGTCTCTTCCAACCTTAGTGATTCTGTGATATTCCACACTTATAAAAAAAAGGACTTTCTGGATCTTCCAGATTACTAACAGAGGATGAAAATAAAGTTCAGCAGAAGATACACTCCCCAGCTGTAGTTATGTCCTCAGAGCAGCTGATGAATACAGCTATGCTGCACGACAGCTGGTGGGAACACCACAACTGCTCAAGACTAAAGCACCCACAGCTCAAGGCAGAGGTGTGTGCACACAACAGTACTATAGCCAAGGTATCCCTGCCACCTATTGTTCTACAAAGTCAACCAAACAACAAGACATGTGACTGTCTCAGGACAGGTAGCATGCTCTTGAGGCACTCTAGTCATTCTCTTATATTTAGTGAACCCCAAAATTTTCTTGGAAATCAGTGAGCAATACATCAATATCTGTGCTGCTACATGTTCCCAAGAAATGGGAAAGAAAGCCCACAGACACCAATGCATTTCTCAACCAAACCTCACATTTCCATGTATTTTTAACAAAAACCAAGAGAAATTCCATCATTCAAAGCTGAGGTGACAAGAACTGTACTTGGGGACAATCAAGTGAGCATAGAGGAATAAAGAGCCAAGACCACAACAAGAGACTGAAGATGTCTGTCAGACAATGGCTTTAGTCAGCCAGCACCTTGGCTCCATAAACTGAGTCAATTTGTAACAATGCACTCGGTCTTAGCCAAATAAAGCTCATACAGAGGTCTAAAACACCATTCCTGCAATCATACTGGAATTAGTTTTGCAGGGCAGATGAGGGGTAATGAAGAGATTTTTCTGGTCCCCCAACAGATCTGAGAAATCCCTTGTTCACTGTCTAAACAGAGAAGTCTGTTTAATTACAGTAAATCCTATTAAACTGATCTTCCTTATAAAGGACTGAAGTGACCAACTCCAAAAGGCTATAGGGGGGATAATGAATGCAGAGTTTAATTAGGACACACGGTTAGCTAACCGTAATCTATTAATTAGCATTCTTAGGCTTTGCAGCTCATTGCAATAATACCCTTTTCCTTTTAAATTGCACCCTTTTATTTTTTTGGACCAGTTATACAATTCCACCAGTGTGGCAGTAATTATAGTGCCTGCCTAGAGAACAGTGGCCTGGAAATATCTGTAAATGTTTAATTGGGAGATAAAGGAAAGACAAGGGAAAAACCCCAACACCTCCAATAGAGGAATCACTGCTCTCCAATCTACTTAGCCATTGCTTAATTCATTTTAAACCATACATTCACAGCATTTTTCCTGCAAGATTTCCACAGCATCCTCAGATGTTCAAAACTGGTTTCAGAGAAAATGTTATCATATTCTGAGGTCCTCTCTTCAGTAGAGAAACAGAATATAAAAATGGAAAGAATCTGAGAATTCAAATACTTATCCCACAGCTAATATACAAAGAATAGCACAAAGCTGAGTGAATGATGTTCCATGTATTTATTTACACTGGTACTACAACACTGCAATTTTCACAGGATTACTCCTTTTAAGGAAATCCTGCTTTTGCATTAAAAATTATTTATCTTTGGGCTTTCTTCACTCCAAGAAGACACATGAAAATCACTATGAAATGTTGCACACATGAACAAATCCCACGTTGTGAGACTTAACCAGTCAGTAAGAACAGAGTTATAAAACTGCATGACAAGTTCATTCATTACATTATTTCATACTAACTCAGGACAAGCAACATACCTCCTTCAACTCAGCTCTTTATAAAGTGAAAAGAAAAAACAATCACTGAAAGTTTCAGTGTATCAGGTTATCATTAACCAAATGCAATGTAGTAGTTAAGATAGGTCACCTGAAAGGAGAGTGTAACATTTCAGTACTACCAGCACTATTGTCAAGGATTAGGGCTGAGTTGGCTACTAAATAAGTGACAGATGCTCTCTATGACCTCCTCTAGCTTCCCAAAGGGGAAGAGATAGAATAAAGGAGAGAAACTTACAGATTAGAAAACTAAAACAGCTTCAATGAAAATAATGACAATAAAATGAAATGTACACAAATATATACAAAACCAACACCAAATCCAACCCCCCTGATGGCTATTATATCACTGACACCAATGATGCTGTGGGAAACACTGGAAAAGTCCCAGAATAGACTCAATAGCAGATGGGAACTAGATTTACCAGCCAGATTCTGGAACTACATTTGGGAACTGAGGACTGGGCTCAAGGGTGAACCACAGAGAGTCCTCCTTGGACAGCAGCCATTGAAGAAGGAAGCCTGACCCTCAGCTTTACACCCAATATGATGTATATGGGAAGGAGCCCCTCAGTGTCCACTCCTCCCCGCAGAGGCAGCCTTTTACTCTGCATCCACAATGCAGTGCGTAAGATTCAGCAGTGACTTTGGCCTGCATACCAATCCTTGGTGCTAACTGCACTGTTACCATTACTAGAAGCAGACACTGTGAAAGCATGCCACTAATTTCAGGAAGTGCAGGTGCTTAGAAGAGACTGAACTGAGAAATTAAATCACTGAACAAAAGTAGTCCTGTTGTAACTCAAACCGGCACAACTATTTTTTCCCTCCAGCAGTTTCCCTCTCCCCTCCAACATTCTAAAGCAAATCTTTTAAGCAGCACTGCCTAAAATAGCAATTGTGCTCAAAGAGTTTCAAGAACTTGATCGTGCTTGAATTATGGAAACTATTTTATTAAACTTTCTTGGATAGCTAAAAAACTCAATAGGGAAAGTAATTATGTTGTGGTGAAAGCTGACTTACATTGCAGGAAACCTCTGGGCGTGTGGTCTCTAAGAGTGGTGAAGATTCTTACCCGAGTCCAGAGAGATGCTTAGCTCGTATTTGGGCAGAAACGACTAACCACAAGGACACTAACTCAAAGGCAAGTAGTTACTTCACAGTCAAGCAAGTACGAAGGTCTAGGTGGGAACATTTTTAATATGCAGAGCTGACTGCAAAAAGCCCTGAATTTTAATCAGCCTCTCAGTTCTATTCTCATTTACAGATGCTCTTATGAGGGACAAAAGACCGAGACGCCCGAGATTCTCTGCTCTTCTGCCTATTTTCTAACTAACCAGACCACTACAAACAAAAAAAAAACCCCTGTAGGGTGCTTTATGATAGTTGCATAACAAGATATGCAGAGCTTATGACAAAGGAATAGATGAGCAGGTATTAAATAGTAGGTATTAAATATTTAAATGTAGTAAAGATCACAACTGATATCTGTTTGCGAAGACAGCAGCAGGTCTGGAGGTTTCAAGTGGAGCTCTAAAGTAATACCAATGCAACGTGAACTTTGTTTTACTGGCAACCTGTCAACATGCAGCAACAGTTCAGTTGCATCTGGGGTCAGTAGTAAGCACATTCTGCATCTCAGGGAGCGCTTCAAGAGGTAAGCACTGATGAAATATTAATTATGAACAGACTAAAACACTTCCAAAAGGAAACTGAGTGGTTAGCATCGGTCCGAAGAGAAAAACCATGTGACACACAAGGAGAAAAGAGCACTCAAAAGTGGCTTACAGTTCTGACATGAAACATCGAGAGGTTTGCAAATTGAAAACATATCTTATTCATATCAATTGCCTTGCAAAAGAACCAATATAGTTTAGTTACTTAAACGCATGCAGGTTTATTAAACTCATGTAATTTATTAAGCTCATGCAACAGTGACATTAGATGACAAACCTGGTTTTCTTCTTGCAAAACTCTATATTGCTCCTTCCAAATGGTGATTTTTGAAGCTTCATCTTTCCTCAGAGCTCGTTCCTTTTTTAGCTCAGGACTCCAGAAGGTCTTGATACTGTTCATGGAAGAACTCAGCTTGCTTTCTTTCACCTCCACATCCTTGCGAAGCAGATCGTTTTCTCTCAATACCTCTTTGAGTTGCGTCTGCAGATCCATAATTGTGTTATCCCTGGCCTGGCGCAGCGAGTGAGGCACGGTGGATGCCATACTCACTGGAGGGAGATGGTGATCTCCAAATGCAATAGTATCACTGGCAACTCCACTACTGGCAATGTTAGGGCTGCTACCCATTGCAGTCATCCTAACACCGTAAGGCAGCCGCCCCCAGATCGGCCCAGGGTCATGGTGCTTTTTGGGGTGTCTGCACCAACATTCTCATGGTCACTTAGATACATAGGGCCAGATGTAGCATAGGCAGCATTTAAGGACTGAATATTTTCCATAGAAAGAGTTTTCCCACTGCCACCCCCAGTACTACTCCCAGAACCACCTCCTGTACTGTTGGTTCGACGATGTCCCAAGCGTGGTGACCGTGGCAGCCTTGGTGAACGCCCTGGACTCTGGTTGCTTGGCTCAACCTTACTGACTGACCGAGCACTTCCATACATGATTAAGCTGGTGTTGGGAGGCAATTAGATAGGCATAAAATCAGGAATGAGAAAAATCCTGTCAAGTTCTTCAACGGTTCTAAGTCAGCTTAAGGCCAATCACAACTTATAAGGGATCCAGCTGTCCATCTTTGCAGTCACGTGCTCACGATGCTCAGGACCATATCTGTAGCAATAAGAATGACATATTAAAATCTGTACCAATAGAAACAACAAACTGAATACCTCATTTATCACCAACCATTTTGTTCCACAATAAAATATGTTCTACTACCTTTGCACTTCTCCAGCTTCTTTTCAATTCCCACTCACAAAAAAAGCAATTTTACTTAAACCCTAATATTTAAACTCAAAAAGGAACATGCACTCTTGCTTTTCTAATGCACATTACAATAAAAAGAAAGAGAGGAAAAAGGACCCATCAACTGTCAAGTCCTAATTTTGTTAATCATGGCCTGAACTCTACAAAAGTTGTCTTTTTTCCCCTATTTCCAACTGGCCTTAATTCTTTAACTGTTACCTTTCTGAGAAAGGGAGACAATCAAAATGCAAAGCCCCGCCACAGCAATGGGATCAGTGAGGTCAAGAAGAACAAGAGAATCACACCTGCACTGAAAACTGGTTCCAGTCCCCTATTTCCCTTCAAATTGGGATTCAATCCTAAACAAGACTTAAATATTTGCCCAAGTTAAGTACTGACTTCAATCAAAATATACATCTTACTAACCAGCTCAGATTAATTCCGTTAAATAATATCATTCCAACAGCAGTGTGGTGGAGTAGGAAGGTTCCCCCCCACACACAAAAGAATTCCACAGCTAACTCAGCCGGAGAAGCAGATGAAAGCTGTATTTTACAAGCAGATATGGAATGCAATGAATATGTACAAAAATATACAATATTTACAATTTATACAGAAATATACAGCAATGTATGTAATACAGGAAAACCTTTCCCCAACCCCCCCTGCGGCCAGGGGGGTTCGGCCTTTTCCCCCCTTCTCCCTCCCTACCTCCCCTTTTTCCCAAAAGGGTTAGAGAGAGAGAGAAAGGAAGGTAATTAAAAGGGGAAAACTTTGTTAAAGCTCAAAGCGAATGCAAAAAGTTAGTTTTCTTATCTGGTTAGAGAGGAATCGTAGAGAGAAACGAGCCAGCTCACAGCACAGGGGGAAGAAGAAGACGACTGCCTGACTGACTCCCCGACTGAAAGACTAAACAAAAAAACTACAACTGGGTCCCGCCAATGAAATTGAATTAGCATATCATTGTTTTCATTCTAATATCAAAACATTCGCCCAGAGTGTTCAGAAAGTGTCTCTTTCTTAAAGGCACAGCCTAAACCGGTCACAAGCAGGGACCTCTTACAACACAGAATAGTATGACACCTTCATGCTGCCATTCCTCCTCCCCTTTACTTGTTTATGTAAACAAGAACTTTGGTAGTGTACAAAACAAAATTCCTTAATTTTGCACTGTAAAGTTACGCTGTTCTACAGCTTTTCATACAGGGGCACTGGGCTGGGGTCACTGTTAGTGGCCAAGGTCTAGGAGAGGAGCAAAAAGGAATGAAATACACACTTGTGACTGAACTAGTGCACCATACAACTACTCTCACTACATATTTGTCTTTTTTATTTAATATTTTTTTCCCAGGGTACACTATTTCAAGCCACTGTTGGGCTCAACTGAAATCAAAACTAGGACACTGAATTATCCCTGATCTGACTTCTCCCCATTAGATCAAAAAACACCATAGAGTGTCCAAAGAGCAGCAGCCTCTTACATATCCCGACATGTTTCCTTTCACACCAGCCTTCATCTAGCCTCACCTTCTGCTCAGAAGTCAGGTTTGCCAGATATTATGAATCAATTTTTCTAAAGCCTATGGCATGTTTGAGAGATCATAATTGGGCAAAGAGAGGAAAGACTAGTCTTACAAGAGGAATATATTTAGAAAAGAAATTGCAGGAATAGTAAAAGGGAGTGGAGGGGAAGAGACCAAAAATATCACATTGTAAAAACAAAAAAACACTGGAAAAGGGTAGGAAGAAAAAAACAACTAAAAGCTCGATGAAGAAAAGATACTTCATTTATCCTTTCAGGAACCAGTTCGTAGAGCAAAAGATATAACAAGAAATACTTTTTAAATGTTCAGCTTAACCCTAAATTTTCAAATAAAAATGGCATCAGAGTAAAACCAGGGCTGTGTCATTTTCCCCACTGTTTCATAGAAGACACAGTAGTGTGAGTAATTTTACAAAGCCTATGGGAGCTGTTTTGTGAGCAATCATCAAGAGTTCATGTGCTCACTCTCTCTTTTTTTAAGTGACAACCAAAGCTAGCAACATTATTGCTATGGAATATTCTCCAACACACATGTAGAGGAAAATGGGCCCAGGAATAATATAACAGAAGCTGGCTACTGAAGCACCACCTCCAGATTATCCTGTTTAAGAGAAGCTACAGAGAAGCCATTTCTTCTATTTCAGCTAGATATCCTTATGCAAACCAGTACAGAAATATGAACTATATAACAAAGTCTCCAGTGTTCCACTGGAGTTGCTTTAATAAACAAGATACTGTGCCCAAGATCTGGAATAAATATGCTTCCTTCCAAATATAAAAGCTATTTCAAACTTATCTCACTGTTTGAGATATCAAAATGCTAACGACACTGCTCTGCAAGTCACATATTATTTCTTAGTCACTACACAAAGTACACTCCACTGGGAGCTGGCATTCATGAAGATTCCTCAGAAAATTAATCCAAATCACTTGATTAAGTGGCTAGAAACTCACTGCAGTAAATCAGGTGACAAAGGAAGAAACCAGAAATAGTTATTCAAAAAAAGAAACTACTGAAGCCAGCATTAGACCATTTCTCCTCAAGACAGCTTGCATACCTTCACAGTTGTGAAACAAAACTATTCTTTAACCAAAACTTCCAAAGACCATCCTACCTATGAACCAAATTTTAAAATAATCTCCAAAATGTAGCATTAGCCAAAGTAAAAACTTCATTCAGATAACTGGATTGTCATAGCAGCTTTGCCAGTACAGAGACATACAACTGACCTGCTTTAGTATTAGTTGAAAATGATATCTGGTGATTACAAAAAAGACTAAAAGAACAACAATAAAAAGCTTAAAAAATAAAATGTAAGAATTGCACAATATTGTAGAAAAAGGCAGGAGAAAAAGGCAGTTATAAGTACATATTCTGTAGGGAAATGTAAGACAGGCAACAGTACATCCTGCCTGAAGTGACAGGTATGAAAAATGTCTTCTAAGGTCACAGGTAGTTGTCCAAAACTGCAGAGACACACACCATGAACTGGGGAAAAAAGTATTTGAATGTACCACAGTGCAACTGGTGGCCACTAAAATGACATTTTTTCATTGCAATAGCCTAGTCATAGCCAGGAAAAAGGAACAGAGAACCAAGCCTCTGTCAAAACAGGAAAGCTGATACCACTCCAAGAAGTACAGAGATCTCCAGAAGCACACATCAGTGACAATGGTCATTCAAAGCAGCATGACAGCTGGTAACATCAGAATGCAACGTGCCTCAAGAACAGTAAAATACCACCTCTCCAGCTTCATGCAGACTCACTTGCAAGGTATGTGTGAAGCGAGAGAAGGCAGGCCCAGGTATGCTACTCTTGTCAAAAGATCTGGTGGTTCTCAATAAAAGAATTGTACACAGCCACAGCATAAATGTAAGAAATTCTGGAGGGTTCGCATTAACATCAGAGGTGTTTACCAACGCTGTCACGCTCAGACCCTGTATCTAGTATTTAAGGTGAACCAAAGGCTCAGGAAACAGACATTCCTGGCTACAGCTGACAGAAAGTGGAAGGTTCATTAACTCAAAGTTTTGTTAACCTCTGGAGGATCTCTCTGTTATGTAAGTATATGATGCTTTTTATATCTCCCCTGCTACAGGAGAAATACTATCACTGCAGTAACTACTTCTAGGTAATTGAGCAAACCCAATATAGAAAAACATTCTGCAGACATACAGAGAAATCCCTGCTTACATCTGTTAAAACAAAAAAAAACCCTGTGGACTAACTTCTGCAGCCTTCAGCAAGCAACATTTCCTCTGAATTTCTTTTCTGCAGCTGCTGTGCACGACTGACACCGGCTGACAGACAGGAACATTAACAGAGTCAACTCCTTCACAACCTCCCTGCCTGATAGTCAGGAACGGGGCAGGCAGGAACACCCCACGGAGCAGTGACCCCTCTAGTGCTTCCCATCAGCCTCCGGGAAGCCACATACCCAGCTCCCAGAAGACTGAACTTTCTTGCAGCACCGAGCCCTGTCTGCACAAGGAAAGCTTTGAGTGTCAGTGCTCCAATAACAGAAAAATCAGCCTTTGCATGAGCCACCTTAACCTGATAAAGGCAGTGCAGCAGACCTATTAGACTTCATTAATGAAGGTAGCAGTCATTTGTAGTTTCATAACTAATACCTTAACAGTTAATCACAAGTAAGAATGACTACAGTATACAATGGGACCTGGACTCCAGAAAGGAGATGAAATTCAAAACAGTAAAAGCTTATACTCCAGTAACCCCTTGACAAATATCTTTACCCAGCAAACCAAATAGTGGCCATGATGAGAGCATACATAGGATTCACAACAACTTAGAGGTGTCAGCTGAGACAAAGACAAACCCCCTGTCTTTGGACTATACTGTTAAGGTCTTTTTACTAGTTGTGGAAGGTAAGAAAGCACACTGTGACTACGACCCAAGAGAACTACAGAAGAAAGTTTACTTCAGAAATCATTTGCAAAGTTTACTTCGGAAATCATCTGCAAGCCAGCCAGTGCTGAACCCCTGGAATGCAGGGTTGTTCACCCATATCAAAATATTCTTGTCCTCATGGCCTTGACAGCAAGACAACAAAAAGGAAGATGGAATGACCAAAAATCCCAAACTGTTCCTATTATGACTGATTCTCTTTCCTAGATAGCCCATGTATACATGCCCAAGCACCAATGCCTCTTTCTGTCCAATCCTTTTTTCAGTGACCTGGGTTTGGCTAGGATAGGGTTAATTTCCACAAGTAGGTGGGGTGGGTCACAGTCAGGATAGCTGAACCCAAATCAACCAGTTGGACAGTTGGACATTAGACTTATGCCCAGGACACGTAAGAGGGGAGCAGGCTGGGGAAGGCAGCAGTGGGGCAGGCAGGGCTGTGCGTTGTACATCACTTGGTTAATATATTATTCCATTGTTATTACTGTTTCTTCCTCCTTTCTGTTGTTCTGTTAAACTCTCCTTATTTCAACTTAACAGGGTTTTACCTTTTTCTCCTCATCCTCCTTCCCACCCCACCAAGGTGAGGTGATGATGGGCAGGGAGGAGTGAGTGAATGAGTGGCTGAGCAGTGCTCAGTTGCCAGCTGGGCCTAAACTAGGACACAAAAGTAGATTGTTGTATTGGTTGGTTGGTTGTTTTTAAAGTAAGCTGACTGACTTACAAGTCTGCTCAGTTCACTGAAAGCAACAGTGCCCTTCTGTGTCACAGAACACCAGAAGAGGGGAAGTCTCCCCACTATATACAGACAGAAAAATCTTCCCAGAAAAAAAAATGTCCAAAATTGCTGACAATCTTTAGGTGACCATGAGATTGAGAACCACATTTAGTAAAAGGGCATCAGCTCTAACGTTAGCATCCTAAGGGAAAACCCAGCAGTCATTTGTCTAAGGAGTGCTTTGTTCCTAAACAAAAATTGGCACACCTGCTACACATTTTTTTGAGTTGAAAGGTTAACATAAGTGGTACACATACCCTTCAAATCACCATAAAACATGGCAATGCCTTCATCAACTGTCCATTTTACACACCATTGCATTTCCTGTTCTTCTCTCCTATTCCTACAAGGTATCCCATCTAGAATACACTACCTGTGAGGCTCCAAACAAGAGCCAGAAATATTATCAGCTTCCTAGTTATTGTCTCCCATGCGTATACATTTCCTTTCATGAGATCTAGTTACTCCACAAGGAAGACATGAATAAGCTGACAGAACATGCTTTATTCTATAGCAGTTTCTTTGCAAAAGCAGTTTTTCCCTTTAGATCTTCTTTGCCAGAAAACAAGGCCACAAACCCAAAAGAGCTCTCTACTATTATAAAAATACATGCATTTCAGCTACGTCTTTATTTATTCTTATTTGGATACTCTGTGACACACCACTTGCTTATAAGGACTCTTTTCCTAAAGCCCTGGAGGTCAGCCACAACTCCAGGCAGAACACGAGGTGCTGTTAGTATTCCTGTATTTCTAAAAGCCTTACCTCTTCTCCCATGTCAGGCTACAATAGTTCTGCACCGTGCACCAAGACTTAACCTGGTCGCTAAATTTGGGTGCCTGAGCAAATTCTTTCCCTTTGCCACACTGCTGTGTACTTACAGAAATCTTTCTTTCTCCAGAGACAGAGGCACATATATCCCAACAGTCTGGACATCACACTTAAAGGCTTCCCAGATACGGCAGAAGCGCTGGACACCGTTCCACTGTTTATTCTCTCAGCCTTAAGCATTTCAGTGGAAGTGCTGAATTGGGTACAGGATTCTGCACTTTTTGCAGACACCTTGTGGATAGTTCTCAATTCCTGGTCTTGGCAGGGTTTACCACAGATTGGACCCAATGACCCACATGGTCCCTCCCCGTCCTGCATTCTTAAGAAAGACGTGTTGGAAGGCTAGGCAGGTACATCAGGAATGAATGGGAGCTGCTTACAAGTCTCTAAAGTTAAAGCAGACAGGAGTTATGCAGCAAAAATTATCATGTGTCTTCCTGCATCCCAAAAAATCTGAAACGCAAAAAGCAACAGGAATACAAACAAGGACATCAGCTTCCTAAGAGATGCACTGATTAAAATCACTCTCACTCTTCTAATTACCTAGGAGTCTGAAAACCTGTGGGCATTAATTTTCTGTCATTGTATGGCTCAAAAGTTAATGCCCTGGTTTTTAGAGGCTACAGTCAGTAAATACCACGTCTGCACAACAGATGGTTGTTTCTCTCTTCCCCCAGATCACATGCACCAACCAAACAACTTCCCAAGAGTGTAAACACAACGTTAAAAGTGATAAAGAGACAACAAGAGCCCCAAAGGGCCTAGAAACCCTGGTACATCCGTGCAGCCAGCTAAATTCACCACACGTAGCATCCCTGTGCAAAGCAGAGCATGCTCCATCTCCAGAATGCCCATCATAACCTCACCCTGACAACAAAGCTGCGTTAACAATATTGACACAACCCACACACTACAAAACGTCACTTGTCCTACATCAGCACTGGATTTGCTAGGATCTCATGCTCTACCACCGCCACAGGGCAGCCCACTGCATGCTAAGAGTGTGAAACTCCTGGCTTAAATAGGCACTAACTGATACAATCATCATCACCCGAAGTGTTCTTACAGCAGGGTAGCCAGCAAGGTTCCTGAACATGTACTACTATTACTATTTCTTGATTCCAGCAATCAGCCTGATTATCCACAAGTACATCTCTGAGCATACTATATTTATATGAAACAAGCCAGACACAGAGTACAACTCGCAAGTGGCTTAGCCAGGCTAAGAGTTGTAACAAACCTCTCACACAAGAGGCTTTGGGGGGAATAAGCTTGAAAACAGGGAAGGGTGAGGGAGAAGGGCAACAATGGGAGAGTATCCTGCTTCACAAAATAAGGAATAACATCAAGGGACTAGCATGCTGGTTACAATAGCATGGTGGAAAAGTTCTATTCATAGAGCAACACAGATAACTGCTACCAGGAACTGAGAAAGTGGCAGATTCAGAAAAAAAAAAAAATCCTAGGTTTCTTTCATAACCAAGATTTGCAACTCAATAAAAAGGTACAGCCATGTAAATACCAAACCTGCTTTTTTGCCAGTCAGGCCATTAGCCAGATTTTAAGGGATGAAAAGTTATGTGAACAGAATCTCATAAAAGCTCGTGACAGGATCAAAGAAACAATGGTAAGAGTTAGGAAAAACACAATGCTTTAATATGGCCCAGATAACAGAAACCCAGACTGAAGAAAACCTGCCAACACCCTCACTGTGATTTGATTACAGCTCAATTGGTTTACCAGAAAACGTGGCAAAACTCAAGTTACAGCAAATGTTATGATCAACTCAGGTTTTACACAGAAGAGCCCAAACTTTTTTCTAGCTGCAGCCCTTCCTGCAGCTTGGTAGATTCATGCAATTCCAGATTTCTGGATAATATAACAGTCACACACATGAGCATCCAGCAAACTCCTGATCTGTGAGAAAGTTCTGAATTATGCTTCCAGAACTTAACTACACTCAGTGCAGCTGCTTCAGTTACTTAATAACTAGAGGTTTGTTCCAAACACTTCACTACTGGGAAAAAACTAATTATTGCACTACCAACTCCGTTCACACCAGCATGGGCAAGGTAGTGATTTTTTCTCTTTCAGCCTTACTTGACATGGCTGTAAGGATACTGGCTCGTAAGTAACCCTGTATTGGGGCACACATCTGAGCTGCTGCAGTTTTCAATACAAAACACAGGCTGTAGCCACCTACAGCTACAGCTGCAGTAACCTCTGGGAGAGAAGGAGGGCAGGCAGCTAGTGGAGGTTACTAAGGGTACTGCCACAGACATCCTAGCCAAGTTTGCCTTTAAGAATCACAACTCTGCAGCCAAACCAGACAACCTTTTTGTCGTTGTTGTTACAACCTGTTGGATCTGAGGCAACATGTTATCCAGCTACAACCACCCTGCATACACCAGCGTGCCCCAAAATGAGCTTGGATAACGTCTTAAACATTCCTTGTTCTTCAGACCAACTCTCTTTCTATCCACTTGCTTTCATTCTCTTGGCTTCTACACTGACCCCCGCCCAGGTGTTTCTTTATATCTTTCCTTCATATCTTTTAATGCCTCCCATTTCCACTGGGATTTCACTTTAAACCATTTCACACCAGGTCAGCGCAAACCATAACGTGATTTTCCACCACGCATGCAACATTCCATACAAAGTAAATAATATAGCTCAGAACCAGGATTTAGAGTTCATGCTGCAAGCCAGACAGATGTGGAAAGGCGGCAGTCCCTGACACATGCTTCAGGATGGCAGCAGATTCAGAAACAAAGCATCGTGTCAGCTGACTCCTACTTTGTAGTAGATGTAATAAAATAAATGAGATGTGACCGCTCACAGGGCAAAAAATAAAACAAATCCCACGGCACCGCAAGGTCTAGGTGAAGAGACACCGGTCACCATTACCTCAGACGATAAGACAAGACAACAAAAGCGTCCGCTTCCCAAGGACAGACTAAAGAAGTAGAGACGGAAAAATACAATACGGAACGCGAATAGGAAGAACATGAAAGCCCTACTGTACGAGGCGAGAACCAACCCGCCCCGGCGCACCACCGCCCGCCCCGGCGCACCACCACCATGAGCAATGCCCGGCAGGACGCGGGGCCGCTCGCCTGCCGCCAGCGAGGCGGAGCGCAGGGTGATGTGGCCGTCCCCTCTATGGTCCCCGCGGGCCGACCGGCCGGGGGCAGCCAGGCCCGGGCTCTCGCCGCCCAGCCCCCGGGCGGTGACAGCGTGCGCGGGGCCCGGCAGGGGCGAGGGCCCCGCACCCCCTGGCCGCGCCCGGGCGCCCCCTCTCTCCGCCCGGCCGACAGGCCACGGCAGCCCTCGGGGGTGCCGCCTCCGGACCCAGACCCACCTGAGCGGCAGCTCCCCGGCGACAGGCCCCGCCGACCGCCTGCCCCCTGCCCCGCCGCCGCAGCCCCTGCCCAGCCGGGCGACTGCCCGCAGCTACCGGCTCCCGCAGGCCCCGCCCCGCTCCTGGCTCCCTCCAGCGGCCGGTAAGAAGCGTAAACCCCCCTGCCCCTCCCTCGACCCCCCACACGGAGCGAGGCCCCTCACCTGCCTGTCAGCCCACCGGGAGGGGATGCGCGACCGCGGGAGCGGGCGGCGGCGCCCCGGCGTGATCGGGTCGGCTCCGTGCCTGCCGCTCTGCCTCCGCCGCCCTCAGCCTCTCGCGCGCGAGCACCACCGCTCCCTCCCGCGCCCCCGGTGCGAGACACAAGCCCCGCCCCAGCCGCAGCCGCCGCCAAGGCGCGACGCCCCGCAGCCCCGCCCCCCTAGGCCGCAAGGCGCGCGCTCACGAGCCGGGTTTCCCTCTCCCGCCCCCTTGGGGGGGGGGGCCCTCTGCGAGGGTGGGCGTGAACTTCAGCAGCCCCCGGCGCTGCGTCACCGCCTCTCGCTGCCAGAGGAATTTTGACTCCTCTCCTGTGCCGTAACGGCTATACCGAAAGCCCCACCCTCTTTACTGTTCCTCCTCCTCCCCGGGCGGGAGCTGTAAACTGCCGCTGGAGAACGGAGACTGTCGCCTCGGCCCAGGTACTGTGCCCAGCAGCCCACCGCCGCAAGGCAGGCTGGGCGAGGAGCGCTCCCCGCCCTGGTGGAGGTGCGGCGGCAGCCAGGAGCAGAGCTGGGCCCTGCCGCGGGCCTACCCGCTGGCTGAAGGGCGTGCGGCGGGGCCGGTGCTGCCTCCGGGGCGCCCGTTGGCGACGCTGGCTAGGCGGCAGCGCCTCCTGGGGTAGATCGAGTCGCGCCGGACCCTGGCCGCTGCCCGCCCCTCCTCGGTTCTCTGCATCCCCCGGCCTCCTGCCGTCACGTCTCCCGGCTCGAGGTCCCCAGGCCGCGGAGCTGCGCCCAGTCGGCGTTTGGAGCTCCGTCCCAGTGAGCGCCAAACGGCTGGGGCAGCGGGAGGCAGCGCGGCTCTCCTCGGGTGAAAAAACTCTGTCTTAGGCTGTGGCATTCCCGAAGAGGCTGTGCTGAAGCCCTGCTGCTACCTTGGGCAAACTTCGGTTTCCCTGATAAATGCTTCTTCCTTAGAAGATTTCCAGTCTGCCTTCAGCCAGGCATATAGTGGCCTGGTCAGGATTTTTTGTGTGTGATTTCGAGCTGTTAAATAGCCAAAACCCAACGCGGAGTTCCTTAACCCTTTTCCTAGAGGACACTAAAGTGAGAGGTTATAGTAAACTGGGTAGATATGTTAGACTGCAGAAGGAGTGGCACAGGTGTTGACATATAAATTAACGTTATTTAAAGTAATATCTTGTTGGAATAAATACAGTAATTCAGACCTCTCACAGTTATCACAGCTGACATACCTCGAGGTCCTGATGACCTGAACCTTTTCAACCAGAGAATCCATTTAAAAGTCATTTCTGAAAAGTAATAGTGCAGGTAAGTGCACGCTATAACATAAAAATGCTTTTGTCAAGCCTAAAGTATCCTGAAAAGGGACACTTTCCATTCCTGTCTTAAAAAAAACAGGATGAAAATTGATACAGGCTTGCCCATGCCTGAAGTATTGTCAATTTCAGACATAAATTGGTTTCTGTTTAAAAACAAACAGTGTCAACCTGGAGCAAACCAGAAAAACAAAGAGCTGAAGAGCTTTAGATTTTTGGTGGTAAGTTAATTAATGTGTCAGCTTCATAGGGTCTTGCTGCCAGAAGTGTCATCTGTGTCTGTAATCACCATGGGGTTTATGATCTGCAGTTTGACAGATCTCCCACAGCTCTCGCAGCCTTCAGATGTTTCATATTCCAGCATGGATTAATGTCTTGTCTTGTAATTGGATTTGGCAACACTGCAGGCTTTCTGCAGTTGCAACTGGACGAGCTGCCTCCCCTTTTAAGTCCCAAACCATTACTCTTGAATTAAAAAGCCATCTCTTTTTTCCTTGCAACAACCAAAGTGGCTTCTACATAAGTGATGTGGTTATAAATCAATCTGACAGGCTTTTAGAAAGAAGTACCCAGATAAATAATGTATGGTATTTGAGTAATATTTCTGCCAGGCCTGGTCTCCAGGACAAGCTCTTCTATTTCACTCTATCTTGATACATGTGAAAGCAGTTGCTCAGAAGTGGATTGTTCACTTCTTGGTTTTGTTAATGTTTCACACCTGGAAGTTGCTTCCTTTTCCCTTCAGTTCTACTCCTTGGTGTGACAAAACAGAGCACCTCTTACTGCACACTAGCTTCAGTTGTGGTTGTTTCAGGAATATTTAGTTTTATTTTACTTTTTCTAGTATTGAAAGCAAATTGGTGGGAAAAAAAAAATACCATTTACTACTTCTCATGTAACATGTTCTGTATGGAATTGTAGATTAATGCAAAGAAATGATGTGTAAGGGTTTCTGGTCTTAGAAAGCAGGTGTATGTGAAATCTGGAACTGTTTGGAATTAGCTGTTTCATAAGGTGCTTTTGATGCATTTTTTCACTTTTTGGACCCTTTGCAAGGCAAGAGTGACAATGGCTGCTGGATTTTAAAGCTGATCATAGAATTGTCAGGGTTGGAAAGGACCTCAAGAATCATCCAGTGCCAACCCCCCTGCCATGGGCAGGGACACCTCACACTATGGCAGGTTGCTCACAGCCACATCCAGCCTGTCCTGAAAAGCCTCCAGGGATGAGGCTTCCACCACCTCCCTGGGCAACATGTGCCAGTCTCTCACCACCCTCAGGGGGGAAGAACTTCTTCCTAACATCCAATCTCAATCTACCCACTTCTAGTTTTGCTCCATTCCCCCCCAGTCCTATCACTCCCTGACACCCTCAAAAGTCCCTCCCCAGCTTTCCTGTAGCCCCCTTCAGATACTGGAAGGCCACAATTAGGTCTCCTCAGAGCCTTCTCCTCCCCGGATTGAACAACCCCAGCTCTCTCAGTCTGTCTCCATAGCAGAGCAGCTCCAGCCCTCTGCTCATCCTTATGGCCCTTCTCTGAACACCTTCCAGCACCTCCAGATCCTTCCTGGAACAGAGGCTCTAGAACTGGACACAGAGCTCCCGGTGGGGTCTCAGCAGAGCAGAAGGGGAGAATCACTTCCCTCACCTGCTGGCTCTGCTTCTCTTGATGCAGCCCAGGATGTGATTTGCTCTCTGGGCTGAAATGCTCACTGCTGGCTCCTGTTGAGCTTCTCATCCACCAGCACCATCAGGTCCTCTTTTTTCCAGGGCTGCTCTCAAGCCAGTCCCTGCCCAGCCTGTATCAGTGCCTGGGACTGATAAATGATGATAAACTGCTTTTACCATCCCTGCTAGTGAGCAATTCCGTTTCAATGTTATTTTTTAGTGTTTCAACATGATTTGAAAAGAGGGTTTTTTAACACTGCTTTATGAGTCAGGCCATCTCCTAGCATTGCCCTGACCCTGGAAGGTGCTTGAAGCTCTTCTGTACTCCAGTTAATAGCTTATTCTTGACTGCAGTATTAATGTTTCATGTGAGTTAAAACATTAGAGAGAGGTGCGAGGGCCAGGGGTGAGGAGAGTGTTCTGCTGAAGAGTGGAACCATATTGTCATCCCTAGCTCCTGGCTCTGGTGTTGTGGTAACTTTATGACTCCATTTGCAGAATTAACTTTTCTGTCTTACAAACTCCTACTCTAAACATTTTGAAATGGAGGTTCTGTCACTCTGAGCTGCTCTGACAATTGCTTGGAGATACAGAGCTTTGCTCTGCTATGCTTCACCAGTTAGAAAAAAACCTGAAAGTATGCTGGCATCATCAGTCTCCCTCACACAAGCTTCACATCATTTGAATATAAAGCCAATGACACAGAATCACAGAGTGCTAGAGGCTGGAAGGGACCTCCAGGAATCATTAAGTCCAATGTCCTTGCCAAAGCAGGATCACCCAGGGCAGGTGTCACAGGAATGCATCCAGGTGGGTTTGGAAAGGCTCCAGAGAAGGAGACTCCACAACCTCTCTGGGCAGCCTGCTCCAGGGCTCTGCCACCCTCACACCAAAGAAGTTTCTTCTTGTGTTGAGCTGAAACCTTCTCTGTTCCAAGTTTGTATCCATTGGTCCTTGTCTTATTGCTGTGCACCACCCAGAAGAGCTTGGCCCCCTCCACTTGACACCCACCCCTCAGATATTGATAGGCATTGATCAGATCCCTTCTGAGCCTTCTCCAGACTAAACAGCCCCAGGGCTCTCAGTCTCTCTTCACAGGGGAGATGCATCCTTGTGGCTCTCTGTTGGACTCTCTCCAGCAGCTCTGTGTCTCTCTTGAACTGGGGAGCCCCAAACTGGAGACAGTATTGCAGGTGTGGTGTCAGCAGGGCAGAGACACATGTTTTTATATTGTTTATTGCAAAGAAGTATATTGGTAGGATTCTCTCTAGCAGCATCTGATCTTTTGGATTAAATCAATATGATGTGAAGCTGCTTTCAGCAGAATTTTTTACTTCTCAATCAGAAAAAGATCCTGTATCTTATTCAGAGTCTCCTTATAGGTGGAAGTCTTTAGAGAATGTAGACTGATAATGGTGCACAACATATACAAAAAGTAGACTTCATAGTGGCTCCACCTGGGGCACAACAACCCCATGGCAAGCTACAGCCTGGGGGATGTGGGGTTGGAAAGATGTGACTCAGAGAGGGACCTGGGGGCTCTGGCTGACAGTTGATTAAATAGGAGCCAGCAGTGCCCAGGTGGCCAAGAAAGCCAATGGCATCCTGGCTTGGATCAGAAACACTGTGGCCAGCAGGGACAGGAGGTGACCAGCCCCTGTGCTCAGCACTGCTGAGGCCACACCTCGAGTGCTGTGTTCAGCTCTGGGCTACTCACTCCAGGAAGGACATTGAGGGGCTGG
This sequence comes from Picus viridis, assembly GCA_033816785.1. Lineage (NCBI taxonomy): Eukaryota > Metazoa > Chordata > Aves > Piciformes > Picidae > Picus > Picus viridis. Next base: position 2,490,819 of record CM066568.1, read on the forward strand.
AGAGTGCCCAGAGAAGGACAATGAGGCTGGAGAAGGGTCTGGAGCACCTGGGCTATGAGGAGGAGCTGGGGGTGTTCAGTCTGGAGAAGAGGAGGCTGAGGGGAGACCTCATTGCTCTCTACAGCTCCCTGAAGGAGGTTGGAGTGAGGAGGGGACAGCCTGTGCTCCTTGGTGGCAAGAGACAGGAGCAGAGGAAATGGTTCCAAGCTTTGCCAGGGGAGGTTCAGGCTGGATGCCAGGAAATATTTCTTCCCAGAGAGGGTTCTCAGCCACTGGAATGGTCTGCCCAGGGCAGTGCTGGAGTCACCATCCCTGGAGGTGTTTAATTTGAGCTGGTGCTTAGGGACGTGGTTTAGTGTTGAGCCTTCAGTGCTGGGTTGAAGGTTGGCCTGGATGAGCTTGGAGGTCTCTTCCGGATGGGTGTTCTCTGTGATCCTGTTGTTCAAACTAGCACCCCTCTGCTGTGACAAAGCTTTGTGGCAAACTAGCACTAGGGTTATGTAGGTAAATGCACTTGTTCTGTGCATTGCTTTTTTCCCCCAACAGCTTTTTAATGGTTAGGATCTGATTTAGGCTGTTTTGAGTGGGGGAAGAAACTTTTCAATGGTTCAAACGGATTGCTGCAGCCACCCACCACACTTACTATCTATTTTTGTTTTCTAATTGTCTCCCTCACAGTGCAATGAACTCTTTGCTTAATGGGGGAAATAACCTGCTTAAAGCAGAAGGGTTTCTCCTGGTAATAGTAATGTCTCTTCCAAACCCAAATGTGTTTCCCACAGATTGCAGCTAACTTTTGATCGAAACACATTCAAATGGACAAACAACAACTTCCAGACCAAAGATGAAGAATGCAGCCAAGCAAAATTCAGGAGAATGTAGCTGCACCTGGCCCCATTGCCCGTGGCCATGCTTGCCATGGGACCACCTCCTACTCTCTTTCTGAAAGTTGTTTGCCAAGTCCTCTGTAAAGTTTGGCTTCCCAGCTCAGAGACTGGAAAAACAACTTGTTTCAAATGGTGCTGAATCTGGAGTACAACAGAAAACCATATTTATTATCTATTTAATAAGTCATGGTATTTAATAATACTTTAGTAATATTTGGCTACTCTTTAATATTATTTATAACTATAATAATAACTTATAATCTGTTTATAATCTGAATTCTTGAATCCAGTTCTGGGCTCCCCAGTTCAAGAGTCCAAGGGAGGGCTACAAGCATGCTGAAGGGACTGGAACACTGCCTAATGAGGAAAGGCTGAGAGCCCTGGGGCTGTTCAGTCTGGAGAGGAGAAGACTGAGAGGGGATCTGATCAATGTCTATCAATAGCTGAGGGCTGGGGGTCAGGAAGGAAGGGACAGGGACAGGCTCTGCTCACTTGTGCCCCTGGGACAAGGGCAATGGATGGAAACTGCAGCACAGGAGGTTCTACCTCTACATGAGGAAGAACTTCTTTACTGTAAGGGTCATGGAGCACTGCACTGGAACAGACTGCCCAGAGAGGTTGTAGAGTCTCCTCTGGAGCCTTCCCAGCCCTGTCTGGATGTGTTCCTGTGTGACCTGTGCTGGATTCTGTGGTCCTGCTCTGGCAGGAAGGACTGGAAGATCTCCAGAGGTCCCTTCCAACCCCTAACATCCTTTGATCCTGTGAACTCTACTGGCCAAAACCTAGCCAGGCTCTGACTGAGCACTCAGTCAATGCTCTCTACAGAGGATTTCAGGCTTGCTCATCCCGTTTTGATATCTCAGGCTGCCTTATAGATGACTGATTTGTGTTACATGGCACACAAAAGCCTTGGCCATGGACTCCCAGTTGTAGTCAGCAACCACAATACAAGATTGTCTCTGTGGGCTGGTGTAGAAGTGCTGCTCAGCTCATCTGCTCCCAGCAAGAGCACTTCCTCGGCAGCAGGGTGGAGTGGTGGTGCAGTGCTGGGTAGCTCGGAAAAGGCTGCCATCTACGGAATTACAGCTCCTCCCACTTCTTACAGGTTCTGTATGGGCTTCAGCTCTGCATAGTTTAGGTACTGCCATCGCAACAAGGCAGTGTGATAATGGAATGGAATGGAATGGAATGGAATGGAATGGAATGTGGGAATGGAATGGAATGGAATGGAATGGAATGGAATGGAATGGAATGGAATGGAATGGAATGGAATGGAATGGAATGGAATGACCAGGTTGGAAAAGACCTTTGAGATCATCGAGTCCAACCTATCACCCAACACCATCTGATCAACTAAACCATGGCACCAAGTGCCTCATCCAGGCTCTTAAACACCTCCAGGGATGGTGACTTGTGACCGTTTCAGGCTGTGCCTTTAAGAAAGGGACAGTTGCTGGAACACTCTGGCTGAATGCTTTGAAAACAAAGATAGAGTCTAGATTGGTAGAATGCAACTTTAAGTTTTAGTTCTGTTTGGATTTCAGTTCAGTTCTGTTTGTTCCAGTCTGCCTGTTTCTGTCTCTCTCTGAGCAACAGCTGCTGGACAGAGTTAACCTTGAATTAACAGAGCTGACAGATAAGAAACTGATTCTTGCACATGCTTTGAGCTAACAGAATTTCCTCCTTAATAATTACCTTTCCTCTCTCTCTAACCCTTTTTGGGAAAAAGGGAGGTAGGGGAGAGAGGGGGTGCAGGGGGGAGGGACCCTCCTGGCTGGAGGAGGGAGTTTTGTTCTGTATTACGTTCTTTGCTGTATATTTCTGTATAGATTGTAGATACTGTATGTTGTGTATATATCCATCTGCATTTCATCCTGCTTGTCAATACAGCCCATTTGTCTGCCTCCCCACTGAGTTAGCCATGGTTTCTTTGTGTGTGTGGGGGGGGAGAACTTTCTCTCACCACCACATGACTCCACCACCTCCCTGGGCAGCACATTCCAATGGCCAGTCTCTCTTTCTGGGAAGAACTTCTTCCTCACAGAATCACAGACTCACCAAGGTTGGAAGAGACCTCAAAGATCATCAAGTCCAACCTGTCACCACAGACCTCATGGCTGAACCATGGCACCAAGTGCCACATCACCACCCTGGGCAGCCTGTTCCAGTCTTTGAGAACCCTTTCATTGAAAAGCTTCTTCTAATGTCCAACCTAAAGCTCCCCTGGCACAACTGGAGGCCATTTCCTCTCATTCTTTCACCTGATACTGAGGAGAAGAGACCAACCCCCACCTGGCTCCAACCTCCTTTCAGGGAGTTGTAGAGAACAATGAGGTCTCCCCTCAGGCTTCTCTTCTCCAGATTAAATTCTTCCAGTGGTGAAGGAAGCACATCCAGCCTAAACCACAACTGACAAGCCAGGTATAGGCAACTAACATTTTGGAAAGTTGTCTCTGCTTTTCATCAGAGTATGTGTGTTAATGAATGTTGGAAGTGCTGAACAGCCTGAAAGGCAACGGCTTTGTTTGTCCTTGCCTGGAGTGGCACAGTGCATTCATATCCACCTAAAAGAAAAAGAATGAAATGTCAAAAATCATTCGTTAGAGTGTATTATTTGGGAGAAGCACTCAAAACATTCCTTTCTGGTCCCTCTCTCTGCTCTGACACAGAATTCAGATGCTGTTGATTAATTATTTTTTTGTAGTAGCATGAGCAATTTATTTGTTCTTTAAATGAAAGAATTGTTCCACTGTTACCATGCAGCTTGGGCTCACCCTTACTGCTTTTGTTGATGGAAGACTAGCACGGTGCCTGTGCTTCTAGGATGAAAGTAGCCATTTCTGCATGCGTAGCATAATGGATTTAAGAAGAAAAGTTCTGTACTGAACCAACCTTAGAAAGCAAATCTCCACCCGAGGCTGCAGCAGCTCCGTAGAGTGAGAAGTATAACATTGCTGTCGTGTCCAACACATCTGTTACAGAACAGTGCCATGGTTTAGCAGTCATGAGGTGCTGGGTGACAGGTTGGACTTGATGATCTTTGAGGTCACTTCCAACCTTACTGATTCTATGATTCTATGAACAGTGTTCTACTCACTGGGCAGTGCCCTTCAGCAGCTCTTTGGCATATCTTCATACAGACTGTTCCTGCTCTTACCTTCAGTGTTTACATTTTCTCATCCTTAGTGATGCCTGAAGGGCAAGGGAAGGACAGCAAGAGCTACATCGGCACTGGCAGCTCGGTTGCTTGCTTCGGACAGGTCAGTTCCTTTTGCCTGAGAGGGAAATGCAAGTTTGATGCTTCTGGAAATCTGCTCTCTGCGTTTCCTCATCCTAAAGCTGGATACAGTGTGGCTGGAGTCATATCCATTATCCCAGTTATGAACATAACATTTTCCCCCCTTGACAGAAGCCACAACAAGTTGCTTTGAATTCTTCACAAAAGGTTTATAGTGATTATTTTCCTTTCAAATGGGGCTCATTTCATTCTTACTCCCAGGTGGCCTGGAGCATGCTTACACACAGCCTCTGCACTGGCTCACAAAAGTCAACTGTTTTCAGCCTTTAAAAAATGGCAAAAAAGAGAACAGTGCCTGGGCTGAACAGACTCCTCGGTGGTCTAGTTATTCTGTTCCTCATGCCAGGCATTTAGACATAGCTCCTGAGTATGGTATGGGCAGGTGCAGCCTCCTTTTGAACCTGTGCCCCTCAGCAGCAGACCTGCATTCCAGTGTCAGTCGGAGACAATGTGGAAGTTTAAGAGAGCCAAATGCAGATTAGGAGAGGTTTGGCCATTGGAACAGGTCATACACCTCTTGCAGGGACCATCCCTGGAAAATGGCATGAAGAAGGGGTAGCAGAAGGAAAAAGGGAGCTAAAATAGGGAGGGTGAGAAGATTTATCTTGTCTTTTCCTTGTGTCAAGTATCAATACACAGCAAGTGAATATCAAGCTATCCAGCATGCTCTTCGTCAGAGGCTGGGTCCGGAATACATCAGCAGCCGGCAAGCTGGGGGAGGACAGAAGGTAGGAACTGTCTTGCACACCTGTTGCAACTTCATGTTTTTCCCCCAGGAAAACTAGGGTAAAAAAGGTTGTTTGGGCTGTTGGGTTATTCTTGTTAAGTTAATTTCCCACTGGCAGTTTTATACTGTGGTGGGTTAAGGCCCATTCTGAAAAGAAACAGAACAGGGGGAGGGCTTGTGGGTGCTTTGCCCTTCCTGCAGGGCGTTCTTCCCTGGGAAACTGAGTCTGTTCCACTCCCCCTCCCTGCCCATCTAGGGTATAAAAGGGAAGGCATTGGGGTCATTAGTTCTCCTTTTGGCTCCTGCCTCTCCTGGATGAGAGCTACTGCAGCTGCCCTCCTGCTCCTCTGCCACGTGGTTGGGCCTGATCCTTCTCCCTGCTGCCTCCGTGCCTCTTCAGAGAGAGAGACTGGTTTTGTATTCTTCCTCTTTGTCCCACTCCCATCCATCCTTGTTTCTTGCCCTTGTGAACCTTACCTGTTATTGTTATATATGTATTGTGTAAAGAAAACTCTTTACCTCTCTACTTCCAGGCCGACTCCAAATTATTGTTTGGTGGATTTGCTCCTTCCTTTTTTTCCCCCTCTCTGTTGGGAGGGAGGAGGGGGGAGTGGGGGAAGAGATTCTCAGCCTTGTCCCCATCTGAGCTCTTAACTCCCAGTTAAGGCTCAAACCACCTCAAATACCCAAATAGAAAAGCAAATGTGCACAGCATAAATTCTGCCTTCTACCGACTCGTAGGTTCCTCTTATGCTGCCAAAACCAGACAGCTTGTCAGTGCTTCCCCCTTTACAAGGACATGTATCCACTTCTGGGACACTGAGCTACTTTGTCTTGTTTTCCCCCCAAGCTGGAAGGCATGAAGCATTGTCTAACACTGGCTGTGTTTTACCTTCTTCAGTGCTCGCTAGCTCTGCCCTCCATTGATCATGCCATATAGAGGCTCATATTAACTGCCCATCAGCTGAACCTAAAGCTGCATGTCTCTGTTTAGAGAGCAGCCAGGTATAACTTTACTCCCCCCAAAAGAGTAAAATAAAGACACTCTCATGGAATTGGGGAGAAATACAGAATTGTATTCCAAAACATACAGAAAAATGCAGCATACATGAATCCCTAAGACCTAATACATGTCCCAAAGAACACAGTATGCATGAAAACCTGCCCCCAACCAGACTAAACCAAACCCTCCAGTGCTCCTTTTTTCCACCCTACCCCCACCACCCCACCCCACCCCACCCCGGTATTGCCTCCCTTCCATTAGGCCTAAACAGACCAAAATTGCACAGGACAAATTAGTCAGGCCCCTGCAAGCCACCAACAGGCCTGAGATACTCCCCCATGTTACCAAGTCAGGCCTCCCTCCAGAGAGCTGACAGGGGGTAGAAAAGAGCACCAGGAACTGACTCTGCAGCCAGTTTTCTAGGGATGCAGGCATTATGGGAATGAAATAGAGAAGGCTACACTTTCTGGTGTGCATCTTCTGGACTGTCTAGTCCTCCTGGAAGACTTCTCTGTGGTTTAGGACATCCCAGTGCCTCAAACCCACAACACTGCACCATTATCCTTTTAGCCTGACCCTTGACCTTACCTGAGTTTCCACAGTGTGAGTCGATGGGTGTGATGCCTCTTCGAAATGAAGCAGGTACAGGTGTGTGCACTTGTGTGTCTGTTTCTGTTACTGATGTAGACATGCTTTGCTTTTCAGGTCTGCTACATTGAGGGTCACAAGGTAATCAGTCTGGCCAATGAGATGTTTGGCTTCAATGGCTGGGCCCATTCAGTCACTCAGCAGAATGTTGGTGAGTGTCTCTTGAGGGTAAACAAATGGTTTGAACAGAGTCATGTGCCCTGTGATAGGACAAGGATGGAAACTCCAGCACAGGAGGTTCCACCTCAACGTGAGGAGGAACTTCTTCACTGTGAGGGTCTCAGAGCACTGGAACAGGCTGCCCAGAGAGGTTGTGGGTCTCCTTCTCTGGAGCCTTCCCAGCCCTGTCTGGATGTGTTCCTGTGTGACCTGTGCTGGATTCTCTGGTCCTGCTCTGGCAGGGAGGTTAGACTGGGAGATCTCCAGAGGTCCCTTCCAACCCCTAACATCCTGTGATATATTCTACACCATTCTGGGTAGTGCTTGCTGCATGACAGAAGTGAGTGCTGCTGGGGTTGGTGAGGCTCAGGGGATGTTCTGTAGTTTGTACAGTTCCCTGCTCTGGGGAGAGGGCTGGGTTTTCCCTTTCCCTGTTTTGATTTCCCGTGGGGGCTTGGCACAGGTACCAGTGCAGATCCACCTGTGTGGGTTCAATGGGGTCTTTGCCTTTTGGTTTTTTCCTGTCTCTTTTGGTGTCATCTGATATCCCTGGAACGGAATAGTAACTCGTTGTATAGCTGCATTAAACCTCTCAACCTGTGCTCTGTTGTCTCCCAGGCAGTGGGGAAGAGAAGGAGGGTGGGGAGGAGGGGGAAGTTTATTTTAACCCCTCTCAGGCACTGAAGGAAAAGTCCTTCAGGTAAGGGCTAGAGTAGCTTTCCTAGATCTTGACCACTTCCAAACCCTGGGGAGAGGCATGGAGAATTTCCAGGTGTTGTAGCAGGTTGTAAGAATGAGAGAAACTGCGCAATTAACAGAGCCTCTTCTTGGTTTAAATCTTGCACTGGACTCTGTCATTATTCTAAGTGTGTTTATGATTATTCTGGAGCTATTCTAACCAAGTTTTCTGCTCTCTTGTGGGAGCACTCAGTGACTACAGTCAAGAGAAATTACAGTGAAGCTATTTAACACCTGACAGCTCTGAGCCAACTTTTATACTCGCTTGTAATTTGTATATTCCAGCAAGTTAATATTCAAAGTTTGTATTGCCCTCAGCTTCAGGCACCCATCTTTTCCTGCAGCTCCTTCAGGTAGCCAGCAGCTCAAAAATCCTGAGACTGTTTTACAGTAGAAAACTTGGGGGAAAAAAAAAATCTTATGGGAAATGCTTATTGAGATATCTTGAATCTTACTCTTCTTCCATCTAATAGCTGAAGTAGAACCTGCCAGAGGAGTTGCCTTTCTTTTCAGTCCTGCTATGCTTACTCTGAAGACTGGCTGTTGAAGCAGCTCAACAAAGCTGCCTAAATATACCTCCTGCCCTCCCCTCTGCCTTCACAAACCTTTTCTTTCTTCAGGCTAGTAAATTCGAGGCATAAAACAAGTTACTTCAGTGGTTTTCATCTCTTCTGTACCACTTTTTGTCCTTTTCAGTCAAGTAATGCCACCACAAGTCACTCAGTAGTGGCACAGAGGGTTCTGGTTTGATTTTCATTGTTTCAGTTGGGTTTTTAATCCTGGGTACACCCCTCTCATAATTACAGAACAATTAGCTAGACACAAGGAGTACTGAAAAGCTTTTGGACTCCAGAGTACAGTTACTTGAACTTCACAGAATCATGGAATTATTGAGGCCAGAAAAGACCTCTGAGATCAAGTCCAGCCTGTGACCTAACACCACCACATCAGCTAAACCCTGCCACCAAGAGCCACATGCAGTCTTTTCTTAAAGACTTCCAGTGATGGTGACTCCACCACCTCCCTGGGCAGTCCATTCCAGGCTCTAATGCCCCTTCCCATCAGGAAGTGCTTCCCAACATCCAACCCAAACCTCCCCTGGCACAGCTTCAGGCCATGCCCTCTCCTCTTGGCACAAGCTGCCTGGGAGCAGAGCCTGACCCACACCTGTCTACAGCTTCCTTTTAGGTAGTTGTAGAGAGTGGTAAGGTCCTCCCTGAGCCTCCTCTCCTCCAGGCTGAGGTGTCGTGTTTCTGTCAGCCTTGCAGGAGTGCTGTGCCTTACCTAGCAGTGCTTTTGGTGTAAAGCAGGGTGGAGTAGAGAGTTTGGATGCAGAGTCGTATTGCAGCCCATTAAGTTCTTCGGGCAGCTTGTCCTTGATACAGCCTTGTACAAAATCCTGCAAACTGGAGGCTTCTGCTATATCACAGGGGGAAAATTCCTTTGATGGGCAACAGTTTCTTCTCCACTGCTGTTTTTATAAATTGATATTTCAACTTTTCCTTCTAGCTGAAAAAAAATAGAATCATAGAATCAATAAGGTTGGAAGAGACCTCGAGGACCATCAAGTCCAACCTGTCACCCAACACCTCCTGACTACTAAACCATGGCTCCAAGTGCCACATCCAATCCCCTCTTGAACACCTCCAGGGACTCCACCACCTCCCTGGGCAGCACATTCCAACAGCTAACAACTCTCTCTGTGCAGAACTTTCTCCTCACCTCCAGCCTAGACCTCCCCTGGCACAGCTTGAGACTGTGTCCTCTTGTTCTGGTGCTGCTTGCCTGGGAGAAGAGACCAACCCCGTCCTGGTTACAGCCTCCCTTCAGGTAGTTGTAGACAGCAAGAAGGTCTCCCCTGAGCCTCCTCTTCTCCAGGCTAAGCCACCCCAGCTCCCTCAGCCTCTCCTCACAGGGCTGTGCTCCAGACCCCTCCCCAGATTTGTTGCCCTTCTCTGGGCACATTCAAGTGTCTCAATGTCCTTCTTAAATTGAGGGGCCCAGAACTGGACACAGGACTCAAGGTGTGGCCTAACCAGTGCTGAGTGCAGGGCAGAATGAGTTCCCTGCTCCTGCTGGCCACACTGTTCCTGATGCAGGCCAGGATGCCATTGGCCTTCTTGGCCACCTGGGCACCCTGCTAATTGTTATGCTTTGAAGGTTTAGGATGTGTAGCTGAATGGGAAGTAACACAACTGTTCCTTGTCTCCTCTGTCTGAAGTGTATACACATAGCAGCAGGGTGTGAGTGTTTGGCACACCCAGCCCCTAGCAAGCAGAAAGCATCACAGCACATGCCCCATCCTCACAGGCAAGTCAGTATTCTCAGCCTACACTTAATACTCTCTAAGTCATGCTCCATTTTACAGAGTATGATGCAGTCTCTTGGGCACATTCAGCAAGTGTGGTCCACAGTGATGGGTTCTCAAAGGACAAAATAAGATCTCAGTGTGGCTGAACATTCTTTTGTATTATCTGGGCTGTGTTTTTTCCCCCTCACAGACTTTGTTGACCTCAACAACGGCAAGTTCTACGTGGGGGTCTGTGCATTTGTGAGAGTCCAGCTGAAGGTAAGTGGATTCTTTTTTTGCTCTGTCTACAGCTGAACAGTTGCCTAAAGATGTGAGTGGAAGTTCACACAGGTCAGCCTGTGGTTCTCAGTGGTACTACAGCAGAGGACCTAGTGGCTTCCAAAACACTGACCTTGCTTTGGGACAGCCAGCTGAGTCCAAGGCATCAGGCTTAGGGAAGTACAGCATCTAACTACAAGTGCTGAATGTGCAGAAATTCCCTCACACCTACTGTTTTCAACACTTCCCTCCAGGATGGGTCATACCATGAAGATGTGGGCTATGGAGTCAGTGAGGGCCTAAAGTCCAAGGCCTTGTCCTTGGAAAAGGCAAGAAAGGAGGCAGTAACAGATGGGCTGAAGAGGGCACTCAAGTAAGTGAAGATCGGCATGGTCCATCCTTCAGAAGTTACATGAGCATTGTTATCTGCAGTCACAGTCAGCTCTCTCGTTTCTCAGGTGCTTTGGGAATGCTCTTGGCAACTGCATCCTGGACAAAGACTACCTCCGAGCTGTGAACAGGCTTCCACGCCAGGTGCGGTACTGGGGCTGGTGAGAGGAGGGACTGAAGAGCTCCCTGCCCCTGGGCCTTCACCTTAAACCCATTACAAATAGTTACAGCACTGCATCCCAGCCCTAAACACATGCACCTGGGGGAGCAGTAGCCTTTGCCTGCTAGTTTGTGTGAACTCTCTGTTACTGAGTTCCCCCAGACACTTTAACACAGCTTCTCTGAATTCTTGCTGCCTGCAGTAGGTGAGATCAGCAGGGGAAGAAGCAGTCTCCTCCTTCAGACCTCACATGGCAGCTGTGGCCATGTTGTCTCTCTGCTCAATCACAGAAGGTTAGGGGCTGGAAGGGACCTCAACAGCTCTTCCAGTCCAACTCCCCTGCCAGAGCAGGAGCACCTCGAGCAGATCACACAGGAACACATCCAGGAGGGTTTGGAATATCCCCAGAGAGGGAGACTCCACAACCCCCCTGGGTAGCCTGCTCCAGGGCTCTGGCACCCTCACAGGGAAAACATTTTCCTCATGTTCAGATGGAACTTTCTGTGCCTCAGCTTCCATTCAGTGCCATTAGCACCTCCATCTGTGTTCACTGTCCAGAGAGAGAGACAAGAGGTTGTGAGGTACATCTTCATCAGTGCTGGCAGGAGCTCTCAGGATGTGCAAGTTTGCTGTGGTGTAGCACAGCAGGCTGCATAGTGTTGGCAGCTGGCCTGGCTGTTCCTGAGGTTGCTCCTCAGTAACCAAGATTAATCTTGTGAGCTCCTGCTGTGTGCCAGCTGGGGGCAGTAGGCTTCTAGGCCACAACCTACCTTGCTGATGGAGGAAATGGAGCCTTGTGCTGCTGCTGACCCATGGAGTTTCAGTCACACTAAGACTTATCAAACTCTGCTAGCCAGACTACAGCTGTAGGATGGTTCTGGCTAGCTAAACTGGGCAGCAGGAGCAGATCCAAAGTGACATCTCCCCAAGGCAGCACCGGTCTCTGCTTCTCCAGGGTCATTGTCCAGTAGTAGCATTGCCAAAATTTGTCAAATCACAGAGCCAAACCATCTTTAATAAAGAGAGCAGAGTGGCCCTTCCTCGGTGACCTCATGATGGACACAGGCTGGCTGTGCCCTTTGATACAAGTGGGGAAACAGAACTGGCAGGAGGAACAGACCCAGCAGCTTAGGAGATGGCCTGAGAAGGTGCAGAATCTGCACCAGTCACAGAATCAGAACATTAGAGGGTGGAAGGGACCTCCAGAGATCATCCAGTCCAATCCCCCTGCCAAAGCAGGATCACCCAGGGCAGTCTGCACAGGAATGCATCCAGAGGAGACTCCACAACCTCTGGGCAGCCTGCTCCAGGGCTCTGGCACCCTCGCACCAAAGGAGTTTCTCCTCACGTTGAGATGAAACCTTCTCTGTTCAAGTTTGTATCCCTTGGTCCTTGTCTTATTGCTGTGCACCCAAAAGACACCTGGCCCCCTCCACTTGACACCCAGCCTTCAGTCACCTGCATGTGTCCTGGTTTGCAGAGGGCACAGCATGGGGAGGGATGAGCTATCTGCCCTGAGGCACAGGACTGTTAAGCTCACACAGAGCTGCATCAATTCGACTTCATCCTGAAAGTGCTTTTCAGCTAACTCACTCTGCTTGGAGCAAGCAGGCTGAGGTTGAGCAGCACTGTGTAGAGAAAGCCTGTGCATAGTTCAGTAACTCGAGGAAGGACAATTCTGAATATGTTTTCTTTTGGGTTTTGTGTTTTTTTCCTTTACTAGATCCCCGAGTTAGATTTGGTCAAAGCCAAAAGACAGGACTATGAGCCTGAAATAGAGAAAGCAAGATACAGCAGCTGCTTGGAGAGGCAGAATGCAGGAGGCAGACAACATTATGAGCTGGCAGCTAATTGTAAGCCTGATCAGATGGAAGCTGCTGCAGCCACAGCAGGTCAGAAACAGCCAAACGGTTCCAGGTGAGACTGCTGCTATTAGTTTTTTCTGGAAGCTGTAGGCAGAGGCCGGTAGGCAAGAGGCCGCTGTAGGCAAGAGGCCGCTGTAGGCAGAGGCCGGTAGGCAAGAGGCCGCTGTAGGCAAGAGGCCGCTGTAGGCAGAGGCCGCTGTAGGCAAGAGGCCGGTAGGCAAGAGGCCGCTGTAGGCAGAGGCCGGTAGGCAAGAGGCCGCTGTAGGCAAGAGGCCGCTGCAGGCAAGAGGCCGCTGTAGGCAGAGGCCGGTGTAGGCAAGAGGCCGCTGTAGGCAAGAGGCCGCTGTAGGCAGAGGCCGGTAGGCAAGAGGCCGCTGTAGGCAAGAGGCCGCTGTAGGCAAGAGGCCGGTAGGCAAGAGGCCGCAGAGGCCGGTAGGCAAGAGGCCGCTGTAGGCAAGAGGCCGGTAGGCAAGAGGCCGCTGTAGGCAAGAGGCCGCTGTAGGCAAGAGGCCGCTGTAGGCAAGAGGCCGCTGTAGGCAAGAGGCCGCTGTAGGCAAGAGGCCGCTGTAGGCAGAGGCCGGTAGGCAAGAGGCCGCTGTAGGCAAGAGGCCGCTGTAGGCAGAGGCCGCTGTAGGCAAGAGGCCGCTGTAGGCAAGAGGCCGCTGTAGGCAGAGGCCGCTGTAGGCAAGAGGCCGCTGTAGGCAGAGGCCGGTGCAGGCAAGAGGCCGCTGTAGGCAGAGGCCGGTAGGCAAGAGGCCGCTGTAGGCAAGAGGCCGCTGTAGGCAGAGGCCGCTGTAGGCAAGTAGGCAGAGGCAAGAGGCTGTAGGCAGAGGCCGCTGTAGGCAAGAGGCCGCTGTAGGCAGAGGCCGGTAGGCAAGAGGCCGCTGTAGGCAAGAGGCCGCTGTAGGCAGAGGCCGCTGTAGGCAAGAGGCCGCTGCAGGCAAGAGGCCGCTGTAGGCAAGAGGCCGCTGTAGGCAAGAGGCCGCTGTAGGCAAGAGGCCGCTGTAGGCAAGAGGCCGCTGTAGGCAGAGGCCGGTAGGCAAGAGGCCGCTGTAGGCAAGAGGCCGCTGTAGGCAAGAGGCCGCTGTAGGCAGAGGCCGGTAGGCAAGAGGCCGCTGCAGGCAAGAGGCCGCTGTAGGCAGAGGCCGCTGCAGGCAAGAGGCCGCTGTAGGCAAGAGGCCGCTGTAGGCAGAGGCCGCTTGGCAGGCAAGAGGCCGCTGTAGGCAGAGGCCGGTAGGCAGAGGCCGCTGCAGGCAAGAGGCCGCTGTAGGCAGAGGCCGGTAGGCAAGAGGCCGCTGCAGGCAAGAGGCCGCTGCAGGCAAGAGGCCGCTGCAGGCAAGAGGCCGCTGTAGGCAAGAGGCCGCTGCAGGCAAGAGGCCGCTGCAGGCAAGAGGCCGCTGTAGGCAAGAGGCCGCTGTAGGCAGAGGCCGCTGCAGGCAAGAGGCCGCTGTAGGCAAGAGGCCGCTGTAGGCAAGAGGCCGCTGTAGGCTGTAGGCAAGAGGCCGCTGTAGGCAAGAGGGCCTGTAGGCAGAGGCCGCTGTAGGCAAGAGGCCGCTGTAGGCAAGAGGCCGCTGTAGGCAGAGGCCGCTGCAGGCAAGAGGCCGCTGTAGGCAGAGGCCGGTAGGCAAGAGGCCGCTGTAGGCAAGAGGCCGCTGTAGGCAAGAGGCCGCTGTAGGCAAGAGGCCGGCCAGGCAAGAGGCCGTAGGCAAGAGGCCGCTGTAGGCAAGAGGCCTGTAGGCAAGAGGCCGCTGTAGGCAAGAGGCCGCTGTAGGCAAGAGGCCGCTGTAGGCAGAGGCCGGTAGGCAGAGGCCGCTGTAGGCAAGAGGGCCGCTGCAGGCAAGAGGCCGCTGCAGCAAGAGGCCGCTGCAGGCAAGAGGCCGCTGCTAGGCAAGAGGCCGCTGTAGGCAGAGGCAAGAGGCCGCTGTAGGCAAGAGGCCGGTAGGCAAGAGGCCGCTGTAGGCAGAGGCCGCTGTAGGCAAGAGGCCGCTGTAGGCAGAGGCCGGTAGGCAAGAGGCCGCTGTAGGCAGAGGCCGCTGTAGGCAAGAGGCCGGTAGGCAAGAGGCCGCTGTAGGCAGAGGCCGCTGTAGGCAAGAGGCCGCTAGGCAAGAGGGCAGAGGCCGCTGCAGGCAAGAGGCCGCTGTAGGCAAGAGGCCGGTAGGCAAGAGGCCGCTGCAGGCAAGAGGCCGCTGTAGGCAAGAGGCCGCTGCAGGCAAGAGGCCGCTGTAGGCAAGAGGCCGCTGTAGGCAAGAGGCCGCTGTAGGCAAGAGGCCGCTGTAGGCAGGAGGCCGCTGTAGGCAGAGGCCGCTGTGTAGGCAAGAGGCCGCTGTAGGCAGAGGCCGGTAGGCAAGAGGCCGCTGTAGGCAGAGGCCGCTGTAGGCAGAGGCTGTAGGCAAGAGGGCAAGAGGCCGCTGTAGGCAGAGGCCGGTAGGCGCCGCTGTAGGCAAGAGGCCGCTGTAGGCAGAGGCCGCTGTGTAGGCAAGAGGCCGCTGTAGGCAAGAGGCCGGTAGGCAAGAGGCCGCTGTGTAGGCAAGAGGCAGGCAGAGGCCGCTGTAGGCAAGAGGCCGCTGTAGGCAGAGGCCGGTAGGCAAGAGGCCGCTGTAGGCAGAGGCCGGTAGGCAAGAGGCCGCTGTAGGCAAGAGGCCGCTGTAGGCAGAGGCCGCTGTAGGCAAGAGGCCGCTGTAGGCAGAGGCCGGTAGGCAAGAGGCCGCTGTAGGCAAGAGGCCGCTGTAGGCAGAGGCCGCTGTAGGCAAGAGGCCGCTGTAGGCAAGAGGCCGCTGTAGGCCGCTGTAGGCAGAGGCCGGTAGGCAAGAGGCCGCTGTAGGCAAGAGGCCGCTGTAGGCAGAGGCAAGAGGCCGCTGTAGGCAAGAGGCCGGTAGGCAGAGGCCGCTGTAGGCAAGGCCGCTGAGGCAGAGGCCTGTAGGCAAGAGGCCGCTGTAGGCAAGAGGCCGCGGTAGGCAGAGGCCGCTGTAGGCAAGAGGCCGCTGTAGGCAGAGGCCGGTAGGCAAGAGGCCGCTGTAGGCAAGAGGCCGCTGTAGGCAAGAGGCCGCTGTAGGCAAGAGGCCGCTGTAGGCAAGAGGCCGGTAGGCAAGAGGCCGCTGTAGGCAGAGGCGGTAGGCAAGAGGCCGCTGTAGGCAGAGGCCGGTAGGCAAGAGGCCGCTGTAGGCAAGAGGCCGCTGTGCAGGCAAGAGGCCGGTAGGCAAGAGGCCGCTGTAGGCAGAGGCCGGTAGGCAAGAGGCCGCTGTAGGCAGAGGCCGGTAGGCAAGAGGCCGCTGTAGGCAGAGGCCGCAAGAGGCCGGTAGGCAAGAGGCCGCTGCAGGCAGAGGCCGCTGTAGGCAAGAGGCCGCTGTAGGCAGAGGCCGGTAGGCAAGAGGCCGCTGTAGGCAGAGGCCGGTAGGCAAGAGGCCGCTGCAGGCAAGAGGCCGCTGTAGGCAGAGGCCGCTGTAGGCAAGAGGGCAAGAGGCCGCTGTAGGCAGAGGCCGCTGTAGGCAGAGGCCGCTGTAGGCAAGAGGCCGGCAGGCAAGAGGCCGCTGCAGGCAAGAGGCCGCTGTAGGCAAGAGGCCGGTAGGCAAGAGGCCGCTGTAGGCAAGAGGCCGGTAGGCAAGAGGCCGCTGCAGGCAGAGGCCGCTGCAGGCAAGAGGCCGCTGTAGGCAAGAGGCCGCTGTAGGCAGAGGCCGCTGTAGGCAAGAGGCCGCTGTAGGCAAGAGGCCGCTGTAGGCAGAGGCCGCTGCAGGCAAGAGGCCGCTGTAGGCAGAGGCCGGCAAGAGGCCGCTGTAGGCAGAGGCCGGTAGGCAAGAGGCCGGTAGGCAGAGGCCGCTGTAGGCAGAGGCCGCTGTAGGCAGAGGCCGCTGTAGGCAAGAGGCCGCTGCAGGTAGGCAAGAGGCCGCTGTAGGCAAGAGGCTGTAGGCAAGAGGCCGGTAGGCAAGAGGCCGGTAGGCTGCTGCAGGCAAGAGGCCGCTGTAGGCAAGAGGCCGGTAGGCAAGAGGCCGCTGCAGGCAGAGGCCGCTGTAGGCAAGAGGCCGGTAGGCAAGAGGCCGCTGCAGGCAAGAGGCCGCTGTAGGCAAGAGGCCGCTGTAGGCAAGAGGCCGCTGTAGGCAAGAGGCCGCTGCAGGCAAGAGGCCGCTGTAGGCAAGAGGCCGCTGTAGGCAAGAGGCCGCTGTAGGCAAGAGGCCGCTGTAGGCAAGAGGCCGCTGTAGGCAAGAGGCCGCTGTAGGCAAGAGGCCGCTGCAGGCAAGAGGCCGCTGTAGGCAAGAGGCCGCTGTAGGCAGAGGCCGGTAGGCAAGAGGCCGGTAGGCAAGAGGCCGCTGTAGGCAAGAGGCCGCTGTAGGCAAGAGGCCGCTGCAGGCAAGAGGCCGCTGTAGGCAAGAGGCCGCTGTAGGCAAGAGGCCGCTGCAGGCAAGAGGCCGCTGTAGGCAAGAGGCCGCTGCAGGCAAGAGGCCGGTAGGCAAGAGGCCGCTGTAGGCAAGAGGCCGCTGCAGGCAAGAGGCCGCTGTAGGCAAGAGGCCGCTGTAGGCAAGAGGCCGGTAGGCAGAGGCCGCTGTAGGCAAGAGGCCGCTGTAGGCAGAGGCCGGTAGGCAAGAGGCCGCTGCAGGCAAGAGGCCGCTGCAGGCAAGAGGCCGCTGTAGGCAAGAGGCTGTAGGCAAGAGGCCGCTGTAGGCAGAGGCCGGTAGGCAAGAGGCGCTGTAGGCAGAGGCCGCTGTAGGCAAGAGGCCGGTAGGCAAGAGGCCGCTGCAGGCAAGAGGCCGGTAGGCAAGAGGCCGCTGTAGGCAAGAGGCCGCTGTAGGCAGAGGCCGCTGTAGGCAAGAGGCCGCTGTAGGCAAGAGGCCGCTGTAGGCAAGAGGCCGGTAGGCAAGAGGCCGCTGTAGGCAGAGGCCGCTGTAGGCAAGAGGCCGCTGCAGGCAAGAGGCCGCTGTAGGCAAGAGGCCGCTGTAGGCAGAGGCCGGTAGGCAAGAGGCCGCCGTAGGCAAGAGGCCGCCGTAGGCAAGAGGCCGCTGTAGGCAAGAGGGCTGTAGGCAGAGGCCGCTGTAGGCAGAGGCCGCTGTAGGCAGACGCCGGCAGGCAAGAGGCCGCTGCAGGCAAGAGGCCGCTGCAGGCAAGAGGCCGCTGTAGGCAAGAGGCCGGCAGGCAAGAGGCCGGTAGGCAAGAGGCCGCTGTAGGCAAGAGGCCGCTGTAGGCAAGAGGCCGCTGCAGGCAAGAGGCCGTGTAGGCAGAGGCCGGTAGGCAAGAGGCCGCTGTAGGCAAGAGGCCGCTGTAGGCAAGAGGCCGGTAGGCAAGAGGCCGCTGTAGGCAAGAGGCCGCTGTAGGCAAGAGGCCGCTGTAGGCAAGAGGCCGCTGTAGGCAAGAGGCCGCTGTAGGCAAGAGGCCGCTGTAGGCAAGAGGCCGCTGTAGGCAGAGGCCGGTAGGCAAGAGGCCGCTGTAGGCAGAGGCCGCTGTAGGCAGAGGCAAGAGGCCGCTGTAGGCAGAGGCCGCTGTAGGCAAGAGGCCGCTGTAGGCAGAGGCCGGTAGGCAAGAGGCCGCTGTAGGCAGAGGCCGGTAGGCAAGAGGCCGCTGTAGGCAGAGGCCGGTAGGCAAGAGGCCGCTGTAGGCAAGAAGAGGCAAGAGGCCCGCTGTAGGCAAGAGGCCGCTGTAGGCAAGAGGGCAGGCAAGAGGCCGCTGTAGGCAAGAGGCCGCTGTAGGCAAGAGGCCGCTGCAGGCAAGAGGCCGCTGTAGGCAAGAGGCCGCTGTAGGCAAGAGGCCGCTGTAGGCAAGAGGCCGGTAGGCAAGAGGCCGCTGTAGGCAAGAGGCAAGAGGCCGCTGTAGGCAGAGGCCGGTAGGCAAGAGGCCGCTGTAGGCAAGAGGCCGCTGTAGGCAAGAGGCCGCTGTAGGCAGAGGCCGGTAGGCAGAGGCCGCTGTAGGCAAGAAGAGGCCGGTAGGCAAGAGGCCGCTGTAGGCAGAGGCCGGTAGGCAAGAGGCCGCTGTAGGCAAGAGGCCGCTGTAGGCAAGAGGCCGCTGTAGGCAGAGGCCGCTGTAGGCAAGAGGCCGCTGTAGGCAAGAGGCCGCTGTAGGCAAGAGCTGTAGGCAGAGGCCGCTGTAGGCAAGAGGCCGCTGTAGGCAGAGGCCGGTAGGCAAGAGGCCGCTGTAGGCAAGAGGCCGCTGCAGGCAAGAGGCCGCTGTAGGCAAGAGGCCGCTGTAGGCAAGAGGCCGCTGTAGGCAGAGGCCGCTGTAGGCAGAGGCCGCTGTAGGCAAGAGGCCGCTGTAGGCAAGAGGCCGCTGTAGGCAAGAGGCCGCTGTAGGCAAGAGGCCGCTGTAGGCAAGAGGCCGCTGTAGGCAAGAGGCCGGTAGGCAAGAGGCCGCTGCAGGCAAGAGGCCGCTGTAGGCAAGAGGCCGCTGTAGGCAGAGGCCGCTGTTGGCAAGAGGCCGCTGTAGGCAGAGGCCGGTAGGCAAGAGGCCGCTGCAGGCAAGAGGCCGGTAGGCAAGAGGCCGCTGCAGGCAAGAGGCCGCTGTAGGCAAGAGGCCGCTGTAGGCAAGAGGCCGCTGCAGGCAAGAGGCCGCTGTAGGCAAGAGGCCGCTGCAGGCAAGAGGCCGCTCCAGGCAAGAGGCCGCTCCAGGCAAGAGGCCGCTGCAGGCAAGAGGCCGCTGTAGGCAGAGGCCGGTAGGCAAGAGGCCGCTGTAGGCAAGAGGCCGCTGCAGGCAAGAGGCCGCTGCAGGCAAGAGGCCGCTAGGCAGAGGCCGGTAGGCAAGAGGCCGCTGTAGGCAAGAGGCCGCTGTAGGCAAGAGGCCGCTGCAGGCAGGAGGCCGCTGTAGGCAAGAGGCCGCTGCAGGCAAGAGGCCGCTGTAGGCAAGAGGCCGCTGTAGGCAGAGGCCGGTAGGCAAGAGGCCGCTGTAGGCAAGAGGCCGCTGTAGGCAAGAGGCCGCTGTAGGCAAGAGGCCGCTGTAGGCAAGAGGCCGCTGCAGGCAAGAGGCCGCTGCAGGCAAGAGGCCGGTAGGCAAGAGGCCGCTGTAGGCAGAGGCCGCTGTAGGCAAGAGGCCGGTAGGCAAGAGGCCGCTGCAGGCAAGAGGCCGCTGCAGGCAAGAGGCCGCTGTAGGCAAGAGGCCAGTAGGCAAGAGGCCGCTGTAGGCAGAGGCCGGTAGGCAAGAGGCCGCTGTAGGCAGAGGCAAGAGGCCGCTGTAGGCAAGAGGCCGCTGCAGGCAAGAGGCCGCTGCAGGCAAGAGGCCGCTGTAGGCAAGAGGCCGCTGTAGGCAAGAGGCCGCTGTAGGCAGAGGCCGGTAGGCAAGAGGCCGCTGTAGGCAGAGGCCGGTAGGCAAGAGGCCGCTGTAGGCAAGAGGCCGGTAGGCAAGAGGCCGCTGTAGGCAGAGAGCAGAGGCCGCTGCAGGCAAGAGGCCGCTGTAGGCAGAGGCCGGTAGGCAAGAGGCCGCTGTAGGCAGAGGCCGGTAGGCAAGAGGCCGCTGCAGGCAAGAGGCCGCTGCAGGCAAGAGGCCGCTGTAGGCAAGAGGCCGCTGCAGGCAAGAGGCCGCTGTAGGCAGAGGCCGGTAGGCAAGAGGCCGCTGTAGGCAGAGGTCTGTAGGCAAGAGGCCGCTGTAGGCAAGAGGCCGGTAGGTAAGAGGCCGCTGCAGGCAAGAGGCCGCTGTAGGCAAGAGGCCGGTAGGTAAGAGGCCGCCGTAGGCAAGAGGCCGCTGTAGGCAAGAGGCCGGTAGGCAAGAGGCCACCGTAGGCAAGAGGCCACCGTAGGCAAGAGGCCGCTGTAGGCAGAGGCCGCTGTAGGCAGAGGCCGCTGTAGGCAGACGCCGGTAGGTAAGAGGCCGCTGCAGGCAAGAGGCCGCTGCAGGCAAGAGGCCGCTGTAGGTAAGAGGCCGCTGCAGGCAAGAGGCCGGTAGGCAAGAGGCCGGTAGGCAAGAGGCCGCTGCAGGCAAGAGGTCGCTGTAGGCAGGAGGCCGCTGCAGGCAAGAGGCCGCTGTAGGTAAGAGGCCGGTAGGCAAGAGGCCGCTGTAGGCAAGAGGCCGCTGTAGGCAGAGGCCGGTAGGCAAGAGGCCGCTGTAGGCAAGAGGCCGCTGTAGGCAGAGGCCGGTAGGCAAGAGGCCGCTGTAGGCAGAGGCCGGTAGGCAAGAGGCCGCTGTAGGCAGAGGCCGGTAGGCAAGAGGCCGCTGTAGGCAGAGGCCGGTAGGCAAGAGGCCGCTGCAGGCAAGAGGCCGCTGCAGGCAAGAGGCCGCTGCAGGCAAGAGGCCGCTGTAGGCAAGAGGCCGCTGTAGGCAGAGGCCGGTAGGCAAGAGGCCGCTGTAGGCAGAGGCCGGTAGGCAAGAGGCCGCTGCAGGCAAGAGGCCCCGGTAGGCAAGAGGCCGCTGCAGGCAAGAGGCCGCTGTAGGCAAGAGGCCGCTGTAGGCAAGAGGCCGCTGCAGGCAAGAGGCCGCTGCAGGCAAGAGGCTGCTGTAGGCAAGAGGCCGCTGTAGGCAAGAGGCCGCTGCAGGCAAGAGGCCGCTGTAGGCAAGAGGCCGCTGTAGGCAAGAGGCCGCTGCAGGCAAGAGGCCGCTGCAGGCAGAGGCCGGTAGGCAAGAGGCCGCTGTAGGCAGAGGCCGGAGGCAAGAGGCCGCCTTAGGCAAGAGGCCGCTGTAGGCAGAGGCCGGTAGGCAAGAGGCCGCTGCAGGCAAGAGGCCGCTGCAGGCAAGAGGCCGCTGAGGCAAGAGGCCGCTGCAGGCAAGAGGCCGGCAGGCAAGAGGCCGCTGTTGGCAAGAGGCCGCTGTAGGCAGAGGCCGGTAGGCAAGAGGCTGTCGTAGGCAAGAGGCCGCTGCAGGCAAGAGGCCGCTGTAGGCAAGAGGCCGCTGTAGGCAAGAGGCCGCTGCAGGCAAGAGGCCGGTAGGCAAGAGGCCGCTGTAGGCAGAGGCCGCTGTAGGCAAGAGGCCGGTAGGCAAGAGGCCGCTGCAGGCAAGAGGCCGCTGCAGGCAAGAGGCCGCTGTAGGCAAGAGGCCGGTAGGCAAGAGGCTGCTGTAGGCAGAGGCCAGTAGGCAAGAGGCCGCTGTAGGCAGAGGCCGGTAGGCAAGAGGCCGCTGCAGGCAAGAGGCCGCTGCAGGCAAGAGGCCGCTGTAGGCAAGAGGCCGCTGCAGGCAAGAGGCCGCTGTAGGCAGAGGCCGGTAGGCAAGAGGCCGCTGTAGGCAGAGGTCGGTAGGCAAGAGGCCGCTGTAGGCAAGAGGCCGGTAGGTAAGAGGCCGCTGTAGGCAGTGGCCGCTGCAGGCAAGAGGCCGCTGCAGGCAAGAGGCCGCTGTAGGCAAGAGGCCGCTGTAGGCAAGAGGCCGGTAGGTAAGAGGCCGCCGTAGGCAAGAGGCCGCCGCAGGCAAGAGGCCGCTGTAGGCAAGAGGCCGCTGTAGGCAGAGGCCGCTGTGGCAGAGGCCGCTGTAGAGGCCGGTAGGTAAGAGGCCGCTGCAGGCAAGAGGCCGCTGCAGGCAAGAGGCCGCTGCAGGCAAGAGGCCGCTGTAGGCAAGAGGCCGCTGCAGGCAAGAGGCCGGTAGGCAAGAGGCCGCTGCAGGCAAGAGGTCGCTGTAGGCAGGAGGCCGCTGCAGGCAAGAGGCCGCTGTAGGTAAGAGGCCGGTAGGCAAGAGGCCGCTGTAGGCAAGAGGCCGCTGTAGGCAGAGGCCGGTAGGCAAGAGGCCGCTGCAGGCAAGAGGCCGCTGCAGGCAAGAGGCCGCTGTAGGCAGAGGCCGGTAGGCAAGAGGCCGCTGCAGGCAAAGGCCGGTAGGCAAGAGGCCGCTGTAGGAAGAGGCTGGTAGGCAAGAGGCCGCTGTAGGCAGAGGCCGGTAGGCAAGAGGCCGCTGTAGGCAGAGGCCGCTGTAGGCAGAGGCCGGTAGGCAAGAGGCCGCTGTAGGCAGAGGCCGGTAGGCAAGAGGCCGCTGTAGGCAGAGGCCAGTAGGCAAGAGGCCGCTGTAGGCAGAGGCCGGTAGGCAAGAGGCCGCTGTAGGCAGAGGCCGCTGTAGGCAAGAGGCCGCTGTAGGCAGAGGCCGGTAGGCAAGAGGCCGCTGTAGGCAGAGGCCGGTAGGCAAGAGGCCCCTGCAGGCAAGAGGCCGGCAGGCAAGAGGCCGCTGTAGGCAAGAGGCCGCTGCAGGCAAGAGGCCGCTGCAGGCAAGAGGCCGCTGTAGGCAAGAGGCCGCTGCAGGCAAGAGGCCGCTGTAGGCAGAGGCCGGTAGGCAAGAGGCCGCTGTAGGCAGAGGTCGGTAGGCAAGAGGCCGCTGTAGGCAGAGGCCGGTAGGCAAGAGAGGCAAGAGGCTGCAAGAGGGCTGTAGGCAGAGGCCGGTAGGCAAGAGGCCGCTGCAGGCAAGAGGCCGCTGTAGGCAAGAGGCCGCTGTAGGCAAGAGGCCGCTGTTGGCAAGAGGCCGCTGTAGGCAGAGGCCGGTAGGCAAGAGGCCGCTGTAGGCAGAGGCCGGTAGGCAAGAGGCCGCTGTAGGCAGAGGCCGGAGGCAAGAGGCCGCTGTAGGCAAGAGGCCGCTGCAGGCAAGAGGCCCCGGTAGGCAAGAGGCCGCTGTAGGCAAGAGGCCGGCTGAGGCAAGAGGCCGGTAGGCAAGAGGCCGCTGTAGGCAGAGGCCGGTAGGCAAGAGGCCGCTGTAGGCAAGAGGCCGCTGTAGGCAAGAGGCCACTGTAGGCAAGAGGCCGCTGTTGGCAAGAGGCCGCTGTAGGCAGAGGCCGGTAGGCAAGAGGCCGCTGTAGGCAAGAGGCCGCTGTAGGCAGAGGCCGGTAGGCAAGAGGCCGCTGTAGGCAAGAGGCCGCTGCAGGCAAGAGGCCGCTGCAGGCAAGAGGCCGCTGTAGGCAAGAGGCCGCTGTAGGCAAGAGGCCGGTAGGCAAGAGGCCGCTGTAGGCAAGAGGCTGCTGTAGGCAAGAGGCCGGTAGGCAAGAGGCCGCCGAGGCAAGAGGCCGCTGTAGGCAAGAGGCCGGTAGGCAAGAGGCCGCTGTAGGCAGAGGCCGGTAGGCAAGAGGCCGGTAGGCAAGAGGCCGCCGTAGGCAAGAGGCCGCTGTAGGCAAGAGGCCGCTGTAGGCAGAGGCCAAGAGGCCGCTGTAGGCAAGAGGCCGCCTGTAGGCAAGAGGCCGCTGTAGGCAAGAGGCCGGTAGGCAAGAGGCCGCTGTAGGCAGAGGCCGCTGTAGGCAGAGGCCGGTAGGCAAGAGGCCGCCGTAGGCAAGAGGCCGCTGTAGGCAGAGGCCGCTGTAGGCAAGAGGCCGGTAGGCAAGAGGCCGCTGTAGGCAAGAGGCCGCTGCAGGCAAGAGGCCACTGCAGGCAAGAGGCCGGTAGGCAAGAGGCCGCTGTAGGCAGAGGCCGCTGTAGGCAAGAGGCCGGTAGGCAAGAGGCCGCTGCAGAGGCAAGAGGCCGCTGCAGGCAAGAGGCCGCTGTAGGCAAGAGGCCGCTGTAGGCAGAGGCCGCTGTAGGCAAGAGGCCGGTAGGCAAGAGGCCGCTGTAGGCAAGAGGCCGCTGTAGGCAGAGGCCGCTGCAGGCAAGAGGCCGCTGTAGGCAAGAGGCCGCTGTAGGCAAGAGGCCGCTGTAGGCAAGAGGCCGCTGTAGGCAGAGGCCGGTAGGAAAGAGGCCGCTGTAGGCAGAGGCCGCTGCAGGCAAGAGGCCGCTGTAGGCAGAGGCCGGTAGGCAAGAGGCCGCTGCAGGCAAGAGGCCGCTGTAGGCAAGAGGCCGCTGCAGGCAAGAGGCTGCTGTTGGCAAGAGGCCGGTAGGCAGAGGCCTGTAGGCAAGAGGCCGCCGTAGGGCAAGAGGCAAGCAAGAGGCCGCTGTAGGCAAGAGGTAGGCAGAGGCCGGTAGGCAAGAGGCCGCTGTAGGCAAGAGGCCGCTGTAGGCAGAGGCCGGTAGGCAAGAGGCCGCTGCAGGCAAGAGGCCGCTGTAGGCAAGAGGCCGCTGCAGGCAAGAGGCCGCTGCAGGCAAGAGGCCGGTAGGCAAGAGGCCGCTGCAGAGGCAAGAGGCCGCCAGTAGGCAAGAGGCCGCTGTAGGCAAGAGGCCGGTAGGCAAGAGGCCGCTGTAGGCAGAGGCCGGTAGGCAAGAGGCCGCTGCAGGCAAGAGGCCGCTGCAGGCAAGAGGCCGCTGTAGGCAAGAGGCCGCTGCAGGCAAGAGGCCGCTGCAGGCAAGAGGCCGCTGTAGGCAAGAGGCCGCTGTAGGCAGAGGCCGCTGTTGGCAAGAGGCCGCTGTAGGCAGAGGCCGGTAGGCAAGAGGCCGCTGCAGGCAAGAGGCCCCGGTAGGCAAGAGGCCGCTGCAGGCAAGAGGCCGCTGCAGGCAAGAGGCCGCTGTAGGCAAGAGGCCGCTGCAGGCAAGAGGCTGCTGTTGGCAAGAGGCCGCTGCAGGCAAGAGGCCGTCCAGGCAAGAGGCCGCTCCAGGCAAGAGGCCGCTGCAGGCAAGAGGCCGCTGTAGGCAAGAGGCCGCTGTAGGCAAGAGGCCACTGCAGGCAAGAGGCCGCTGCAGGCAAGAGGCCGCTGTAGGCAGAGGCCGGTAGGCAAGAGGCCGCTGCAGGCAAGAGGCCGCTGCAGGCAAGAGGCCGCTGCAGGCAAGAGGCCGCTGTAGGCAAGAGGCCGCTGCAGGCAAGAGGCCGCTGTTGGCAAGAGGGCTGTAGGCAGAGGCCGGTAGGCAAGAGGCCGCCGTAGGCAAGAGGCCGCCGTAGGCAAGAGGCCGCCGTAGGCAAGAGGCCGCTGCAGGCAAGAGGCCGCTGCAGGCAAGAGGCCGCTGCAGGCAAGAGGCCGGTAGGCAAGAGGCCGCTGTAGGCAGAGGCCGCTGTAGGCAAGAGGCCGGTAGGCAAGAGGCCGCTGCAGGCAAGAGGCCGCTGCAGGCAAGAGGCCGCTGTAGGCAAGAGGCCAGTAGGCAAGAGGCTGCTGTAGGCAGAGGCCAGTAGGCAAGAGGCCGCTGTAGGCAGAGGCCGGTAGGCAAGAGGCCGCTGCAGGCAAGAGGCCGCTGCAGGCAAGAGGCCGCTGCAGTCAAGAGGCCGCTGTAGGCAAGAGGCCGCTGCAGGCAAGAGGCCGCTGTAGGCAGAGGCCGGTAGGCAAGAGGCCGCTGTAGGCAGAGGTCGGTAGGCAAGAGGCCGCTGTAGGCAAGAGGCCGGTAGGTAAGAGGCCGCTGTAGGCAGAGGCAGAGAGGCCGCTGCAGGCAAGAGGCCGCTGTAGGCAGAGGCCGGTAGGCAAGAGGCCGCTGTAGGCAGAGGCCGGTAGGCAAGAGGCCGCTGCAGGCAAGAGGCCGCTGCAGGCAAGAGGCCGCTGTAGGCAAGAGGCCGGCAGGCAAGAGGACGCTGTAGGCAGAGGACGGTAGGCAAGAGGCCGCTGTAGGCAGAGGTCGGTAGGCAAGAGGCCGCTGTAGGCAAGAGGCCGGTAGGTAAGAGGCCGCTGCAGGCAAGAGGCCGCTGTAGGCAAGAGGCCAGCGCCTCTGCAAGAGGCTTCTGGCAAGAGGCCTTCCTGCAAGAGGCCGCTGCCAGGCAGAGGTTGCTGTAGGCAGGAGGCCCCGCCAAGAGGCCTCTGCCTGCAGCGGCCTCTGCCCACAGAGGCCGCTCTGCCCAGGCAACCGGCCCTTGCCTACAATGGTAGGCCACCGACCGCTGTCTACAGAGGCCTTCTGCAGCCCACCGGCCTCTGTAGGCAGCGGCCGCTGCCAGGCAGAGGCCGCTGCCCACAGCGGCCTTCTTGACTGCAGCGGCCTCTCTGTAGGCAGCGGCCTCTGCCTGCAGCGGCCTCTGGCAGAGGCCTCTGTAGGCAGAGGCTGCTCTTGCCACTGGCCTCTGCCTACAGCAGCCTCTTGCCTACTGGAGGCCGCTGTAGGCAGCGTCTCTTGCCTGCAGCGGCCTCTTGCCTGCAGCGGCCTCTTGCCTACCGGCCTCTGCCTACAGAGGCCTCTGCCTACCGGCTCCTTGCCTGCAGCGGCTGCCTGCAGCGGCCTTCTGCCTGCAGCGGCCTCTGCCTACGGCGGCCTCTTGCCTACGGCGGCCTCCTTGCCTACAGCGGCCTCTGCCTACAGCGGCCTCTGCCAACAGCGGCCTCTGCCAACAGCGCCCTGCCTGCAGCGGCCTCTTGCCTGCAGCGGCCTCTGGCCACAGCGGCCCTGCCTGCAGCAGCCTCTTGGCCTGCAGCTCCCCTGCCCGCAGCCCCCACAGCGGCCTCTGCCTACAGCGGCCTCTGCCTGCAGCGGCCTCTTGCCTGCAGTGGCCTCTGCCTGCAGCGCGCCTCTTGCCTACCGGCCTCTGCCTACAGCGGCCTTCTTGCCTGCACCGGCCTCCTTGCCCACAGCGGCCTCTTGCCTACAGCGGCCTCTTGCCTGCAGCGGCCTGCAGCGGCCCTTGCCTGCAGCGCCTCTTGCCTACAGCGGCCTCAGCCAAGCGGCCTCTGCCTACAGCGGCCTTCTGCCTACAGCGGCCCTTGCCTGCAGCGGCCTCTGCCTACCGGCCTCTGCCTACAGCGGCTCCTTGCCAACAGCGGCCTTGCCTCACAGCGCCCTGCCACAGCGGCCCTTGCCTACCGTCTTCTGCCCGCAGCGGCCTCTGCCCACCGGCGTCTGCCTACAGCGCCCTTGCCTGCAGCGGCCTCTGCCTACAGCGGCCTCTGCCTCACAGCGACCTCACCGGCCTTCACGGCGGCCTCTCTGCCTACAGCGGCCCTTGCCCACCGGCCTCTTGCCCAGCGGCCTCTTGCCCACAGCGGCCTCTGCCTGCAGCGACCTCCTTGCCTACAGCGGCCCCTGCCTACCGGCCTCCTTGCCTATAGCGGCCTCTTGCCGGCAGCGGCCTCACCTACAGCGGCTCCTTGCCTGCAGCGGCTCCTTGCCTGCAGCGGCCTCTGCCTACAGCGGCGTCTGCCTGCAGCGGCCTCTGCCTGCAGCGGCCTCTGCCTACAGCGGCCTTCTGCCTACAGCGGCCTCTTGCCAACAGCGGCCTCTGCCCACGGCGGCCTCTGCCTACGGCGGCCCTCTCCTACACCGGCCTCTGCCTACAGCGGCCTCTGCCAACAGCGGCCTCTTGCCTGCACCGGCCTCTTGCCTACAGCGGCCTCTTGCCTACAGCGGCCTCTGCCTACAGCGGCCTCTTGCCTACCGGCCTCTTGCCTGCAAGCGGCCTCTTGCCTGCAGCGGCCTCTTGTCTGCAGCGGCCTCTTGCCCACCGCCTCTGCCTACAGCGGCCTCTTGCCTACAGCCTCTGCCTACAGCGGCCTCTTGCCTGCAGCGGCCTCTGCCTACAGCGGCCTCTTGCCTACAGCGGCCTCTGCCTACAGCGGCCTCTGCCTACAGCGGACTCTTGCCAACCGGCCTCTGCCTACAGCGGCCTCTTGCCTACCGGCCTCTGCCTACAGCGGCCTCTTGCCTACCGGCCTTTGCCTGCAGCGGCCTCTTGCCTACAGCGGCCTCTGCCTACAGCGGCCTCTGCCTACCGGCCTCTTGCCTACAGCGGCCCTGCCTACCGGCTGCCTACAGCGGCCTCTTGCCTACAGCGACCTCTTGCCACCGGCCTCTTGCCTACAGCGGCCTCTTGCCTACAGCGGCCTCTGCAGCAACCTCTTGCCTGCCTCTTGCCTACAGCGGCCTCTGCCTACAGGCCTCTGCCTGCACCGGCCTCTTACCTACAGCGGCCTCACAGCGGCCTCTTGCCTACCGGCCTCTGCCTACAGCGGCCTCTTGCCTACCGGCCTCTGCCTACAGCGGCCTCTTGCCTACAGCGGCCTCTTGCCTACAGCGGCCTCTGCCTACAGCGGCCTCTTGCCTACAGCGGCCTCTGCCTACCGGCCTCTGCCTACAGCGGCCTCTGCCTACACCGGCCTCTTGCCTACCGGCCTCTTGCCTACAGCGGCCTCTTGCCCACAGCGGCCTCTTGCCTACAGCGGCCTCTGCCCTACCGGCCTCTGCCTACAGCGGCCTCTTGCCTGCAGCGGCCTCTTGCCTGCAGCGGCCTCTGCCTACGGCGGCCTCTGCCTACAGCGGCCTCTGCCTACAGCGGCCTCTTGGCCTACCGGCCTCTTGCCTACAGCGGCCTCTTGCCCACGGCGGCCTCTTACCCTACCGGCCTCTGCCTACAGCAGCCTCTTGCCTGCAACGGCCTCTTGCCTACCGGCCTCTGCCTACAGCGGCCTCTTGCCTGCAGCGGCCTCTGCCTACAGCGGCCTCTGCCTGCAGCGGCCTCTTGCCTGCAGCGGCCTCTTGCCTACAGCGGCCTCTCTGCCTACCGGCCTCTGCCTACAGCGGCCTCTTGCCTACAGCCTGTGCCCTGCAGTGGCCTCTGCCTACAGCGGCCTCTGCCTACCGGCCTCAGCGGCCTCTTGCCTGCCTCTGCCTACAGCGGCCTCTTGCCTACCGGCCTCTGCCTACAGCGGCCTCTTGCCTACAGCGGCCTCTGCCTACAGCGGCCTCTTGCCTACAGCGGCCTCTTGCCCAGAGCGGCCTCTGCCTGCAGCGGCCTCTTGCCTACCCGGGCCTCTGCCTACAGCGGCCTCTTGCCTACCGGCCTCTTGCCTACAGCGGCCTCTGCCTACAGCGGCCTCTTGCCTGCAGCGGCCTCTTCTGCCTGCCTACAGCGGCCTCTGCCTACAGCGGCCTCTTGCCTACCGGCCTCTTGCCTCTTGCCTACAGCGGCCTCTGCCTACAGCGGCCTCTTGCCTACCGGCCTCTGCCTACAGCGGCCTCTGCCTACAGCGGCCTCTTGCCTACCGGCCTCTGCCTACAGCGGCCTCTTGCCTACAGCGGCCTCTTGCCCACAGCGGCCTCTTGCCTGCAGCGGCCTCCTTGCCTGCAGCTACAGTGGTCTCTTGCCTGCAGCGGCCTCTTGCCTGCAGCGGCCTCTTGCCCTACCGGCCTCTGCAGGGCCTCTTTGCTGCCTACCGGCCTCTTGCCTACAGCGGCCTCTGCCTACAGCGGCCTCTTGCCCACCGGCCTCTGCCTACAGCGGCTCTGCCTACAGCGCCTCTTGCCCACGGCGGCCACTGCCTACGGCGGCCTCTTGCCTACGCAGCCTCTGCCTACAGCGGCCTCTTGCGCCTTTGCCTGCAGCGGCCTCTTGCCTACCGGCCTCTGCCTACAGCGGCCTCTTGCCTGCAGCGGCCTCTGCCTACAGCGCCTCTCTGCCTGCAGCGGCCTCTTGCCTGCAGCGGCCCACCGGCCTCTGCCTACAGCGGCCTCTGCCTACAGCGGCCCTTGCCTGCAGGGGCTCTTGCCTACAGCGGCCTCCTGCCTACAGCAACCTCTTGCCTGCGGCCTCTTGCCTACCGGCCTCTTGCCAGCGGCCTCTTGCCGCAGCGGCCTCTGCCTACAGCGGCCTCTTGCCCACAGCGGCTCTTGCCTACCGGCCTCTGCCTACAGCTTGCCTACAGCGGCCTCTGCCTACAGCGGCCTCTGCCTACAGCGGCCTCTTACCTACCGGCCTCTGCCTACAGCGGCCTCTTGCCTACAGCGGCCTCTTGCCTACCGGCCTCTGCCTCACAGCGGCCTTCTGCCTTGCCCAGCGGCCTCTTCCTACAGCGGCCTCTTACCTACCGGCCTCTGCCTACAGCGGCCTCTTGCCTGCAGCGGCCTCTTACCTACCGGCCTCTTGCCTACAGCGGCCTCTTGCCTCACCGGCCTCTGCCTACAGCGGCCTCTTGCCTGCAGCGGCCTCTGCCTACAGCGGCCTCTGCCTACAGCGGCCTCTGCCTACAGCGGCCTCTGCCACAGCGGCCTCTTGCCTACCGGCCTCTGCCTACAGCGGCCTCTTGCCTACAGCGGCCTCTTGCCTACCGGCGTCCTTGCCTGCCGGCCTCTGCCTACAGCGGCCTCCTTGCCTACAGCGGCCTCTGCCTACAGCGGCCCTTGCCTGCAGCGGCCAATGCCTACCGGCCTCTGCCTACAGCAGCTTGTCTCTGCCAACAGCGCCCCTTGCCCACCGGCCTCTGCCTACAGCGGCCTCTGCCTACGGCGGCCCTTGCTGCTACAGCGGCCTCTGCCTACAGCGGCCTCTGCCTACAGCGGCCTCTTGCCTACAGCGGCCTCTGCCTACAGCGGCCTCTTGCCTACCGGCCTCTGCCTACAGGCCTCTTGCCTACCGGCCTCTGCCTACAGCGGCCTCTTGCCTACCGGCCTCTGCCTACAGCGGCCTCTTGCCTACAGCGGCCTCTGCCCAGCGGCCTCTTGCCTACAGCGGCCTCTTGCCCACAGCGGCCTCTGCCTACAGCGGCCTCTTGCCTACCGGCCTCTGCCTACAGCGGCCTCTTGCCTACCGGCCTCTTGCCCACAGCGCCTCTTGCCTACAGCGGCCTCTGCCTACAGCGGCCTCTTGCCTGCAGCGGCTTGCCTACCGGCCCACTCTGCCTACAGCGGCCTCTTGCCTACAGGGCAGCGGCCTCTGCCTGCAGCGGCCTCTTGCCCTGCCTGCAGCGGCCTCTGCCTACAGCGGCCTCTGCCTACAGCGGCCTCTTGCCTACAGCGGCCTCTGCCTACAGCGGCCTCTTGCCTACAGCGGCCTCTTGCCTACAGCGGCCTCTTGCCTACAGCGGCCTCTGCCTGCAGCGGCCTCTGCCTACAGCGGCCTCTTGCCTACAGCGGCCTCTGCCCACAGCGGCCTCTGCCTGCAGCGGCCTCTTGCCTACCGGCCTCTGCCTACAGCGGCCTCTGCCAACACCGGCCTCTTGCCTACAGCGGCCTCTGCCTACAGCGGCCTCTTTGCCTACCGGCTGCCTCTTGCCTACAGCGGCCTCTGCCTACAGCGGCCTCTTGCCTGCAGCGGCCTCTTGCCAACAGCGGCCTCTGCCTACAGCGGCCTCTTGCCTACCGGCCTCTTGCCTACAGCGGCCTCTGCCTACCGGCCTCTGCCTCCACAGCGGCCTCTTGCCTACCGGCCTCTTGCCAACAGCAGCCTCTGCCTGCAGCAGCCTCTTGCCTACAGCGGCTCTGCTCACAGCGGCTCTTGGCCTGCAGCGGCCTCTTGCCTGCAGCGGCCTCTTGCCTACAGCGGGCGGCGGCCTCTGCCTGCACCGGCCTCTGCCTACAGCGGCCTCTTGCCTGCAGCGGCCTCTTGCCCACAGCGGCCTCTTGCCTGCAGCGGCCTCTGCCTACAGCGGCCTCTACCGACCTCTGCCTACAGCGGCCTCTGCCTACAGCGGCCTCTTGCCAACAGCGGCCTCTTGCCTGCAGCGGCCTCTTGCCTACAGCGGCCTCTTGCCTACTGGCCTCTGCCTACGGCCTCTTGCCTCTTGCCTACAGCGGCCTACCTTGCCTACAGCGGCCTCTGCCTACAGCGGCCTCTTGCCCACAGCGGCCTCTTGCCTACAGCGGCCTCTTGCCTACAGCGGCCTCTGCCTACAGCGGCCTCTTGCCTACAGCGCCTCTGCCTACAGCGGCCTCTTGCCTACAGCGGCCTCTTGCCTACCGGCCTCTGCCTACAGCGGCCTCTTGCCTACAGCGGCCTCCTGCGGCCTCTTGCCTACAGCGGCCTCTGCCTACCGGCCTCTTGCCTACAGCGGCCTCTTGCCTACAGCGGCCTCTTGCCTACAGGCCTCTGCCCAGCGGCCTCTTGCCTACAGGCCTCTGCCTACAGCGCCTCTGCCTACAGCGGTCTCTTGCCTGCCGGCCTCTGCCTACAGCGGCCTCTTGCCTACAGCGGCCTCTTGCCTACCGGCCTCTGCCTACAGCGGCCTCTTGCCTACAGCGGCCTCTTGCCTACCGGCCTCTTGCCTGCAGCGGCCTCTTGCCTGCAGCGGCCTCTGCCTACAGCGGCCTCTTGCCCACCGGCCTCTGCCTACAGCGGCCTCTTGCCCACAGGGCCTCTTGCCTGCAGCGGCCTCTGCCTACAGCGGCCTCTTGCCTGCAGCGGCCTCTTGCCTACCGGCCTCTGCCTGCCTCTTGCCTGCAGCGGCCTCTTGCCCCAGCGGCCTCTGCCTACAGCGGCCTCTTGCCTGCAGCGGCCTCTTGCCTACAGCGGCCTCTTGCCTACAGCGGCCTCTGCCTACGGCTGCCTACAGCGGCCTCTGCCAACAGCGGCCTCTGCCTACCGGCCTCTGCCTACAGCGGCCCTTGCCTGCAGCGGCCTCTTGCCTACAGCGGCCTCTTGCCTGCAGCGGCCTCTTGCCTACCGGCCTCTTGCCTACAGCCTGCAGCGGCCTCTTGCCTAGCGGCCCTTGCCTGCACCCTACAGCGGCCTCCTACAGCGGCCTCTTGCCTACCGGGGCCTCTTGCCTACCGGCCTCTGCCTACAGCGGCCTCTGCCTACAGCGGCCTCTTGCCAACAGCGGCCTCTGCCTACAGCGGCCTTGCTACTGCCTCTTGCAGCCTCTTGCCTACCCACCGGCCTCTTGCCTACAGCGGCCTCTGCCTACAGCGGCCTCTTGCCTGCAGCGGCCTCTTGCCTGCAGCGGCCTCTTGCCTACCGGCCTCTGCCTACAGCTGCCTCTTGCCCAGCGGCCTCTGCCTGCAGCGGCCTCTTGCCTACCGGCCTCTTGCCTGCAGCGGCCTCTTGCCTGCAGCGGCCTCTGCCCAGCGGCCTCTGCCTACAGCGGCCTCTGCCTACAGCGGCCTCTGCCAACAGCGGCCTCTGCCCAGCGGCCTCTGCCCAGCGGCCTCTTGCCACAGCGGCCTTTGCCTGCAGCGGCCTCTCTTGCCTACAGCGCCTCTTGCCTACAGCGGCCTCTGCCTACAGCGGCCTCTGCCCAGCGGCCTCTGCCTACAGCGGCCTCTTGCCTCACCGGCCTCTGCCTACAGCGGCCTCCTGCCCTACCGGCCTCTGCCTACAGCGGCCTCTTGCCTACCGGCCTCTGCCTACAGCGGCCTTCTGCCTGCACCGGCCCTTTGCCTGCAGCGGCCTCTGCCCACCGGCCTCTGCCTACAGCGGCCTCTTGCCTGCAGCGGCCTCTTGCCTACAGCGGCCTCTTGCCTGCAGCGGCCTCTTGCCTGCAGCGGCCTCTTGCCTACCGGCCTCTGCCTGCAGCGGCCTCTTGCCTACCGGCCTCTGCCTACAGCGGCCTCTGCCTACAGCGGCCTCTGCCTACAGCGGCCTCTCTGCCTACAGCGGCCTCTGCCTACAGCGGCCTCTGCCTACAGCGGCCTCTTGCCTACCGGCCTCTGCCTACAGCGGCCTCTTGCCTACCGGCCTCTGCCTACAGCGGCCTACCGGCCTTTGCCTGCAGCGGCCTCTTGCCTACAGCGGCCTCTTGCCTACAGCGGCCTCTGCCTACAGCGGCCTCTTGCCTGCAGCGGCCTCTTGCCTGCAGCGGCCTCTTGCCTGCAGCGGCCTCTGCCTGCCTCTGCCTACAGCGGCCTCTGCCTACAGCGGCCCTGCCACCGGCCTCTTGCCTACAGCGGCCTCTTGCCTGCAGCGGCCTCTTGCCTACAGCAACCTCTGCCTACAGCGGCCTCTGCCCTACCGCGGCCTCTTGCCTACAGCGGCCTCTTGCCTGCAGCGGCCTCTTGCCCACAGCGGCCTGCAGCGGCCTCTTGCCTACCGGCCTCTGCCTACAGCGGCCTCTTGCCTACAGCGGCCTCTGCCTACAGTGGCCTCTTGCCTACAGCGGCCTCTTGCCTAGCCTGCTCCTGCAGCGGCCTCTTGCCTGCAGCGGCGGCCTCTTGCCAACAGCGGCCTCTGCCTGCAGCGGCCTCTTGCCTACAGCGGCCTCTTGCCTGCAGCGGCCTCTACCTGCCCTACAGCGGCCTCTTGCCTACAGCGGCCTCTGCCTACAGCGGCCTCTTGCCTACAGCGGCCTCTTGCCTGCAGCGGCCTCTTGCCTACAGCGGCCTCTGCCTACAGCGGCCTCTGCCTACAGCGGCCTCTTGCCTGCAGCGGCCTCTTGCCTGCAGCGGCCTCTGCCTGCAGCGGCCTCTGCCTACAGCGGCCTCTGCCTACCAGCGGCCCTTGCCTACCGGCCTCTGCCTACAGCGGCCTCTGCCTACAGCGGCCTCCTGCCCACAGCGGCCTCTGCCTACAGCGGCCTCTGCCCACCGGCCTCTGCCTACAGCGGCCTCTTGCCTACCGGCCTCTGCCTACAGCGGCCTCTTGCCTACAGCGGCCTCTGCCTACAGCGGCCTCTTGCCTGCAGCGGCCTCTTGCCTACAGCGGCCTCTTGCCTACCGGCCTCTGCCTACAGCGGCCTCTTGCCTGCAGCGGCCTCAGCTGCCTACAGCGGCCTCTGCCTACAGCGGCCTCTGCCTACAGCGGCTGGCCTCGGCCTCTGCCTACAGCGGCCTCTTGCCTACCGGCCTCTGCCTACAGCGGCCTCTTGCCTGCAGCGGCCTCTTGCCTGCAGCGGCCTCTGCCTACAGCGGCCTCTGCCTACAGCGGCCTCTTGCCTACCGGCCTCTGCCTACAGCGGCCTCTTGCCTACAGCGGCCTCTGCCACCGGCCTCTTGCCTACAGCGGCCTCTTGCCTACCGGCCTCTTGCCTACAGCGGCCTCTTGCCTACCGGCCTCTGCCTACAGCGGCCTCTTGCCAACAGCGGCCTCTTGCCTACCGACCTCTGCCTACAAGCGGCCTCTTGCCTACAGCGGCCTCTTGCCTACAGCGGCCTCTTGCCTGCAGCGGCCTCTTGCCTGCAGCGGCCTCTTGCCTACAGCGGCCTCTACAGCGGCCTCTTGCCTGCAGCGGCCTCTTGCCTACCGGCCTCTGCCTACAGCGGCTCTTGCGGCCTTGCCTACAGCGGCCTCTTGCCTACAGCGGCCTCTGCCTACAGCGGCCTCTTGCCTACCGGCCTCTGCCTACAGCGGCCTCTTGCCAACAGCGGCCTCTGCCTACAGCGGCCTCTGCCTACAGCGGCCTCTTGCCTACCGGCCTCTGCCTACAGCGGCCTCTGCCTACCGGCCTCTTGCCTGCAGCGGCCTCTTGCCTACAGCGGCCTCTTGCCTGCAGCGGCCTCTTGCCTGCAGCGGCCTCTTGCCTACAGCGGCCTCTTGCCTACAGCGGCCTCTTGCCTGCAGCGGCCTCTGCCTACCGGCCTCTGCCTACAGCGGCCTCTTGCCTACAGCGGCCTCTGCCTACAGCGGCCTCTTGCCTACAGCGGCCTCCTGCCTACAGCGGCCTCTTGCCTACAGCGGCCTCTGCCTGCCTGCAGCGGCCTCTTGCCTGCAGCGGCCTCTTGCCTGCAGCGGCCTCTTACCTACCGGCCTGCCTACAGCGGCCTGCCTACAGCGGCCTCTCTTGCCTCTGCCTACAGCGGCCTCTGCCTACAGCGGCCTCTCTGCCTACAGCGGCCTCTTGCCTACAGCGGCCTCTTGCCTACCGGCCTCTGCCTCTCTTGCCTACAGCGGCCTGCCTTGCCTCTTACCTACCGGCCTCTGCCTACAGCGGCCTCTGCCTGCAGCGGCCTTCTACCTACCGGCCTCTGCCTACAGCGGCCTCTTGCCTCTGCCTACAGCGGCCTCTGCCTGCAGCGGCCTCTGCCTGCCTCTTACAGCGGCCTCTGCCTACAGCGGCCTCTGCCTACAGCGGCCTCTTACCTACCGGCCTCTGCCTACAGCGGCCTCTTGCCTACAGCGGCCTCTGCCTACCGGCCTCTGCCTACAGCGGCCTCTTGCCTACAGCGGCTCTTGCCTACCGGCCTCTGCCTACAGCGGCCTCTGCCTACACAGCGGCCTCTGCCTACAGCGGCCTCTTGCCTACCGGCCTCTGCCTACAGCGGCCTCTTGCCTACCGGCCTCTTGCCTACAGCGGCCTCTTGCCTACAGCGGCCTCTGCCTACCGGCCTCTGCCTACAGCGGCCCTGCCTACCGGCCTCTGCCTACAGCGGCCTCTTGCCTACCGGCCTCTGCCTACAGCGGCCTCTTGCCTACACCGGCCTCTTGCCTACAGCGGCGGCCTCTTGCCTACAGCGGCCTCTGCCTACAGCGGCCTCTTGCCTGCCTACCAGCGGCCTTGCCTACAGCGGCCTCTGCCCTCAGCGGCCTCTTGCCTACAGCGGCCTCCTCTACAGCGGCTCCTACAGCGGCCTCTGCCTACAGCGGCCTCTTGCCCACACCGGCCTCTGCCTACAGCGGCCTCTGCCTACCGGCCTCTGCTCACCGGCCTCTTGCCTACAGCGGCCTCCTGCCTGCAGCGGCCTCTGCCTACAGCGGCCCTGCCTACAGCGGCCTCTGCCTACAGCGGCCTCTTGCCTACAGCGGCCTCTTGCCTACCGGCCTCTGCCTACAGCGGCCTCTTGCCTACACCGGCCTCTTGCCTACAGCGGCCTCTGCCTGCCAGCGGCCTCTGCCTACAGCGGCCTCTGCCTACAGCGGCCTCTTGCCTACCGGCCTCTGCCTACAGCGGCCTCTTGCCTACAGCGGCCTCTTGCCTACAGCGGCCTCTTGCCTACAGCGGCCTCTGCCTACAGCGGCCTCTGCCTACAGCGGCCTCTTGCCTGCAGCGCCTCTTGCCTCTCTGCCTACAGCGGCCTCTGCCTACAGCGGCCTCTTGCCTACCGGCCTCTTGCCTACAGCGGCTCTTGCCTGCCACCGGCCTCTGCCTACAGCGGCCTCTTGCCTACAGCGGCCTCTGCCTACAGCGGCCTCTTGCCTACAGCGGCCTCTCTGCCTACAGCGGCCTCTGCCTGCAGCGGCCTCTTGCCTGCACCGGCCTCTTGCCTACAGCGGCCTCTTGCCTACAGCGGCCTCTGCCTACAGCGGCCTCTGCCTACCGGCCTCTACAGCGGCCTCTGCCTACAGCGGCCTCTGCCTACAGCGGCCTCTTGCCCACCGGCCTCTGCCTACAGCGGCCTCTGCCTACAGCGGCCTCTGCCTACGGCGGCCTCTGCCTACAGCGGCCTCTTGCCTACAGCGGCCTCTGCCTACAGCGGCCTCTTGCCTACAGCGGCCTCTTGCCTACAGCGGCCTCTTGCCAACAGCGGCCTCTTGCCTACAGCGGCCTCTGCCTACAGCGGCCTCTTTGCCTGCCTACAGCGGCCTCTTGCCTACAGCGGCCTCTTGCCTACCGGCCTCTTGCCTACAGCGGCCTCTGCCTACAGCGGCCTCTTGCCTGCAGCGGCCTCTCTGCCTACAGCGGCCTCTGCCTACAGCGGCCTCTTGCCTGCTCTGCCTACAGCGGCCTCTTGCCTACAGCGGCCTCTGCCTACAGCGGCCTCTTGCCTACAGCGGCCTCTGCCTGCAGCGGCCTCTTGCCTGCAGCGGCCTCTGCCTACAGCGGCCTCTTGCCTGCAGCGGCCTCTTGCCTACCGGCCTCTGCCTACAGCGGCCTCCTGCAGCGGCCTCTGCCTACAGCGGCCTCTGCCTACAGCGGCCTCTGCCTGCTCTGCCTACAGCGGCCCTCTTGCCTACAGCGGCCTCTGCCTGCAGCGGCCTCTGCCCACCAGCCTCTGCCTACAGCGGCCTCTTGCCTACCGGCCTTTGCCTGCGGCGGCCTCTTGCCTACAGCGGCCTCTGCCTACAGCGGCCTCTTGCCTGCAGCGGCCTCTTGCCTGCAGCGGCCTCTTGCCTGCAGCAGCCTCTTGCCTACCGGCCTCTGCCTACAGCGGCCTCTGCCTACAGCGGCCTCTGCCTACCGGCCTCTTACCTACAGCGGCCTCTTGCCTGCAGCGGCCTCCTGCCTACAGCAACCTCTGCCTGCAGCAGCCTCTGCCTACAGCGGCCTCTTGCCTACAGCGGCCTCTTGCCTACAGCGGCCTCTGCCTACAGCGGCCTCTTGCCTACAGCGGCCTCTTGCCTGCAGCGGCCTCTTGCCTACCGGCCTCTGCCTACAGCGGCCTCTTGCCTACACCGGCCTCTGCCTCACAGCGGCCTCTGCCTACGGCGGCCTCTTGCCTACCGGCCTCTGCCACAGCGGCCTCTTGCCAGCAGCGGCCTCTCTGCCTACAGCGGCCTCTTGCCTACAGCGGCCTCTTGCCTACAGCGGCCTCTGCCTGCAGCGGCCTCTTGCGGCCTCTGCCTACAGCGGCCTCTTGCCTACCGGCCTCTGCCTACAGCGGCCTCTTGCCCGGCCTCTTGCCTGCAGCGGCTGCCAGCGACCCCTCTGCCTACAGCGGCCTCTGCCTACAGCGGCCTCTGCCTACCGGCCTCTGCCTGCAGCGGCCTCTGCCTGCAGCGGCCTCTTGCCTACCGGCCTCTGCCTACAGCGGCCTCTGCCTACAGCGGCCTCTTGCCTACCGGCCTCTGCCTACAGCGGCCTCTGCCTACAGCGGCCTCTGCCTACAGCGGCCTCTGCCTACAGCGGCCTCTGCCTACAGCGGCCTCTGCCTACAGCGGCCCTTGCGTACCGGCCCTGCCTGCCCTGCCTACAGCGGCCTCTGCCTGCAGCGGCCTCTGCCTGCAGCGGCCTCTTGCCTGCAGCGGCCTCTGCCTACAGCGGCTTGCCTGCAGCGGCCTCTTGCCTGCAGCGGCCTCTGCCTACAGCGGCCTCTTGCCTACAGCGGCCTCTGCCTACAGCGGCCTCTTGCCTGCAGCGGCCTCTTGCCTACAGCAACCTCTTGCCTACCGGCCTCTTGCCTACCGGCCTCTTGCCTGCAGCGGCCTCTTACCCACAGCGGCCTCTTGCCTGCAGCGGCCTCTGCCTGCAGCGGCCTCTTGCCTACCGGCCTCTGCCTACAGCGGCCTCTTGGCTACAGCGGCCTCTGCCTACGGCGGCCTCTTGCCTACGGCGGCCTCTTGCCTACGGCGGCCTCTGCCTACCGGCCTCTGCCTACAGCGGCCTCTTGCCTACAGCGGCCTCTTGCCTACCGGCCTCTGCCTACAGCGGCCTCTGTCACAGCGGCTCTGCCTGCAGCGGCCTCTGCCTACAGCGGCCTCTTACCTACCGGCCTCTGCCTACAGCGGCCTCTTGCCTGCAGCGGC
Source organism: Picus viridis (assembly GCA_033816785.1). Taxonomy (NCBI): domain Eukaryota; kingdom Metazoa; phylum Chordata; class Aves; order Piciformes; family Picidae; genus Picus; species Picus viridis. Next base: position 2,529,936 of record CM066568.1, read on the forward strand.
CTCTTGCCTACCGGCCTCTGCCTACAGCGGCCTCTGCCTACCGGCCTCTGCCTACAGCGGCCCTCTTGCCTACAGCGGCCTCTGCCTGCAGCGGCCTCTTGCCTGCAGCGGCCTCTGCCTACAGCGGCCTCTTGCCTACCGGCCTCTTGCCCACAGCGGCCTCTGCCTACAGCGGCCTCTGCCTACAGCGGCCTCTGCCTACAGCGGCCTCTGCCTACAGCGGCCTCTTGCCACACCGGCCTCTGCCTACAGCGGCCTCTGCCTACAGCGGCCTCTGCCTACAGCGGCCTCTGCCTACAGCGGCCTCTTGCCTACCGGCCTCTGCCTACAGCGGCCTCTTGCCTACCGGCCTCTGCCACAGCGGCCTCTGCCTACCGGCCTCTGCCCACAGCGGCCTCTTGCCTACAGCGGCCTCTGCCTACACCGGCCTCTGCCTACAGCGGCCTCTACCGGCCTCTGCCTACAGCGGCCTCTGCCTACCGGCCTCTGCACAGCGGCCTCCTCTGCCTACAGCGGCCTCTTGCCTACAGCGGCCTCTGCCTACAGCGGCCTCTTGCCTACAGCGGCCTCTTGCCTACCGGCCTCTGCCTACAGCGCCTCTGCCTACAGCGGCCTCTGCCTACAGCGGGCCTCTGCCTACAGCGGCCTCTGCCTACAGCGGCCTCTGCCCACAGCGGCCTCTGCCTACAGCGGCCTCTGCCTACCGGCGGCCGGCCTCTTGCCCACAGCGGCCTCTTGCCTACCGGCCTCAGCGGCCTCTTGCCTACAGCGGCCTCTGCCTACCGGCCTCTGCCTACAGCGGCCTCTTGCCTACAGCGGCCTCTGCCTACAGCGGCCTCTTGCCTACAGCGGCCTCTTGCCTACCGGCCTCTTGCCTACAGCGGCCTCTGCCTACAGCGGCCTCTGCCTACAGCGGCCTCTTGCCTACCGGCCTCTGCCTACAGCGGCCTCTGCCTACAGCGGCCTCTGCCTGCACCGGCCTCTGCCTACAGCGGCCTCTTGCCTACCGGCCTCTGCCTACAGCGGCCTCTTGCCTACAGGCCTCTGCCTACAGCGGCCTCTGCCTACAGCGGCCTCTTGCCTACCGGCCTCTGCCTACAGCGGCCTCTGCCTACAGCGGCCTCTGCCCACAGCGGCCTCTGCCTACAGCGGCCTCTGCCTACAGCGGCCTCTTGCCTACAGCGGCCTCTTGCCTACCGGCCTCTGCCTACAGCGGCCTCTGCCACCGGCCTCTGCCTACAGCGGCCTCTGCCTACAGCGGCCTCTGCCTACAGCGGCCTCTGCCTACCGGCCTCTGCCACAGCGGCCCTGCCAACAGCGGCCTCTGCCTACCGGCCTCTGCCTACAGCGGCCTCTGCCCAGCGGCCTCTGCCTACAGCGGCCTCTGCCTACAGCAGCCTCTGCCTGCCTCTGCCTACAGCGGCCTACTCTGCAGCGGCCTCTCTGCCTACAGCGGCCTCTTGCCTGCAGCGGCCTCTTGCCTGCAGCGGCCTTCTGCCTACCGGCCTCTGCCTACAGCGGCCTCTTGCCTTGCCTCTTGCCTACAGGCCTCTGCCTGCAGCGGCCTCTGCCTACAGCGGCCTCTTGCCTGCAGCGGCCTCTTGCCTACCGGCCTCTGCCACAGCAGCGGCCTCTCTGCCTACAGCGGCCTCTGCCTACAGCGGCCTCTACCTGCCGGCGTCTGCCTACAGCGGCCTCTTGCCTACAGCGGCCTCTGCCTACAGCGGCCTCTGCCTGCCAGCGGCCTCTGCCTACAGCGGCCTCTCTGCCTACAGCGGCCTCTGCCTACCGGCCTCTGCCTACAGCGGCCTCTTGCCTACAGCGGCCTCTTGCCTACAGCGCCTCTGCCTCTGCCTACAGCGGCCTCTTGCCTGCCTCTGCCTACAGCGGCCTCTGCAGCGGCCTTGCCTGCAGCGGCCTCTCTGCCTGCAGCGGCCTCTTGCCTACAGCGGCCTCTTGCCTGCAGCGGCCTCTTGCCTGCAGCGGCCTCTGCCTACAGCGGCCTCTGCCTACCGGCCTCTGCCTACAGCGGCCTCTTGCCTGCAGCGGCCTCTTGCCTGCAGCGGCCTCTGCCTACCGGCCTCTGCCTACAGCGGCCCTTGCCTACCGGCCTCTGCCTACAGCGGCCTCTGCCTACAGCGGCCTCTGCCTACAGCGGCCTCTGCCTACCGGCCTCTGCCTACAGCGGCCTCTGCCTACAGCGGCCTCTTGCCTACCGGCCTCTGCCTACAGCGGCCTCTTGCCACCGGCCTCTTCCTACAGCGGCTCTGCCTACCGGCCTTGCCTGCAGCGGCCTCTTGCCTACCGGCCTCTGCCTACAGCGGCCTCTGCCTGCAGCGGCCTCTTGCCTGCAGCGGCCTCTGCCTACCGGCCTCTGCCTACAGCGGCCTCTTGCCTACAGCGGCCTCTTGCCTACAGCGGCCTCTTGCCTACAGCGGCCTCTTGCCTGCAGCGGCCTCCTGCCTACAGCGACCTCTTGCCTACAGCGGCCTCTGCCTACCGGCCTCTTGCCTACCGGCCTCTGCCTGCAGCGGCCTCTTGCCTACAGCGGCCTCTTGCCTGCAGCGGCCTCTGCCTGCAGCGGCCTCTTGCCTACCGGCCTCTGCCTACAGCGGCCTCTGCCTACAGCGGCCTCGCCTACGGCGGCCTCTTGCCTACAGCGGCCTCTTGCCTACAGCGGCCTGCCCACGGCGGCCTCTGCCTACAGCGGCCTCTTGCCTACAGCGGCCTCTGCCTACAGCGGCCTCTTGCCTACAGCGGCCTCTGCCTGCAGCGGCCTCTACAACACCGGCCTCTTGCCTACAGCGGGCTCTTGCCTACCGACCTCTGCCTACAGCGGCCTCTTGCCTACCGTCCTCTGCCTACAGCGTCCTCTGCCTGCAGCGGCCTCTTGCCTACAGCGGCCTCTTGCCTGCAGCGGCCTCTTGCCTGCAGCGGCCTCTTGCCTACCGGCCTCTGCCTACAGCGGCCTCTGCCTGCCTACCGGCCTCTGCCTACAGCGGCCTCTGCCTGCAGCGGCCTCTGCCTACAGCGGCCTCTGCCTACCGGCCTCTAGCCTACAGCGGCCTCTTGCCTACCGACCTCTGCCTACAGCGGCCTCTCTGCCTACCGGCCTCTGCCTACAGCGGCCTCTTGCCTACAGCGGCCTCTTGCCTCACAGCGGCCTCTGCCTGCAGCGGCCTCTTGCCTGCAGCGGCCTCTTGCCTACCGGCCTCTGCCTACAGCGGCCTCTTGCCTACTGGCCTCTGCCTACAGCAGCCTCTTGCCTACTGGCCTCTTTGCCCACAGCGGCCTCTGCCTGCAGCGGCCTCTTGCCTGCAGCGGCCTCTTGCCTACCGGCCTTCTGCCTACAGCGGCCTCTGCCTACAGCGGCCTCCTGCCACTGGCCTCTTGCCTGCAGCGGCCTCTGCCTGCAGCGGCCTCTGCCTGCAGCGGCCTCTGCCTACAGCGGCCTCTTGCTGCCTACCGGCCTCTGCCTACAGCGGCCTCTCTGCCAACAGCGGCCTCTGCCTGCAGCGGCCTCTGCCTACAGCGGCCTCTTGCCTGCAGCGGCCTCTGCCTACAGCGGCCTCTTGCCTACGGCGGCCTCTGCCTACGGCGGCCTCTGCCTACCGGCCTCTGCCTACAGCGGCCTCTTGCCAACAGCGGCCTCTTGCCTGCAGCGGCCTCTTGCCTGCAGCGGGCGGCCTCTGCCTACAGCGGCCTCTTGCCTGCCAGCGGCCTCTTGCCTGCAGCGGCCCTCTGCCTACAGCGGCCTCTTGCCTACCAGCCTACAGCGGCCTCTTGCCTGCAGCGGCCTCTGCCTGCAGCGGCCTCTTGCCTGCAGCGGCCTCTTGCCAACAGCAGCCTCTGCCTGCAGCGGCCTCTTCTGCCTACAGCGGCCTCTTGCCTACAGCGCCTCTTGCCTGCAGCGGCCTCTTGGCCTCTGCCACAGCGGCCTGCCTGCAGCGGCCTCTTGCCTACAGCAGCCTCTTGCCTACAGCGGCCTCTGCCTACAGCGGCCTCTGCCTACAGCAGCCTCTGCCTGCAGCAGCCTCTTGCCTACAGCGGCCTCTTGCCAACAGCGGCCTCTGCCTGCAGCGGCCTCTTGCCTACAGGCCTCTTGCCCACAGCGGCCCCTCTGCCTACCGGCCTCCCACAGCGGCCTCTTGCCAACAGCGGCCTCTTGCCTACCGGCCCTGCCACAGCGGCCTCTGCCTGCAGCGGCCTCTTGCCTACAGCGGCCTCTGCCTGCAGCCTCTGCCCACCGGCCTCTTGCCTGCAGCGGCCTCTTGCCCACCGGCGGCCTTGCCCCACAGGCCTCTTGCCTGCAGCGGCCTCTTGTCTGCAGCGGCCTCTTGCCTACAGCGGCCTCTGCCTACAGAGGCCTCTTGCCTACCGGCCTCTGCCTACAGCGGCCTCTGCCTACAGCGGCCTCTGCCTACAGCGGCCTCTGCCTACAGCGGCCTCTGCCGACAGCGGCCTCTGCCTACAGCGGCCTCTTGCCTACCGGCCTCTGCCTACAGCGGCCTTCTGCCCACCGGCCTCTGCCTGCAGCGGCCTCTTGCCCTGCAGCGGCCTCCTGCCTACAGCGCCTCTGCCTGCAGCGGCCTCCTGCCTGCAGCGGCCTCTGCCTACCGGCCTCTGCCTACAGCGGCCTCTGCCTCTGCCAGCGGCCTCTGCCTGCAGCGGCCTCCCGGCCTACAGCAACCTCTTGCCTGCAGCGGCCTCTGCCTACCGGCCTCTTGCCTACAGGGCCTCTTGCCTGCAGCGGCCTTCACCCACAGCGGCCTCTTGCCTGCAGCGGCCTCCTACCTACCGGCGTCTGCCTACAGTGGCCTCTTGGCTACAGCGACCTCTGCCTACGGCGGCCTCTGCTGCCACCGGCGGCCTCTGCCTACCGGCCTCTGCCTACAGCGGCCTCTGCCTACAGCGGCCTCTTGCCTACAGCGGCCTCTGCCTACAGCGGCCTCTTGCCTACAGCCTCTCCACCGGCCTCTGCCTGCAGCGGCCTCTTGCCTACCGGCCTCTGCCTACAGCGGCCTCTTACCTACCGGGCCTCTGCCTACAGCGGCCTCTGCCTGGCAGCGGCCTCCTGCCTGCAGCGGCCTCGGCCTCTGCCTACAGCGGCCTCTGCCTACCGGCCTCCTGCCCACAGCGGCTCTCTGCCTGCAGCGGCCTCTTGCCTACAGCGGCCTCTCTGCCTACCGGCCTCTGCCTACAGCGGCCTCTTCTGCTCACATGCCCTGCCTACAGCGGCCCTGCCTACAGCGGCCTCTGCCACAGCGGCCTCTTGCCAACAGCGGCTCTCTGCCCAGCGGCCTTCTTGCCTACCGGCCTCTGCCCAGCGGCCTTCTGCCTACCGGCCTCTGCACAGCGGCCTTCTGCCTACAGCGGCCTCTTGCCTACCGGCCTCTGCAGCCTACACCGGCCCGGCCACAGCGGCGGCCTCTGCCACAGCGGCCTCTGCCTACAGCGGCCTCTGCCTACAGCGGCCTCTGCCTACCGGCCTCTGCCTACAGCGGCCTCTGCTACAGCGGCCTCTGCAGCGGCCTCTGCCCACCGGCCTCTGCCTACAGCGGCCTCTGCCTACCGGCCTCTTGCCCACAGCGGCCTCTGCCTACAGCGGCCTCTGCCTGCAGCGGCCTCTGCCCCTACAGCGGCCTCTGCCTACAGCGGCCTCTGCCTACCGGCCTCTGCCTACAGCGGCCTCTCCCACCGGCCTCTGCCTACAGCGGCCTCTTGCCTACACCGGCCTCTGCCTACAGCGGCCTCTGCCTGCAGCGGCCTCTTGCCTACCGGCCTCTGCCTACAGCGGCCTGCAGCGGCCTTGCCTACAGCGGCCTCTTGCCTGCAGCGGCCTCTGCCTGCAGCGGCCTCTGCCTACAGTGGCCCTGCCTACAGCGGCCTCTTGCCTGCAGCGGCCTCTCTGCCTACCGGCCTCTGCCTACAGCGGCCCTTGCCTACCGGCTCTGTCTACAGCGGCCTCTGCCTACAGCGGCCTCTGCCTACAGCGGCCTCTGCCTACAGCGGCCTCTGCCTACAGGCTCTCTGCCTACAGCGGCCTCTGCCTACCGGCCTCTGCCTACAGCGGCCTCTGCCTACCGGCCTCTGCCTACAGCGGCCTCTGCCTACCGGCCTTTGCCTGCAGCGGCCTCTGCCCACAGCGGCCTCTGCCTACAGCGGCCTCTTGCCTACAGCGGCCTCTGCCTACAGCGGCGCCTCTGCCTGCAGCGGCCTCTGCCTACCGGCCTCTGCCTACAGCGGCCTCTTGCCCTACAGCGGCCTCTGCCACAGCGGCCTCTTGCCTCACAGCGGCCCTCTTGCCTACCGGCCTCTGCCCACAGCGGCCTCTTGCCTGCAGCGGCCTCTGCCCACACCAACCCTCTGCCTGCAGCGGCCTCTTGCCTGCAGCGGCTCTTTGCCCACCGGCCTCTGCCCACAGCGGCCTCTTGCCTACAGCGGCCTCTGCCTACAGCGGCCTCTGCTACACCGGCCTTGCCTACGGCGGCCTCTTGCCCACCGGCCCCTGCCCACAGCGGCCTCTGCCTACAGCGGCCTCTGCCAGCGGCTCTGCTGCACAGCGGCCCTCTGCCCCAGCGGCCTCTGCCTGCAGCGCCTCTGCCTACAGCGGCCTCTGCCTACCGGCCTCTTGCCGCACAGCGGCCTTCTTGCCTGCAGCGGCCTCTTGCCTACAGCGGCCTCTGCCCACAGCGGCCTCTTGCCCTGCCGGCTCCTGCCTACAGCGGCCTCTTGCCTGCAGCGGCCTCCTGCCTGCAGCGGCCTCTTGCCTACAGCGGCCTCTGCCTACAGCGGCTCTTGCCTACAGCGGCCTCTTGCCCACAGCGGCCTCTGCCTACAGCGGCCTCTGCCTGCAGCGCTCTTGCCTACAGCGGCCCTCTTACCGGCCTCTTGCCTACAGCGGCCTCTGCCCACAGCGGCCTCTGCCTACAGCGGCTTCTGCCTCAGGGCCCTGCCTACAGCGGCCTCTTGCCTACAGCGGCCTCTGCCCACCGGCCTCTGCCTACAGCGGCCTTGCCTACCGTTGCAGCGGCCTCTTGCCTACCGGCCTCTGCCTACAGCGGCCTCTGCCTAGCGGCCTCTTGCCTACCGGCCTCTTGCCCAGCGTCTCTGCCTACAGCGGCCTCTTGCCTACAGCGGCCTTCACCTACACCGGCCTCTGCCTGCAGCGGCCTCTTGCCTACAGCGGCCTCTGCCTGCAGCGGCCTCTGCCTACCGGCCTCAGCCTACAGCGGCCTCTTGCAAGGCCTGCCCACAGCGGCCTCTGCCTACAGCGGCCTGCCCACAGCGGCCTCTGCCTACAGCGGCCTCTTGCCTACCGGCCTCTGCCCAGCGGCCTCTTGCCTACCGGCCTCTGCCTCACAGCGGCCTCTGCCTCCACCAGCCTCCTGCCTACAGCGGCCTCTGCCTACCGGCTCTTGCCTGCAGCGGCCTCTTGCCTACAGCGGCCTCTTGCCTACCGGCCTCTGCCCACAGCGGCCTCTCTTGCCTACAGCTGCCCGGGCAGCGGCCTCTGCCTCAGCGGCCTCCTTGCCCCACCGGGCCTCTTGCCTACAGCGGCCTCTGCCTACAGCGGCCCTCTGCCTACAGCGCCTCTTGCCTGCAGCGGCTCTTTGCCTACCAACCTCTTGCCTACAGCGGCCTTCTGCCTACAGCGGCCTCTTCTGCCTCCAGCGGCTCTGCCTCACCGGCCTCTGCCTACAGCGCGCCTTCTGCCTACAGCGGCTCCCTTGGCTCACAGCTCTGCCTACCGGCCTCTGCCTACAGCGCCCTGGCCCACAGCGGCCTCTGCCTACAGCGGCCTCTTGCCCACAGCGGCCTCTTGCTCAGCGGTTCTTGCCTACCGGCCTCTGCCTACAGCGGCCTTCTTGCCTACCGGCCTCTGCCTACAGCGCTCTTGCCTACCGGCCTTTGCCTACAGCGTCTCTGGCCTACAGCGGCCTCTTGCCTACCGGCCTCTGCCTGCAGCGGCCTTCTGCCTACCGGCCTCTGCCTACAGCGGCCTCTGCCTACCGGCCTCCTTGCCTACAGCGCCTAGGCAAGAGGCCGCTGCAGGCAAGAGGCTGCTTGGGGACAAGAGGTGACAGGCTGCTGGCAGAGGCCGGTAGGGCAAGAGGCCGGCTGCAGGCAAGAGGCCGGCCGTAGCAAGAGGCCGGCTGCAGGCAAGAGGCCGCTGCAGGCAAGAGGCCGCTGCAGGCAGAGGCCGGTAGGCAAGAGGCCGCTGTAGGCAGGAGGCCGGTAGGCAAGAGGCCGCCGGTAGGCAAGAGGCCGCTGTAGGCAGAGGCCGGTAGGGCAAGAGGCCGGCTGTAGGCGAGAGGCCGCTGTAGGCAGAGGCCGGTAGGCAAGAGGCCGCTGTAGGCAAGAGGCCGCTGCAGGCAAGAGGCCGCTGCAGGCAAGAGGCCGCTGTAGGCAAGAGGCCGCTGTAGGCACGGTAGGCAAGAGGCCGCTGCAGGCAAGAGGCCGCTGTAGGCAAGAGGCCGCTGTAGGCAAGAGGCCGCTGCTGGCAAGAGGCCGCTGTAGGCAGAGGCCGGTAGGGCAAGAGGCCGCTGCAGGCAAGAGGCCGCTGTAGGCAAGAGGCCGCTGCAGGCAAGAGGCCGCGGTAGGCAAGAGGTCAGCAGGGCAAGAGGCCGCTGTAGGCAAGAGGCCGCTGCAGGCAAGAGGCCGCTGCGGTGGCAAGAGGCCGCTAGGCAAGAGGCCGCCGCAGGCAAGAGGCCGCTGCAGGCAAGAGGCCGCTGCAGGCAAGAGGCCGCAGGGCAAGAGGCCGCCAGTAGGCAAGAGGCCGGTAGGCAAGAGGCCGCTGCAGGCAGAGAGGCCGGCGTAGGCAAGAGGCCGGGCGGAGGCCAGAAGAGGCCGGCTGCAGGCAAGAGGCCGGCTGGCAGCAAGAGGCCGCTGCAGGCAAGAGGCCGCGTAGGCAAGAGGCCGTCAGGTAGGGGGCACGCAGTGAGGCCGAGGCGATGAGGCCGCTGTAGGCAGAGGCCGCTGTAGGGCAAGAGGCCGCCGGCAGGCAAGAGGCCGTGTGCCGAGGTGCAAGAGGCCGTGCAGGCAAGAGGCTGCGCAGGCAAGAGGCCGCCTGCAGGCAAGAGGCCGCGGTAGGCAAGAGGCCGCGCAGGCAAGAGGCCGCTGTAGGGCAAGAGGTCGCGTAGGCAAGAGGCCAGCTGCAGGCAAGAGGCCGCTGTAGGCAGAGGCCGGTAGGCAAGAGGCCGCTGCAGGCAAGAGGCCGCGTAGGCAAGAGGCCGCTGCAGGCAAGAGGCCTGCAGGGCAAGAGGCCGCTGTAGGCAAGAGGCCGCTGTAGGCAGAGGCCGCGCAGGCAAGAGGCCGCCGTAGGCAAGAGGTCAGGCAGGCCGCTGTAGGCAAGAGGGCCGCTGCAGGCAAGAGGCCGCTGTAGGCAAGAGGCCGCTGTAGGCAAGAGGCCGCTGCAGGCAAGAGGCCGCTGTAGGCAGAGGCCGCGCAGGCAAGAGGCCGCTGCAGGCAAGAGGCCGCTGTAGGCAAGAGGCCGCTTGTAGGCAGAGGCCGCTGCAGGCAAGAGGCCGCTGTAGGCAGAGGCCGTAGGCAAGAGGCCGGCTGTAGGCAAGAGGCCGCTGAGGCAAGAGGCCGCCGTGGCAAGAGGCCGCGGTAGGCAGAGGCCGCGTAGGCAAGAGGCCGCCGGTGAGGCATAGAGGCCGCTGTAGGCAAGAGGCCGCTGTAGGCAAGAGGCCGCTGTAGGCAAGAGGCCGTCAGAGCAAGAGGCTGCGGCAGGCAAGAGGCCGCTGTAGGCAAGAGGCCGCTGTAGGCAAGAGGCCGCTGTAGGCAGAGGCCGCTGGGCAGGGCAAGAGGCCGTCGCAGGCAAGAGGCGCTCAGGCAAGAGGCCGCTGTAGGCAAGAGGCCGCTGTAGGCAGGAGGCCGCTGTAGGCAAGAGGCCGCTGCAGGCAAGAGGCCGCTGTAGGCAAGAGGCCGGTGCAGGCAAGAGGCCGCTGCAGGCAAGAGGCCGGCAGGCAAGAGGCCGCTGTGCAGGCAAGAGGCCGCTTGCAGTGGAGAGGCCGCGCAGGCAAGAGGCCGCTGTAGGCAAGAGGCCGCTGCAGGCAAGAGGTCGCTGTAGGCAAGAGGCCGCTGTAGGGAGAGGCCGCGTAGGCAAGAGGCCGCCGTAGGCAAGAGGCCGCTGCAGGCAAGAGGCCGCCGCAGGCAACATGAGGCCGCTGTAGGCAAGAGGCCGCTGTAGGGCAAGAGGCCGCTGCAGGCAGAGGCCGCCGCAGGGCAAGAGGCCGCCGCAGTGGCGAGCAGGCCGTTGCAGGCAGAGGCCGGTAGGGCAAGAGGCCGCCGTAGGCAAGAGGCCGGCACGGTAGGCAAGAGGCCGCCGCAGGCAAGAGGCCGCTGTAGGCAAGAGGCCGCGGTAGCGGAGTCGCTGGTAGGCAGAGGCCGCCAGGCAAGAGGCCGCTGCAGGCAAGAGGCCGCGCAGGCAAGAGGCCGCTGCAGGCAAGAGGCGGTAGGCAGAGGCCGGTAGGCAAGAGGCCGCTGCAGGCAAGAGGCCCGGCAGGCAAGAGGCCGCGAGGCAAGAGGCCGCTGTAGGCAAGAGGTCGCCGTAGGCAAGAGGCCGCTGTAGGCAGAGGCCGCTGCAGGCAAGAGGTCGCTGTAGGCAGGAGGCCGGCCAGGCAAGAGGCCGCTGCAGGCAAGAGGCCGCGGGTGGCAAGAGGCCGCTGCAGGCAGAGAGGCCGCCGTAGGCAAGAGGTCGCCGCAGGCGTGAGGCCGCTGCAGGCAAGAGGCCGCTGTAGGCAAGAGGCCGGTAGGCAAGAGGCCGCGCAGGCAGAGGCCGGTAGGCAAGAGGCCGCTGCAGGCAAGAGGCCGGCTGCAGGCAAGAGGCCGCTTGTAGGCAGAGAGGCCGCCAGCAGGCAAGAGGCCGCTGTAGGCAAGAGGCCGCTGTAGGGCAAGAGGCCGCCGTAGGCAAGAGCGCTCAGTGGCAAGAGGCCGGTAGGCAGAGGCCGCTGCAGGCAAGAGGCCGCGTAGGCAAGAGGCCGGCGAGGCAAGAGGCCGCTGCAGGCAAGAGGCCGCTGCAGGCAAGAGGCCGCTGCAGGCAAGAGGCCGCTGTAGGCAAGAGGCCGCGTAGGCAAGAGGCCGCTGCAGGCAAGAGGCCTGTAGGCAAGAGGCCGCTGCAGGCAAGAGGCCGCTGTAGGCAAGAGGCCGCCGTAGGCAAGAGGCCGCTGCAGGCAAGAGGCCGCTTGTAGGCAAGAGGCCGCTGTAGGCAAGAGGCCGCTGCAGGCAGAGGGCTGCTGTTGGCAAGAGGCCGCTGCAGGCAAGAGGCCGCCGAGGCAGATGAGGCCGCTGTAGGCAAGAGGCCGCTGTAGGCAAGAGGCCGGTAGGTGCAGGGCAGAGGCCGGCAGGCAAGAGGCGCCGCTGCAGGCAAGAGGCCGCTGTAGGCAAGAGGCCGCTGCAGGCAGAGGCCGCGTAGGCAAGAGGCCGCAGGCAAGAGGCCGCTGCAGGCAAGAGGCCGCTGCACGGCAGGCAAGAGGCCGCTGTAGGCAAGAGGCCGCTGCAGGCAAGAGGCCGCCGTAGGCAAGAGGCCGCCGTAGGCAAGAGGCCGCCGTGAGGCGGTAAGAGGCCGCTGCAGGCAAGAGGCCGCAGGCAAGAGGCCGCTGCAGGCAAGAGGCGCGAGGCTCGCTAGGCAAGAGGCCGCTCAGGCAAGAGCCGCCGGAGGCAAGAGGCCGCCGCAGGCAAGAGGCCGCTGCAGGCAAGAGGCCGCTGTAGGCAAGAGGCCGCTGCAGGCAAGAGGCCGCTGTAGGCAAGAGGCCGCTGTAGGCAGAGGCCGCTGTAGGCAAGAGGCCGGTAGGCAAGAGGCCGCTGCAGGCAAGAGGCCGCTGCAGGCAAGAGGCCGCCGTAGGCAAGAGGCCGCTGTAGGCAAGAGGCCGCGTAGGCAGAGGCCGCTGTAGGCAGAGGCCGGTAGGCAAGAGGCCGCTGCAGGCAAGAGGCCGCTGCAGGCAAGAGGCCGCTGCGAGGTGCAGAGAGGCCGCTGTAGGCAAGAGGCCGCTGCAGGCAAGAGGCCGCTGTAGGCAGAGGCCGGTAGGCAAGAGGCCGCTGTAGGCAGAGGCCGGTAGGCAAGAGGCCGCTGTAGGCAAGAGGCCGCTGTAGGCAGAGGCCGCTGTAGGCAGAGGCCGCTGCAGGCAAGAGGCCGCTGTAGGCAGAGGCCGGTAGGCAAGAGGCCGCTGTAGGCAGAGGCCGGTAGGCAAGAGGCCGCTGCAGGCAAGAGGCCGCTGTAGGCAAGAGGCCGCTGTAGGCAAGAGGCCGCTGCAGGCAAGAGGCCGCTGTAGGCAAGAGGCCGGTAGGCAAGAGGCCGCTGTAGGCAGAGGTCGGTAGGCAAGAGGCCGCTGTAGGCAAGAGGCCGGTGAGGCAAGAGGCCGCCAGAGGTGGCAGGCAAGAGGCCGCTGTAGGCAAGAGGCCGCTGTAGGCAAGAGGCCGCCGTAGGCAAGAGGCCGCGTAGGCAAGAGGCCGCCGTAGGCAAGAGGCCGCCGTAGGCAAGAGGCCACCGTAGGCAAGAGGCCGCCGTAGGCAGAGGCCGCTGTAGGCAGAGGCCGCTGTAGGCAGACGCCGGTAGGCAAGAGGCCGCTGCAGGCAAGAGGCCGCTGCAGGCAAGAGGCCGCTGTAGGTAAGAGGCCGCTGCAGGCAAGAGGCCGGTAGGCAAGAGGCCGGTAGGCAAGAGGCCGCTGCAGGCAAGAGGTCGCTGTAGGCAGGAGGCCGCTGCAGGCAAGAGGCCGCTGTAGGTAAGAGGCCGCTGTAGGCAAGAGGCCGCTGTAGGCAAGAGGCCGCTGTAGGCAGAGGCCGGTAGGCAAGAGGCCGCTGCAGGCAAGAGACGCTGTAGGCAAGAAGAGGCCGCTGTAGGCAAGAGAGAGGCCGCTGCAGGCAGAAGGCCGCTGCAGGCAAGAGGCTGCTGTTGGCTAAGAGGCCGCTGTAGGCAAGAGGCCGCTGTAGGCAGAAGGCCGCTGCAGGCAGAGGCTGCTGTTGGCAAGAGGCCGCTGCAGGCAAGAGGCCGCTGCAGGCAAGCCGCTGTAGGCAAGAGGCCGCTGCAGGCAGAGGCCGCTGTTGGCAAGGAGCCGCTGTGGGCAGAGGCCGGTAGGCAGAGGGCGCCGGGCAAGAGGCCGCTGTAGGCAGAGGCCGGTAGGCAAGAGGCTGCAGGCAAGAGGCCGCTGCAGGCAGAAGGCCGCTGCAGGCAAGAGGCCGCTGCAGGCAGACGCTGTTGGCAGAGGCCGCTGTAGGCAGAGGCCGGTAGGCAGAGGCTGTCGTAGGCAAGAGGCTGCAGGCGCGCTGTAGGCAAGAGGCCGCTGTAGGCAAGAGGCGGTAGGTAAGAGGCCGCTGTGCTGCAGGCAGAGGCGCTGTAGGCAAGAGGTAGGCAAAGGGCCGGTAGGTAGCCGCCAGGCCCGCCGTGAGCAAGGAGGCCGCAGGCAAGAGGACGCTGTTGGCAGAGGCAAGAGGCCCTGTAGGTAGAGGCCGCTGCAGGCAAGAGGCCGCTGCAGGCAAGAGGCCGCTGTAGGCAGAGGCCGCTGCAGGCAAGGAGGCCGCTGTAGGCAGAGGCCGCTGCAGGCAAGAGGCCGCTGCAGGCAAGAGGTCTGCAGGCAGAGGCCGCTGTAGGCAGAGGCCGGCAGGGCAAGAGGCCGCTAGGCAGGCAAGTGGGCCGCTGTAGGCAGAGGCCGCTGTAGGCAGAGGCCGGTAGGCAGAGGCCGCTGCAGGCAGAGGCCGCTGTAGGCAGAGGCAGCTGTAGGCAGAGGCAGGCAGAGGCCGCTGTTGGCAGAGGCCGCTGTAGGCAAGAGGCCGCTGTAGGCAAGAGGCCGCTGTGAGAAAAGAGGCCGCTGTAGGCAAGAGGCCGGTAGGCAAGAGGCCGCTGTAGGCAAGAGGCCGGTAGGCAAGGGCCGGCAGGCAAGAGGCCCCTGTAGGCAGAGGCCGCTGTGGGCAGAGGCCGCTGTAGGCAGAGGCCGCTGTAGGCAGAAGGCCGCTGCAGGCAAGAGGCCGCTGCAGGCAAGAGGCCGCTGTAGGCAAGAGGCCGCTGTAGGTAAGAGGCCGCTGCAGGCAAGAGGCCGCTGTAGGCAGAGGCCGGTGGGCAAGAGGCTGCTGCAGGCAAGAGGTCGCTGTAGGCGCTGTAGGCAGAGCCGGTAGGCAGGCCGCTGTAGGCAGAGGCCAAGAGGCAGCTGTAGGCAAGAGGCGCTGTTGGCAGAGGCCGCTGTAGGCAGAGGCCGGTAGGCAGAGGCCGCTGTAGGCAGGAGGCCGGTAGGCAGAGGCCGCTGTAGGCAGAGGCCGGTAGGCAGAGCTGCAGGCAGAGGCCGCTGTAGGCAGAAGGGCTGCAGGCAAGAGGCCGCTGCAGGCAGAGGCCGCTGTAGGCAAGAGCCGCTGTAGGCAGAGGCTGCTGTAGGCAAGAGGCCGGTAGGCAGAGGACGCTGTAGGCAAGAGGCCGCTGCAGGCAGGGGACGCTGCAGGGAAGAGGCCGCTGCAGGCAGGGGCCACTGTAGGCAAGGGGCTGCTGTTGGCAGAGTCGCTGTAAGGCAGAGGCCGCGCAGGCAGAGGCCGCTGTGAGGCAGGAGGCCGCTGTAGGCAGAGGCCGGTAGGCAAGAGGCCGCTGTAGGCAAGAGGCCGCTGCAGGCAAGAGGCCGCTGTAGGCAGGCGCTGAGGCTGCTGTTGGCAAGAGGCCGCTGTGCCCGGTAGGCAGAGGCGCTGGGCAGGCAAGAGGCGCTGCGGGCAAGAGGGCTGTAGGCAGGAGGCCGCTGTAGGCAAGAGGCCGCTGTAGGCAGAGGCCGCTGCAGGCAAGAGGCCGCCGGTAGGCAGAGGCCGCTGCAGGCAGAGGCCCCTGCAGGCAAGAGGCCCGCTGCGGGCAGGCAAGAGGCCGCTGTAGGCAAGAGGCCGCTGTGCCAGGCAAGAGGCCACTGCAGGCAGGGAAGGCCGCTGCTAGGCAAGAGGCCGCTGCAGGCAAGAGGGCACTTCGCGCTGTAGGCAGAGGCCGGTAGGCAGTAGGCAAGAGGCCGCTGTAGGCAGAGGTCGGTAGGCAGAGGCCGCTGTGGGAAGAGGCTGGTAGGCAGAGGCCCTGAGGCAAGAGGCCGGTAGGCAGGAGGCCGGTGTAGGCAGGAGCCGCTGCAGGCAGAGGCCGGTAGGCAGAGGCCGCTGCAGGCAGAGGCCGCTGTAGGCAAGCGGCCGCTGTAGGCAGCTGCAGGCAAAGGCCGGTAGGCAAGGAGGCCGCTGTAGGCAAGAGGCCGCTGTAGCCAGAGGCCGGTAGGCAGGAGGCCGCTGTAGGCAGAGAGGCCGCTGTAGGCAGAGGCCGCAGGCAAGAGGCCGCTGTAGGCAGAGGCCGCTGTAGGCAAGAGGCCGCTGCAGGCAGAGGCCGCTGTAGGCAAGAGGCCGCTGTAGGCAGAGGGCTGTAGGAAGAGGCCGCTGTAGGCAGAGGCCGCTGTAGGCCAAGAGGCCGCTGTGCAGGCCGGTAGGCAAAGAGGGCTGCAGGCAGAGGCCCCTGTAGGCAGAGAGGCGCTGCAGGCAAGAGGCCGCTGTAGGCAAGGGCCGCTGTGAGGCAGAGGCCGCTGTAGGCAGAGGCCGCTGCAGGCAAGAGGCCGCTGTAGGCAGAGCCGCTGTAGGCAGAGCTGTAGGCAGAGGTCGGTAGGCCGGTAAGAGGCCGCTGTAGGCAGAGGCCGCTGCAGGCAAGAGGCCGCCGCTGGGTAGAGGCCCGGTAGGCAGGCCGGTGGGAAGAGGTAGGCAAGGGGCCGCTGTAGGCAGAGGCAGCTGAGGCAAGAGGCCGCTGTAGGCAGGCCGCTGTAGGCAAGAGGCCGCTGGGCAGAGGCCGCTGTGGCAAGAGGCCGGTAGGCAGAGGCCGCTGTAGGCAGAGAGGCAGAAGGCCGCTGCAGGCAAGAGGCCGCTGTAGGCAGAGGCCGCTGTAGGCAGAGGCCGGTAGGCAGAGGCCGCTGTAGGCAAGAGGCCGCTGTAGGCAAGAGGCCGCGGTGGGCAAGAGCTGCAGGAAGAGGCCGCTGCAGGCAGAGGCCGCTGTAGGCAAAGAGGTCGCTGTTGGCAGAGGCCGCTGCAGAGGCCGGAGGCAGAGGCCGCTGAGGCAAGAGGCCGCTGTGAACGAGGCCGGTAGGCAAGAGCTGCTGTTGGCAAGAGGCCGGTAGGCAAGAGGCCGCTGCAGGCAAGAGGCCGCTGTAGGCAAGAGGCCGGTAGGCAAGAGGCCGCTGTAGGCAGAGGCCGCTGCAGGCAAGAGGCCGCTGTTGGCAGAGGCCGGTAGGCAAGAGGCCGCCGTAGGAGGGCGCTGAGGCAAGAGGCCGGTAGGCAAGAGGCCGCTGTAGGCAGAGGCCGCTGTAGGCAAGGCCGGAGGCAGAGGCCGCCGTAGGCAGAGGCCGCCGTAGGCAGAGGCCGCTGTAGGCAGAGGCCGGTAGGCAGAGGCCGCTGTAGGCAGAGGCCGCTGTAGGCAGAGGCCGGTAGGCAGGGCAAGAGAGGCCGCTGTAGGCAGAGGCCGCTGTAGGCAAGAGGCCGGTAGGCAAGAGGCCGCTGTAGGCAAGGCCGCTGCAGGCAAGAGGCCGGCAGGCAAGAGGCCGCTGTAGGCAAGAAGGCCGCTGTAGGCAGAGGCCGCTGCAGGCAAGAGGCCGGTAGGCAGAGGCCGCTGCAGGCAGAGGCCGCTGTAGGCAGAGGCCGCTAGGCAAGAGGAGAGGCCGCTGTAGGCAGAGGCCGCTGGGCAAGAGGCCGCTGTGGGCAAAGAGGCCGCTGCAGCAAGAGGCCGCTGCAGGCAGGAGGCCGCTGCAGGCAAGAGGCCGCTGAGGCAGAGGCCGCTGTAGGCAAGAGGCCGCTGCAGGCAGAGGCCGCTGTAGGCAGAGACCGGTAGGCAAGAGGCCGCTGCAGGCAGAGGCCGCTGTAGGCAGAGGCCGCTGCAGGCAAGAGGCTGCTGTTGGCAAGAGGCCGCTGTAGGCAGAGGCCGGTAGGAGAGGCCGCCGTAGGCAGAGGCCGCCGTAGGCAGAGGCTGCTGTTGGCAAGAGGCCGCTGTAGGCAGAGGCCGGTAGGCAAGAGGCCGCCGTAGGCAGAAGAGGCCGCTGTGGGCAAAGAGGCCGCTGCAGGCAAGAGGCCGCTGTAGGGAAGAGGCCGCTGCAGGCAAGAGGCTGCTGTTGGCAAGAGGCCGCTGTAGGCAGAGGCCGGTAGGCAAGAGGCCGCTGTAGGCAGGAGGCCGCTGTGGGCAAGGGCCGCTGCCAGGCAAGAGGCCGGTAGGCAGAGGCCGCTGTAGGCAAGAGGCCGCTGCAGGCAAGAGGCCGCTGTTGGCAAGAGGCCGCTGCAGGCAGAGGCCGGTAGGTAAGAGGCCGCTGCAGGCAAGAGGCCGCTGCAGGCAAGAGGCCGCTGCAGGCAAGAGGCCGCTGTAGGCAAGAGGCCGCTGTAGGCAAGAGGCCGCTTGTAGGCAAGAGGCCGCTGTAGGCAGAGGCCGGTAGGCAAGAGGCCGCTGCAGGCAAGAGGCGCTCCAGGCAAGAGGCCGCTGCAGGCAAGAGGCCGCTCAGGCAAGAGGCCGCTGCAGGCAAGAGGCCGCTGCAGGCAAGAGGCCGCTGTTGGCAAGAGGCCGCTGTAGGCAGAGGCCGGTAGGCAAGAGGCCGCCGTAGGCAAGAGGCTGCCGCAGGCAAGAGGCCGCTGCAGGCAAGAGGCCGCTGTAGGCAAGAGGCTGCTGTAGGCAAGAGGCCGCTGCAGGCAAGAGGCCGGTAGGCAAGAGGCCGCTGTAGGCAGAGGCCGCTGTAGGCAGAGGCCGGTAGGCAAGAGGCCGCTGCAAGGCAAGAGGCCGCTGTAGGCAAGAGGCCGGTAGGCAAGAGGCTGCTGTAGGCAGAGGCCAGGCAAGAGGCCGCTGTAGGCAGAGGCCGGTAGGCAAGAGGCCGCTGCAGGCAGAGGCCGCAAGAGGCCGCTGCAGGCAAGAGGCCGCTGCAGGCAAGAGGCCGCTGTAGGCAGAGGCCGGTAGGCAAGAGGCCGCTGTAGGCAGAGGTCGGTAGGCAAGAGGCCGCTGTGAGCAAGAGGCCGGTAGGGTAAGAGGCCGCTGTAGGCAGAGGCCGCTGCAGGCAAGAGGCCGCTGCAGGCAAGAGGCCGCTGTAGGCAAGAGGCCGGGGTGGTAAGAGGCCGCCGTAGGCAAGAGGCCACCGAGGCAAGAGGCCGCTGTAGGCAGAGACCGCTGTAGGCAGAGGCCGCTGTAGGCAGAGGCCGCTGTAGGCAGACGCCGGTAGGCAAGAGGCCGCTGCAGGCAAGAGGCCGCTGCAGGCAGAGGCCGCTGTAGGTAAGAGGCCGCTGCAGGCAAGAGGCCGGTAGGCAAGAGGCCGCTGCAGGCAAGAGGTCGCTGTAGGCAGGAGGCCGCTGCAGGCAAGAGGCCGCTGTAGGTAAGAGGCCGGTAGGCAAGAGGCCACTGTAGGCAGAGGCGCTGTAGGCAGAGGCCGCTGTAGGCAGAGGCCGGTAGGCAAGAGGCCGCTGCAGGCCAAGAGGCCGCTGCAGGCAAGAGGCCGCTGTAGGCAAGAGGCCGCTGTAGGCAGAGGCCGGTAAGAGGCCGCTGCAGGCAAAGGCCGGTAGGCAAGAGGCCGCTGTAGGAAGAGGCTGGTAGGCAAGAGGCCGCTGTAGGCAGAGGCCGGTAGGCAAGAGGCCGCTGTAGGCAGAGGCCGCTGTAGGCAGAGGCCTGTAGGCAGAGGCCGCAGGCAAGAGGCCGCTGTAGGCAGAGGCCAGGCAAGAGGGCTGTAGACAGAGGCCGCTGTAGGCAAGAGGCCGCTGTAGGCAGAGGCCGGTAGGCAGAGCCGCTGTATGCAGAGGCCGGTGGGCAAGAGGCCCCTGCAGGCAAGAGGCCCTGCGGGCCAGGGGCCGCTGTAGGCAAGAGGCCGCTGCAGGCAAGAGGCCGCTGTAGGCAAGAGGCCGCTGCAGGCAAGAGGCCGCTGTAGGCAGAGGCCGGTGGGCAAGAGGCCGCTGTAGGCAGAGGTCGGTAGGCAAGAGGCCGCTGAAGGCAGAGGCCGGTAGGCAAGAGGCCGCTGCAGGCAAGAGGCCGCTGCAGGCAAGAGGCCGCTAGGCAGAGGCCGGTAGGCAAGAGGCCGCTGCAGGCAAGAGGCCGCTGTAGGCAAGAGGCCGCTGTAGGCAAGAGGCCGCTGTTGGCAAGAGGCCGCTGTAGGCAGAGGCCGGTAGGCAAGAGGCCGCTGTAGGCAGAGGCCGGTAGGCAAGAGGCCGCTGTAGGCAGAGGCCGGTAGGCAAGAGGCCGCTGCAGGCAAGAGGCCGCTGTAGGCAAGAGGCCGCTGTAGGCAGAGGCCGGTAGGCAAGAGGCCGCTGTAGGCAGAGGCCGGTAGGCAAGAGGCCGCTGTAGGCAAGAGGCCGCTAGGTAAGAGGCCGCTGTAGGCAGAGGCCGGTAGGCAAGAGGCCGCTGTAGGCAAGAGGCCACTGTAGGCAAGAGGCTGCTGTTGGCAAGAGGCCGCTGTAGGCAGAGGCCGGTAGGCAAGAGGGCTGTAGGCAAGAGGCCGCTGTAGGCAGAGGCCGGTAGGCAAGAGGCTGCTGTAGGCAGAGGCCGCTGCAGGCAAGAGGCCGCTGCAGGCAAGAGGCCGCTGCAGGCAAGAGGCAGGCGCTGTAGGCAGGCAGAGGCCGCTGCAGGCAAGAGGCTGCTGTTGGCAAGAGGCCGCTGTAGGCAGAGGCCGGTAGGCAAGAGGACGCCGTAGGCAGAGGCCGCTGTAGGCAAGAGGCCGCTGCAGGCAAGAGGCCGGTAGGCAGAGGCCGCTGCAGGCAAGAGGCCGCTGCAGGCAAGAGGCCGGTAGGCAAGAGGCCGCTGTAGGCAGAGGCCGCTGTAGGCAGAGGCCGGTAGGCAAGAGGCCGGTAGGCAGAGGCCGCTGCAGGCAAGAGGCCGCTGCAGGCAAGAGGCCGGTAGGCAAGAGGCCGCTGTAGGCAAGAGGCCGCTGTAGGCAAGAGGCCGCTGCAGGCAAGAGGCCGGTAGGCAAGAGGCCGCTGTAGGCAGAGGCCGCTGTAGGCAAGAGGCGGTAGGCAGAGGCCGCTGTAGGCAAGAGGCCGGTAGGCAGAGGCCGCTGTAGGCAAGAGGCCAGCTAGGCAGAGGCCGCTGTAGGCAGAGGCCGCTGCAGGCAAGAGGCCGCTGCAGGCAGAGGCCGGTAGGCAAGAGGCTGCAGGCAAGAGGCCGCTGTAGGCAGAGGCCGCTGTAGGCAAGAGGCCGCTGTAGGCAAGAGGCCGCTGCAGGCAAGAGGCAAGGCAAGAGGCCGCTGCAGGCAGAGGCCGCTGTAGGCAGAGGCCGGTAGGGCAAGAGGCCGCTGTAGGCAAGAGGCCGCTGTAGGCAGAGGCCGGTAGGCAAGAGGCCGCTGTAGGCAAGAGGCCGCTGCAGGCAAGAGGCTGCTGCAAGAGGCAAGAGGCCGCTGTAGGCAGAGGCCGGTAGGCAAGAGGCCGCTGCAGGCAAGAGGCCGCTGTAGGCAGAGGCCGCTGCAGGCAAGAGGCCGCTGTTGGCAAGAGGCCGCTGTAGGCAGAGGCCGGTAGGCAAGAGGCCGCTGCAGGCAAGAGGCCGCTGCAGGCAAGAGGCCGCTGTAGGCAAGAGGCCGGTAGTGAAGAGGCCGCTGCAGGCAGAGGCCGCTGTAGGCAGAGGCCGCTGCAGGCAAGAGGCCGGTAGGCAAGAGGCCGCTGTAGGCAGAGGCCGCTGTAGGCAGAGGCCGGTAGGCAAGAGGCCGCCGTAGGCAGAGGCCGCTGTAGGCAGAGGCCGCTGTAGGCAAGAGGCCGCTGTAGGCAAGAGGCCGCTGCAGGCAAGAGGCCAGTCAAGAGGCCAAGAGGCCGCTGTAGGCAGAGGCCGCTGCAGGCAAGAGGCCGGTAGGCAAGAGGCCGCTGTAGGCAAGAGGCCGCTGTAGGCAGAGGCCGCTGCAGGCAAGAGGCCGCTGCAGGCAAGAGGCCGCTGTAGGCAAGAGGCCGGTAGGCAAGAGGCTGCTAGGCAGAGGCCAGTAGGCAAGAGGCCGCTGTAGGCAGAGGCCGGTAGGCAGAGGCCGCTGCAGGCAAGAGGCCGCTGCAGGCAAGAGGCTGCTGTTGGCAAGAGGCCGGTAGGCAAGAGGCCGCTGTAGGCAGAGGCCGGTAGGCAAGAGGCCGCTGCAGGCAAGAGGCCCCGGTAGGCAAGAGGCCGCTGCAGGCAAGAGGCCGCTGTAGGCAAGAGGCCGCTGTAGGCAAGAGGCCGCTGCAGGCAAGAGGCTGCTGTTGGCAAGAGGCCGCTGGGCAAGAGGCCGCTGTAGGCAGAGGCCGGTAGGCAAGAGGCCGCTGTAGGCAAGAGGCCGCTGTAGGCAAGAGGCCGGTAGGCAAGAGGCCGCTGTAGGCAGAGGCCGCTGTAGGCAAGAGGCCGCTGTAGGCAAGAGGCCGGTAGGCAAGAGGCCGCTGTAGGCAGAGGCCGCTGCAGGCAAGAGGCCGCCGCAGGCAAGGGGCCGCTGTAGGCAAGAGGCCGCTGTAGGCAGAGGCCGCTGTAGGCAAGTGGCCGCTGCAGGCAAGAGGCCGCTGTAGGCAGAGGCCGCTGCAGGCAAGAGGCCGCTGCAGGCAAGAGGCCGCTGTAGGCAAGAGGCCGGTTGGCAAGAGGCTGCTGTAGGCAGAGGCCAGTAGGCAAGAGGCCGCTGTAGGCAGAGGCCGGTAGGCAAGAGGCCGCTGCAGGCAAGAGGCCGCTGTAGGCAAGAGGCCGCTGTAGGCAAGAGGCCGGTAGGCAAGAGGCCGGTAGGCAAGAGGCCGCTGTAGGCAGAGGCCGGTAGGCAAGAGGCCGCTGTAGGCAGAGGCCGCTGTAGGCAAGAGGCCGCTGTAGGCAGAGGCCGGTAGGCAAGAGGCCGCTGTAGGCAGAGGCCGGTAGGCAAGAGGCCGCTGTAGGCAGAGGCCCCTGTAGGCAAGAGGCCGCTGTAGGCAAGAGGCCGCTGTAGGCAAGAGGCCGCGGTAGGCAAGAGGCCGCGGTAGGCAGAGGCCGGTAGGCAAGAGGCCGCTGCAGGCAAGAGGCCGGTAGGCAAGAGGCCGCTGCAGGCAAGAGGCTGCTGTAGGCAAGAGGCCGCTGTAGGCAAGAGGCCGCTGTAGGCAAGAGGCCGCTGTAGGCAGAGGCCGGTAGGCAAGAGGCCGCTGTAGGCAGAGGCCAGTAGGCAAGAGGCCGCTGCAGGCAAGAGGCCGCTGCAGGCAAGAGGCCGCTGCAGGCAAGAGGCCGCTGCAGGCAAGAGGCCGCCGTAGGCAGAGGCCGGTAGGCAAGAGGCCGCCGTAGGCAGAGGCCCCTGTAGGCTAGAGGCCGCTGTAGGCAGAGGCCGGTAGGCAAGAGGCCGCTGTAGGCAGAGGCCCCTGTAGGCAAGAGGCCCCTGTAGGCAAGAGGCCGCTGCAGGCAAGAGGCCGCTGCAGGCAAGAGGCCGCTGTAGGCAGAGGCCGGTAGGCAAGAGGCCGCTGTAGGCAGAGGCCAGTAGGCAAGAGGCCGCTGCAGGCAAGAGGCCGCTGTAGGCAAGAGGCCGCTGCAGGCAAGAGGCCGCTGCAGGCAAGAGGCCGCCGTAGGCAGAGGCCGGTAGGCAAGAGGCCGCTGCAGGCAAGAGGCCGTAGGCAGAGGCCGGTAGGCAAGAGGCCGCTGTAGGCAAGAGGCCGCTGTAGGCAGAGGCCGGTAGGCAAGAGGCCGCTGCAGGCAAGAGGCCGCCGTAGGCAGAGGCCGGTAGGCAAGAGGCCGCTGTAGGCAAGAGGCCGCTGTAGGCAGAGGCCGGTAGGCAAGAGGCCGCTGTAGGCAAGAGGCCACTGTAGGCAGAGGCCGGTAGGCAAGAGGCCGCTGTAGGCAAGAGGCCGCCGTAGGCAAGAGGCCGCCGTAGGGCAAGAGACCGCCGTAGGCAGAGGCCGGTAGGCAAGAGGCCGGTAGGCAAGAGGCCGGTAGGCAAGAGGCCGGTAGGCAAGAGGCCGCTGTAGGCAGAGGCCGGTAGGCAAGAGGCCGCTGCAGGCATGAGGCCGCTGTAGGCAAGAGGCCGAGTAGGCAGAGGCCGGTAGGCAAGAGGCCGCTGTAGGCAGAGGCCGCTGTAGGCAAGAGGCCGGTAGGCAGAGGGCTGTAGGCAAGAGGCCGCCGTAGGCAAGAGGCCGGTAGGCAGAGGCCGGTAGGCAGAGGCCGGTAGGCAAGAGGCCGCTGTAGGCAAGAGGCCGCCGTAGGCAGAGGCCGCCGTAGGCAGAGGCCGCTGTAGGCAGAGGCCGGTAGGCAAGAGGCCGCCGTAGGCAGAGGCCGCTGTAGGCAAGAGGCCGGTAGGCAAGAGGCCGCTGTAGGCAAGAGGCCGCTGTAGGCAAGAGGCCGCCGTAGGCAGAGGCCGGTAGGCAAGAGGCCGCTGTAGGCAAGAGGCCGCTGTAGGCAAGAGGCCGCTGTAGGCAGAGGCCGGTAGGCAAGAGGCCGCTGCAGGCAAGAGGCCGCTGTAGGCAAGAGGCCGCCGTAGGCAGAGGCCGGTAGGCAAGAGGCCGCTGTAGGCAAGAGGCCGCTGTAGGCAGAGGCCGGTAGGCAAGAGGCCGCTGTAGGCAAGAGGCCGGTAGGCAAGAGGCCGCTGTAGGCAAGAGGCCGCTGTAGGCAAGAGGCCGCTGTAGGCAGAGGCCACTCTAGGCAGAGGCTGCTCTGCGTTTCGAAGCCCAGGAACAGCCTCAGCAGATGCTATAAAATCCTGGTTCTCTGCATTCTCCTTGCTGTTATTTCTTGAGGCATTTTTTTCCCCTGTATAACGAGATCCTGTTTAACTCTGTGCTCTCTGGGGGGAGGAGCAGCCATGCAGAGTCCTTCGCCATGGACTGCGATGCCACCTACCAGCGGAAGCTGCGCCAGCAGCAGCTACAGCAGCAGTTCCGGGAGCAGATGGAGAAGAAGCAGCAGCAGCAGCAGCTTCCAGCAGGCACTCCCAGCAGCAGGAAGGGTAAGGCTGCAGCAGCAGCAGCAGCTTCCAGCAGGCACTCCCAGCAGCAGGAAGGGTAAGGCTGCAGCAGCAGCAGCAGCTTCCAGCAGGCACTCCCAGCAGCAGGAAGGGTAAGGCTGAAGCAGCAGGACAGCTGTGTGGCAAGCAGGAACTTGGGGATGGGGTAAGGCTATGCCAAAGCAGGGCAGTTGCTCTTGTCAGCTGCAGTAAGGTACAGAACCTTCTACTGCTAACCAAAACATAGGCAGCCCTAGGAAAAAGAGGGTACCTGGCAGCAGCTGCAGCTGATCTGTTCAGACTCATGCCCTGCAAAGGAGCAAAAAGGTTCTTCTCTGTTTCTGGTATTGATCTTTCCTTGTGTTTCCTCCCTCCAGCGACACCTGTAAAGCACAGCACTCCAGCAGCAGGACAACAGGAGCAAGCAGTGGAAGAGGAGTTCTTTGCAGGTCAGCCAAAAAGCCATGAGTAACAGAGCTGAAGTATCTAAATCAGCTCTTCAGAGTGCTGTGTAAGTGTTCTGAGCAGGTTGGAATAATAGAAGTGCAAGTGTGAGTCTGATCTTTACAAACCTTGCTTGAGTGGCAGGGAAATGCTGTTGGTCACTGAGAGGTTTCACACTGGAGCCCTTCAGCAGAGTTGCTCTGTCTGTATTCAGTAAACCCTTTTCCTGAAGGGATATTGCAGAGAAAGAGTATTTGGGGTGGGAAGGGGTGACTTTTCTTGCCATAACCGTCTCTGACTCACACCACAGTGCCTGGACATTGCTTCAGCCCAGAGCACAAGGGGTGGCAGCATTGCCCTGCCGTGCACTGACATCAAAAGGTGCCTTACAGTTTAACTTTTGTAGTGGCCAGTTGTAGGCTGAGAAGACTTCACAGCCATTCCTGTGGTACCATAGCACCATCTGTGGTTGGATCACCTCTCTGTTCTAGATGATCCTGAGTTTTGGGACATTTCCTTGGAGAGCATTGATCTTAAGCTGGTGGGTCACAAAACAGCAGACCCACCAGCTGGACCCCAGACGCCTGCAACACCCTCTGGAGGGCATCAGATGACTACTCGTAACAGGACACCTCACAGAACCAACTACCACACAGCCCCTGCTAGGCTGGCACAGCTGCAGGCCTCTGCTGTGATCAGGAGCAACAACAGCTGTGCCAACCAGCACAGCCCAGGTACCTGCTACCAAAGCATGGGGACTGCTCTGTGCTTTCAAAGTGGCACAGCTGGCTCAGTACATTAGAGAAGGAGAAACACTGCTCTTCTCCTGGGCCTGGCTGCAGAAGCTGAGAAAGTGAGCTACAACTCTCTGGGGTTTCCAGCTAAGTGTCCTAACAAGGAAGAGATACAAAAGGAGGTTGATAAAGATTTTGCAGGGCAGTGGGGGAGGACAGAACCAGGCTCTGCTCAGGGATGTCAAAGGACAGCACAAGGGGCACTGGGGGCAAACTGGAGCAGAGGAGGTGCCACAGGAACAGAAGGAAAAACTTTGTCACTGTGAGGGTGCTGGAGCCCTGGAGCAGGCTGCCCAGAGAGGTTGTGGAATCTCCTCTGGAGACACTTGAAACCCATCTGGATGTGCTCCTGGGTGAGTCTGCTCTGGCAGGGGGGTTGGACTGGATGAGCTTTTGAGCTCCCTTCCAACCCCTGACATTCTGTGATTCCGTAGAAAATTGCTGAGGAGCACTTTTAGAAGCAGAAAAGCAGTTTTTACAGTCTCAGTTTCTCACTGTTTCCCTCTTTGGCAGACTGCAGCCCCCACAGGAGAAGTCAAAGCTTGAAGAAGAGGAGGCTAGAACCTACGTAAGACACCTGATGGTATCACTACCTCCACCCTGGATTACGTCTTAACACTGCAGTTAGACTCCTTCACAGAATGTGAGCCGCCAGTGCACTAATGGATTTTTCTGTGTATTATGGTGAAGCAACCCCAAAGAGTTCAATGCAGGCAGCAGGGACTCTATGGACTTGTAGGTCATTACAGGTTCCAGATGCCTTTGTCTATGAACAACCCATGGTTTGTGCTTCTGCAGCAGCAGCCTTGTGGCTGTGCTACAAAGAGACAGGACAGATGATTGGCCAGAAATGGTAACAGAATTCCTCTTCGAAAGGAGATGTAATTCATAGCTTTTCATCATGGAAAAGAGAACTTTTCAGCAGGATGGGGAGGGGGTGGGGTGCAGTCAGATGACAAAGCCTAGGAGCTGTGGTTGCCTGTAGAGTGAGGCTGAGGGCTCAGGACTGTGGCAGGGCCAGCCCCTGCTCTCCAGCGCCACCGTTGTCCCTGTGGCTGCACGAGCAGGGTCAGAGCCCATGGCTGCTCCCCAGCTGCATCTGCTTCCCGGTGCAGCAGCAGCAGCACATTGAACTGTGACTGCAAGAGGGCAGCAGGGGCAGGCTGGGACTTGTGCCAGAGTTGCAGGCAGCATCTCGGCCTTGGCTTGGACCTTCCATAAGATGAACGGGAGCTGCACTGTTTTTAAATAAGCTTTCAACCCCTTTCCATATGAAAATAAACATGGACATTGACAAACCAACCAGGCTGTTCCTGCCTCTACACACCCAGACACATCATTTCCTGTTGAAGCAGCTCAAAGAAGTTAACACCTTAGGAGGAGTTACAAGTAAGAAGCTATGGAGACCACCCCCACAGCTGCAGAGCCTGGCATTTGCTGTGGCATGGGCAGCAGAAATCTGCCTGTGGGTCTTAAGCTTCAGAGCAAAGCCACAACTGTTCCTCCCAGTAAGGTCAACTGAAGAAAGTCTAAGCAGCATTTCAACCTGGGTACAGCAGCGCTTTGCACAAGTACACTGCTGGAGCCAAGAAGGAAAATACTGCAGGACTGGGAGTTAGAGCTGGTCCAGGAAAACTTACACAGTGTAAAATCTTTGATTAGTCCAAACCCAAAATCAATGTCAGACTTGAAACGGGGCCTTGTTCCTGTGCTTTGCCATCACTGCTCCAGCTGGTTGAGTCTCTTAAAGCAGCCTAACTGTAAAGTATTCAGCATTTATTCTTCCTCCTACTTTCCTCCTTCTCCACCTAATCAGCTGGTTGTCCTTAAAATATCCTCTGCTGCCCACTTACCTCCTTAACAAGAACAAGGACTGACTGCAGTATGGGAAGATCCAGGACAAACTGTCATTAATAGAGTACCTGGAGAAAATAGTTTCATATTTCACTGTTGTAGTTTCTCTCACCAGTTCAGTGTTGCCTTCAGGGGAGAGAGACATACCAGATGGCTGAGTCATGCACTCCCTGCTGAAACCAGATCCCTGTTGGGAAGGAAGTGTGCATATATCCAGCACTGCTACATGCTAAGCTGCTCCAAGCTTCTACAACAGACCACTGCCTCATACAAACACAACTGCATCAGCCTCGGCTCTGTGCAAGCAGTGCAAACGCAGCCCTGCCTCTGTGAAGAGGAATCACTGCAGCATGCCTCTCTCTCAGGATTGGTCCCTTTGAACTGGGCAGTACAACTTACACTGGCAGATGAGTTTGTTTTTTCCTTTTGAGGCCTTGCACAGCATGACTCAGAGCAGAAGCTGCTCTTAAAATGGAAAGAAATGCAGCAGCAAATTAGTGTTTAGAAATCCCAAGCAATTCCTGCAAGTCTCCAGCTGTTTGAGGGTGACCCTGTGAGGTAGTTCCACTCTCCTGCTCTGGAAGTAGTCATTTTCTAGGACTTCCAGCTCAAAATTTGCATCTACACTGAAACGTTTCTTCTCAGCCCCACAAGTGCCTGCCCCAGCTCCCTTCCACCCCAGAGGGGCCCAACTGAGAGAAGCAGGCCCGTGCCCTGCTCAGGCCGGGGCTGCCGCAGGCCCGCACAGGCTCTGCTCTGACTGCACCGCCGAACGGAAGCCCAGAGGCGCCGCTAGCAAAGCTGCGCCTGTGCTGCCGGCAGGGAGAGCCTTGGCCTTCCCAGGTGCCACAGCGGAGCGGTTTCTCTGCCGATTGGCAAGAACTGCCCGGTCTCAGCCACAAAAGCAACGGTACTGCTTGTACCTCATCCTTCACCCCTCGGGGCCCTCCCGTGCTAAACACGATCGGTTCTAGGCATCGTTCTTTCAGTACCTTGGTCGCAGTACTCTGCCAGAAGGCCAAGCGCTCCTTGCCCATCCCTGCTTTTCCAGGGTCTCACTGAAATGGGTTTCTTGCACCTTCCTGTGATCAGCTGATAAACGGGGTAGTGGTTAAACTACTCCCGTGAGAAGGTGGAGAGGTGGGAGCCTGCTGTTCAGCATGAAAACCCAGAGCTCAAAAGCAGCAGGTTTGGTTTATTTGAACGACTTCACTGAATGCTCCAGAAAGGTAACAAAGGGAGCAGGGAGTGAGGGCCTGCAAGCGGTGCTTGGGTCGGGTGAGAAACACAACTAACAGCGGCCAGGGAAGCCCAAAGGTTCAATTCATGTCATTTTTTATTTTCACTTGTTTTGTTTTGTTTTTTACAGTGTACATTGTTAAATAAGGTAAAGAAAACACTTGTAATTCAGAAACAGATTTTTTTATGTGGAAAAAGATACTCAAAGTGTAATATTAAACAAAAATAATTTAACAGTTCAGTAGCATTAGTTTATTCCTCTAGACTTCAGTTATTCATCCACAGGAGGAGGAGTGGGGAGGGGAAATCAATGGTAAATGAAACCAGTTCTTGCATAACATTAAGTGAACAAACGACCTCAAACTTATAGATCAAACTTAAATAACGCCGTGCTGCATCCAGCTGTTGCTTCCCCTGCCCTGGCCATTCCCCGTGGGCCATTACTGCCTCAGGCCTGCCACTGCTCCCGGTCCTGGGCACGCCTCTGCCCTCTCCCGGCTGTGTTACCCAAACCCCTGCTGCACCCCTTCAGACTAAGAGCAGAAGCTCTCTGTTTCACTTCAGCCACTGAGACCCCTGCTTTCTCCTTCCCTTACACCACAAGCACACCACGAGCCTCCTCTCATCCTGTAGCTCCAGTCTGTGCCTCAGTCACCAAGAATAAACTCCTAAGATCTAAGGAGCTCAGAGCCCAGCCCTCACCACTGCCTTCTGCCCTTGGGAGTTCATCTCCAGCCCACAGCTGCCCTTGCTGCCAAGCTGCTACAAACCAAGTGACAGGAAAGGAAGGGATCTTGCACAGTTCTGTGTAAAAAACAAGAGTGAGAACATCTGCAGACAGAAAACCTCCCTGTTAAGGCTCCATGGGGAACAAACTTCAGGCAGGTAACGTGTGTGTGAGCCACCATCTTCCAGGGTACCTGTGAGCTACCGCCAAGCGCCAGGGAGCAGCACCCTCACCCTCCACGGCTCCGTGCAGCACTACACGAACACTGGCAGGTATTATTTTTACTCTGAAGAGGAAACCAGCACTTTTGAAAGATGAGAAGGGAGAATGAACAAAGCAGAAGGTATAGTACAGTTACTAAGAGGTGACAGATAGTTACAGTCCTGGTACCAGCTTGACATTTGTTAAGAGTGAACAAAACTTTAAGTCCTCCAAGAGAGAGAGGAAAGTTCTTGATGCCGGCGGTTCCGAGAACATCCATTGCCGGCAATGGACATTGCACCAGGACAGTCAGTTCCTGGCTTCAATGGGGTTTACCAAAACAAAACCAAACACACACACACAAAGGAAAAAGTAAGAAGGAAAAAAAAACAAAGGTAAGAAAAGCAATCCCAGCAGACAAGCCCACGCCCGCCAGCAATGGCACCTCTCCCTCAAGTCACATCCTGACCAAACATCTCTACCACTTCGCAGGTGGAGTCAAACTGCATCTTCAGTTGGGCCTTTCCCAAAGACACAAGTTCTCCCCATCCCTTCTCCATCTCTGATCCAGCCCTCCTGCTCTCTAGACAATATTGGTTAGTCTCATTTCCGCTTCACCCACGACCCTCCATCCCACCCTTACCTGGCCCCTGTCACACCAGCACCTTCAGATCTGCCGCCCGGCCGAGTTTCGCCGACACACAGCCTGCCGCCCCAATGCCTTCCCACTGCCACCAGGAACAGTACCCTACACAAACCTCCTGGCCACTGGGCACCAGCGAGCCCTCCTGCTCTCCGCTTGCCCTCTGTCCACCTGGGGGTCTGCTGGGAAGATGATGCTAACTGCAGAAGCGAGAGAAGTCCAAGGCACTAAAATATCCAGCAAGCATACTGGGAGAACAGACAAGTATTCAAGTACATTAATTTATACAATTTTACATTCACATTTATTTATCTAATACAATGAAAATACAAAGGAAAAAGTTAAAGTGTCTCCAATAAGTGTAAGGATATAGCTAGCTTTTTTTTTTTCCTTTTTACCTTTTTTTTTTAACCCTCTATATTCCACTCATTTTTAAACTACTGTTGTCCAACAACATTTATATATCACAGTGTTTCCACATCAAAACTGATGGTAAGTACATGTCCGCAGGGAACTTTTAAAAATCTTTAAACAATTTCAATTGCTCTAATGCTGCAGTCAAAGCTGTTAATACCTTACTTAAAGCAGTAATGACCTATCAAGCACGGGCTGTACTGCAAGTCCATCTGCGCGCCCCGCCACGGCGGAGCCGGGTACAGAGAACTGGGGAGAGGGAGGGGAGGGGGACTGGGATCGGGACAGCTTCTCTCTTGGTCTTGGTTCTTCAGGGAGAGGTGGGAAGCATGCTAAAGCCTCATGCTAGGATTCAGCTCTCCCACCTCAATGCGTGTGGATTCGGCCTCACACCAGAGAATTTCTACGTGAACCGAGCCCTTGACTTCTCTTCACAGCTCTTGTTCCACACAAGAGCAGACCCCCTCCGTCAAAAGCACCGTCCCATCGGAAGGATGCCGATCATCCTCCTCCCCTGCAGAGTGTGTGGGGAAACTCCCTTTACAGAGAGCTGACAGCAATGGTTGGAAAAGAGAAGATCATTCCTGGTCTGGCAAGCTACCAGCTGGCTGCAGCACTAGTAGCTGATAGAGCCCCATCGCCCTCCCCAGGGCCTGTCCCAAGGTCTAGCCAGCAGGGTCTCCGAGCGCAGCTAAGTGGTCCGCAGGTTGGAGCCTGGAGGGTTGCTGATGGACTTTTGCAAGTTGCTGATGTTGAAGCTCTGCAGAGATGCAGCCCCCATGGGCTGGAACTGGCCGAGCGGGGGCGGTGCTGGGCCCCCCGCTCCGCTCCACGGAGCGCCAAAGGATGCTGCTGGGTAGCTGAACTGCTGCGGGGGCACATGGCCTTAGTGAAGGGACCTAGAGAGGTAGCTGATGCTGCAGAGATGGGCGTAGCACCCAGAGAAGATGCCATGGAAATACAGAGCTGACCTGGTGCTGAGAACTTTCTTGCCATTCCAGGGCCCTGAAAGGAAACCCAACCCCCAAGCAAAGTTACACAGCTGCACTTGACAACCACAGGCTCAGCCATTCCCAGGGGATGTTCACAAGCACATGCCACAGCTCTCCTCCTCAGATATACCCCAGCCCTTCCATAGCTGGTCATACAGTCACAGAATAATTGTCAGGGTTGGAAGGGACCTCAAGGATCATCCAGTTCCAGCCCCCTACCATGGGCAGGGACACTTTTCACTAGATCAGGCTGCCCAGAACCACATCCAGCCTGGCCTTAGAAACTTCCAGCCCTGCAGGTAAGAGTGAGCTGGCAGGTTTTACGGTAGTTGTCCCAGCGACACAGCAACTACATTATAGCTGTGTTTGACACTGTAATGACAACCACCACCCTGACAGTTTCTTACCACAAATGTTCCCAGGTGACATCTTACCTCATAGTTGCTATGCCCTTTGCCAACTTTCTTGCCAGACAGGTTCATGGCATCTCGGGCCCAGTTATCTACCAGCTTGTGCAGGTCATCTGTGAAAGTCCCTTTCCGGCTTGAGGCGATGGCAGCAGGCTGAGGTTGGGGTGCTTGGCTGTTCACTGTAGCCCCGACTGTGTTAGTGCTGCTGGTCCCTACAATTGCAAAGGGCAGGAATCAGGCCTTGGGTTAAAGATCATCCTGCTCTAAGCTGAGTAACTGTGGTAATGGTACTTCAAGAGAGCGCCAGTTAAAATGCCATGCAGATTACTCCTAAGGTTCAATTCCAGCACACACCAAAGTGGGAACTAGGACGACTCCTAGAGGCTTTCCTCAGGTTAAGAGTATGTCACAGATATGTTTCCTTGCCAAGAAATGCTGCAAGTAGTCATCTTAAGAGGGGAATGGTAGAAGCCTACAGGTCTTTGTAGAGGACAAAGGAGGTGAGATTTCAGCACTGAATGACAGCATGGTCAGGTCCTTCTCTCCTCCTACACCTTTAACTAGCAGCAAGCACTACCACTACAGGTTAGCTCCACCTTGAAGGACAAAGCTGGATGCTGAGTAAGGAGCAGTACAATCAGCATCACCAGCTGCTCTGTAGCAAATTATCTCCACATCGTAACACAAAGAGAAAGCGTCATCCAGATTATACAGGAAAGCCGAGTGAGAAAGAGCAGTCCTTGTTTCTAACAGCTGCCAAACTTCAGCTCTTGAGGATAACCAGAGGGGACTGTCTTCATCCACCAAAGAGACAGCATCACCAGGGCAAGGCTGCACTCTACTACATTTTGCTGTTTGCTTCTGAGAGCATTTTTTTGCCATTATGCTCAGATTTCCTATGTCAAAAGAAGGAGCATTCCAGATGCAAACAACTAACACAGCTCAGGGAAGACAGAAATGGGAAGTTTCCCAGACGCTGCTTTGACAAATCCTTCTGTTCACTGGGTTGAGTGCAAGAACACAAAAACCCTTTCCCATAAACAGCAGGTTTTGCTGCTGCTAGAAAGCTTGCTGAACACTATCCTGGACTAGAAACAAAGCTCCAGCAGGTTGGTTTTGAACAGCCTCACTATCCCCTCACACCTACAAGAACAAAGCAACTGCACTCCAATGTAGGTTTTTCCAAAGGCAGACCTCACAACAGGAATCAGAGGAACTGTTATCCTGA
The DNA here is from genome assembly GCA_033816785.1 of Picus viridis. Lineage (NCBI taxonomy): Eukaryota > Metazoa > Chordata > Aves > Piciformes > Picidae > Picus > Picus viridis. The sequence continues at coordinate 2,562,692 of CM066568.1, forward strand.
ATCCCCCAGGACTGCAAAGGACACAGGTGGAAGAAAAACACTGGGGCAGATTTTTCTGAAGGACATGGTACAGGTAGACTGAATCTAAGTTTCTCAAATGCTTTTAGTACAATACCAAGCAACACCACCAGCAGGAGGCCACTGCAGTGCTAAACCCAGCACTCCTTGGGAGCACAAATCCTCCCCTACTTCCTTCTCAAAGCTCCTCAAATATTTCTGCTTGCTCACTCTGAAAACTGCAATTGGGAGCTCCAAAACCACCTGAGTTGATGGTAGATTGTTCTGAAGAAAACTGATTGAAAGGTGAAGTATCAAAACTGCTGGCCAGGAAAATCATCTCTGCATTGCAAAGGCCAAATGACAGAGTTGTCATCTCTTGCCTGACAGCTGCTTCCACTTCCCCTGGCTATCGGCCACAGTCCTTGCAACCACTGCATCAAAGAACTGGCTCCAAACCATGGCAGGAATGTTTCATATTGAGGAGTGAATTAGGAGGGTGACATACTTACTATGCAGGATAAATAAGCAAAGTGTTACTGCTTCTAGTAGTGCTGAGGAGGGAAGGACACATAGCCCTCCCCTACCACTTCCAGCTCAAGCACGGAAGTGGCTCCCAGTCTGGGTGCCCGCAGGCAGGGCAGGTGGTGTTAAAGGCAGAGGCATGCAACAGTACACATGGAAAGGAAAGAAAAGGTTTCCTTGTCCAGGCTGTGCAGCCCCAGCACAGATAAAGAGTAATTGGAACACACTGTAAGATGGCAAGGAAAATCCATCGTGAACCAACAAGCACTTGGAGCATGCATCATGTGGAAAGGGATCAGAACACAGCTCATGAGTAAGAGCAAGAAACATTAAAGGGGAAATTAAAAACACAAATGAGGCAAAAGAAAGAGGTACTTGGGGGCTGCCAAAACCAGTAATCACCACATTGCACTGTGAGGGTTCATGCAGGGATTGATACACTCACTCTCATCCTCTTCATGATGGCCAGCAGCTGCTTTTGACATCTGCCATTTCCACTTAAGTCAATAAGCACACTAGTTCCTGGAGCTACACTGGGAAGCTTCCTCAGGCCACAGAAGGCAGAGATTTAATCAAGGTATGTGCTGTAGTGCACTCAGCTAAAGATGTGAGAGATTATCTAGGAAAGTTGAAGTGTTTTGAAAGGAATTGGATTGATTCAGGGTGGAAAAGGTGGGAAGCTGTAAAAGCTTTGTCTCCAAAGGTGATTTTGTTAGGAGCTCCTATCTCGAGCTGCAGCCAGCCCAGCCTACAGCACTACAGGTGAGCTGAGCAATGACTAAAGCTCCCATGTCACATTGCTTAAAAGATACTGGCTTCTCAGGCATTTCCCACCTCAGCTGTGACACAGTCACTGCCTGCAGAGACTGCCATCCAGAAGAGGCTGAACAGGAAGTGCTTCAGCATGCAGCACTCAATGGAAACCACCCCCCACATTCCTGCTCGGTCACAGCAGCCATCCCCACTTCTGCTCTGACACCAAGGATCTGACATGAAGCAGGCTCTTCTCTACAGCCTGCTACCTACAATGCATTCATTCTGCTCTTGGGATTGCCCTACCCCCATAACCCAGCAGTCCAAAGACACCTTTAGAACAGTGTTACATGAGGTGAGCACACGCAGGCTTTTCTGAACATCTCTGGCTTTGGGGCACACACTGGAGATTTCCCATAGCTTATTCTTACTCTAAATGTTGAAGGGTGTCTGCAATTAGATCCATCACTGAGGTGGGAAGCCCCATCAGATCTGTAATCAAAGCAGCTGCTCAAAGGCAGGACTCTAGCACATTATCAAAGCAAGCAGCTGTCTCACTGAGGCTCAGTTCATTCTGGCTAGCCATGAGCAGAGAGTTCCACAGTGAAGGTGAAGTTCTGCCTGCCTCCACTGGTCTGCAGGAGCAAGAGCCAGACTATACCATAGGCTAAAGACAGAGTACACATTGGAGGGCATAACAGACAAACAGATGCTGTGCTGAGACAGAGTCAGGGACGTAAGGCTTCGGTGACCAGAAAAAGCTGATGAGTAGCTTTACACTCAGAAACCAGAGAGAACAGAAATAAGATAATTACTACAGAGCTGGTTGCAAGGACAGACTTTTTTCACCATCTTCCCTGAAGCACAAAGAGAGAGTCATTTGTTAAACAGTGAGAAACGTTTAGTATCAGCAAACAGTACAAAAAGCTTGGTGAGAAACAGAGGACACAGCACAGCAGGGCTCTTGTGGGCACTGCTAGGACGTTCCAGGGAGACCCACAGCCTGCTCTGACAGTGGGATCAGTTGTACATTTCTTCTTCAGAACTCCCACACCCTGCTGAAGAGTGTCAGGACACAATACAAGTGGCCATGAACACAAAAGGTAAAGCGAGTCCATCTTCCACCTTTGTCAGGATACAGGATGCATTTTAAGACTACCAAGCCCAGTTGGTTTACAACAGGAGGAAGATGAGGTAGGTCAAGCCACCCTGTCTGCTCAGATGGGAAGAGTTTCGGGCATTCCCTGCCAAGCTGTACCACTCTGTTTCTCCAGCTGCACAGTTAAAAGCATCAGTTACTGCACAGTTTCCTCAACACCACTTGATTCTAGCCCAGCATCTTCTCCAGCTGCCACTCTCCATGACAGTCTGCAGTAGCATCTCAAGGACGAGATTCCAGGAAGCAAGCCACCTGCAAGAAGCCAAACGCCAGGCCAAGCTGTGCCATGCCAGGTATGACTCTGCCTTTACAGGACAGCTACAACATGCTTTGCAAAAGGAATCCATTTCCCTTGGCACCAGGCCCAAAAGCAAGAGACACACATGCCAAAATGCTCATAGCTCCGTTTGCAGCAAGACAAGGCCTCAGAAATAAATGATCCTCCCCCATATTCAGTTCATTGCCAAGTCTAGAAACTGAAGGGCTGTTTCTTTATATTCCCTAGCCTGAAAAAGGACAGGCCAGACTCAAGAAAATTTTAGCTTTGGTACAAATTTAACTTGTTCCAAGAAAGAGGTCATGAATCTCGAGATGAGGTGTGTCAGTTCGTTCAACATCTGCACATTACTACACCTAGAAGAGACATTTAACGCTGTCCAATTTGAAAGACTAAAACCTGTTAGTACTTACATACCCAAATCCAATGAAGTGGCATAGAGGTATCATTGTAAAACTGAACAGCCAGGAAAAAAACAAAACTATTTCCTCTCCCTTTGACACACTCCTCAGAGGATGGAGCTGGTTGCATGGCAGCTGTCTCCGCAGCAGGCCAGGCCCAGTTGCTGCACACAGCTCCCTGGCTCAGCTGTGCTGCTGCCAGCTGTAGCAGGACATGCTACAGACATGTGGTATCATCATGCAGTGCAGCCACTGAAAGTCTCTTTACAGCACGTAAGGCTTTCTCATATCAAGGCATTCCAGAGGTTGGGAAATGAATGCTGGACATTTAAAGGGTCCTGCCTGCAGCATGGGAGATGTTGCAGCGCTCCCAATAAAAGCATGAGATGAGCAGCCTCCTCAGCTCAAGCGTACCATTGCTTCAGTCACATCAGAAGTTTGAGGCTCTCCTGGAAGTCTGGCCTCATAAAAGTACAAATGAAAGCATTCAGAGGAAAGCTACAAGATAACTTGGGAGGGTTGGCAGGGTCCCTGAAGTGTCTGTTCACCCACCTTTACTGCTCTTTCTTGTCCATTTAGTGTATCTCCGATTCATAATACAAACTTCTAAACCCAGGCCCATTAGTAGTTAAGGATCTTTTGTGTTTGCCTGAAAATATCCTCTAAAGATTTTTCAACCCCTCAACACCTAAGTCTTGAGCTATCCATCTGCTAATGAACAGAAGTCAACGGGAACTGCCTACAGGTGGCATCCATGCTCTGCACTAATCAGCACTGAGAACACTGAGACACATCCAACTCACACAGCAAACATTCTGCTGGAGGAAGACAAAATATTCCCCACCACCACCCATCAGTCACAGCAGTGTTCAATAAAGGAATCATTGGGGAAACAAATCATCTTTGCTGCTCTACTTGAATGGCTACCTCCCCTCCAACACTCATGTCAGCTAACACATACTGAAGCATAGTTACTAAAGCAGGCCAAAAGGAAATATCCATGCACTCACAACTTGCTTACTCCCCAGTTTCTGCCCTTTCTCTGAACTGTCTTGCAATTTTCCACCCCAAGTCTGGAGAAATGAGTACTGGTTATGAGTTTGACAACAGAGAACCCAAACTTCTAAAGGTGTGCCAACAGCAGCTCAGCTGAGCCATGGGATGGGAGAGAATACAAAGTGGTGGCGGATGACAATGGGCTGCATGAAACAGATCCAAGCAGCAGAAAAACCAAACGACCAAAAAGACAAACTAAACCAAAAGACAAGGAAGGAGTAAAGGTGTTACACACAAAGAGCCAAGCAGGGCGTACTCAGAAATCGGGTCCTCCTGCCACCAGGCTTGAAGGTCACTCTCTCAGATGCACAGTTAAACTTCGCACAGCCTGTGAGAAAACAAAAACGGGAAGAACAGAGAAAGGAGAGGAGAAGAGACACAAACACCACTACAGGATGTTAGCAGCTTCAGGTTGGAGAGGTGAAATGCATTAACATGACACACAAGAATAAGCCTCAAAGTGTGGACCAAAGAGCACGTGGACAATATACGGAGTGAAGACTTCCTTCCAACACCTCCGGACATCAGGACAAGTTTACAGCGTTACTCTCCAGTACCTAACAACAGGACTGGAACCTACAGGAGAGCAAGCTCCTGACACAATACTCAGTTACAAAGTGGCACTACACAACTCTAGAGAGGATTCAAGTAGCTCTACAATATTTGACACAGGTTCATCAAAAAAACCCATCCTCTAAAGAAAGTATTCTGAAAAGGTTGCTTCCTTTGCCCCCCCACACTTCTCCAGTTCCAGGGAAAACACGCATTAGAACTGACAAACTCAGTCCATGGCAAAGCTTTTCTAAAAGATGCTTCAGGGGAGAACAAACCTGGAACAGCTACATGTAGAGAAGTAAAGGAGTCAAACAATCATTCTTGTAATTGGCAAGCAAAAAAACCCCTCTGCCTACCAAATCAATCAGAACCGTGTCTGAGACGTTAACAAGCAATCCACCCCTGGAGTAACTTGAGCAAGTGAACCATATATTATTCCTACCACTCCCTCTCTCCACACTAACCCTTCCAGGATCATCCCTTAATTCAACTGTAGAAGGTGAGCCTTTTTTTAACCTACTGCTCAGAAATCCCATGGACAAGCAGCCAAACCTTTTGGATATCTAAAAGGACTCCAAGTCTTCAGACACTTCCCACCATTTCAATTTTCTGCTAAGATCAAAGCTGCTCTGCTCCTTCCTTAATCTCACTTCACATTTCCAGTCCCCAGTTCTCATCTGCCTTCTCATCCTCTCCCCAGGTAAGTAGAATGCTGCTTGCCACCAGCATCCTGCATTCTTTGGTATTCTCCTTGGGGCTTTCTCTACAGCAGCGAGGGCAATGCACTGCGTATTCATTACTTCAACAACCTCACACCTCACCTCTGGGGAAAGGCAGAAAACAAAACAAGAACGAAAAACAAAGCCACCTGGCTGGAGACTACCAATCTACTTTATGCTATGTGTTAAAAATGAAGTGTCATCAAGCTGGGGGTCATTCACCAGTAACAAGGGTGCAAGACTCAACACCGATTCCATTTCAAGTCTTACCTTGGCCTGGTGCCGAAAGGCTTGGTACCGAAAGGGCACCATCACTGGTAAAGGCAGAGTAGAGATTTTCGCTAGAAGGTGAAGGTTTGAGGGGCTGTAACAAATGGTTCTGCCCAGTCTCTGGCACACTACCAGGAGGATGAAGAGTCTGCTGTGGGGGCAAGACTGATGGTGCACTTTGAGCTGACAGATTGCCTAGAGGAAGAAGGAAGGCAAAAAGTCGTTCAACGTTTCCCCACAGGATTTTTGAAGCTTCTGCACTGTTCCCAAGAGACAGAAGGAAAAAAAAACCCACAACAGAAAAGTTTGACTGGAACATTAATGAGGGAGTGAAGTCACTATCAAGTGACTGAAATCATTAGATGAGCTACTAGACTTAGTGCTAAAGGGGAAAAAAAAAGTGCTATGGTGGGGGTAGAAAGGGTATCATCCTCTGCTCAAGCATGACAACCCTGGCAAGAGACAAGGAGAGAACTACTCCAGTTTGAGAAAGCAGTTAGGACTAGAGAAATGATTTACTCAAGTTTTAGGGCATCTCCGTGCTAGATCACTGTCACACACTCACACATAGCTGCCCTATCACACAACAAACCAGAAGTGAGCAGCCAGGATATAGAGACTGTGGCATAACATTTTGTGTTACCCAAGTGAAGGTGCAGGGAGCAGCAGCAAGTGTTTGTGCTCAGGGTGCTGGCCCACTGGTAAAGCCCACTGAATGCTACAGAATTGGAGACACATCTACAATTACACAGCAAGCATCTGACACTGGTGTCACTCAAACAGGAACCAGAACTACTTTTCCAAGAGCTCTTTACGACAAATGGCTTCATCAGTAAGAAAAGAAGCCTTGACAACCAAAATTGTTTCTCAGTTCATATGCACAAAACCCTTGGAACTCCATTTTAAAAAATGAAAACTCCCTACTTCAACATCTACCCATTGTGACCAAGTATCTGAATTGTAAGGACACAGGTAATGCATGTTTGAGTGCCACTCAAGTAGCCAACCAACAAACAACCCAGAGATGACCAAAGAGACCAGCTCCATTCTGCAAAATCAGCTGCAGGAAGCAACATCAGTTTATAGAGGAAAAAACACACCACAGCAACAAACAACCCCCAAAACCTCCCCTCCATTAATGTACCTATAGAATTTTTTGCTGCTCCCCTTGCTCTCCCTGGCTAGATTTAATTCTAAGTGAGCTTTAGCTTTTCTACCCAGGTCCCTTGCTGCTTGGGCAGCTTCCTTATATGCCCCCATTCCAGCTGTCCTTTCTTCCACTCCTTATAGTTTCTTTTTCTGTGATGATCCTTCAGGTCCCTTCCAACCCTGACAATTCTGATTCTATGAACAAAACCAAAACAACAAACAAAATAAATAATAAAAACCCCACAACACCACAAAACCAAACTCACAAGGAAAGCAAACCAAAAAGCCCACCATCACCAACACATACCATTACAAAAAAATCCCACAAACCAACACAAACCCACAGATTTCCCCCTCCCCCATACTGTACATTTACATTTTTCTTCCTAGTCAATGACTGATCCCTGAAAAAAATATAAATCACAGCTTTAATATTACTCCTACAGAACAACTGAATGATATCTGTCAGTAGATTTTGAAAGCCACAAGGAAGACTACCAAATAGGAAAAGCAATTACATAAATGATCTAGCAATCCAGGCAGGGGAGGCACTGGGACACAAATGCCCCCCCACCTCCAAAACACGAGACAAAGACACCAACAGAGATCTAAGAATAGGAGATGGCACCTTCCCTGTTTTATCTATTGAAGAGCTCTGCTTTGAGTGCAGGGGAGAGTTGTGCATTACAACAGAAGCACCCATTGGCAACACTTCTCAAACTGCAAATAAAGCAAAGCCTCCTGCAGTTTCTTGTCTCCGTGTCTACAGGACAACAGCAACCACCTTTGCTTGAAGAGACTTTGAGCTGAACTTCACAGATTTGTGTTGGATTGAGCATAGAGTTGGCAGCATCAGGTGGAAAAGAACAAGTGGAGTATCAGGGAAGAGCCATAGGAATCACAGGAAGCACTTCTCATTTCTTTCAGTTGAAGTTTATTATTAGAAAAGATGCAACCATGTTTCCTTTTACAGGTGAGGTTTAGAATAACCTTACTGCAGTCTCTTGGAAAGAGATATTCTCTTAAGCGTCTCTCCACAAACCATGGGAAGGAAGTTAAGAAGCAGAGCTAAGTGGAAAGCAAGATTTTTTTTCCTTCTGTCACCATTGCCTTTTTCCTGTAGGCCATGCTATTTTGGAGACTTAAAAGTGAATTTTCACTTCAAAAAATTTCCTTAAAATGGAACCTATCTTACCCGAGAGCTGAGGGCTTTTATTTCCCTGGGAGCTGCTGCGACTGGACTTGCTGCTTTTTCCTTTAGTAGGCCGTCTCCTCCTTCCCGAAAGGGGTGCAGCTGGGGGAATAATTACTGCAGGTGGAGCCTTTCCCAACTTCATGTACAGTGACTCAATCTCCTGCTTCTGGCGACTCTGCAACTCCTGGATCTCTTTAAGGTGCCTAACAAGTTACAAAAGAGTAGGACTTAACCACAATTATATGTAGATGGAGGCACACACACAACCCCTCCCCTCCAGCCCAGCTCGATCAGCTGCTTTGGTCAAATTCTTACTAACATTTAAGAAAGGAGAAAACAAATCTTTTCCACAAATAACCACCAAATGCACACCACAGACGACTTGCCATTTTCCACTGTGCTCTATCCCTGGCTAGAGTTCCAAGAAAAAATTCCCAACGCTGTAATCGTAAACCCCAGGCTAAACGACAGCACAAACAAGAGCATGCACCTACTGTGGGAGAGCAAATCATTCAGCATTAAAATGCTACAGAAATAGTGAGGTATACTCCTTTGCCAAGACCAAGACATGGCCTTGGAGGCTTCTACATTTTGCCCTAAGGATTTTGCAGAGCAGTTGCACACAGAAGGCTTAAAATTGCCAGCTGCCCTAAAAACCATCCAGCCTCCAGCATAAGCCAGCAGGTCATGTTGTTGGACTCCACTTTTTTTTTCCTAAGCCAACGAGGATTCTTCCAGAAAAGAACAGCCAGAAATGCATTTTAGAAATGCAGAGGGTTGTGTGTTACTTTCCAATGAGACAACTTTTCTCACTACTACACTTCAGGGAGATGCAAAAGCTCTGCAGTCTTACCCACAATGCAGCAACCTACACACAAACACACACAAGGTTACAGGTTAGAAAATGAAGCACGGCAAGCACAGATACAGTCTGTCATAACTATGCTCCACTTCCCCACTAAAAATCTTACCTCCCACAAACACTGCATCTTTTAATAAAGCCTACTTTAGTTCTTTGCAGACACAAAGCACAGATGAGGACAGTAACCATCCTGTGTACACAGGTCTTACACGAGCACACGAGGAAAACCGCCTTACTTTTCCCGTAACCGACGGAGTTCCAACTTCAAGTCTTCATCTTCAATGTCAGACTCGTTGTCACTGCTCATGTAGGAAGAGTTGAATGAGTTGCTAAGGCTCTGAACAGGAAGGCTGATCTTTGACCCCAGGGGCTGGAGGGAGTCTGGGCTCCCTGAGCCATCATCCAAATCCTTAGCCATCCCACTTAAGAAAGCAGCCTCCGGTTCAGAGGATGGACCATTCATGTGTGGGGACTGTCTTGACTCCAACTCTTTCTTCGGAGCTGTAGCTGAAGAAGCAACTTGTTCCAAGCCCACAGAGAGAGGAAGAGTCATTGGCTCTTTCTCTGCACAGCTGACCTCATCCTGAGTCTTTGACACGGAGAAGCGCCCCACTTGATCCATCGTCGTGGTTACCTGAAAGCGCCCAACCTTAGCAGGCTGAGCAACATCTGCTGGTACCTGCAGCACAGGAGCTGCCTGAGGGATGCCATCTACCACATCTAGGGAAGAGCCAGCCACAGCCTCGCTCCTCCGACAGCCAGCCTGCTTCACCAGAGTGCTCTCTGGGCTACTGCCAGAAAGGGATGAAGAATCAGTAGAGGTGGTTTCAAACTGCACAGGCTTAGCTTCAGGTTTGTCACCCTCTTTCAGCACATCATCCACTGCCACAGACACCTAAAAGAGAAATTCAATCATGAAGACTTTTACAGTTCTCCTTTAATGTGATGGTTTTATTTACCTTAACAATAACATTGTCCCCAAGAGAGGAAAATAACTTGTTTCCTTGGTGTGCCACAAAGCAAGCTGCTGCTTCCCTCCACATAACACCCTGCCACACAGCATAACACCTCTAAGCAATCTGGGGGTTAGCTCCAAGAAACACATCAGATTCCGAGAGAACTTCCTTCACACAGGACATCATACAGGCTAACCATGATAAGACGTTTACTAACAGCAGCTAACATTAAAGAACAGGGCAAACAGTGACACAGGTAAGGCCTGACAGTATGAAACGCTGTATTCACAAGGCAGGACCTGCATTGTCCACTACTTCTCTGCCCTGAATGGAAACAGCATCTCTACAATGCACTGGCATTCACAAGCTCACAATGGACATTTTCTCCAGACACCAAATCCTACCACAAGACACACTAAGCTGGCACTACACAGAAAATACTTAAAGATGCTGCATAAACAGCCAAATCAGTTCACAGCATCAGAGAATTGTAGGGGTTGGAAGGGACCTCTGGAGATCTTCCAGTCCAACCACCTGCCAGAGCAGGACCATAGAATCCAGCGCAGGTCACACAGGAACACATCCAGACAGGGATGGAAAGGCTCCAGAGAAGGAGACTCCACAACCCCTCTGGGCAGCCTGTCCCAGTGCTCTGGCACCCTTACAGTAGAGAAGTGCTTCCTCATGTTAAGGAGGAACTTCCTGTGCTGTGGTTCCCATCCACTGCCCCTTGTCCTATCACAGGGCACACGTGAGCAGAGGCTGTCCTGACACCCAGCCCTCAAATATTTGTAGACATTTATTAGATCTCCTCTCAGCCCTCTCCTCTCCAGACTAAACAGCCCCAGTTTAACATCTCCTACCTGGAACCGTCCCATCTTAAGCACGCTGGCTCCTGCTGTGGTAGCCACAGCACTGCTCTCTCCACCACATGATGCTGGAGCTAAGGAAAAAAATGAGAATGGGATTAAGAAGGAAATGAGCAACAAATAATTTGAACTCAAATTACTTTTTACTCAGCTATTAGAGGAGTCAATACAGCTTCCATATTTCCATCATGGCCCCCTCCTACATGTTGACATTTAATGTGTCTAGCACAGCAAGGCTGGAAGCAATTTCAACAGCTACCAGGTAACTCTTAACATGCCACCAGATTCATGGAACCTGATCTCTTTTCTCTATTCAGCTTTACCACTGAATATTGAAATCACAATTTTAAAATGAAGTATTTTGATCACTAAGTATTTTAATGCACTTTTAAAAGTGCATCTTTAGATAGCAGTGAAAGCAGCACACCAGTTTTGAGCAGAGACATATAACAGCCAACGAATAAAAGGAACTGGAACTGATATGAGAAAGTTCATTTTCATTCAATATCCACAGACCACCTACATTTCACAGTGCTGGGGACAACTTATGAGGAAGAAAGCAGTAAGTTGAAGAACTGCTAGAAACCACATTGACTTCAAGCAGCCTAGGTGAAGCTTTTGGAGCTGGATTCTTAGGTGTCAGCTGCAAGTTTTGCTGCTGTACACACCGGGAGCATGACATTACAAAGCTGAGAAAAACAAAGCTATTTTTAAATCAGTCCTGTTGGCTGCTTGGTGTCTTTATTAAGCAGCTTCCCAGTTTGTGTACTTTCACCTTCTAAACTTTAACAGGCAAAGCCCAACTTAGTTTCTACCAGACAAGTTCTGCAGTGTAGTATTTGACCAACACAGCAAAATGGGAATGTTTTTGTTTTCCTACTGGTTTTATTCACTTCTGAAGGTTTGATAACCTTCAGAAGCACATGAAAACCTTCAGAGAGAACCTCAGAGGCACATGGAAGTAACTTTTACTATATAGCTAGAAACAATTTTAGTACTATATGAACAGTTTCTTTAGGAAAAGAAAGATCTTTAAAGCATAAAAAAATAGAGGAATACTAACAGGGAAGTCTCAGACTATTTTACACATTTTTGTGTTCCTCCCTCTAATAACAACTGAACTCATTTAGATTTGAAGGACCCATCAGCCAAACTGCTGATCATCCAGTCAACCTTCAGCCAGAAAGGAGTCTGCTTTTCCTACCACCACATTTAAATTTTGAGTAACTTAACCTTTGTTTCTCTAATTAAAGAGAAAAGAAGCACTCTCAGATCACTAAGAGGTATCCTACATACAGAACACACAACAAGAACACAAAATGAGAAGTCCTACTGTTACTGCCACACAAGGCAGAAAACTTCCTTCAAACCTGAAGCTTTACCTCAGTGGCATGCTGGAGATGCTTTGCCAGTCTTTAGCATTTTGGACACCTTTAATACACACGGATCATTCCCCTCTCCTGGCCTACAGTGGGAAATTTTGTTCTTCTTAGCAAAAACTAATATGATCCACAAGGAATTGCCATTGCATGATTTACTAAAAGAGGCTATATACATGCACTATACATACACACACACATACACATCTCCTCCCAAGTTTCTAGTCTGTTTAATTTTGGACTCTACCTTCCCGCTGAGAAACCATCTAAAATAATAAAAGGCTGTCTTACCATCCTTCAGAGCCTGTGCTGCTGTGGACACCAGCGTGGTAACCGTTGTAGATGCTACTGAGGGCACAGACTAGAGGTTCAAGGAGGGGAAACAAAATAAAATTAAGAAAGTGAGCAGTTTCATTGAATGGCAACAAATTCACTCTGCTGCATATTACACCATCTTTTGTTTCCAGAGGCAAAGCATGGCCCACAACCAGACAAATGAAAGCATTTTTAACCTCCAAAATAAGCAACGTGGGCACAAAGTTCTGTATGCCTTGCAGCCCTGAGGCCGTCACTATAATACCCCCTGTGCTTTGCACAAGTAACACATAAGTAGTCACTTGGGGGTCACAATGCCAATCGTGATCTTCATTTCATATCAAAGGTAATTATTATGGTCTTTTGAACTTTCAGGTCTGCACTTTAAATCATCCCTCCCAAATTAAAACTGACATATCACATACTGCTTGTTTCGTGCTCTTTCCCCTTGCTCTACAGCCACTTCCCTGCTAGTGTGGTGCATTCATGACATCACCAGAAAAGCTAAATTAAGAAGTAATATCAAATTCAGCCTCAGGAAATATGCAATCATTACAAATAGATTTCCACCCCCCACCTCCCTACCCCCCCAGCCATTTTTGTTGACTAAGTCCCACAGCCTGGAAGATGACTCTTCAGTTTCATTTATTAAAAGTCTGAAGACTGCTGTAGTGATACTCAAGGCAGTGACCTAAGAGCACAACCTTGAAAAAGCACTGAAGTTTTCTCCTGACTACTGAACTGTCAACACTGCAAACGTACACAGGCAGGAGCAGATGTCACTGGAACAGTCTCCGGACTAAGGGTTCTTCTCAGCTTAGCATCCAGATCCTCCAGCGGCTGTTGGGACTGAGAAAGGAAAGAGTAAAGAGCTGTCCCAGCTCAGGAGAAATGCAGCACATTTGAGAAACAGACAGCTTTAATAAAGAAAATGTAAAGCAGTCAGTACAGCTTCCATATTTCCATCATGGTGCCTTCCTGCATGTTGACATTTAACACCTACAGCACAGCAAGGCTGGAAGCAATTTCAACAGTGCAGCAGAGAATATGTATTAGGGTTTATCTAAAAAACTTCAACAAAGCCAATTAAGGAAAAAGAATTTGCAGAGAAGTTAAAAAATAGTTCTATAATTTCAAAAGCAAGGATGGATAGACTGAGAATAACATTTTTTGTGGGGGAAGGAACAAACAAAACCAATCCCAAACAACCCAAAAATCCAACCCCCAAATACACACACGTGGGGGGGGGGAAAATACACCACACTATAGACACACAAAAAACCATACCCCCAGAAAAGCCCAAAGTACTGATTAAAACCAAACCAAAAAAAAAAAAAAAAAAAAACACCAAAACACCAAACCAACCAGCAGAAAACCCCACCTCACATCCTCCCCAGGTTCCCTCAAAGAAGCCATCTGGTTGGATTGACTTAAAGAGGATGAAAGAGGGACAGAATCACTCCAGTATGATTATGACTTAGATTTCATCTGAGCTGGCATCCAAGATGTTTTTTTTCAAACTTGGTCAATTCAGTTGAGACAGGAAAAAATTAAGATAAATTGTCTAAAAATATCTTAAAAGGTAAAAGTTCAGAAGCACTCAAAATTCTTAATCAGGGCCATATCCAAAAATGCATGAAGAAGAAGAAAGTGTGGGCAGCTATCACTAATCTAATGAAGTAGAAATCTCCATCTAACCTTTAGCATCATTGATCTTTCCAAGTCTTTTGTACTGAAAAGCTACATCTGTTGAGAACTGAAGCTGACATCACCACAACATAAGAACATTACCCTCCTCTGTCAGGAAACTAAAAGCTAGAAGTACACAATAGCATAAAGATGCTTTCAACAGGCTGCCAGGACTACATTCTTCCCGAGTTGTGGATTTCAAAAGATGTCAGCAAAACCACCCCAAGAACTAAGAACAATGAACTCTGTACCAATTCCATCCGAAGAAGAACAGAAAGCACAAAAAGATGCAGACTTCTATGACTCTGCAGAAAGCCAAGTGCTTAGCAGGCAAGGGGCTAATTTAATTCAATAATATTATAAAATAAAGAGGATATTTCACCTGAAATTCTATACAAATACTTCAGGCTCACAGGAAGGTATTTGCTTCAAAAAGCCTGAGATATCAAACAAAGATCTCCCTTTGGAACAAGGGAACCAAAATGAAGCTTGAAAAATTACTCTAAATACACTTTAAAAAAACATTAAAGACTAAACAGAACAGGTAATTCAGACTAAGGAACTAAGAGTCCAAAAGTGGTCTTGCAATGACATAGATTTTGGCTGCACATTAAGAGTCTGGCATTAAGGGAAATAAAAAAGGGGGGGGAGGGAAATGTGTCATGAGCTCATGAGAGAAGCAGCAGGGAAGGCAAGCCCTGGCTACTTTAAGACAACTCAGGAATTTTCCGGAGAGCATTGTGCGATAGCAGTAAATGCTCTTAATATTTGGTCAGGTTTGGTCTAGTTGGTCTCCTCTAATTTTGTCTTATTCCTACACAGGCTTTACAGTTCACATGAGAACTGAAATGAGGCAAAGGACAAGAAGCAGGGGATCTAGATTTGCACCTCTTCCATACCAGAAACCTTACCGGAAATGCCTGGCAAACACAAGAAGCCTTTTGCAGGGGTGCAGTGGCTTGAGTCACATAAGTGGCTACAAGTGGTTTGAGTTTGGAACTGGGAATTAGTAATATTTTCCCCCAAACAATGACAATAAACACAACTATGAACTTAGTGTGACTGGTTTTAACCAGCTGCCTCCAGATCCATCTGCTACCTTTGCTCTTGGTAAGAGGGCAGATAATTAGCACCCATTTGTTGTTGCCTGCTCTGCTGCAAAACCATGCTTCAGAAAACTGGCTGACAGGCACAGAGCAGATTCTGTCTTTAGAAGCCAAAGGAAAATAAAGTAATGCTGCTTGCTGACACTACTATCCTGTATCTCTACACCAGTCATTCAGCTTCCTGCTTGGTTGGGGGCAGAAGATCCCCGTTCCCTGATCACTCACAGAGCAAGAATATGGCCTTCATTCAGCCTGCTGGAAAACTGCATCAAAGCAAACACAGCAGCACTCCTTCCTGGGACAGGTTTCCAGAGCCACACGTTCACCTTCATTGGTTTTCTGATGCCAAGAGCATTGCTTTTTCACACTGAATAATGCTTGCCAAGTACTAGACTGATTCTCATGACTTTGTAAAAAGATTTTTAAATGCATTTGAATTAAAGCAGAGACAATAAAGAGTCATTCTGATGACTCTTGATTAAGGTCACTGATTTGTATTGGCTCCGTTAGGTGACGAGCAAGAAGGTGGTGGAGCTGAAATAGACAGGATGAGACATCGACTTCTAGCACACTGTAACTTAGGTCCACTAAACTACTTCCATTTTAACCTCCAGAATCACCTATGCCAGCTTGGTCTAAGAGATACCACAAACTAATGACCTTTACTGGGACAATTATAGAAACTGCTGAATAAAGACAAAGCTTCTGCACAGACAGCACTGGATGAAAAGAGCTGGAAATGTTAAAAAGGCCCATTAATGTCACAGATGTGGAAGCAGCTAACATGCCCTGCTGCTCACCTCTACTCATATCTCCAGAACCACAGAACGTTAGGGGCTGGAAGGGACCCTTGAAAGCTCATCCAGTCCAACCCCCCTGCCAGAGCAGCATCACCTAGAGCAGATCACACAGGAACACATCCAGGAGGGCTTGGAATATCTCCAGAGAGGGAGATTCCACAATCCTCCTGGGCAGCTTGTTCCAGGGTTCTGTCACCCTCATAGGGAAAACATTTTTCCTCATGTTTCCATGGAACTTCCTCTGCCTCAGCTTCCACCACTGCCCCTTGTGCTGTCCTTGGGCATCCCCCAGCAGAGCCTGGCTCCAGCCTCTGGGCACTCCCCCTGCACAGCTTTATCAACATGAATGAGGTCACCCTCAGGATCCTCCTCTCCAAGCTAAAGAGCCCACAGCTCCCTCAGGGTCTCCTCCTAAGGAAGATGTTCCACTCCATCATTTCTGTTCTACACTGGACTCCCTCAAGCAGGTCCCTGAGGTCCTTCTTGAACTGAGGGGCCCAGAACTGGATGCAGTATTCCAGATGCAGCCTCATCAGGGCATCTCCCCCACAGAGGGGAGGAGATCCAGGTAATACCACAGTTCTCACATGTGAAAGACAAATGGAAATACTGTGGGGGACTGTGTCCCCCGGACTAAGTGATTGAAGATGAGAAACTGCAAGGAGAGATGAAATGGGAGCCACCTGTTGATGGCTTAACAAGTAACTCCAATAGATGAGATAAGGGTCAGCCGCGCTACCCTAACAAATATCACCAGCCAGTAAGAAGAGGAGGTCGATTAACCAATCCCCTGCAGCCACACCAAGGGGAGAGCAATGAGCTGCCATGAAGGCAGTCGTCAGTCTCATGGGCTTGCTGCCACAGGCAGGAGCTCTTGACCTGGGCGCTCCCTACCCTCCTGCTTGAATTCCATCCCTGTTGCAGTGGGTGCCACACCACACCCTACTGTGACAAAATACTTAAGAGCTCCAGCTCACCAACCAAAGCTGCCTTAGCACATTTTCAGCCAAAAGTTTTCTATCACAACGCCATTGTATGACAGCTTAAATCCTGCCATCAAGCTATTCTAAGTCCCAAAACAAGGAACAGCTTGCAAAGAATTAAAATGACCTTTAAAATTCATTTCGAAGTTGCAGCCACAGGTGAAGCTTGAATTCAAGAGCTCCAGTGCTAGAGACAAGAGGGAAAAACCTTACCAGATTATTATGGGGAGGACTTAGAGTTAGCTCAGGCTGCATTAAAATTCAGAGCTCAAGATTGCAAAAAAAGAACATCAGGCCACAATGCTACTCAGTACTGCATACATTGTCATACTGTAGCTATTTTTTGTAATTGCTTTAAAATTACGGTGAAGAATTTCTTTCCATAAAAGGACAGATTCCAATTGAGCAGCAGCTTTTGGACATGCATTCTAAGACTATTCCCTGTGGACTTCAGCCACAGGTGGAAGACGTTAATACTGTAAGCAGCACATGTAGACAGGAAACAGTGGATTTCAGTCAGTATTATGCTGAGCCTTAAGCAGGCACCATTAGGTACCTGCTTGAGTATCTTCTTTACAGGTTTCAACATAAAATTGGGATCATAATTCTATGCCAAGTGTACTTCAGTGACATTTCAGCATAATCCAATTTTGTGTTCATTCAGATTTCTTCCCAAAGCAGAACAATTTTCTCTCGTGGTCTCATGGGTGCGTTTTGTTTGGGTTTATCTTTTCTTTGCATACTGAAGTGTGTTCCCATGCTACAGGTCATTACACAGCATTGAGGAGATACATAAAACTGTTTCAGCTCAATGCAGTTCTTTTTAAAAAATAGCCAAGAATGTCTGTAATTAAACAGAAGTGAACACAGATTTAATCTTCATGGCCCTGAGCTGATCACCTGTCCAATTCACATACCAAAAATCCAAGCTAACTCTTGCATGTAATGGTCAAAATCTGAGCAAGTGAAGCCTCTGCCACATTACAACTCATGTTTATGATCAGGAGATTCAAATACCTTTGGCAGATTTGAAAGTGAAATCAGAGTGCAGTAACAAGCACTGAAGAACAAAGCAGGAATTGGCAGATAAAGCAATTTTGCCTTTTCACTAGGATTGAATTGCAGTATACACTGCCTCCCTGGAGAGCTGCTGTTTTGCTACTACACCCTTTTCAGGCTCAAGTTATATGCACACACTCACCTGTGCTGTTTTTAAAAATAACCTCCTAAAGTTAATTAAAACCCCAAGGCTGATTAATTGTTCCTGTACTTCAGACACTGGTTACAGCTTCCTGAAGTGCAAGCTACACGTCCAGTGCTGAAGCGACTCTGGGTACCGCTACACGTCACACAAAAGGGGTTACTCAGTCAAAGGAAAAGAAAAAACAAAGGCATTAATAACATGCAACAGAGAGTTTAATCAAAACATGCTCTTGGAAAGGAAAAGCAATAGAAAAACAATCTGCCCAGTGATGTAGCACCTGAGTTAGTGAAGGTCCCGGAAAAGGTGGCAGCGGCTCACTGGATGGAGTGCCAGCCGGAAGCTCAGAACCTACTGGTAGCACCTAGGGACAACGAGGAGGAAACGCGAGTCCATCAGACACAGAACAACAGAAGGATCGGACACCAAGCTGCAGTCACTCAGGTCATACAACAAAGCCTCAATGTCTTTCCTGGAGAGACTTACTTCCTGCAGAGCTAGCACAGTCTTCCAAGCTTTCTGCAACAAAGTTGGGGAATGTTGTTGGCTTGCTTATTTTTTAATCCTAACTGGTTTTGAGTAGCCACAACTTTCAGCTCAAACAAGCTGCTGCATCCAGAACTGCTAGAATAATTCTCCCACAAAGCAATTCATTTCCCAAGAAGTTTAATTTATAAAAGGGTGCAAGAACACACTCCATCTCCTTACAACAGACCTGCATTAACTGCCCACTCGCAGCAGCAAGTTTATGTGCCTCTGGCAAAGTGTTCCAAGAAGCATCACTTCAGAACAAGAACTGTCATGCCTGAGGATACTCCGTTTGTTGAGAAGCAGACTTTTAGACCTCTTCCACCAAACTCTCAATCCCTCACTTTTGAGCCTGAATGGTGTTGATAACCCACAGAAGATGAGGCTAGGCCATGCAACTGGGTAGGGGGCAGTCATCCAGGTTATGTGGAAGAGGTTAGAGAGACTGGAAACGTTAGGAGGCGGCATCAAAGCCTCCCCACCAGGTCAGGCAGCACATTCCAGTTAGTTATTTCCATTGTTAGGGAAGTAGGGTGTTCTAGGAATTAAGCAATCCATTACACAGTTTGCAATGCTCATTCTCATCTGTAATCCTGGAGCTTGCCCATGACTTTGCATTTTGAGAAGCACACAATATCCTTACAAGTGACAGTGTGGGTCAGCTGGCTTCCCTTCTACAAATCAGCACCACTGGCTGTTGGTAACTGGCCCAAAGTCGTCCACAGTCCTCCAGAAGCAGAACCATTTCTAGCTTGCAGTTATGTTACCACAGCTTAACTAGAGGTTCTGATTGCAGCAATACCTGCCCACTGAAAAGGGACTCCACAGTTACCAACAGACTCCAATAGCTGCCCCTTCCTCCCAGGAATACACCAAGTTGAATTACCCCAGCTTTCTTGTGCACTAGGGACACGCACTTGGACATTACCTATTCTGAGGCATGATGAAAATTTAAGCTGTGCTAAATTAATCATTTAGTCTATAAAGAACAGGCAAAACATACTTTAAAGACATTCATAAGACAGGTCAAAACACATTTAACTGTCCAGGTTAACATTTTGGCCACAAACAAAACTGAATATCATACATACACAGTTTAGCAACCCCAGAAAAATTGAGCTTCTTAAAGCCTGAGAGCACAACACAGAACATGAAAGCTCTGAAAACAAAAACAATCTAGTTTATAAGTAACAACTTCAGAGAGGTTTTCCACAGCTGACAACCAAACCCTCCCAACATTTATTGCATTTCACTGCAAGCCTTTGTAATTACAGGTTTGCAATTAGCAGGCTTCTAACCTACTCTGACTGTTCCTGAACCTGAGCTTTTATTTACAAACATTTCTTTTCCTGTTCTCAGCTTCATTTCAATAGCAATTAACACTTCTGTGTCTAGATTTCCTTCCCAGCTTCCTCAGCACACAATCCTACTCCTCCTTGTCACAAATCATCTACTTTGTCTGAATGCAAAGAGTGCAAAGGAATGAGTAGAGCTGCTAGGACCAATAGCTTGATTCAAAGGGCCTGAAACTAGTTAATAGCAAGGCTGGCTAAAGACCACCAACATGAAGAGTTGGTGAGTGGAAAGAACATTACAGAAACTAAAAGAAGTCAGCACTGAGGTTTCTGACTTGTTGAACACTTGAAAAACTCTTCAGCCTATTTCCATTTAACTTTGATAAGAAAAGGGCTACCAATGGTTTCAAATACTGAATTTCCCTGTCTGCCAGGGCAGGGAGCCATTGAGAAGAAAGTAAGTAGGTTCATTTCACATATTGATATGCATGGCTGGTGAGCAGAAAACAACATCCACATGTCTCAAGTCCTTACTGTCAGTCAGGACTACATGGGAATGTTTGTTTGAAGAGCACAACTCAATACACAAACATTTGTTTTCAGATACCCAGGTACCTCTTCAAACTTCTCCTAGTTCTGCTCTCACGGATCAAACATTTGGAAGGAAGAGAGCATCCAGGCAATACACAAGCAGCAGGAAACCTCAAAAAATAACTTTCAGTCAGATTCCTCCTTGCCTTCACAGAACAGGCCAACAATAAAAAGCAAAGCTACGCTATCCTGACTACTTTGTGAAAAATGCAACCACCAGTCTCATTCTACTAGTCACATGCAAGATAAAAAAAAGCTATTTAAAACAAGCTTTCAAATCCTGTTTGCAAAAACAAAAAAACCCAACAACAAACCACAGTTGCTTCACTCTTTGTAGTTTAGGAGTATGAAAAAAGAGCAGCAACACTAGAGAGCTCCCTGAGGCACTTCTTTTTCCCCAACACGAACAAAATAAAACACCTCTTGGGACACACAGGAATGACCACAGCATAAAACCTTCAGTATTCTATTAAATGAAGATACCACTGCCTCAGTAATCTTTTTCTTTACAGAAGGGCTCCTGCTCAACAAGGCTGCTTCCCACAGTACTTGCACACTCTCACACAGATGCTGGATTTCTTACCGGTACCCTGCTCAGTGGGGGCTTTGAAGGAGAGCTCCCTGGTTTCACCACTGCTGTTGCAATGCTGCTTGATGCTGAAATATAGCTGACTGGGGTGATCACTTGCCCGGGAGTGGCAACTGGGGTCAGCACTGGCAAGCCAGTTGGTCCAAGAGGCAAACTGCTGGGAGGTATACAAGTGCTAATGGACGTCAGGGGCTTAGTTGGTGCAACAACTGTGGTTGGAATCCCAGGGGTAACTGTGGTCTCCATGACCAGTGATGTTTCCAGAGACACTGATGGATGCGTTGTTCCCACGTTACCGTGTTCACTGAAGAGAGACCGCAGCTTTTCTTCCAGGGTCTTTATATCATCAATACCAGGAGCTTTAGACTGAGCATCAGCATCAGCCTCCAGGCAGTGGACATGAGGCTGATTGGGTAATGGAGCTGGCTGAGGCTGGCTGTGTATCAGCGTTTGCTGTACTGCAGGTACATTAGTGACCGGTTGTGGCAAGACACCAGGTAAAGGAACCTGGGGCAACATGGGTGTTGCACCTGGAATCTGGGGTAGAACAGGTGTTGATGTAATTCCTGATGCAACAAGTAAGGGATGTATCACTGGCTGGGTGACTGGCTGGGTGACACTTGTTGCTACTGAGGATGATAAAGGTGCAGAGATTGGAAGAGACAAACCAGCTGTGCTGCAGAGCTGCGATTTATCCATAGCCTGCCCGCTCTCAGGCAGTGACTGTGGAGCACTTACAACTGTTGTTTCTGCCAGACCGGAGACAGAGCCACTGCTACTAAGTTGAGGCAGCTGCAAAGCCCCACCCTGAGCTAGAGACAGGGCAACAGTTGTCTGTGGTGCTGCCATACTACTCACAATCTGAGGAGCAGACTGAGATGTCACAGCTGGTGCAACACCAGTGACACCAGGAACCTGGGTGGATGAGGGTGTGCTGATACTGGGGGCAATGTCTCCAGTTACTGGTTGAGCAGGCTGGGATGTGGTACATAGGGAGAAAGCAGCAGGGGCGCTCACGCTGGAAGGGACACCAGTTGATTGCTGTCCAGATTGTGAGACTGGAGGTGAAGAGATAGAGCTTGGCACACTTGTGCTTGGTGCAACTCCAACAGCTGCACTTTCTGAAGGCAAAGTAACAGATCCAGGAAGAGAAACACCTGTGCTGGAGGGAGCAGAAACTGAAGAAGCAGCCATAGATGCAGGAGGTGCACCGCTGCCTGCCATGGTAGAAAGTGCCGGTGGAAAGGGTGGCATTGTTTGATTGAACACTGGGGGAGCTGTACTGGGTCCCTCTGTCATCTGAGCATGTCCCATCTCAGAGAAAGCTTGCTGCAAGCTCAGTGATGATGCCGAGTGGGAGAGATTCATCCCAGGACCATGTAGTGGAGATGCAGCAACTGGAAGAACAGAAAAGCTGTCAGTCCAGCTGGGAAAGTTAGTTGCAGTACTGCTGCCTGTTGCCAGATTGAGCTCACATCTACCTCTGCAGAATTTTTTAAAATTACAAATCCAGGCTTACATTAAAATACAGAATTACGGTTTCACAGTCTTGTAGAAGGCCTATCACCACCTCAGAATTCTACACAGTATCACCCAAATTATGACAACTTCCTAGCAGTACAGCCAGGTCCTGCCCTCCCCAAGCAGTTTTGTTCACTAACTTCACGGTTTTGATGACCATGTCTCAGCCATGAGAACTGAAGAATTGAGATAAGTTACCAATATCTGGAGTTTCTTGTCCTCCAGGCACAGCAGACATGAAAAAGCTCTGCTCTTTTAACCTGCTCTCAGGGACAGGGCTGACAATGAACCGTCTTCCTGCTGAATGGACAACCTGGGTAAAGGAGTTAGGAGGAACCCCTAAAGAGAAAGAAGTCAGGCATTTAGTGACACGTGGCTGTAACTAAATACATCATCTGCAATATGGAATGTGCACTCCATATCAAACAAAACACTGGCTGCACCCATCTGCTGAAAAAGGTAACTGTTGAAAAAAAATAATCACAAGAGACTTACCTATTCTTTGTGGCATGGAAGATGTAGGATCTGGCTGTTTGAACTCTAATTTCTGTAAAGTAAGATAAAATTTAAAGTTCTATTCTGAAATAGAAACCCCCAAGATAGTCCTTAAAACAGTAGCTTACTGAAATGTGGGCATTTAAGTTAAGCAGTACCTTGGACCCAAGCACCACTACCAAAGCAGTGGAATTCTACCTAGATAAATATCAGCTACACTGTTTTTAGAGCTTCTCAGCTTAGTGACCGCCAATATAACAAATGGATCTAAATGCTCTTGTTGTTAACAGGCAGCCAACTGATTTCCTTAAACATTCAGTAGCTAATTGGACATTTCAAATGAATTCTGGGCGGAGATAAGGCAGAGATTAAGAAAATATTGCCCTGTGTTACTGCCAGCAACTGGTTTCCAAACCTGTGTTTCCTAACCAAGCCATCCAATCTCTTAGTAGCTCACTACACGGAGGGTCTGAGTCTAGGCTCCTAAGTGTTCAGTGAGCAGAACAGGGCTGGAGGTTTTAGTGTCCTACATGTCACAATAAACTGAAACCCAAAAAGTGTCAGTGTTGAAGAGCAGTCTCTTTAGTTGACTGTTATGAAGTTCAACACCTTCAGAAGCATTAGAGTACATCAAAAGTAAGTGGTCTGTGGCACTTAGTTTTCTAAATGAATTTGAGGATCTCAAACACTTTTTTGTGTTTGAGGATTCACTTCTTTGTGAGTTTGAGGATCTCAACACCTTCCCTGGCATTTCACTTGCAATTAAGCTTTGGTCTTTCTGATGGAAGAAAGTTGGGGTTTCTAGCTAGCTCTGCTCACCACACCATACCACCCAAAGCTGCCAACAGGCATGGCTAACAAGATCTGTCCTTCACGTACCTGTGACCCTGGAAAGAAGCCATCATCTTTTGTCCGCATGCTCTCCAACCCCTGATCGCCCTCCGGCTCCACGCTGACATCCTCACTCAGCATCTCGTCTGCTTTCTCGATAATCTCTCGTACCTGTTCCACGAATGAGTCTCTCTCAGTTGCTAAAATAAACTCATTCTGCACCTGCAAAGAGACCAAAGAAACAAACTGGTAATTTTCCACCACTGATTTCAAAACAGTATCTTGAATAACCACATTTGATTTTTGATGCTACTGGCTGTGGTCCCTCCACTGTTCCTAGGCATAAGGTGAAGACTGGGACACCTCAGAGAGCAGCACTTGCTTCTAAAATTATCTCCAGCACAGAAGTATTTGCACTGCTTTACTCTTTGCTGTGGAACAACATTCAGTCTCACTTCTGCTACCTGTCACCTCAACCTTTGCTTAGCACAGTGACATTTCAAATCAGCAGCCTTACCCTACTGCAGTTTCTCCTAACAATGTACAGTAAGGGCCAGCTAAAGGAAACTGTAACATATAGAAAAGAGAATTAAAAATCTGTATTGCAAGATGTATTCTGTACTTCTCTCTTTCCATGCCATGTAGAACTTCTGCTCTATGCAGGTTGCACCTCACTACCTCTAGTATGTAAATGCAACTATTAAATATATTCCAAATACAGGAAGAGGAAGATTGCTTAGCCTCTCCAGTTTCAATACATTATATTGCTTTTAAAAAAATCCCTTCTGCTCCTTATGTTGGAGGAAAGAAGATTAAGAAGTCTGCTTGGGATTTCAAAAGACATTCTTAAGTTTGGTCTGACACATGAGAACTCTGTCTCCTGAAATAATGCATGGTTAAACTCCAAAAGACAGCCTAAGGAACAGATGTCTCCCAACTGTGTGGTGCAGCTGACACTCTGGAGGGAAAGGATCCATTCAGAGGGACCTGAACCTGGGCCCAAACCAAACTCATGAAGTTCAACAATACAAAGTGCAAGATCCTGCATCTGAATCAGGGCAATCCCAGGCACCGATATAGACTAGGCAGGGACTGGCTTGAGAGCAGCCCTGAAGAAATGGATTTGGGGGTGCTGGTGGATGAGAAGCTCAACAGGAGCCAGCAGCGTGCACTTGCAGCTCACAAAGCCAAGCAGAGCCTGGGCTGCAGAAGAGAAATGTGGCCAGCAGGGCAAGAGAGGTGATTCTCCCCCTCTACATCACTCTGCTGAGACACCACCTGGAGCACTGTGTCCAGTTCTGGAGCCTCTATTACAGGAAAGATCTGGAGGTGCTGGAAGGTGTCCAGAGAAGAGCCACAAGGATGAGCAGAGGGCTGGAGCTCCTCTCCTATGGAGACAGACTGAGGGAGTTGGGGTTATTCAGTCTGGCGAGAAGGCTCCAAGGAGACCTTCTTGTGTCCTTCCAGTATCTGAAGGGGGCTACAAGAAAGCTGGGGAGGGACTTCTGAGGGTGTCAGGGAGTGATAGGACTGGGGGGAATGGATCCAAGCTAGAGGAAGGGAGATTGAGATTAGAGCTTAGGAAGAAGTTCTTCCCCATGAAGGTGATGAGACACCAGCACAGGTTGCCCAGGGAAGTGGTGGAAGCCTCATCCCTGGAGGTTTTTAAGGCCAGGCTGGATGTGGCTCTGAGCAACCTGATCTAGTGTGATGTGTCCCTGGCCATGGCAGGGGGATGATTCTTGAGATCCTTTCCGCCCCTGACATTTCTGTGACTCAGAGAAGTAGAATTGTCTGTCACAGTATGTCTGCTGGGAAAGAGAGGTGAAGCCTGAGATGTGGATTTTCACATGAAGTTTTCAGGATGCTGGCTCACAGAAAGGAAAAAGACAAGCACGATGTGCTTGCATTCTCCTTGCAATGCAGAACACGTTCTAGGTAAAGAAACCTTTGGTGCTTTAAGCTGGGCAGTGACAGACCTTCATAAGGTGTGCCTAATAGCATTCTGATTAAAAGGAAACCAGAGAGTTTTACTATCAAGTTTCCTCAATATTCAACAAGAAACCAACAAGCACAAAGTTCCAGATCCAGCTGTCTAAATTAGGTTGTACACTTCCCATTGTGGGACTGCTTTGGATGCACATTTCACTTCACTTCTACCCATCTTCAAACATTTGCCTTTTTTGTTGTTGTTGTTTGGGGGTGTGTGTTGCTTACCACTTTGGTAAATCACACTCTTGTCAATCCTCCACAGAATCCCTTTAGCTTTGAAGCAAATACATCTGTATATTCTCTCCGTGTTCTTGGCACTTCACTTTTTTGCTGCCAATATACATAGCCAAGAAACAGCTTTTCCCTCTTTCTCAGAAAGCCTTTAGTTGGAAAGATTGGTTCCCTTTGACAGGTATGAATCCAGCAAACATTATCTACTACAACGTCTACTACTCTGCCACATCTCTTAGCTAAAATAACATGCACAAGCATTCAAGGTGACAAAAGATCCCACTTCTTGTCATCCTCCCTTGCTTCAGTAACACTGCAACAATCTCAGTTTCATTCAGCTTGCTCCAGCTTAAGGATACTCTCTTAAGTTCAAACTTCAAAAAAGTGCATGGGGGGTGGAAACTTGATTCCCTGCAACACAGTGCTCCCATTTAAACATATCTCCAGAGGGCAAGTTCATTCCTAGTGCCTGACCATTAGACATTGAAGGGGAAGAAGCTTTTGTCCTTTGAGAAAATCAAAAGCAGCATCACTCATTACTGACTTTCTGTAACTAGAAAGTGATTGCCATTCCTTACTTTAAAGGCAGAATCTTGCCATTGCAGTTGAAAACAGCAAAAATCTCAAAGCTTAGGCACAAGTTTTAAGAACCTAGCAACGTTTGCCATCAGAAAGAGACAGTAGAACTTGTTTAACTTGGTGCTTTCAGAGAGCTGTTCACAGATTTTCCAAAAATGAGATGCAAAAATCCCCAAGGAATTTTACTCCATAAAACTGCAATTCTAAAGACAAAAAAAAGACGTGAGAAAATGCTTCTGTGAGCTGAGCATGCAGTATTAGCTATAAATTTTGTATACCACTCTGATCAGAGCTTCCAGCTGTGCTCCTGTATCAATAAGGTGAACACATGCCATGCTACAACACACCTGAAACACACCCAAGAAAATAAGGCTGCTTATATTACTCCTGAATCTAGGACCAGATTCAATTCTTCATCTCTAAGATACACCTTACCATAATGGAGGCTATTTCCTCTGGGTTGTCACCATCCAAATCAAATTTGAAAGTAACCATTTTTCGATTGTGAGTCTCCAGCTGGCATTCCACTACTCGATCACCTTTATTGGAAACCTAAGAACACAAAACAGCACTTCAAACCACAAGCATGAGATCCTGAGACTTGTGCTTTAAAGCCCTCAGAGACAAACCAACAGCACTCATCTAACACAGCACATTCTCTTTCCAGCCTAACAAACGGTGCCATGTACAGCACGACTTTTTTTCCCCCTGAGAATATATGAAATATTCTGAAATAACATGTGGAATCACTGGTGGCTAAGCAAGCCAATTATGCTCTAAGGAATGCTCCAAAATTTCTCTTAATTTAAGACAACCGTTCCACTTCTAGCTTCAGAAGCTGAACAGATGGACTGGATAGCTTGGCATGCTTGACTGCGGGCAGCACGTATTCCTCCAAGGAAAAGCAGCTTTGTGAAGCTCAAGTGAAGGCATCATCACTACCAAAAATCTCACTGCAATGAAAAATGCTCACATTT
This sequence comes from Picus viridis, assembly GCA_033816785.1. Taxonomy (NCBI): domain Eukaryota; kingdom Metazoa; phylum Chordata; class Aves; order Piciformes; family Picidae; genus Picus; species Picus viridis. The sequence goes on from CM066568.1 coordinate 2,590,537, forward strand.
AGAATTCTCAGTTTGGGCCTGGCAGTCTTCTCATGGCGAGAGCGGCTGCGGACAGACCTCCGCATGTGACGCTTCGTAGTCCTCCCTTCGTGCCTGCCGCTGGAAGCTGGAACATTCTCATTGCCATCACTCAATCCTGAAGCAACATCAGAATGTGCACTAGAACAGACAAACACCCCGTGACGATCAAAACTTTACATCAGCATCCATGCACTCCATAAATGCAACACCAGTGCACCCCGCTAGATGGCATTCCCTCCAGCATACAGGGCAGAAACGTCCTCTCAACACTTTGTTGCCCCGAATTCCCCTTTTAATAGCAGCTATTTAGCCACACAGCTCTTGCAAGCTGTTGTCTTCTGAATGTGTTTTCAAGCTATTTGGAGTTTGACCTCTGTTTAAGTGCCAAAAGGACAGAAAAAAGAAAATCCTTTCCAATCCATTTGACATGATAAAAAAAATGATTACGAGTTAGATCACTACAGAGAATCCTCTTTACTTCCTCCCTGCTGTAAATCTGATCTTACCCCACCTCCTCAGCCTGTATTTCCTCTAGAAAGTCTATTTTGTCACATCCTCATGAATGCCCTTCAACTTAAAAACAAAAGTTATCTCTAGAGGAAACAAAGTATACCTAAAGATCACCCAAGGAAGAATAATCTAGCACATGAAGTTGAAATTACTATTGGTGAGCAGGGAACAATGCTTACCTATCCACAGAGGAAGCCAGAGGAGTAGACTGAGCAGGCTGCATTGCTGGAAGAGCCTCTGAAGGAGCAGTCTGTGAGACTCCCTGAGTACCCTATGAATAGAAACCTCTATCAAGAACCTCCCTAAAGAATACCATTCTTTTTCAAGAAGCCCTCCAGTCTTCAATGTTTCCTCCCAAATTAGTAGTAAAGCTAAAAGCACTACCATTTGAGACTCTCAACAGCTCTCATTTACAAATGCTTCTCAAGCAAACTGCAGTGAAGCAAATTGTTGTCTGGGGAGAGGTGGGAGGAGGAATCGCCCATCCTCTCTACTGCTAGGTGTCACTACAGCTTGCCATGCAGTCAGTCTGACAAACAGAATGTGCAAAAGGCAAGCCAATGCAGAGCATAAAGACAATTCACATTCTCCCTAGCAAAAATTAACACTGCAGGGAAGAGGACTAATGACAGATTCTCAAAGGCTATCAGCCGAAGTTTGTCTTTGATATGGCAAGAAAGTGTTCTACATTACTGGCAGGAAGTGAAGTGTTAACAGGTTTTTGCCTGCAGGATGCACACTCACTTCCCAACAGAACAGCCAGTGGCAACAAGGTCCCCACACTGGCCTGACATTCTGTGTAAGAAAAAGGTCATTTCAGCAATTGATTTCCAACTGCAGACAAACATGAGGGGGATGAGCTCCCCACACACATACTGATGCAGAATCCTAACACCCTCGATGTGTTACGTTACATTCAACATTTACCTCCAAAACTGCCTGCTGTGAGGAGGCAGATGAGGCCTGTTGAGCTAAGCTCACTGTAGGCTGGGGCACTTGAACCTGTCCTGCTAGGCTGCCCATGGAAACTAAAACGTTCTGCTCCGCATAGGGCTGCGAGACAGGAGCAAGATAGCCTGGCTGAGCCACTGCATCTGCGGGCAAGGGAGGGGACAGGACGGCAGACGGAATGCTAACAGAGGCCACAGCAGAGGAAGGTGCAGCATTTGAGTCCCCTGGGTACTGAGGTGGAAGCCGAGATTGGAAGCCCTGGAATAGAAATAAGGGAGTCAAGTTAGTGAATGTCAGAGCTAATTAGGAAAGAGGGGGAAGGTGGGGTGTTGGGTGTCAATTAGAAAAAAGAAGTATCAATTCCAGAGGCACTTCCCAACCTTTTGTACTTGCTCAAGTACTCCCAAGTTTTCCCAGCAAAGGCAGAGCAAACTGCTCGCATAGCCAAAGCTCAGCTTGAACAAGGACATTTCCACTCAAAGTTCCAAACCAAAGGCAAACTGATCTTCATCTCCCACTCTTAGGGCTGCCTATTTGGCTTAATACTTTAAGTCCTGAGACTTGGGATAAGGTTGAAGTACTTTCAGGCTGAACAATTACTGCTTGGAAAACATTACAAAACTGCAGATGATTGAGACTAGCAGCAAAAATGCTCCTGTGTTCCTCCTGTCCTCTCAAGATGAGCTCAGTCCAGTACTATGGAACACTCGTCACACAGCTTCTGTTCTACAGCACTCCTCACAATCCCAGTGCAGGTATTTCTACCTGTATATAATTTTTGTTCCAGAACAATCATTGTATGCCAGATTTCTATTTTTGTCACTGTTCAGATCGTGCAATCGCTGTGCAAAGCAGCTGAAGCAGTCTGTGCCCATCAGGTATTATGTCACAGTCAAGATCCATGTTACATGACTTATTTCTAGAAAATCCACATCCCCCCTGCCTCTTCCCAAACTGGGAATGAAATGCTGAAATTGCCAAATGTGCTGCCACTAATTCCCTTTCCATCACATCTTCCAGTTCTTGAACTATAATTTTGTCCTTACCCCCCACCAAGGCAAGCTGAGAAATCTTAGATATATAGTTGTCCTTTTTCACACAGTGGTTGAACAGAGTCTTGTGCTGTGATTCTGTCATTTTAGACAAATTCCTTTGCCAAAAAAAGAAAAGCTCAAACCACCAGGGTCTCCAAGGACTGTTCTTTCCCCCCCCCCTCCTTAAAATGGTCCTTTACTACACAACAGAATTCATCTTGGATGCTTAATGGCTCTCTTATGAGAAATGGGTTGTCCAGGGCACACAGTTCAGAACTGGTAAGTCAGAGGAACAGGCAAAAATGTGGGGAAGAGCTCTGCTGGCTTGCAACAATACCTGGTAAACAGCATCTCCAGCAGGAAGTGAAGTTTCAGCAGCTTGTCCAATGCTGACTGGCAATCCCACGGACTGGACAGCTGGCTGCAGGAGCTGTGGGAGAACCTGGCTGGGCAACTGAGCTACAGGCTGCAACAATGTGGGAAGCTGGCTAGGGCACACAGTTGATCCTACAGGGACAGCGGTGGCTGCAGCAGATGTTGCCAGTGTGAGCAATGGTTGACTGATGCCAGCTGCCATTGAAATGGGCAGAGACTGGAAACCTGGCTGAGCCACTGACACGTGAGGAGCTGCTACGGGCAGCTGAGAGACTGAGAACTGGGGAACCATGGAAGTTGGCAAGGGTTGTCCCATGGGTAGAAAGTGAGAGCCAACGGGGACTGATGGGGCAACTGAAGGCTGAGGGAGAGAAGGTGCTGCAACAGGTAATTGAGGCTCGCCTTGGATGATCGACACTGGTTGGGAAACAGGAAGCTGGGGAGGTAAAGAAAATAGAGATAGATTTTTTTTTTTTTTAAAGCAGGGTTGCAGAAAGCAAAGCTTTTACACATTAGTCAAAGAAAGGATTATTCAAGTTACAGCACTCTGTTATAGTGGGCAAGGAGCACAGCTGGCACAGTGGCTGGGAAGTTGGATGGAGTTCCACTTTGCAACACTTCCCTTGAGGAACTCAAGTTTTCGAAACAGACACCCACAGCGGGTGGAAGAGCCATGTTCACATGCCCTGAAGCACTAACTTGTGCATAAACAGAATCAAAACCCCTCAATTCTGTCCCCAGAACCAAGCCTCCTCTCTTACAGGAAAGAAGTACAAATCTTTCAACAGATCTGGCAGCTTTGAGCATGGGGACTAAAGTCACGGGGAGTGCAAAGCCACTGTACCACCACTTGGAGACCAGCAGGGGACACGTCAATTAAAGCCAGAGAACAATGCAACTGGAAAGGCAGTTCAGATGAATAAGCAACAGAACAACAATTTAATAAAAAATAAATCAAGGCTCACATGTTCAAGATAGGGATATGAGCCAAAAAAGAAGTAATAATCAGTAACAGAAGCTTCTTGATCAGGGAGCAAAGGAGAAGAGCTGAATAAGAAAGATGAGAGTGTGGAGAAGGCAGCCCTTGTTTAGGCAGTGAACTGTAAGTGAAGGTATTCCAGACATGAAGGTACAGAAGATAGCCAGTGTATGGGAAGCAGAGGAATGACAAGTTCTGGAAATCCATTCATAATGTACCATTCAGCAACAGGCCTCAGCGCATTTTGGATAGTTCAAAGATCTCTGTGCATGGAAGTGCTCTCTCCCTCAAATTATTCACAACTGCCATGTGTGAAAGACAGGGTTTCCAACACATCTCCCAATAAAAGGTGACAGTTGCAGTGCACTAGGAACAGTGTTATCTGGATGAATGGTTTTGAACCATTAGAAAAGATGACAAAAGTGAAAGGAGCAGCATGTTGAATTTGCCAGCTGTGAAGAAGGAAAAACAAAAAAAAAGAATAAAAACATCTTCTGCTAGAAAGAATTTTGTTTACCTGTGTCCCAGCTGCTGCCTGAGGCATTGGCATAACCTGTGATGGTTGAGTTTGAGAGACGGTTTGTGTGGAAGTGGCACCAGCAGAAACGGATGGCTGCTGCAGCTGGTATTGTCCAGGCTGTTGGGATGAGGCTGGCTGCTGTGCACTCTGTAGGAAAGACAAGAGGCAAAAGCTGGTTTGTAACCCCAACAGAAGTTTTTTAAGTGCATCCTGTTTAAATTCTACTTTTTCATTCCTCACTGGGACATCAGTGGTTTTTCCAATTATGCTACATCAATTAAGCTTTAAGAATTACTTATTAGCATTACTAACAACTCCATTATCAGCACCAAATCTTGGAGCAGAACTATTTCACCTGTGAACTGAATGAAGATTCCATGAAGGACAAAAAAGGCAGTTAAGAGGCTGTTGCAGTGTTGTGGGTTAAGAGTTAACAGATGGACCCTAAGGTGGAAGCCCGACGCCGGGGGGTGTGGAGCGTGTGGAAGCCCGACCCCGCGGGGGCGTGGGGGTGGTATTCCCTCCCCTTTCCTGCCTAGCCTCTATTTAAGGGGCAGGAACGTCTGGCCAGCTCTCTCGCCTTTCGCCTTCCTGCCTGGTGGGGAGCTGCTGTTGTGGGAAGCTGCTGTTGCGGAGAGCTGCTGCCACGTGGTCGTGGCATCCATTGCCATCGACCTTCGGTTTTGTATCTCTCTGCATATATCCCCTTTCTCAATTTCTCTGCACTTCCCTTTTCCTTTAAAACCTTTCAATTTTTGTTAAAATTACTTTCTTAACTTCCAATTCTGTTAAAGTACTTTTGCTTACCCTTACTTCCCCTGCCCATCTTTTCCCTGAGGAAGGAGAAAAGGCGGGGGGGAGGGGGAAGGAAGGTAATCTAAATTTTCTATCCCGGGAGTTCCTGCCCTGAAAACCTAAACAGAAACATGCAGAAGGTAGTATTTCCAGTTAAAAGAAATGGTGATCAGGAATGCAATCTGCCCTTCTAGACAGTCTAACTTGCAAATCCTGACATGTCTCCCCTTGAATGGGACCACCACTGCAAACTCAGGTGGAGCTGGAGAAGACAGCCACAGGAAAACAAGCATTAACATGATCCTAAAAAACAAACTGCAAGAAGTCAATGAAGTTGTAGCATGTTTGACTGGGTAGCAACCAGAGGATTCTTTTGCTTTTGTCTACAACTATGAGTTGAAGGGAGGACAGAGGTAGTCAACTGCTCTTAAGAGTCAAAAACCTATACTACTCTGGGTCTAGGAATTGTCATCTTACCTGCTGAGCATGCTGGGCAGGCTGGGGTGGTACTGATGCACTGCTTGAGGCTGGCTGGCCTTGCACCTGTGTCTGGAGCAGAAAAAGATAGAGAATCAGCTTCAAATCCCTATGGGCTCTGCAGCAGGCAGACAGCATTTCTGTGTAGAATGATCTGGTTGGAAGATGCTCCTAGCTGTTCTTTTGAAGAAGCCACTCAAATTGGGTGGCCAAATTCCACTGTGACAACCAGAACAATCTGGAGCTTCATTTTAGGTCTTCCAAACCAATCGATATGTTAAGTCTTTGCAACCCCCACAGGAGACAGACCTGCCTACCAGCTGCTTCCACTCAGGAGGCTTTAAGAGCAGGATGCCTTGGAATGGTAACTGGAATAAGAGGCATTAAGTTTTACCTTTACATGTGTTCTACACATAGAATCAGAGTGGGGGGAATCGACGGCTAGAAAGAAATACAACTATTAAAAAAAAAGTCAAAAGATACACAAATTGTAGCTCAATACCAAAGTACTTGGCACACATACATGGCATGAGTTCCCTTTGAGAGGCATGGTAAAGTACAACTTGAAATCATTTCCAGACTCACTACTTAAAACTGATACTGAAAAATATGGAGGTTCACCTTCCAGCCAAGACAATTTTTGAATAAGCAGCAAAAAAACCCCAAAGATGAATGGCATACAAATGAATGGGGGAGATGTGGAGGGAAATGCATGGGTTTGCATTGGTATTTTTGTGACTGACATTTTTTTATTAGATCCCAGGATTTTCAGTGTTATTTTTGTGGCAATCACACTTCTGTATCAGCTCCTGGGAGTCAACCAAAGACCTCCAGATGAGTTCCCTAAGCATGCACCGTTTTGGTGAACTGCCTTTCTGTGAGACATATCTTTTGCATATGTACCATATCAGAAATATCTACTCAAATTCCTTAATGCTGTGATGATTCAGCTTGCAGGAGCTTATTAGGAACAAGTTTATTAAAGTCACATACTTGATTTGTAGAAACCTTGGGGAAAGTACACTGCAAATTAAACATTTTTTTTTTTCTTTACTGTTTAGAAGCTTGTGGCTCTTATTGACTAGGATCTGTGTGCTGTCTCCCACTGCTCTAACATCTGCTCTCATTGACTCAGTTTGTGCTTTGAATACTGATCTTTTAAAAGTAGGCAGAAGATCCCACAACTTGTATTCTGTAAAATGAATGTGAAGCCTTATTGTGGTTGCCAGATATACTTAACATTTGGAATTCACTTCCTGAATTCACAGCACAGAAATCCTCCTCCAGCAGAGAAATTACTGACTGTTGGACCAATTATTAAAGCTGTTTCAGCTTTAATAAACACCTCTATTATCCCATACAGAAAGCCTTAAATAATTAGTTCTTGATCTTGCTACAAAAAGAGAAAATGTTCTCCTCTGGTTCCTTCACACAAATCCTGAAGTCACTAGTTCTCCAATAAGTAAAGTGTCAGAGAGCCCCTAACTCCAGGAACAGGAGTAGGAGAGACCTCTACTTAGGAAATCCTCTCTTCACACCCAGTTGCCTAATGAGCCATTTCAGACAAGTGCAGACACAATGTCTATAGGGAGACGCCTCACAGCCGGCCTCTACAAACAGCTCACTGGCCATTGCAAGTGCAGTACCACAGACACCGATAAAACAGGTACCTCCAAACTAAGCTCCAGGCCTCAAGTTTTGCTTTTTATAGGGACACCATATTCTAGGCTTACAAAGAAGCTATACCTATCAGGAACAGGTGTTTGTGTCACTGATTTGTTACTCAGCTTGTTTAGTTTCTTTAAAGATCCTAAAGCACATTTCCAAATGCAGGTACACATACATAATACAGCCCCTTCTATTCCTCTCTTCTCACTTTCTTCTCCCAGGCCTTGCAAAAGCTCTTGTGTTTTGGACAGTCATCAAATTAACCTTGTTGCTGTCTAATGGACCATCACTTGCACCAAAGTTCAGCTTCAGAGAACACATTCTCATTAACTGGCTAAAGAGCAGCCACAGGAATACAAAGGAAGTCTCACTATCACTGCTGATTCAAACTGTGGCCACCACCTTTCAGGGAATCCCATGTTTAAAAGCCAGTTTGGTACTCTGGCTGTCTCTTCCCAAAAGAACTAGTCACAGGATGAACCCTGACTATTAGTTGCCCATAGCACAAAAGCCCTACCAATAATTCAGCCAAATCTGAACACAAACCAAATGGTTGCCTTACTATTTCATTGCAAGTTGGTAACTCTTGTTCCTAGCATACCGCTGACTTGGCAGAAAAACACACCCGTGCATACTAGCACTTAGAACCACACAGAGCAAATCTAAGAGCAGGGCTTCCCTTTAAGTGCAAGGCATGACTCGTAAAAAGCAGAGAAACTCTGGGTTTGCTCCTGTAACCTGAGGATAGAGTGCAGGTGTTCCTGATGAAAGCGAGGTGGACAAGGCCTGCTGAGTCGAGGCTCCCTGGGGGAAGCAGATGAAGAGCTGCGACTCCTGCAATACCGTCTGAGGCAGCTGAACAATGGGCAATGAGAAGTCTGAACCAAAAGCAGAAGATGAGCCCCCTGTAGGGGAGGAGACTGGAAATCGCCAGTGTCAGAGGAAGTCAGCTGTGAGGAATCACTGGAGTATTCTGGGCTTCCTTCCAGCCAGCTCCGCCTGGCAGAGCCCCGACTGGGACCTGCTAACTCAGGACCAAGAGAGTGACACAGCTCCTCTGTCACAGGCTGAAGCCGACCATGAGACCCTGGGCCTTGAGCGGATTCCTCTTGACTGGTCTCCATAGAGCCCCGGCGACTTCTGTAGACCCGCTGGGGTACAACTGCCCCTTCTGCTGGAGCAGAAGTTGGTGTGTGCACATGGAACTCAAAGACACAGCTGGCTCTGCCATCACCGCTGTGAGAGAGCACAGCCGGGGCAGAGTGCGGAACAAATACCTGGTGGAACGTCATCTGAGCAGGGTCTGCACTCAGAGGAGCTGAAACACTGGATAATGGAGAAAGGGGACCCATCCCAGAATCCAGCCTCAAGTTCTGAACTTGTCTTGCCAGGTATGTTTGCCCCAATTGGAAGTCGAACACGGAGCTGTGTGGAGGACCACCTTGCCCAAGGTTTGGCTCAGAGACCTGCTTCAATTGTTGTTCAGTCACATGAGAGTTATAAGCTACTTGATCGCACTGCTCCGATACCTGTGAGGGGTAGTGCATGCCCACCAAATACACAGCTTCTGGATGCATTCTGTAGTGAGCATCCTCTGGAGGTGTTGGTCCAGATCTATAGTCACTGTGGACAGGAGCTGGCTCAAACACAGGATTAACTTGCACTTGCAGAGGCTCTCCAGCGACTCTCTGGGCTGCTGTGCCCAGCATAACAAATGCCTCTGGTGTCCAATTGGTGGGACTAGCACCAGGTGGAACTAAACTCTGGCCAGTCTTCAGCAATGGCTGGAAGTGGCAAGTTTGGGCTTCCAAAAATGAAGTGCTCTTGCGCCGCTGAGCGACTGCCACCTTCGGCGGGCAGACAGGCGGTGGGGAGAAAGACACCGGCCGCTCATGGACAGTTGGGAAAAATATCTGAGAGTCTGGGAACGTTGGTGTTCCCCACGAGGGTGCTGAGGCTGTATTGACATGAACAAGACAGGTAATTCATACATTAAAAGTGAAAGCACATCAACATGCATAGTTCACTTGGCAGTTCTGTGAGGTAACTTTATAGAATGACTACTCAACTCATGGTCAAAAACATACAGTACTCAGGAAATTTAGGTGAGTCGTAAACAGCCATTAAATACATCCATGGCAGGCATAGCTACAAATGGAAACATTTGCTTGGGTTAGAGCTGCTTTTCCAGTCCAATTCCAACAATTCACAAAACGAAGAGTTCTGCTCCTGGCAGTGGAATGAGCTCTACGGCCGCAGGCCATCCATTGAGCCAAGTGCTGGAAACCCAAACCTGAGCTTACTGCCGTGTTCAGATTGTGACAGCAACGGCAATGCAGGGCCTCTAGTTTGTACTTGGAAAATGAAGTTCTATTACATCTCAGTATTATTCGACACAGCAGGCAGTGCTGATATCCCATGGGCCATCTAGAGAACTGAAGTGAAACCTTTTGTGAGACCTAACTGAGGCATTCCAGCCTACAGCTGGAAAAAAAAAAAAAGTATGACAAGACTGCAGAGCTACAGCTGATCATCTCTTTTGATCCCTCTGCTTATCTATGCAAGAGTTAGGTTTGTTCCAGAGTGCTAGTTTCTATGAGAAAAGGGGTGATCAAACATTCACAGGTTTAGTACTAGAGTCCTCAGGCAGTTCCACACTCTCTGATGTGCTACTTCAGATGAGGCTCACTTTATTTCACATTGGTAGGGAAAATTCCCTGAAGAGTCCTATAAAAACACACCAAAATTTAGTAATTCTGCATTTTTTTCATCTGCCTGTCTACAGTATGCCAAGACACACAATGTATTGTCTATCATAAAGGAAAACAAAATTGCAAGACTCAGTAGCAAGTGCTCTATCTTTAAGACAGATGGCATTCAGGACTTCAGTTGGTTTGGGGATTTTTCCCCACACACACCATTCTTGCTCCCCAAACCCTTTTTTCCCCCTGGAAAAGCAGCAGCAAATTTCCATATAGATCAATAGTAACAAGGTCCTACAGAATGAAGAACTCTTCCTATGTTCGGAAAATTGATTCCGCTTACTTCACTTTACAGACAAATGTTTCTTGAAGTTTATTTTGTATGAAGCAAAGCCCAAAACTGAGAAGAGATTACCTCATGCCTTGCAACTAACTTGTATCAGACATTTTGAGAAGCATGTAACTACGGCTTCTTCCCAACAAGAAGCATCTGAAGTGGCATTTCCAGTGACAAGTTAATAGAAAGATCTTCAAAATACATTCATACTCTGAATTTAGAGTATCACTAGCACAGCTAGCCAAGGCTTTTAGCACCATCACCTACAACGACCAAGCTTTAACAGCTGGTTGTTTTGTGCAGGGCTTACTAACATTCAATGCTTGCTTCGAAATTGGACAAATAAAAAGACTCAAGGGGTAAGAAGCAGTCATCCCTTTACCTTCTGGGTTACAGGTGGGTAATTTAACGCACACTACCCTAAAATACACAAAAGAAACGGTCAGCCACTGTTGGATGTTTAAGTGGACTGCTTCCCAGAAAAAAAAAAAAAGTAATTGAAGAATCAACATTCTAGCAGCACTAAGAATCAGCTCTTTCATTTCTCATTTTAAAAATGCCCAAGGCCCAGGATGTATTTAATGATAACTTATCTTACTATGCCAGGAGGCAAATGGTAACACATACAGGACTGACAGAGAGGGAGGGCAGGCTGGAGCGTCGGTGCTTGCGTGGAGAGGCAGAGTGCATGGGCAGGACACTTTCCAGGGCTTTAGAAAGCTTTTCTGCAAAGGTTTCTTCAGGGACAGTCCGAAGGTAGAAAGGAGAAAGAGGTGCAGACAGCGCTGGTGGTGGGGTGCAAGGAGCACTGAGAGGGATGCAGGACACAGAGGGAGGAGCAGGAAGGTGGGGGACACAAACTGACATGCTACGACCACGTTGAGGCTAAAGGAGGAAAACAAAAGATAAGAATTGAACACTTGGAAAAGAAAAAAACCAACACAACCAAACTGGCAAAAATCTATAATGAGGTAGAAAAGAAATGCAGACACAATGAACAACCCTGACTAGTATGTGTGCAGGAAGATTCAAGGATGCTGAATGAATGGCAACACACACTGGGAACAGGCTGTGTGCACCTCCAAAGACCCAAGTTGGCCTTAGGTTACTGAGCAGCGTGGGAAGCTCCCTCATACCCTTCTAAGAAGCATGTGGAAGGCAGACCAGACAGGAGAGAATTTTCTCTGGGGCCACTGATGGAGGCCACACTGTGCAGACTCACAGCATCTGGTAGTCTGACAGAAGGAAAAATCTAAATAGCTAATGACAGGCTTTCAAACATCCATCCTTAGCTTAGAGAGTGGATGTGTGCTTACACTTACCACCTCACCCAGACTCCCTGCTTGGGCACCTCCCTGCCTCAGTGAAGTGGAGTAACTGTATGCAGCCGATTCTTTAGTAACTAAAACATTACCATAAAAATGAGCACACACTACAACCCAAGTCGTGGAAAAAAGTTGGTTTAATGCGTGGAAAACTCAGTAAAATTAGTCTTAGACAAACATTTTCCAGATGCAGGGCCAATAAAAGCATTAGGGTTTTGTAATCTTGTCACAACCCAGAAGGCCACAGGTCAAAACCCAACAGAGCCAGAGGAAACAAAATTAGGTTTGGGGGTGGGTTTTGGTTTGTTTGTTGCTTTGTTGGGTTGGTTTGTTTCTTACTTATTTTTTGGTACGGTGTGGTGTGTTTCATTGTGGGTTTTAAGAGAAGATGATGTTTTAAAGGCAGTCTTTCGGCAGCAAGTTTTCCTTCACTAATGTTATGTGCCTCTCATGAATTTAACCCACAACTTCTTAACATAACTGAAATCAAATACAGACCTCCAGAGGGGAAAACAGCTTCAAGGTCTTCCACGGAAATCTGATTTAAAGCTTTCTGATGTGAGAAATCTTGCCAGACTACTCAGGAATTTGAAAGAGAGGCAGAGGGGAACTCAAAGTGTTAAATAAATATTTGAGTCATAATCTTCATCTGTTCCAAGACAGGGATAGTTATGTGTGTCATTCCTGACTATCTAAACTGTTCAAAGATATCTCCAGTGATGGAGACTGCAACACTTAACTGTCCTTGTTTGTTAGGAAAAAGAAAAATCCCTTCCCAAACAACAATTCCATGATGCAATTTAGGCTTATTATTTCCTACTCTGACAACGATGGTGTGAGCAGATTTGCCTTCTCCTTTTCCACAGCCTTCTCTACCTTCAGACTCATTTTTCATAGGCTCAGCTTCACTATTTCAGTCTTCCCACACACACCATGCTTTCTGTATTTCTGGTGGAGTGGGGTTTTTTTTTGTCACTGTCCTCTGAATTCTCTCCCAATTCCCCCTCAAATTCACCGAAGCAGGGAGTCCAGGATAGGTTTATCAATAGCCAAGAGCTGAAGAACTATTTCATGTAGCGTGATGTTTGCATTTTTTACAACAGCATGATGTTTTTGACCATGTCCACCTTGTGGGCCAGGAGAATCCCTGACTTTTGGGTTGTTGTGTCATGGGGTTTGGGTCTGTTTGGGGTTTTTTGGGTGGTTTGGTTTTGGGGGTGGGGGCAGAATTGCAGCCTAGCCAGTTGTCGGTCATCCTGTACTCGTGCAGCTGCTTATTCCTGTTTAAACATGAACTTTGTCCTTGTCCTGTTTGAATGCATCCTATTTCTCTTTAAGGACACTTCTCCAGTTTTCAGTGTAATATTTGATTTGTCATCTTGTCTTCCCGACAAACTGTTAGTAGTTCCTGGAGTGTTCCACTCCATCCTGTCAGCCTCCTGGTATTACTATCATCAGCACAGAGCATCAGCACCTTTTAGCAGTGGACTAAGCAGCTTGACTACATCTCTATTATATGCTTGTTTGCCTGTCCCCTCAGAAGATCTTTGCTTCTCAACGTGGAAGCTATCCATCCAAAGAGAATTAAATGGCTTCTGGTCCAGTAAATGCCCACACATGAAAATATGGTTTACACAGAACGAGAGCTTTTTAGAGGGATTAAAAATGCATTTGATCAAGGCCTAGCAGTATCCCACGCTTCAGGTTACGTGCCTTTGAAAAAGATAGAGATGCTTTGCTTGTGAGTGAAACCAGGATGCTTTCCAAAAAGCCAGGGACACCAACAGTTCTCTAAGAAAGCCTCCAACTGCAAGTACAAAGAAGTGAAGGCCCTGTGTCTAAAGTGTCACATCATCTCCCTTATGGTATTGCTTCATTATACTATAATGTCTCTGCCTCAGCCCTAGATTTTTATTTGTGTACAAAACAAGTGACAAGGGAACCACTGAAGACAATGTAACAGTAGCAGAAGTTCTACTCCAGAGTTAGAATAGATTTCTGCTTGCTCTCGTACTCAGATCTAAAAAACATACCAAGGGAAAAAACATACCAAAATAAAAAGGGCAACACAAATGAACATAGTAGGAAGAGTATTTGTGCCCAGTGCAGACTTTCCAGGGAAAAGGACGCATGGCAACTGATGAGCAAATCAACACAAGCTAGAAATAAAACTGGGAACAAGGGTGTAGGGGCTTTTCAGTCTGGAGTTCTCACATGCAGCATTCTATAAGAGTTAAAAACATCTTACCTGCTGAATCTGAAATCAAAGCCTCACAGAAAACACACACAGCAATTCCATGCTTAAGCAATTCTAATTCCTTCTCCAAAACAAACAGCTTGATCCCTGGTAACTTCATATACCATTTATACCATCACCTTCCCAAGTGAGATTAAATGCTTGCTTTCATATGAAAGCCCTTCCCTGAGGATGTTATTTACATCCATTAATAACTAACTAACTAAATAAAGCCCTAACCCATCATTAACCTCTGCTTAAGTGCACTTAAGCTTTAAAGTCGTGAGCCCTTGCCCTTTCCCTCCCTTACCTAGATTCAGTTACCTTGCAAACACAGCCCCTTCACTACTCCCCATGCAAAATCTGCATTACATGCAAACTCAAACATACATGGATGACTGCCTGACAGACCTTTCTCTGGCTTTCCAAGAGAAATACATCAAATTACTCCATGCTTCTGCAGTGCTGTATGTTGTGGCTTACCGCTGCAGGCGGCTGATAGCCTCCATGCTGCTGCGACTGCACCTGGCCGGCTGGAGCTGCGTATCCCTGCACCGTGGCCGTAGGGATAGACTGATCGTGCTGAGAGCCATAGGATACAGTCTGCTGACTGCTCACACATGATTCCGTATAAACAGAGGACCCTTGCCCACTGTCAATTGTCCCATCAGCTGCAGAAGTTAAAGAGAAAAAGCTACATTTCAAGAACTGCAGTCTGGATTCACAACTTGAAAGATATTACAATCAAAGATGGGATTGTGTTTATGCCATGCCACGTGGAATTCAGCAGCATTTCACCCCCTGTAATATATTAGCTGGTGAGAATTCTTTATTTTTCCTTCCTCAATACAGTAATTCCTTACTAGTATGCCTTCCCTAACCTTTGAAAATAAATCAGTAACCTCCAGAGGTTTGAGAGGATACTTGATAGTAAATCATGCTTCCTATAAAAGGCGAGACCAGAAATAGAAACTTAAATTCCACATTGTTGTGAATGGTCTTCCAGAGCTTTTCCATTACACTTTTCATTACTTATTTGTACACAGATGTACAAACCAGGTCTGCAGTGCCAGCTGGCAGATGTACCCAACGTAGACAGAGAGAATGTAAAATCCCTGTTACTTAAAGAGCAGACAGAAATTTGCTTTTTAACTTTAGCATTCTAATATGGAAGTTCTCGTCTACCATCCTTACTCATAGATTTATTCAAATGTTGGGGTGGCAGAAGGGGAAAAGTTGGGAGTGCTGATCATCATCTCATGGATAGTGTGAAAAAACAGAAAATGAAACCTTTTTTCAGAAACAAATTTGAAGCCAGGATGCCTGTACATTAATCTCATCCCCACCTTAAACATCAGTTCACAAGGATTCAAGGAATTGTGCTGACTGCCCTGCAGGGCCAGTATATACTGTCCCCATAGAAGGGCTGCAAAACTAAGCTGTGCTGATGCTTCAGGTGCCCTACTTCATTTAGTTTATTAAACTGAAGCAAAGCAAAAATTATTTTGTCCCAAGACACTGGACTGCAAATTGTGCCAAGACTTGACTCAGCTAAGGCACAGAAGCATCACTTGTTTTGCTGAACTTTCTAGTGGGCCAATGCTCTTCAGTACCTAGCAATAACTGAAGATACTTATAGCTGGACTTGCTAAAAATCTACAAATCTAAGGTGAGGCAGAGCTGTGTAAGTGCAAGAGCTCTTCAATAAGCAAGCTGCCACACTTACAGAGAACAGATATACTGGGTTGTTGGAACTGCAGCTGTTGATGTTGATCAGCTTCTGGCTCTTCAGGTTCCACTTGTGTAGAAACAGATGCTGAAGTAGCAGGGACAGGAGTAGTACCAGTGACAGATGGGGAATGCTTTGACCCTGCTTGGGAAGCACTTGATGGTTGCTGTTGCTCCAACTGCGGCTTCTGACTACCTTCTTCCTGAAGCTTCTTCTCCTGTTCCTCCCGCACCAGCTGACGCTGCTCTCGCTTTCGCTTAATCAGAGAGACCCTGTCCTTGATGGCTTTCGCCATGGTCTTGTGATCCCCTTCACAGACATAGCCAGACTCCACCTGGAGGAGGGGATAGTCACAGAATGCAGACTGTCACAGGCAGCAGCTGCTGCAGTGCTACAATGCAAGCTACCGCTCTCGCACTAATTTCTCATTCACAAACTCCTCAAAGTGTTTTATTTCCAGCAGACACAGGTGCTGGCAGCCCGCACGTCGCCAGAGAACGCCAGCGCTTCTGATGCTACCAACACTTACCATTTCCTGTGCTACATCCTCTGGGACATCTCTTTCCAAGTCAAAGGAAAACTCTATTGCCTCGTTATCTTTATATTTGCCCTTGAGTTTTTTGATGTCTTCAATTCGCAGCCAGAGTTTAATGGCAATTTTTTCTCCATCATCTTCTTCTGCTAGCTCTACCCGCACCCCAGTCTCTTCTTGGAAGAAAGCATGGTTCAAAAGGTCCTTAATGGCATATCTGGTGTGTTGGGAAAGAGCATGGAAGAAGCACAGTTAATAGGCTTTCATAAAACATTCAGGATGATGCCTTCAGTTTATTCTCCACATTTCACACTTCTCTCAAACCGACAGCCCCTCATTCACAGCTTTTTGAAAGGATGGTGAAGAAACAAAATGCAACAGTGCTACACGTACCAAAATCAGCACTGCAGGCTGGTCAGAAGGATCAGCAGATTTAAGACTGCTGAAGAGGATGTATATGAACTAAAATAATAAGAAACTAGTTTGCTTCTATTGAACTAAACAGACAACCCTTAGTCCTCAAGTCAGTAATCCCAGTATGTATTTCAGCCTATTTCAAGATCTTGGCAAAAGCTTCACTCGGTAAATTCAGCACCAGACAAGCACCATCTGATTTCTTTCATATTTCATACTATTTTGAACCACTTCAACTTTCATTCCTCTCAGCACAATTAGGAGCTTTGTCCTATGTTCATACATTTAACAGCAGCAGCCTAAAAGTGAACTGTTTAAACTACATGTCAAGAAAAACATGACATGCCACCACAGGAGCAACTTTAAATGGGGGGCAGGATTTGTTTACAACTATGGAAAAGAACAGAAATTAAAAATATACAGCAACACCATCAGATGTAAAGCTTCAAGAGTTCATAGGAGGGGATGAATAAACATCCATAAACCAGACAAAGCTAGTTCTGAACTAAATAGGGGAGGCTAGGATGGCCAAAGGCTGATACACTCTTAAATGAGACTTTCAGTAAGCAACAACCATGTAAAAGCAGACAACAGCACAACCCAAACACACAAATAAGACAGCAGTTAGAGACTTCTAGTAATGGTACAAATCAATCATTTCAAGCAGAAGTCACCTTGCAGAAAATGCAGATGGTAACAAGCAGCAAGAATTTCTGTAAAATTCATCCATAAAATGCCAACAAAATCAAGGGACAGGAAAAACAAAGGATTACAGAATAAAAAACCAACTGAACAATCCAAATACCTGGGAACCCAGAAGGATTATCCTCCACTGTTTTGCTGACTAGGTCTAAGTTTTAGTAAAAGCAGCAGAATTTTTGACTAAGCTGCCAGGAGTGGTCAGAATTGCAAATGCTGTAGTGACAAGTGTTGAATATGAATTTACCAAAGAACAGAAACTGCAGCAGCAATGCTGGCTTCCCAACTTTCACCAGGATACAGCAGCCCCCAGGAGCTAACTGGATCTGGTGCCACAGATGTAAGAATCCACCTTTACCCCTGTAAAGAAAAGTGCTTACCTTTCACCTTTGTTCTGCCGGATGCATCCCTCGATGATCTCCTTCACTTCGGGGATTGCTACTTTGTCAAAGCTGGCTGGCTTGACACCCTACAACACAAGAGTAACAGAGAAACTGAAATGCCCACTTGGGACAAGTTTTGCCTTTGTTTACACAATAGATAGCTGGCCTGAACAGCACACTAGTGCAAATCACAGAGAAACTAGAGCCCAGCCTCCCTTTCAGCTGTTTGTCAGTGACTTGTGCAAACTCTCACCACCCCCATTTCTCGGATACACTTCAGTGACACAAACTTCTGGCAGTTAGGTTCTCAGCATAGAACTGTTTAGTTCCCATGGGGATTATGGTGGTCAGAGGCTACTACACAAACTGGACTAAGAAAGGAAGGAAATGCTTCCTATGTAACACTAATTCATGAACACATATGATTAACTTAACAGCTTTCAAAGGACTCTACTGCTTCCCACAACGTTCCCAATGTGCTATTACATAAGGTAATTTTGGCATGGATTGATTTCACAGGGAAAAACCTTAGCTGAGAATGATCTGAGTGGATCACTCAATGTTTTAAACAAAACCCCAAAACAGGAAAATAATTAAAAAGTACTTCCCTGTATCTTGGCTCTCCCCAGAAGACCTACTACATTCACACCACGCTGCTTCATCACTGCCATTGTGAATTCAGGGAGATGAATTTAGCAATACAAACCTTTACTAAAAGCCCTGCAACACCACACAGCAATCTCTTCTCCAATACATGCTAAAGCCATTGAGGAAGAACAAGAAATCTTTGTATGATCAGCTACTCAAATCAGCAAAGCACACAGGCCATGAGATATGGCCATCCGGGAATTCTGCAAAACACTGCAGGCAGAGAGCCAAGCTTCAGTACTTCATTACAGCCAACAGCTCTGTTTCAGAGACAATTGCCCACAAAAGGAAAGTTTAGCACTCAATTTTACTTGATTCAGCCTTTAGCTTCAGACTCAGTATTTAAGACAGCAGAATGAGAAAGGATAAAGACATCGTGTTCAATAGCTGAGCAATTCTGAAATCATATGCTTGATACATGTGAGCCCATGTCACTGGGAAATCACAACCAAACTGAAAGCGAAAACCACAGAGTCTCAAGTACAGAAAGAAATGCAGCAACAGCACAAGCATCATGATTTGCATCCTAACCAGAAAGTACTTATTCCAATATCCTGTATGATATTGCTGCCCACCAAGTGGGGACAAGACATGACCCTTCCTCTACTGTCACTGGAAAACAAGTCTTGAAACTGAAAGGCTCAAGCCTGTGAACCAGAGCCTTTGCAGTCTCAGACCTTCCTTTAACTGATTGTGGAGATTTAAGACAGTAATTTCCATTTACAATTAGCTGCTTTTTCCCTTGGCCAAGCAGGGCACTTCATTCTCTTCATATGTTCACTACCCAAAATATTCCCTACCACACCCTTCCAGCTAAGGGCACAGTCAACATCAACTTTAATAGATGCAAGCACAAGACTTGGAGTAGCACAAGAGCTAACTCTTCCAGTGGACAACAGCACTATTTGTCACTACAGAGGTGCTGTAACTGAAGGTTTTCAAAGAGCAAACACCCAAACCTATAGCAAGGCAATTTTTCACTTGGTAAAATGCTTCCTGTTACAAAAGCATTCTGGCTACCTACTCCTTTGCTCTAAAATTTCCTCTTACAAAATTCTGCCAGCTGCAATTCACAGAACTGAAGGGTATATTGTGGCTAGAATAAGCCTCAAAACACAGCATGTCAATGAACATTAGCTTAATGCTTTTAAAAGCTTCACTGAACATTAAGGCTTCTGGAGATCAACGCCTCAGCTAAGATACCCAATTGGAGTGGCACAGGCAAGTTTAATTCTGTAACCAGATCATACCATAAATCTTCAGTTTCTTAGGGATCCATAGGGGTTTTATTGTCTAATGTTGGCATCAAGTACCTGTCTGCATGTGTCTGCTCATATAGCAGACTACTCAAAGACACCCACCTCTAATTACCACCAAGTTTAAAATGGTTCCAGAAGTTCAGGCATATTTATGTGCAGAGAGATGTCTCCAAACATGATTACATGTTCTCCTATGTACACATACATATAGAACCCTATCAAATAGTTATTCAAGTGCTTATTTTATAGATCTGTATCTAAATTTGCCAAAAATTAGCACATCTCCCAAACAGCTCAAGCCCCAGACGTAGCAACAGCCTGCGCGTATGTTCAGTTATGCTGCGGCAGCAGAAGGAAGATGTCAGATCTGGGACAGTGTCACTTCAGATAACCAAAAGCTGGGTAAGACAACTGGTACAGCAAAACAGAAGCCAGAATGTGGGGTTTCTTGTTAACTGTTTCACCACATGCTCTGTTCTTGCACAAAGCCTGAAAAGGTAAAGCTAAAAATGGATTTTCAAATCAGTGACTCAATCTGCTACCCTTTGTTTCTCGATTCTGAGAGACATGAAATACAATACAATACAATACACCAGGTTGGAAGAGACCTTCAAGATCATCGCGTCCAACCCATCAACCAATCCAACCCACCCAACAACTAAACCATGCAGCCAAGCACCCCATCAAGTCTTCTCCTGAACACCTCCAATGAAGGTGACCCCACCACCTCCACAGGTAGCCGATTCCAATGGGCAATCACTCTCTCCGTGTAGAACTTCTTCCTAACATCCAGCCTAAACCTGCCCTGGCGCAGCCTGAGACTGTGTCCTCTTGTTCTGGTGCTGGCTGCCTGGGAGAAGAGGCCAACCTCTGCCTGGCTACAACCTCCCTTCAGGTAGCTGTAGAGAGCAATAAGGTCACCCCTCAGGCTCCTCTTCCCCAGGCTAAGCAACCCCAGCTCCCTCAGCCTTTCCTCATAGGGCTTGTGTTCCAAACCCCTCACCAGCTTTGTTGCCCTCCTCTGGACACGCTCCAGCAAGACAACAAATCTTCAAGCTCTTCCATGATGGCTATTTTACAATACTTTATTTCATAAATTCTAAAACAAGAGTTCATTTAAAGAAAAGGTTCCACCAGCCACATCCAGCATAGCTTCTATGTTCCTAACTACTCCTCAGAAAAAGCTGGGAGAATCTAACCCCAGGGCCTAAAACCAACAGAGGTTTCCTGTGCTCAAATAGCTGCCTGTTTCTCCATTTGCTCCACAGCCCACAAGAAGAGTTGCCTTAACCTAGTCTTCAGTGTCGACCAAGGTGAAGTTCAGATGCTTAAGTACCATCAGCATTTAAGAACTGAGTACTTTTTCCCCTCCTCCAAGCACTAGGGGAAGTGTCAAACATTTACATAACAAGACAAAGGATACCACCAATGATAAAAATCTATAGATCAGTGAAGCCCTTGCTACCCAAAGATGCCTGTACACCTTAATCTGCCACCAGAGAAAAGCCAAAGGGAGGCCAGGTCCTGCAGCTCACATAACCTTGACATGTCCTTAAGGGCACATGCACTGTGTGGCCAAGCATATGATCATTAGTCCCTCAAGCACATACTGAGCCCTTCTGTCCTTCCTGGTTTTCACCAGTTACTGCAGGATGGTGACATCCTAATTGGTTTCTCCTGGTCCACAAACTCCTTAGAAGAATCACAAGCCATTTCAAACCCTTTAGTCCTATTCCCCAGTGCCAGTTTAATAGGAACTAACCACCCAACTCCCACTGTTCTGAGCTTGCTGAAGAAATAAAAGGAAGAGCTCTTGCTGGGAAGAAAAAAAAAAAACAAACCACCACACAAGTTTAGAGGGCTGTAACAGGCACACATGAAAGTCATCAACATTTTCTCAAGCTCCCATCTAAACCAGCATGAAAAGGCAGTGCTCCTGAAAGCAAGCCTCCCTTTCCCCCACAGGTGACATTTCTTCCCCTTTGCCAGCACAGTTGCATAATGACCCAGATCAGTGTTTAGCAGACTGGAAACATGTCCAACCAAAAAAGCCTGCAGCAGTGTCCAGTGAGATGAAGCTCCCCAGTTTGGTTCCCTACACTGTTGCATTAGCTCCAAGTCTTACAGAAGGAAAATGGACAAGTAATAGTCAACAAGGGCAGAACTGTGAAGAGAGTGCCAACTTGAAGCCTACTGAACACTTAAACCTTGAGAGCACCTGCAAAACACAGGCCTATGTAGGCAGCACAAAGTGCAGCTTGTACAAAACAACACTCATCTTGGTTTTCATGTTAACTGTAAGAAGAGATCTCATATTTCTCCTATCTCAGATGTGATCTCACAAAGTCTGTGACTTCAGATTTTATTCATGTGGGGAAAAGCGTGTTCCGAAATCCAACATCCACATGTATAGGGTGGAGGCTTCTTTGCTCCATTAAAGGCATGTTAAGTCCTCAAACAATAGATTTGCAAGGTTTTTTTCCAAATTCAAATTACATGCTACCCACAACTCCTCTTCGCTATTTCTGCCTGGAAACATGAAGTGTCCTACATTTCAAAAAGAGTTCAATTTGGATTAACACAAGTGGAAAACAGCAGAAGCACTGAAGTGTGCCAGCCTTGCTGTGCAGGGGTTTAATCTCCATTTAAAAAATTACAGGGGGAAAAGAGAAAGAGAGCCCAAGCCAGGGTGAAAAGCTGAAGACTGAAGCTATGAAAATGTAAAGCAACTCAGTAGATTTGTCCAAAATTGACACACCCCTAAAATCCTTTCCTATGGCTACACACCTTACAGAGCTGAAATGCTTACTTACCTCCTTAGTGCAATCCTTGTGGCAGCAGCAACAGTGTGAATTAACAATGACAAATACAGGACACAACTCTCTTTTTGTAAAATCCATCAGGAAAAGAGACACAGAACCCCCGGAGAGCAAGCTCGGTGCTAGCTGCCGACGAGAATCTACTGGGCTGGGGCCTTAACGCACAGCGGAAGGAAAGCAGACATCAAAGTTCAAAGGGACCATTGTTTTTTGTTGGACACCTCTTGTACTCTTCCAAGTCCAGTACATGAGGCTGCAGAGATTTGAGCTCAATATCCCCTTTTGCTACTCAAATACTGAATCAATACTGAGTCAATACGAGCAAGAGGGAAGTGTGTCCTTCTCTGCCTGCCCAGCTAGCTGCAAGGAGGAGGAAGAGGAGGCAGCACAGGGAACCTTTACTTCCTTCATGTCCCCGCCCCCTCGCTTGGCTGCTCTGCCTATTCTCCACCCAGGTTTTCTTCACTGGTTTAAGGCTGCATGCAGGATCATCACCCAGTTCACTCCTGCTGTTACAGAATTGCACTTTCAAACAGGAGGGAACAGGTTGGGGAAGGCCTTGTTCCAACCCAAGGTTTCTGGCACTAGTTTTGCCCCAGAGAATGAAGGCAGCTGCTCTTTCTCCTCTTCTTTCCACTGAGGTATGGAAGTATACACACAGCTGACTACCATCTAATCCTAACAAAACACTGGTCAGGACAACAGTAATAGAATATATTCCACAGGTAATACAATACATTCCACCTCCCTCCTTCCTGACAATCACATTCTGCTACCATTGGCAAAGATCATCTGCTTCCCCTTTACTAGGTACTTAGTGTTAAGGAGCAGGGATTTGAAGGTGATTTTCCAACTGAAGGACAAAGTCAGAAAGCTGCAGCATGGCTTGTTCTATGCCACACATGCAGAAGTAACCCACAAAGTTACACTTCCTAATCGCAGCACTGTTTTGGTTGGAAAACACCTTTAAGATAGAGTCCGACCTCTTGCGAGATTCCAAACCTAACCCTTAAGTCTGACTATTTGTTTTTTCCCCGCTGGTATCTAGTTTCAAACAGCCAGCTTCAGGACTTTTGGGAAGGACACAAGAAGCAGTATGAAAAAAGCTTCAAGTGTGAAATGAACAAATGAGTTTTGACCAAATCAGTGATAAACTGAGAGAAATTAAATTTCAAATTGTCAAGAGCACTTCTTCACTCCAAAGTAGGATACTTAATTCCTCAAAATATATCACAATTATCCCAATCCTGCTATTATACCACAACACAATGCTGCAAAAGCAATACTTACATGGTCCTTTACCAGGCACTTTAAAATACCTCTCCACCCCCAGCTGCTCTGGAAACTTAGTGGGGCCAAGGGAAAAAGGTCATTAAAATTCCTGCTTTAGTGACTGGTCTTCCAACTGCTTAGCCAGACATTTTAAAAGAAACAACAGAAAAAGATAAAATAAACTCTTGATTATCATCTCCATTTTAACAATGTTCACTAGCATAAAGTATGCTGGAATTTTGCTTGCCATTGCTGCTACATTTTACTGTTGTTACAGTTGCACCCAAACCAAATAGGCACTCTGCACTCACAGCAAGTCTGCTTCCACTGGAATAAAAATCTAGCACTTTGGACGCCTAAGGAAGGCTACACTGTGCTGGTGTGTGCTGCGTGACCTGCAAAGAACACTAATTGCATCTGCTTTCAGCAGGCACAGTCTCTACCTGTCCCAGTCTAACTACAGCTCATGTTTGGCTCTTTTCAAAGGTGCTGTAACTACAGAGCTTGAAATGAATTCTACTGCAACTGATAAAGCTCAAACAAAATGTTCTAACATTGCAGTCCAGAGGCTAATAGAATCAGTAGCAAAGTCAAATCAAGCAAACAAAGTAATTTAAGTCTCCATATTTTCTTTTTTCTAGGTTGTTACCACTCTGGTTTGAACCAGTCCCAGGCTGCCACAAACCACTAATCCCAGGAATTTATGCAGAGCATATGATTCCAGTGGAAAACAAGCCAATGATCCTACCACCTTCCCCACAGTCTCAAAGAAGCCCCCAGGCAATGGCATGTAAGTTGACCTACCCCATGATCTTCTACATTTCACCATCTCCTATTAGTGACTTAGCCTGCCCTCAAAACCTGTTTAACCATGTCACCACTTTTTCCATCTCTAATCCCTCATCTTTCTCCCATTATTCATTCTAGAAACAACCATCACTGAAGGTGTTTAGGAAGAGACTGGATGGGGTGCTTGGTGCCATGGTTTAGTTGTTTAGATGGTGTTGGATGATAGGTTGGACTTGATGATTTTTGAGGTCTTTTCCAACCTGGTTAATTCTATTCTATTTTAATCTTTCAGATTTAGTTTTCCTTATTTCAACACAGGGTACACCTACAACTACTTGGTAATTCTCATTCTCATCCAGTACCTATTGTGAAAAGGAAGACTTCAGTTTAAGATTTCCTCAGTTCAAAAGAGAGATGGGGCTTGTCTACAGAAGAATAATTTTGTCTGGTTAAAAAGCAAGCTAAAGAAGTTGAAACTGAAAGGAAAATAATTTAGAACAAAGCAACACATGTCAGAGAGGGGAAATTTTTGCCTCTCTGATGGCAGTATTTTCATAGCAATTAATTCTGGACAATTGATAAGTCTGCCAAGAATTAAATCAGTAAATCCTGCAGAATAAGCTCTGCACCAGATCAGTAGCTGAACAGAATAAATAGCATTACTGCAATACAAGCAGCAGGAACAGATGAAAGCTTCCAAAGAGCTGGAGTTCTCATGAAGCCCTACTTGGACTAGGACAGGCACAGGTGTCTTCTGTTCAAAACCAGCAACCACACATTTCTAACAACTCCTTTTGAATTTGATACACCATCACCCAGGTCAGAATTCCTCTCAGATGTTTGAGACTTCTGTGACAACAAAATAGTCTCAACAGCTGGTCTTCACCTTCTGATGCAGGTGTGTAAGTAATCTAAGTCCCATGATTCTTCAATGCCTTGAAACCCAATGTCTTCATCACTTGCAGCAGATCCCTGCGTATTCCCAGATTTCACAGACACTGTCGGCAGTGTCGACACTCCAGGATTCATACAGACCCCTTTGCTACATGGCCAACAGCAATTTAGAAACTCTTTTCCTCCTCAGTTTACCATCTACTCCCCATTTGTGTGGCACCAATAAAAGAGGCCAGTCACAACAGTAAATAAAGTTCTCCCACAGAGTTCTTATAAACCCAAAGTGTATTTGTATGTTGATTGACAGACTCATACTAGCTGCTTATTCCTCAAGTTCGTGAGGTTGCTTAGAAGCAGCACCTGGTCATTTGTACAAGAGAACCTCTGGTGAAAAGAATATAGAACAGACTCCTCATTTGAGTAACCACCACCACTTAATATCAGCTCTCCATTTATTTGTACTCTACAGTTCTAAGCCCAGGAGCTGCAGGACACTTAGCCAGTGCCTCAGTATTGCATTTTTACTTAAGGCCAGAGATATAGAAAATTAAAAGCCTTTCAAGGCCAGTAGAGTAGAAAACAGTTCTGTTATTCAAACTTAACTGTGAGGAAACAGAATAAGAACTAGTTATAACTCTTCCTACAAATTGTTGGCCTCAACCCTAGGTTGGGTTCAAATCTGCTACTATTCATACCATCACAGAACCACAGAAAACATCTGTTGGAAGAGACCTCCAAGCTCATCCAGTCCAACCCTCAACCCAGCACTGAAGAGTCAACACTAAACCATGTCCCTAAGCACCAGCTCCATACACTGCTTATGCATCTCCAGGGTTGGTGACTCAGCACTGTCCTGGGCAGAACATTCCAGTGTCCGAGAACCCTCTCTGGGAAGAAATATCTCCTAGCATTCAGCCTGCACCTCCCCTAGCAAAGCTTGGAACCATTTCCTCTGATGCTGTCTCTTGGCACCGAGGAGCAGAGGCTGCCCCCTCCTCACTCCAACAACTTCAGGGAGTTCACAGTATCACAGTATCGCTAAGGTTGGAAGAGACCTCAAAGATCATTGAGTCCAACCTGTAACCACAGACCTCATGACTAGACCATGGCACCAAGTGCCACATCCAGTCCCCTCTTGAACACCTCCCGGGCAGCACATTCCAATGGCGAATGACTCTCGGTGAAGAACTTTCTCCTCACCTCCAGCCTAAACTTCCCCTGCTGCAGCTTGAGACTGTGTCCCCTTGTTCTGGTGCTGGTTGCTAGGGAGAAGAGGCCAATCCCTTCCTGGCTACAACCACCTTTCAGTGTTGTAGAGAGCAATTGTCTTCCTGTCAGCTTCAACACTGAACTGCTGGCTGGAGCAAAGTATCATGGGGCTTGAAGTTCAGATGGTAACACAAGAGGCTTCCTGCTCTGCCTGCTGCTTTTGAGTTCTGGGTTTCTGGCTGTTGTCTCTCTTCTGCTGCAATGACAGCCAGGCAGGGAGGGAGGGAGGGGAGAGTAGCTCCCTGGCTTTCCATTTACTGCTGCTTTCTGCTGTGCTATCTCTGCATCTAGGCTAAGGAAGTTGTGTTATTATCTCATTTATAATAAACTCTTAACCATCTCAGCCTGAAGTCTTTGTGCATTGCTTGCCCTTGCTTCTGTGCCGTAGGGAAAACACTGTTAAACCTCAGTACTTCTCAGCACTCTTAAGTCGAAGTCTGTAACAAATAAAAGCACCCCACAGCATTTGTGATACGAAAATGCAGCTTATGCTAGGTGCTACTGCTGAACAGCCACCATGCCTTACTGTCACCCCACTGAGTACCTAGCCCAGCACACATGGCCTTTTCAGTTTTTACTTTAGACATGAAAGTCCACTGCACTTCAGTGCCTCCAGCTGAATAAAAATATCAACCTATTTCAGAAGTCCTAAGAACATGACCACCTAAGCAGGTGGGTTCAGTTAAAAAGTAGATTACTCATAACATCAACTTCAACTGCAACGATTCTAATGAAAGGAAGAAATTGTCCAAGTTCTGGAACAGGAAATGTTGTAGCTGCAAGAGCAGGACGCAGTTCCTTAGTGTACAGCTGGCCAACCATTAGGATATTGGTGAAATAGCCTGTGTTTAGAAATACCCAGCATGTGGGCAGATGTGAGAGACTAAAACTTGTCTCTCCTGGTGTGACTCAACAAAGAAAATCACTTGCTGCTGGCCCAGACAATAGCTGATGTGCGTTGGGCAGAGCCACTGGAAGGACTCTTGGAAGGTGCAAAGATAACATTGCTCACTGGACTGCAGCTGGCCTACAACAATGGCCCAGGGGCCCAGCATTCACACCTTCAGGACAAGATCATTTCCAGCCATCAGATACCCCAGGAAAGGACAATGGTTCCTGATGTGTAACGAGTGTGTGGGTAGGTAGATGGAGAAGGAGGCAGCGGAGGCCTCCCCCCTCCATCCAGACCCTGCCCAAACTCACCTGAGTACACAGAAAGATTTCCTGGGGAACGATACCTGGATTTCCCAGAATGATATCCTGGGGAACAACACCTGGACACTTGCCTACAGGCTAAAAAAACTGTATAAAAGACTGGAGCAACTACTGGCTTGAGGAGAAAATTGGAGAAGCAAAATGCAGAAGAAAGAAGACGGCAGCACACGCTGGAAACATCCCGGGGCCAACACAATGGATCTTGGACTCTGAAAACCCTCTCTCCGTGCTCTAAGTTCCGCCTGCTGCAACTCATGGAGCTGAAGAAGCTGCCCAGAGGACCTCATCCCTGCTACAGCCAAAGCCTCAGCACCCTTCCTCTACAGACCCAATATCTCCTGCAGCACTGCTTCTCTACAGACCCAACATCTCCTGCAGCACCTATCCTCCACAGACTCAAACTGTCTTGGGGGGTAAGGGGTGTGGTAATGTAATTCTTTCCCTCTTCTCCCTTTCTTCTCTCTTCCTATTCTCTCTCTCTCCCTTTCTGATCCCTCCACTTTATTTATGTCCATCCACTGTAGTTATGTAATAAATAGTCTAGCTGTTGATATTTTGGCCTTGTTTGTGCCTCTCATTTCACAACACGGGAATACTCATTAAAAACCTGAATCTCTTTCCCTCTCCGGATCGAGACAGCAGAACAGGGAAACAACAGGGAAGTCTGACTGGACAAGCAAAGTGCACACTAACTTTTCAGTTTTGCTCTTGCACAAGAGTGTGAAGATCAGATCAGATCCATCTATTGTACAGAGGCCTTTAACCTCACACTTAAAAGCAGGGATGCTGCATTTCCCAGCCAAACAAGAATATGCAGTGGTGAAATCCTGAGTCACTGAATCACCCTTTGCTTTATTGAAACTTCAGCCGAGAAATTATTTCCAAACAAGAAAGCCCAGCCATGCCTAGACACAGGTTTCAGGGCTATAAATTTTTAAATGCCACAGTAACACAATTTCTAAAAGCATCTTTCTTCTATTTCCAGCACACAGAACAGTTTTGGGGAATCAAATGGTACCAGTTGCATTCTTTGCTGTCATCATCTGCTATTCTAATAGAAAAGACACCCACACCCAGTTCTCCTTTTTAAATTCAACAACAGGAATGCAAAAGCTAGAAATTAATTCCAGTGGACTTTGAATTAGAAAGAACAACCCAACGTGGGCCACAACACACATTTGGTACCAGATTTAGCCCTTAAAGATGACACCTACCAAAAGGCCTAGGATAATGCTACAAACACCAAAAATAGTGCACTATTCAGACAAGGCACCAAAGTCACTCTTTTATTATGCCTTATTCTAATAGGACTGAAAAACTTCTATTTGTGTAGCAAAAGATTCAGTAGTTTGAGAGGATGGTCCTTAAAAGCATCCTTGCTATGCAGAGAGACTGTTTGCAAAGGCCTGCAGTGACAGGACGAGGGACAATGGCTTCAAACTAAGGAGGAGCAGATTCAGATTGGATGTCAGGAACAAGTTCAGGAACACTGGAAGGTTGGGGCCCCAGCCCTGGAGATATTCAAGGTGAGGCTGCACAGGGCTCTGGGCAACCTGATCCAGTGGAGGATGTCCCTGCTGACTGCCGAGGGAGTTGGACTGGATGAGCTTTGGAGCTCCCTTCCAACCCACACCATTCTATGATGGTAATGGGTGGCAAGGTAGAAATGTGGCTCTGATAGAATTTTATGTTCAAAGAAAGCCACAAGCTCAAAGTGTCAGGAAGCCTCGAATGCTTCCACAGTACAGAGAAGCAACAGCCTCTTTAGCATAAGCACATTCTGCACAAAACCCAGCAGATTTTCTTATCTACACATTTTAGCCTGTTGTGTGTCTCTGGTTTTGGAAATGAACTGTATCTGCAAACCCACACTCCGCTTCGGTGACCTTTACTCTTCTAATACAGGCACAAAGAAAAGCCCTTAAACAGGCATCCACACACCCTCGTGGTGCTGCCCTCTGTGAAACAGCTCTGAGTAACCTGGAACTGACTGCAACAGCATCGTGTAAAATTTTGGGGCAACCCTGGCCTACAACTCACCCAACACCTTTGTTGTCTTCCACAAGACTGAAACTTCACTGGACCCCCCTCCTACCCCTGTGCAACTATAGCAGTATGGCAGGCAGGACAAGAAAGAGTGGCCTATTCACTTTCAATGACAGTATTTTTGACTAGTGGCCCTATACTGACAAATAACATTGAGCCCTCAGTCTCCCCACAACAGGATCACAGGATGTTAGGAACCTCTGGAGATCTTCCAGTCCAAGCCCCCAGCCAGAGCAGGACCATAGAATCCAGCACAGGTCACACAGGAACACATCCAGACAGGGATGGAAAGGCTCCAGAGAAGAAGGCTTCAAAACCTCTCTGCTCCAGTGCTCTGGGACCCTCTCAGTGAAGAAGCTTCCTCATGTTGAGGTGGAACCTCTTGTGCTGCAGTTTCCACCCATTGCCCCTTGTCCTATCCCAGGGCACAAGTGAGCAGAGACTGTCCCTGTCCCTTCCTGCCTGACCCCGGCCCTCAGACATTTATATGTATTCAGTGATTCATTACTGGTTCTCATCACACTGCAAAGTCAGGCATTTTAAAAACCCTTTGCACCTTCTCTTTTCCTAGGATGAGCCATCTTCCCAGCTCTTGTTAAATTAGCCTCAGTTAATGTAAAAGCTAAATCTGTGACAGTACAGGGCAGAACAGCAGTAGCACAGTTTTAGTTAGACTGATCCTTGCTAGCTAATGAGCTTTTTGTATTTTTTAACATCCACTATTTAGAGATTATTCTGTGGTTTCACAGAACACATTTGGAAACTCAGCAATACAGCCACATTTCAGAATTTCAGCTTTCAAAAAAATATTAGATCTTGATGATATGCAACTCCAGTATCTGAAGGGGGCTACAAGAAAGCTCGGGAGGGACTTTGAGGGTGTCAGTGAGTGACAGGACTAGGGGGAATGCAGCAAAAATAGAACAGATAGATTCAGATTGGATGTCAGAAATAAATTCCTCCCCATGAAGCTGGTGAGAGACTGACACAGGTTGCCCAAGGAGGTGGTGGAAGCCTCATCTCTGGAGGTTTTTAAAGCCAGGCTGGATGTGGCTGTGAGCAACCTGCTGTAGTGTGAGGTGTCCCTGCCCTTAGCAGGGGGGTTGGAACTGGATAATCCTCAAGGTACTTTTCCAACCCTGACAATTCTATGAGTCTAACTCAGCCAAAGCTCACACTTTTTATTTCCTGTTCATTTCAAAATCATATCCAATTCAAAGTTGTTCAGCAGCAAATAATACAAACAAGAAATAGCTCCTTTTGCTTTAAGCCAAGTTTGCTTTACAGCACCAACACTGACAAAACAGTTTTAGCTGCAATCTGAAAGACTTTGTTGCTGAATAGTACAAACACCTTGAATATCAGCTCCTAAGTCAGCTACTTTTAGACAGAAATTTGGTTGAATGAGCCTTTTTTCTTCCAACTTCAGATATCATCTGCCCTAGCTGTGCAAACCATATAGCATCTTGAATCTCTGTTTCAGCTGACGCCTGCTTTCCTTCACTTTGATCATTGCCACCTCTTAAAAAGTACTTCTAACTTAGCATGCAAAGATTCTGAAGATATTGATGCTTCAAAAACCTTTAAATCTCACCTCCCATTTTTAAGGCTACCTATTTCTGAACTGATGAGTCAGTGACTGAACCTCCACCCAGGAAGAATCTTCACACTTAAAGACACTTCCAGCAAAATGCTTGCAACTGAGCTGAACAGCTACAAAAGGCAAGTGGTAGAAGCTTATGTACTCTATAGACCGTTCAGATGCAGAGGAATTGCATCTGATGTGCCTGGGTTTTTTTTTCATTGGATACTTCAGCACCTGAAATTTCTTCTTTCAATCAATACAAGAGTTTGTTCTTTCTTACCATTAATCTGTTTTCTGTGCTTGGTTGAAGGTTCACAGTCTTTCAGTACCTGCTTTGTCAAAAGCCTGCTTGCTCTGTTAGACTGTTACCTCCTATTTCTCCACCAACTTTTTTATCCAATGCTTGAAAATAGCTTGATAATCTGATAGGAAGGGTGGTTCTGTACCTATCTGAACCAGGCCACGAAACCAAGTTATTGAGGATAAAGAAACAGTTTTATACATGCCTAAAAAGTTGCATCTTCCTTCCAGAAAGCCAAAGATGGTCTTCTTCAACATTTATTAAACATTGCAAGTAAAATTTGCTGCCCAAGACCCAAAGAACAAAAAAGTGAAATACTTAGAGCATTGCACCTCTGGCTCTGCGCCTTTGACTAGTCTAGAAACTTAAGATGACACTAAAGATGAATTTCATCTCAACTCAGCAACTGCAGCACTTTGTAGCTGCCTGGTTTCCAGCCAAGAGAATGACCTTCACTTTAACTAGTAAGCATGAGTTAAGGCAATTAGGATTTTTAAACCAGTTAGGCACTGCCTGGTCAAGTTACTCATTATGTATCTTGTTCCCTTGGGCTTTTTTTTAAGCTCTGTAGAGCAGCAGAAGAAAAATGTCATGCCCACTATGTGGAACATTGCAGTGTAGAGCAACACTTTTTTTTAAGTAAAAAATTTTAAATGCCTTTTTTTTTTTTTCCTTTCTCATCTTAGGGGCAGCTCAGAAGACAGGCATGTGTTTACAGAGAAGAGACTGGGCTTTTGGTGAAAGCAAGGACTAGTGCAAAACCTCACCTTGTGTGCAAGTAAGCAAGGAGAAAATTAAGAATAGAGCACAAGTCCATCAGGAGAACTTAAAAGGTAAGTTCATATGGGGGGGGGGGGAAGAAAAGGGAGTTTTCTGCTTGTATTCAGCTAATTAGTACATTTGAAACTGAGGATTGCTTTATTAACCTTTCAGCAATGAACACACCAGGATTTTTGTTAGTGGTAGATATGCAAGACAAAAACATTAATAAGCCCATTGACTGCCTTTTTATTAGTCCCAGAACTAGTCAACTACCTATAAAATTTATGGCTTGGGATACTCAAGTATTAGATATTGAGCAACCAGCACCTTTACATATTTAAACACTCTCTCTCGCCTGCAAAAACGAAAGCGTGAAGGAAATACTGTGTAGAAGTAACTGAGGTCTGCACATCTGTGAGTAGTAACTGCAACAGAAGCAAGTTAAAAAAATCAAGCTAGTTTTTGAGGTGACTCTGATGCCACCAGAGGCTGAGACAAAGCAACTGAAGACAGTTATGCCTTCACTGCACTGCATCCCAAACAGACTGAATTAAGAAATCATACTCAGGATGTCTGTTCTGTAAATTTGTCTGTGACAAATTACTGAACCAAAACATGTGTGGACAGGTCAAAGAATAAGTATCAAGTCTCCAGAGAGGAACAAAGACTGGGAAGCCTTCCTGCACTTAGCAGGACTTTTCACACCTGTTTTGTTCAAGCAAGTATGTCACAGAATTAAGTATCTTGATTACATTTTGTATGCCTGTCTGTATTACTCTGATATGGTGCAGAATCTGGAAAAGGAAAGAGGGACCTAGCCTCTAAGGAGTGTAGCACACAGCTGTGTCTGCAGAGGGCAGAGGAAAAAAATAAATACATCACAGGAGCAGTCCAAACCTAGCTTAATAATGTGGCTTATTTTCAATTAATTACAGGCTTAGTGGCTTGGTTTTCACTGAGGCCAGGTAGGCAGCCCCTGGCACCCACTGAATGAATTCAGTCCCAACTGAAGAAACATGCTGTTTAAACCTCAGAGGAGATTTTTTCCTCCATCCCTTCAGGAAAATCTTAGGAGTTGCAATTTCTTTATGTACTAATTTACTTGGCACCATTTCCAAAGAACAGCAAAAGACAGCTTCAATAAAAAAAATAAATCAGGGAGGGGGAAGTTGAGAGAAAAATTGTTTTCATTACATCATGATGCTGCAAAGAATGTCTCGGCTCCTTTAACGCCTGAGTGGCATCAGACAGAATGTAGATCTCATTGTTCTCTACAGAAATTGCTAATGAAAGGGTCTGGAGTGAGCACGCTAGAGGATGCAAGTACAGAGGTCAATACTCTGTGTCAAACTTCCGCCCACTTCCTTACTAGAACTGTAGAAGTATCAGCGTAACACCTTGAGCCCCACAAATTGCAGAGCGCTGTTGTTTTAAGCCAGACTCTTCCACTGAGAGAGGAATTCTTCTCGTTAAAGTGAGCCTGAAGAGCAGTTTAGTTGTACTTCTGTTTCATGAGCCAGGGAAGTCAGGAACTTCACCCCAGCACTGCTTTAGGAGAAAAACTTCCCAGTGTAACACTGTAGACAAGCACCTCGTGAGCAGTAACAACCGCCTGGGCCAAAAAAGTACCTCATCTCTAGGAGGAGGTTCACCCTTTACTTCTGATAGCTAAAACTTTGCTTACTTAACTCTATTAAATCAAAAAACTCCTTCTAACCATGAGGGAAGACCCCGAAAACAAGAGGTGGAACACAACAAGTACTCCATGATGCTAGCAAACTCCCCAGTCCGACACTGCAGCACCTGGGCATCAGCTAGAGCAAGCTTTATCGCAAGGGGCATAAGGTCAGAAAGCAATGCAGCTGAAGGCCATCCTAAAGAACACCAACACAGACAAAATGTAAGAAAAGAAAAAGTTAGCTGGTAGCAACAAGTCCAGTCCTGAAAGGACATCCTGGGCATTCAGAAACCTTTTACAGGTTTCCGTCTTGAGCAACAGCAGGGACTGAAGCTAATGAAGCAACTCTGCTTTTTGCCTAAGCCTAATAGCTACTGCAAAGAGAGTGGGGGAAGCAATTCATTTAAGTATGACTCACGTGCACATTCTCATCTTAGTACCTTTGGGGTTCTGGTGGTCTTTAAGCTCTCCAATGGCATGATCTTTCATGGCTATCAATACCAGACCAGTATTACTATCCTTCCCTCTGGTCTCTGTGGATGCATCTAGATAAAACAATCCTTTCACACAACAGCTGCTACCTCAAAATATTCCTTAACATGTCTAGGAAAGCAGCAAACTAAGAGGCTGAAATAAATATGGTAAGCATCTTCTACAAGCCACATGACCTTCCAACCTAGGAAGGAAATGCATTGGTAAGGACTGTTAGAATCACCTGCACAGGAGGTTTTCTAACTCTCTGTCACTGATGGCTCACACACTGTCTTTTTTAAGTACTGAATTTCTCAACTGGTCCGTCCCTCACAACTGCAGACAACTTCTAAAGCCTCCTTTGAAATGAAAGAAAAATCTTATTTTCTTTACTGGGGAGCAAGGGACAATGTCAGAAAACTCCATGGTTCTTTTTCACGTTGGTTCACAAAGTGGTAAAAAGAATCCAACTTAAAATATTAACTTTCATAATAAAGCTCTGCTTTCCACATTATAGGTTATACTGAGTTCTCCATTATCAGTTCAGACAGGTTTGTATTTTATTTCCAGTTTTGTTTGTGGTTGCTTTTGTTTGGGTTTTTTAAAGCAAACTGCTTTATGACTACATTCATACAGAACAACCCAAATATACCAAAACACATTAATTCTCTGCCTAAAGCAGAGAAATGTACATTTCATTTACCTTTCTGTCCTTTCCTCCTTCTGAAAGGCAACAAGATTTCCTTTATTACACAGGAGAGTGCATTTTAGAGCTCTTAATCAGTAGATGAATCAGTAGGGGGAAAAGAAAAATTTCCCCAACTAAAATGAATATGTGAACCTGCAGCAGCAGAGTAGAAGGTGATGTTGGACAAACCAAAACAATTACCAATGTTTCTCATCTACTTACAAGTTCAACAGTCAACCAAAATCAATGGGGAGAAAGAAGCATCAAGCATAAGAAAGAGGTAAGTTGAACCCTGGTAAGTTCCTACAGAGCTTTCCAATTGCCAAGTACATCACAGACCAGGAAGGAGACAGCTGTTTAAGACCTTGGGACTTCCAAGCCTAAAACTGTCTCAAAACAATTCTCACCACAGTCCAGCCCATAGCACATTTTAAGGAATGTGCAGGGCAGTTACCTCAGGTATCAGTTTGGCTCTGGCCAAAGCACATACATAAGCAAAGGAAAAAGTATTACTAGACTGTTTTGGTAAGCTATTTTCTTTCACTGATCCAAATGGCCTGCAGATTAGATGAAGCTGTTAGCAAAGTAAAAGCTAAACTTTACCTTTGTGTTTTCCATTTAGGAAATTACAGGTAAGTCCAACATGAAAAGTGTGTAAACCTATATGATCTTAAACATCTTGAACAAAAAAACCTGCTGTTCATCTCTTCTTCTTCCTTCTGTGCTCTCCAACATTCCCCTTCAAATAAGTGTTACTCTCTTATTTCACCAAGCCTTCCTTCAGAACACATCTACTATGAAGACTTTTCCATCCACATCTAAGTCAGTAATTCTACCTCCTTTTATAGTGTGAGGCATCATGAAGAGCAGTTTATTTTCCCAAAGCCAGGCAGGTAGTTTTAACAAAGCCTCAACTTCTCCATAATACACACAAAAAGATGACACTGTTTTAGACATCACAAAGTAAATATTGCCACAACCATTCTGAAAGTATCTAACACTACATTTCTGCTTCCTATGTTTAAAGTCTGTAGTCTAGTCAGAGAGCAAGCAAGAGATCTGAGACCGTCTCAGCCTTACTTGGGTTCACTCACAATGCCTCTACTGTCACTACACTTCCCAGCACTTTTTGGAGTAGAATACTTTCCTGGTATTTATCAAGTATTTCCACTACATAATTAGAAGAACTGCACCTGACACACAGTAGCTAAGGGTCATTTGGTTTTCAGTAAACTATTAACTTTTATTAACTTTTATTAACTATTAACCACTTCAGGTAACAATTTATGATTCATCCTGGCAGCCAACTAAGCCAAAGGAGTCTGAGTTTGTGACCCAGCTTTATTTCAGAGAACAAAGTTACCAGCTAATCTCCAACACTGAAATACTTCCCCCGGTGGCTTAGAAAATACTCCACTGTTACTCTCACGTGGTTTTATGCTATGTGGTTTTGGTCTTTTTAAAACTCTATGCAATACCTTCCTGCATACTGAAGGAAGAGTATGAACACACAAAATTGTATTTCCATTCGCATATTACACAGGCTTCTGATTGTTTGGTAAACTGAACCATACTAGAGGTTTCCACCTACCCACCAAAAACCTTGCCAGTGTCTTTTTCCCCATACACACCTGCACAGCACTCAGGTATTATACAGGCTTCTGACTGACTGTTTAGTAAATGAAACCACACTATAGATTTCCACCCATCCAGCAAAAACCTCTTGTCAGTGTCTCTCTTACCCCATACACACCTGCACCGTACCGTGCTGCACTCCTTCGCTGCTAGCAGAAGTAGCTTTAGAGTCAATAGTGGGGAGAGACTTACACTGGTCACTCGACGGTAGATCTGCGCAGCATTTTGGCACTCGGAATAAGGATACTCAGACGTGGCCATCTCTAGCATACACATCCCAAAAGCATACACATCAACGGATTCATCATATTTCTCCTCATACATCTCGGGGGCCATGAACTCTGGGGTACCTTAAATTAAAAGAACGATTCAGACTCTAAATGTCTCAAAGCGAGCAGAGGCTGCTGGCGTTACTCACCGCAGGAGGAAGCGGATGGGCAGACCTGTGAGACAAGAGAAAGTGGAGGCAAAAAGAAGAGGGAGGAAATCCTTAGTCACTCTGTCGTACCAACATACTTTGCGAGTCTTCCGTTGCAAGGCCTTTATGGAACAAGAATGGCATGAAACAACTGATGCAACAGAGCTCTCAAAACAGAATGGATCGGGCTGGAGTCAAATGGAGGGGAAATCGGAAGAGGGGAAACTGCAGACTAGCCGTAGGCTCCGCACCAAATACTAAGGAAAGTTAAGAGCCTTACCTTTTCTGCCTGTAAGAAAGGAGGTACATTAAACCTTGCTGCAAAATTTACCCAACTGCCCTCTGCTGCAAGAGAAGTAGTATTGGTAAGAGCCCACAGCTAGTCTCTGGCCTGCTGCTTTCCATCTATTTTTGGAAGTAGAATGCTTCAGGAAAGGCCTTGCAATGAAAAACTCTTGTTGCAAATACAAGCCTTCGTGAAAGAAAGGATGGAAAGTAATTTTCTGCAAAGGCCACTCACCAGAGCCCTTTTCTTCATATACTTACCTTCCCACCTGCAGTATATTTATAGGCCTACTGCAGATACAGGCATTAGTGAGGGACATCCTACAGTCAAAAATACTCAGAAATACAGAGAGATTGAGTTACAGGCATAGAGCGTGAGATTCAACAAGTCCCATTTCAAAAGTGTGCAGAGAATTATTGCCCAGTGAAGCATCACAGCAGCCCCTCTGTAAGCAAAGGGACTGCACTGTATGATCAGATTTAATTTAAGCCAGAGATGCAAGTTTGCTTGCTGTAAATTTAAGCAAAGAATTATTTCCTGCAGACACCAGATTCAAGGCAGTTTACAGATCTTTCACCACACTCGACTAAGAGAATGCAATTGCAGGCATTTGTCCAAAGGCTAATTGTTAACAGATAGCTAGATAGGAAGTGGTAATATCCCAATGATAAATTTGAGTAAGATGAGAATGCTTAAGAATGTTACTTTTTTTTTTTTTTTCTTTTGACCCTGCATGCTTTTTTTGGCCTATTAATACTTTGACCTGGTAAAGAAGCAGGAAATATTTCAGTGATAGCTTGCAAGACCATTGATACACCATTGATCCCATCTAGGAATCTAGTATAGGACTGTTGAGTAATACTGCATTTTAGCAAGCTCTAGATACTGAGAGTGAAAGCGACTTCATTCCCAACTAGAAAAACAGAGCTGATAAAACCAATTCTTTCAAGAATTTCCAGGACAGACTACCCCAGTTCCATCCAACCAGTTTCTGAAAAACATTCTTAGGGTATGCACAAAAGCAGAGCCACTATAAGGCAATACTTCCCCAATACATCTTCCCAGCTTACACAAATTCACATTCTTTAGACTCCTGGAGTAAGCCATTACACCACAGACTGACTGTGATATAACAGAGATTGACTTACTTTGACATACCTACGTTTCTGATTGCTTTACAGGTGTAAGATTTAATATTAACCTTGGTGACAACACTAAAAAAAAAAAAAAAAAATGGCTCTATAAATCAGTGCTATACTAAAGATCAAAATGTTGTTTGGTCAGCAAAATGCACTTGTACATTTCTTGAAGCAGCATCACATGAAAGCTGAGGTTTATTTGCAGTCAAGAGCGGTTTTATCAACAATGTTGCACCGAACTGTTGGGCAGGGCAATGAATCTCTGTTCCAAAATACTTGATGTCAATACACACATATCAAAAGTATAGCCAATATTCAACATGTGATCTCAGCAAGAACACAGAATAACCTCAGCAGCCGAGACACAAAGCCTGTGTGTTTTCAAGCTTTGACCATAACTTTGAAACCATATTTTTTTCAAAGAAAGCTCTTCAGAGTCTCAGGTTCCCAAACAGGAAAAGGCCCATCAGCCTCCAAAACAGGAGAGGCTTACCTATCACACTTTTGGCAAAAGAAGCTCTTTTCAGGGTTGCCAGGCCAAGGTCTCCAATCTTGACTGATCCAGTGGGGCCAGTAATGAAGATGTTGTCACATTTTAAGTCTCTGTGAATGATGGGAGGAGTGCGGGTGTGCAGAAACTGCAAGCCTTTCAGGATCTGCCGGCACCAGCTCCGGAGCACTTTAATCTTCATCACTTTAAATCTTTTCAGATACCTAATGAAAAAGTAACAGTAGGTTAAACAGTAGGTTCTGCTAACAGGGAGTAGATGATGCCATATCAGTGATCTATAGCTAATCATTTATTTGCATACAAAATCACCCTATGGTAATCAGGCAGTTGGCCTGCCAAGTTTCAAGATGCTTTCCCTGACAGAGAGCTAAAGCCTTATTCATTACCACAATTATTTAGTCAAAGGGGAGGCTGTTCCCATTTTATCCTGAAACTGCTTAAATAACAAGAAACTTTTCTTTGATTCAATATGGCTGGGTGAGAAGATGGGGCACCAGAGGCAAAATGCTAGTAATAACCAAGTAAGCACAGGAGTATTGCAAACTGTGAGAGAGCTCTGCATTGCTTATAGCATAGTTATGAATATTAGTCCAAGCACTCTGGTCAAGGTTTCCAGGTTATACTCTAATTCTGCTAAAAATTTGTTTGTCCAGTAGTCAAGGAAATTAGAAAATTCTTAGAGATCATTTCCCTGGTGCAGGACAGGGTTTGATCATCTTAATCTGACTGGTACTACTCAGTACTGCAAGCTATGAACAAATATGGGCGGGGCAGGAAATCTTTAAAAATAAAGTTCTGCCAAATAATTGATGTGAAAGCTCATATGTAAAGTCAGTATCCCCCTTATAGGTAGAATGTGAACCAACTTTAATTGCTACTTCTAAAAATCCCACAGCACAAGAGCCGCATTTCATACCAAAAGAGTTTTCCAGTGTTTGTGACCTCAGACTATGACCAGTCACACTGGTCATAGTGACACTTCAACAGACTGGAGATGTCATAAGGTGAATAACCTGTGACAGTGTAAGGTGTTTTCCAGCAGCATATTCTCACAACCTCTCTCTGGGTAAAACAATCTGAAGTGAAGAGGAATTGTTTTGTTCCTTCTGAAAAAAAAATCTGGGCTGCAATACATTTAGAGAAACAAAGTAGCCTGCTGCACAGAGCAAGGAGTTTACCCTTACTCAGCCAATATTACTCGGGCAGAATCTCACATAAAGACCAGTTTCACACTCTTGCAAGACCAGTAATAAATTCTGGGACCAGCAGAGAGTCACAACTACAATCTTCAAATAAAACCAAGACATATTCAATCACTCTGCAGTACTCCTCAACCTCTTCTGCATATCCACTTAACCGGGAGAAAAAGTCATTGCGAAATCTCTTGAATCAACACCAAGATAAAAATGCAGGATATTAATCCCTTTTACTTTAATTTCTCCAGTTGAAAAGAAGATCTCAAAAACTGAGTTGCTAGCAATAATTCTGCTGTGGAAACAGAGCAGTAAAAGCAATCTGGACCCAGATCCAGAAGATAATTAAGTCTCAGAACATAACGACAGGCATGGAAAAGGGAAAGCCAAGGAAGGACTTGAATTTACTCTTGCATTTACAATACAATACAATACACCAGGTTGGAAGAGACCTTCAAGACCATCGTGTCCAACCCATCAACCAATCCAACCCACCCAACAACTAAACCATGCAGCCAAGCACCCCATCAAGTCTCCTCCTGAACACCTCCAATGAAGGTGACTCCACCACCTTCACGGGTAGCCGATTCCAAT
Source organism: Picus viridis (assembly GCA_033816785.1). NCBI lineage: Eukaryota > Metazoa > Chordata > Aves > Piciformes > Picidae > Picus > Picus viridis. Next base: position 2,631,696 of record CM066568.1, read on the forward strand.
GGGCAATCACTCTCTCCGTGTAGAACTTCTTTCTAACCTCCAGCCTAAACCTGCCCTGGCGCAGCCTGAGACTGTGTCCTCTTGTTCTGGTGCTGGCTGCCTGGGAGAAGAGGCCAACCTCTGCCTGGCTACAACCTCCCTTCAGGGAGTTGTAGACAGCAAGAAGGTCACCCCTCAGGCTCCTCTTCTCCAGGCTAAGCAACCCCAGCTCCCTCAGCCTTTCCTCATAGGGCTTGTGTTCCAAACCCCTCACCAGCTTTGTTGCCCTCCTCTGAACACGCTCCAGCAAGACAACAAACTGAAGGAGGTTCTGAATCACATCAGCTACCATTTCATTTGAATTCTTGCTATTGTCTCAACTTCTCCTACCATGCACCACCATGAAGAGCCTGACTCCCTCATTCATCTCTCTCAAGCATGTTCCAGAGATCACATGGCATGAGCACTTCAGTGCAGCATCTGGTATGTCTAACTACATTCTTCATTCAAATATGCTAGTCCACTGCCAGCATCTCTAAGGATCTTGGCCCAGACATCACCCAAGCATCCTGCAGTCTTGGTGTCATTTTTCCATACCTGTGTCATGAGCTACACCACATGTCACTTAAGACAGCAACCATTTTTAAATGGAAGTATATAAAAAAAAAAAAATGCAAAGATAACCCTGCTAGCCAGTATGGTTTCTTGGGTTTGGTGGTTGGTTTGGTTTTTCCTAGTTTCATAGGATAATTCTGGCTTGAAGAGCCATCAGAAGGTTCCTAGTTCATATTTCTGCCATGAAGTTGGACCTGGCTACTCTGTGCTGTATATCCAGACAATTTTTAGTATCTCCAAGGAGAGAGCCTGCACAGTACCTTGGGACAGCCTGTTCTACTCCCTGTCACCACTGACACAGCTGCTTCTTACTTCAGTCTGATTCTCTTCTGTTTCAGTTAATGCTTGTTGTCTCAACTTCTCCACCATGAAGAGCCTGACTCCCTCATATACTCTGGAAGGCTGCTGTCAGGTCTCTCCCAAAGTATCCTCTTGCTGGCCTTCTACTGCATGTGCTCCTGCTTGACATTTTCTTCTCTATTTTACAGAGTAGTAGTGAATTTTTAAAGAGACACATTTGATCTCTGCACAGAATGCAAGCAGAGATGAGATCAAGACTTTCTTACAAGTCAGCTTCAATGAATACCGAGAAAAAGCAACCAAGAGTTTGGCTTTGTCTCAAGGTTGTTTGGCTGTTTTCCTGGTTGGTTTTTTTAAGCAGGAAGGCTGCTGACCTATAGCATCACAGCAGGGTTTCCAAGAGCTCCGTGAGCTAAGTTAACAAAAGTAGTTATGAAAGCACATACCACCAGATAATGTTCACCTAAAGTAGATCAAGAACCAAGACTACAATGGCCTCAGACAAAAGTAGTGGCTGAGACCTAAGCCAGATGAAGAATTGCTGTCTTCATCAACAGTATAATTAAGACTTGGATAACTTGTTTTTTTCCAATATTTTAATTCCATCATAGCATAAAATACCAGAAAACAAATTAATTCTTTACAAGAACTGAACTGTAAAAGTTTTCCACTGATTTTACACAGAGTTTCAGGGACTTTTCATGCAAAAATCTACCCAGAGAGTATTTGAAAAGAAAGAGTCACAATATTTTACCTTTGTGTATATATTGAAAGGTATAAAATACAAAAAGAAAACAAGGGAAAAAAATTACTTTTAGATATCACCACACTTTCCTTGGGTTCACTTTTCTCACATCAAGTGACAACAAAGTCTATGTCCCAAGTCTCAAAACAAGGAAGGGATCACTTGTATTAAATGCAGGCAACGAAAAAGGCATGGAAGTAATTCTGTCAGCCAAAAAAACATAAGCAAGTGTGCAGAATACATCTAGGAATATGAAATACTCGCTATTAAGTTTGGCACACCAGACATTTTCCAGACAGTTCACCTGTCAAGTCTCAAGTGATATGGACAAGAACAAAACTAAATCACAATTGTAACAGGGGGAAAAAAACTCCAGAAGCCCACAGTTTAAAGTATGTTCAATTTAAGAGCTTATTAGGGTATTTCTCAAAATAGAAACACCTTTAGTACCTCAGAGTACAAAACAATCCCATAGCCAGTGAATCTGAGGTGTTTCTTCCTACCAACACCCTACTTCTAATAATTGTCTATTAACCACGCAGATTATGCAACCAAATAACAAGTCAATCCAAGTATTAAAATGTGTAAAGAGGAGAAAGGAGTGAAAGGGAAAAGAAGTTACATCCAACACTCCATGTTCTAGCACAAGGTTAGGTACATTTCCAAGGGCATCTGTACAGAGTTGTAAAACTTATTTTACTCCTGCCCTGAAAACAGCACAGGAAGCAACAGATCTATTATTCTAGGTGAAATACCTTAACCGCAGAAAAGTCTTCCCTGAAACAGTCAAACAGAAAGCTGCAGTATCTTTAGCCCTCTAGTACTATTTCAAGAAACAAACACTTCCCTGTGATTGCATACTCCCAAAGAGCCATTTTTGTCCATTTGTGGCTATCAATACACATGATAAAACACACAAGACATTTGCAGGCTATTTTAACCAAATAGATTGCAAGCTGGTTCTAGTTCCTACAGCTTGCTTTCACATTTTGGACTTGACTGCCTCTCTCCAAGACTTAAACAGGCACTGAATTAAGACATCGACCCACACCTTGAATTTCAAACGCTAGTGATTTTCTTGTCATGTTGACTGGATGCTCCTGAACCACCTCACTACTCGGCAGGTTTCTACATCGCAAAACAAAGGTGAGATTTCAGTGCAGCTCCCCACAGGCCCCGCAGACCACTAGAGGGCCCTCGCAGCAGTCTGATTTGCTGGCATCTACTTGTAACTCAGGATTAAAGATAGACCTAGCTTCACCCAGCTACTCCACAGGCTGCAACTGCACGCATCTGCAGACTGACATTTTTGTCAGCTACTGCTTCCTGAAGTTTCAGCTAAACAAATAGGTCGTGGGGGTTTTGGTGAGGTTTTGTGCTGCTTTTGTACTGTTTTGCTGCCGGTGGTGGTTTGGTGGGGTTTGTTTGTTTGTTCTTGGTGTGGTTTTTTGTTGTTTTGGTGTTAATTTTACATATTATTTTCCAGTTAGTAACACTCAAAACGTCCCAAAGGAGGTGAATTAATTCATGTTTCTAACTTTACAAATCATCTCATCCTAAATAGAAAGCAGTTGGAGAGGAAAACAAAGCAAACATCTGTCAAGTTAAAATAGATCATTGTCTTCCTGAGCTCTCAAAACCTGAAAGATTTCTGCATGTGCTTAATTAACTAGGCCATCAAAAGGGAAAACGATGAGCTTGCTAACTTGCAGGATGCTCTGCTATACCCTGCACTGCTACTAAGACTCCTTTTAAAGGAGAGTTTCCCTATAGAAGCTTAGCCCTCAGCAAAAGGGCTCTGTTTTCACCCATTCTGAAATATAACCTATTTCCAGGGCTCTGGTTTTGTGCCAGGAGTTGCTACATGCTTTGCTGTGCCTTCATTTACTTACGTTTTCAATGTTCCAGATGTCATGAGTTCTGTCACAAGAACAATACATTTTTTTCCTTTGACTGTAGACTCCCAGGAATCATAGAACCTGACAATATTGGGATGTTGAAGCCCTTTCAGCATCCCAGCTTCTTCTTTAAATCTCTGTCTCTCTGACCTGGACAGCTTCCGATCCTAAAAAAAAGAAAAGGTACAACTGAGAGCTTTGCTTGAGCTTTTACCCACAGAAACAGCAACTGGAAAAGCAGTTGGGTACAGTCAGAGAACAAGTAAGAATCAGTAGTATCAAATGCCATTGGATTTTCAACCACCCTTAAATACTCTATTTAGAAGACATTTTACTACAGGGTTTTTTATCATATATAGTGTTTCCTTACAATATGATTGTTCTCAGAGGCATGAGCTGTGAGCCTGTATATCACAGAATGGTCAGGGTTGGAAGGGACCTCAAGGATCATCTAGTGCCAACCCCCCTGCCACAGGCCGCGGCACCTCACACTCCATCAGGATGCTCACAGTCACATCCAGCCTGGCCTCAAAAACTTCCAGGGATGAGGCTTCTACCACCTCCTTGGGCAACCTGTGCCAGTGTCTCACCACCCTCATGAGGAAGAAATTCTTCCTAACATCTAATCTGAATGATAGCATCATAGAACAGTCTGGGCCAGAAGGGACCTCCAAAGGTCATCCAGTCTGACCTCTCCACAGTCAGCAGGGACATGCCCAAATAGATCAGGCTGCCCAGGGCCTCGTTGAGCCTCACCTTGAATACCCCAGGAAAGGGACACCAACTACCTCTCTGGGCAACCTGTTCCAGTGATCCACTACCCTCATAGTTGTTCCTAACATCCAATCTAAATCTGCTCTTCCACAGCTTAAAGCCATTGCCCCTTGTCCTATCACCACAGGCCTTTGCAAACAGTCTCTCTCCATTCTTCCTGCAGCCCCCTTCAGGTACTGGCAGGCTGCTATTAGGTCTCCCTAGAGCCTTCTCTTCTCCAGGCTGAACACCCCCAGCTCCCTCAGCCTGTCCTCACAGCAGAGCTGCTCCAACCCCTTGATCATTTTCATGGTCCTCCTCTGGACCCTCTCCATCAGGTCTATGCCCTTCCTATATTGAGGGCTCCAAACCTGCACACAGTACTCCAGGTGAGGTCTCACCAGAGCACAGCAAAGTGCCAGAATCCCCTCTCTGGGTCTGCTGGCAACGCTGCTTTGGATACAGCCCAAGATGTGAGCTGCAAGCTCACACTGCCTGCTCCTGTCCAGCTTCTCATCCATCAGCACCCCCAAGTCCTTTTCCTCAGGCCTGCTTTCTATCACCTCCTCCCTCAGCCTGGATTGATAGTGAGGATTGTTCTGACCCAGGCACAGAACCCTGCACCTGCTTTTTTTGAGCCTCATGAGGTTCACCTGGGCCATCGCTCCAGCTTTTCCAGTTCACTCTGGATGCTATCCTGTCCCTCTGGATGCTATCCTGTCCCTCTGGTGCACTGACAACAGCACTCAGCAGCTTGGTGTCATCTGCAGACTTGCTGATGGTGCACTCAAGCTCACTGAGTCATTGATAAAAATATTAAACAGCACAAGTCCCACTATGGACCTCTGAGGTCCCCACTTCCAGTTTTATTTCATTCCCCCAGTCCTATTGCTACCCAGCACCCTCCCCAGCTTTCTTGTAAGCCCCCTTCTGATATTGGAAGGCCACAAGAAGGTCTCCTTGGAGCCTTCTCTTCTCCAGACTGAATAACCACAACTCTCTCAGACTGACTCCATCGCAGAGCAGCTCCAGTCCTCTGATCATCCTCATGGCCCATCTCTGGACACCTTCCAGCACATCCAGATCTTTCCTGTAATAGATCATCACCTCCTCCTGTTTCCTCCTCCTCTAAGAAATTTGCCTGACTTGAGGTGGAAGGGGACAAAACATCCTCAAATATTCAAGTGTTAAAGAGTAGGCAAAATAGAATCAAAGTATCTCTTGTGTTGTAGATAATATTTAGTTATTCCTCTGTTTATAATATCCAGACCACTGGTAACTGATGGGATTAACCCTCCATAAAGGGAGCAGAGCATCAAAGCTCTGAGATCCAGTCTGTACTTTTAACTGTAGAAGAATGAGTGAATCAAAGTTGGATTTTCTTTAAGAGCACGACCTCATGATAAACTGCATCTCTCAAGAGAAAACAGTCCAGTATTCTGAGCTTATCACCACATTGGTCACAGCAGTCAGACTGATTTACTGACATGAATTGGATCCATATGCAGTTTGTATTAAAAGAAATACATAAATCGGAATCTAATCCAAGTCCAGAATTTTAGCATCATTGTGTCTAGCAGTTTAGGAGAGTGACCACTTTGTCTAATCTGAGTCATAATTTTAAATCACTTCATATTTCCTTTTCAGTTAGAAGGAAAACAGGCATGGTTTACTTAGCTCACAACCTTCTACTGTCCCTCCAGACAGCAATTCCTCTTTTCCTTGTTTACAGGTAGTGTGTTTTCTCACCATCATTCAGATGTGCTAATATCTAACCCATCCTATGTTCACTTCGATCATGAGCTCTTCAGGGGTGCACAGAGTACCTCTGTGCATGGACACATTTCATTTCCAGATGATGCTCCCATTTTCAGAAGTGTTAGAAGTAAAAGTTTGAAAAAAAGGTTTGAAAGCATCTCAGGGATCAGCATCTTAGCAGTGCTTATCATAGAATCAGTAAGGTTGGAAAAGACCTCAGAGATCAAGTCCAACCTATCACCCAACACCTCATGACTAACTAAACCATGGCTCCAAGTGCCACATCCAATGCTTTTCTGAACACCTCCAGGGATGGCGACTCCACCACCTCCCGGGCAGAACATTCCAGTGGCTAATTACTCTTTCTGGGAAGAACTTTCTCCTCACCTCCAGCCTAAACCTCCCCTGGTACAGTTTGAGACTATGTCCTCTTGTTCTGGTGCTGGTTGCCTGGGAGAAGAGACCAACCCCCACCTGTCTACAACCTCCCTTCAGGTAGTTGTAGAGAGCAGTAGTGAAGGCAAATCACACATCCTGCTACAGTTATTAGTAAAATGCCACGGTTTTGAGCCTGGTAAACTTCATCAACAAACATCAAAACCTCAAACCCTGAAACTATTTCAGCCTGCAGAAATTAGCTCTACTGTCCATTCTTACTCCTTCATAAGCACACCTACATAGATTTTGCTGTAATGTGTTTGCAGAAATACTTCATAAACACTTAGGTATTCCTGCCTAAGTGTTCCATTTGAGCTGTCTTACCCATCTAACATCTTTTCCTTCATTATAATAGACAATGCAGCACAAGTTCTGTTCAAAGCAACTTAATGCTGACCGTTACAAATAGCTGTGCGGTAAGCTGCAATTGGTACAGACCATGCACACCATTCGAAGATACAATGTGTTAAGCAATACCAAGTGACAGTAACAGGCAGTAAAATAAAGCAGGTTTCTCAGCCTCTGCACTTGATCCATATAATCCATATTTTCAAGCCAGTGCATAGCTGTAAATCCAATCATTACATACTTGTAGTTAAAGATAACTGTTGCAGACTTGCTTTTGTATCACCTTCCTATTTACTTCTGTAATAACAACTGTGTTCACTTTTGTCCAAACCCTAGATTTTAGATGTATGTTTGGATTTAGTTGCCTTTATTTTGTGCATTCTAAGAAGTCATCTACCACAAACACTACTAAGCAGTTTTTAGACTGCACTTGGCATTAAGTTCTCATCTTAATCTGTGTAAACCTAATCTCCTCTAAGGGCCTTATTCAGTTTTCCCTACCACTGTACCCCTAGCCCCAAATAGAAACTAACAACTGCTCATTAATCGCTCTTATCAATGAGCAGACTCTTAACAGGCACGCAGATTTTGACTTATTTCTCTTCCAGGTCACATAAATGGTGGCATCATGAGCCTGTAAATGTATCTGTGATGTCTAAACCAAACAGGGCTGGCACTGGAGAGAAAAAAAAAAAAAAAGGCAACACACAAAACCCCAACAAACCTCCAGGGAGAAGGAGCTGGGAGTGCTGGTGGGCAACAAGTTCTGCATGGGACAGCAATGTGCCCTTGTGGCCAAGAAGGCCAATGGGGTCCTGGGCTGCATTCAGAGGAGTGTGTCCTGCAGATCCAGGGAGGTTCTCCTCTCCCTCTACTCTGCCCTAGTGAGGCCCCACCTAAAATATTGCATCCAGGTCTGGGCTCCCCAGTTCAAGAGGGACAAGGATCTGCTGAAAGAATGCAAGGGAGGGCTACAAGCATGATGGAGGGACTGGAGCCCTGCCTGATGAGGACAGGCTGAGACCTGGGGCTGTTTAGTCTGGAGATAAGACAACTGAGAAGGGATTTGATAAATGTTTACAAATATCTGAGGGCTGGGGGTCAGGCAGGAACGGTACGGGCTCTTGTCAGTTGCACCCTGTGATAGGACAAGGGGCAATGGATGGAAACTCCAGCACAGGAGGTTCCACCTCAACATGAGGAGGAACTTCTTCACTGTAATGGTCCCAGGGCCCAGAGCACTGGAGCAGGCTGCCCAGAGGGGTTGCGGAGTCTCCTTCTCTGGAGGCTTTCAGGACCCATCAGGATGCATTCCTGTGTGACTTGCACTAGATTATATGATGAAGTGGTCCTGTTCTGGCAGGGGGTTGGACTCGAAGATCTCCAGAGATCCCTTCCAACCCCTAACATCCTGTGAGCCTGTGAACCCAAACCAACACCAAACACACACCCCCTAAACTAAAACTACAAAACCCCAGAAGGACAGTGACAATATACTAAGTAATTCAACAATTCTTTGCAAGTCATAGTGCCCTAATGATCTGGAACAAGTCTGGATACAAACACAGCCAATGGATTTCACCCAAGGAAGACAGCTATGTTTTTGCAACCAAGGAAACATCACACCCATGAGCAGCACACTGCAGCAACAAAAGTGAACATTAAACAGAGCTGTAAGAAAAAGAGAGAGGCCACTTGGTTTCGTAAGGCTAGCAATGCATACTGCACTCATTTCCTTGGATACACAGCCCATGCACTCAGCTGTAAGAGCTTTCTGTATCTTTCCCTAAGGAAATGCTAATGCTAGGAGACACAAAATGGTGAATAAACACTAAAAAAAGCCACTACCTAGCATCCAGGAAAATATGAGATCTCATGAACAATTATACCAACAAAACTGATCTGTGTATGCTGAACCTTAAAACATATTAGGCATCAAGATCTCCCAAAACACACAGAGATGGACTAGAACAAAACTCATGCCAAACATTGCATTTTAGCATCTTTTGAAGCTGTTGGTAGGGGCAAATGTGGCAATTTTATGCTTTCTGGTACAAAGATGCAATTGAGGCAACTAAAATATTTGGATAAGCAAGAAAAAAAAATGAGAGCACTAAATGTATTTTGGGAGACTGAGAAGTGGTGCTACCTGCCACTTTAGGTATGAATACCTGTGGAAAGGCAGCAGGAGCATCTTATGATAGCTAGAGGTTCCTTTCCAACCCCCAGCATTCTGTGATTCTGCATCACATCAAATCCACACACAAAGCTGCTGTACAGCACAGCTGCAGCAGGGAGAAAAGCCATTATTTCATGAGAACTTAAAAGAGCATTTTTCAAGGATTAGGGAATGGGACAGCTTTCCCAATCCTCAGCTAGAAGCATATACTCCAAGAGGCTCAAAGGCCCAGATGTGTCTTTCCAATAGTGCCTTTGAGCAGGAGTCTGTAGGAAGGCAAGACCCTCAGTTCCATCCCAACGAAGCAGCCAAGAGTTTGTGGTATATCATTCGACTACATGATCTTGAGGGTGAATCAGATCTATTCCATGCAGCCTTCTTCCTGTACCTTATGGTCTAAATAGGTATATAGAGGGATCATTTCAGTGTGGATTTGTTGGTTTCATCTGGAAGCAAAAATAGAGGTTTTACACTTAATTATACTGGAATGTAAAAGTACAAGATTCAGTTAAACACATTTGATATTTGCTTTGATTTGTTTTTAAATCAGACAGTATGTAAACCAGATGAAAAGGCATAGGAGGTGGCTGAGGCTCCTTCCCTGCAGATATTCAAGGTAAGACTCAAGGAGACCCTGGGCAACCTGATCTAGTTGAGGATGTCCCTGCTGACTGCAGGGAGGTCAGACTGGATGACCTTTGGAGGTCCCTTCTGGCCTAGACCATTCTAGAATTCTATGATTTCCCTTAAGCCTGGGAAACTTGAAAGAAATCTCACATAGAAACCAGCACTTCAAGAAGAGTTAATTACATATGGCTTGATTTCCTATCTTTGAAAAGCCAATGTGTTTCAGAATTCCTACTAATCAAATTAAGAAATGGACACCCTTTCTCCTTCCTCAGCCTTTTACCATAATGAAGGAAGCTCAGGCAAACAATGCCATAAGTCCAGAAGTCAACCTTCTTGTACGTTGGTTGGCACATGGCAAGCAGACGGAGCCCACAGATGCAAAAACACACCAAGCTGTCAAATTGTAGGAGGGCTTGTCCCTTAAAATGGATTCCCTACAGAATGGCCAGCACCCTTCTTCCCAAACTGACAGCTTCCCCAAAGGGCTTAAATGTCACACCCCAATGGCTGGGCTGCCCCTTCAAACAAACTGAAACAGATGCATCAAGCCCACTCCATTAATTTCATTCATTCCTTTCCACCTACATTAAATTGTTTTGACAAGGCAGGACAAACAGCAAGGCTTGGCAGCACGTGACCCACGGTTTGGCAGTGCCAGGAGCCTGAACGGAGACAAGCAGCAAGTGAAACAATGGTTCAGCTCAGAATGATTCAATAAGCTTTTCTTGGCTGTTCCCATTTATCCATGCACTTCCTCTCAGATTGCTTTTGGTCAGGAAAAAGCTAGAGGTGTTTACATCATTCCATGTAAACCAGATCTTGGTCATTCATGGTAAGCCTGGTACAGGCTTACTCCTTCACCAATGTACTTAATTCACAGGAGCATGAACTACATTCGTAACTGTTACTACTCCCTTTCTATGCCTGTACTGAGGCGCCTTACATAAACACAAAGCAACCCCCAGACAACCCCTCAGCCAAGATTAGTTATTGTACCAAGCCACAATAAGCAAAGCTCCCCAGGAAAAAAAGTTTTATATTCCTTTGGCATTTTGTTTCAGCCAAGGTTCAATGCCTATTCAGCACCCTTAATGAGGAAAGAAACAACATTTCTAGCACCTAAATTAACCTTACATTTCAGCTGGGCTGCTTACACAGCCACTGAGTCTACAGAGTCATTTCTCATATGTTTTCCTTTCTAACTGTCCACAGTACTTCTGAAGTCACACACCTGCAAAGCACACCACACTACCACAACTGTTTGCAAAACGCGGCTTAGACACCTGAAGCAGCAGGCAAGACACCTCAACAAGGCTTCATGCTCTCCACCATACTCTCTTCATTCACACCAAGCTCTAGAACAATTCAGCTGACATTAAATAGACACAGCAATGCAGAAGAGGCACACCAAACTTAGCCCTCAAATACACGCCACAGGATACCAGGCAAGTGGATAACAAGAGGAATACTCTATGTAAACAGAACTACATCTAACTCATACATCCCCAAAGGTGATTTTCTATTTCTTACTATCAAGTACAATTAACATCACCAAAATGCCAGGCAATTTATGCACAACAGAACAAACCAGGGGAAGTTTAGGCTGGATGTTAGGAAGAAGTTCTTCACAGAAAGAGTAATTGGCCATTGGAATGTGCTGCCCAGGGAGGTGGTGGAGTCACCATCCCTGGAGGTGTTTAAGAGGAGAATGGATGAGGCACTTGGTGCCACGGTTTAGTTGATCAGATGGTGTTGGATGATAGGTTGGACTTGGTGATCTTGAAGGTCTTTTCCAAGCTGGTTAATTCTATTCTAAAACTTCCCATGGTTTCCAACTTCTACAACTAAGTCGACTCAAGTGAGAAGACACCCACTTCAAAGCTGATTATTTAAAAAACAAAAACCAAAACTAAACCAAAACCCAACCAACAACCAAAAAAAGCCAACCACTCAGTGTGGGAGCTGCTACACAGCACAGACAGCTGTTCTGTCTTCCCTAATATAAGGAAAATAATCAGTGAAGAAGAAACAGTGGGCACTTCATATGCTACATAGGTTTTACTAGCTGTCTGCATATCCTACCACTGGATCCAGAAATTCTGCATAGTTAGATTGCTGGGAGAGTTGGCAGGTTTAGGTTGCTTTGCTGTTTTTGTTGGAAGGGAGGTGATAGTGTTTGGAGGTTTTTTCCCCTCTTATTTCCTCCAACTACACTGGACCAACACTATGTACCTTTTTTCCAAAGAGATGCACTGGAAGTCACACTTGAAAAATTAGTAGCAATAAACTGTCAAGTGGTGTGATCTGAAAATGCACAGCCACAACAGACTTCAAAGTGCTGTTCAATTATAGTCAGTTTGGATCAAAACCAAGGTAAATTATCTGTGCTGAGGTTACAGCAAGCAGCATTTTATCAGGCTGCCCCAATGTCTGAAAATTTGAGAGGAAGACACTGCTGCTACCAGCCTATTATTCAGATGAATTAGTAGTATACAGAAGAGACAAATGTTCTTCTGTGTGCATTTCTGCAGCATATGAGAAAGGCTTTGCAAGCCTTTGAGGCAAGGTTAATGAGGGGTCATCAGAGGAGAAGCTAGCAAGACTGCTTTCTGATATTCAGCACTGTTAATGGAACAGAGGCTTTGTGGGCTGCAGTGTTCTCATCCTGAAAAAATCCAGCAGTTAAAAGAAAAGGGCACAGTGACCACTGAGCCAGATTAACAAAATATCAACAAAGAATTCACCACTTCTAAAAATCATCCTGCATTACTCACTCGGAAATGGAAGTCTCAGTGCCTAACAACTGCATCTACTTTTATGTCCACACACAAACCACTTCAGACTTTCCAATGTTAAAAGACTAGAGAGAAAAAAGGCAGAAGGAGAGACTGCTCAAAATGCATCCCTGTGCAGCAGCTGCTTCTTGTTCAGTTTCCATGTCTGCACAGATACTTCCACCAACACCTTCCTACAAGCCACTGAACCTGAGAGACTGCTTAAACAGGGCTGGAGAGCTGCTGTTATGAGAGCGTACATCCCAGCTAAACAACTCTAGTTCCTTCAGTTACTTCTCATAGAAGTTCTTCTCCAGACCCTTCACAAGCTTCCTTCTCTTCTCTGGATGTGCTCCAGAACCTCAACATCTTTCTTGTAGTGAAGGGTCCAAAAATTTGTGCCTTTCCTCCTTGTCTTAGTTTGACGAGAGTAGACAAAGTTCCTGAGGATTGGCAGAGAAACGAAGGACAACCCTCACTGAACACTAAAAGTACAATTTCACATTGCTGCTTGGCAAGTCTCCACAGGAATAATCAATTTTATATAAACTACAGATAATCTTGATGGAACATGCAAATCATCTTGATAAAGATACCACTAAAGTATAAGAGCAACACAATGGAAAAGATTAGACTTAAGTCTGTTGCAGTTTTAAAGTTCCTGATTGAGGATAAATGCTTTTTTTTGAGGATCTTCTTACATGAGATACTCAAAATGCTTCAAGAAAGTTTCAAGAAAGTACAGAAGTAGGTATCCTAAGTGAAACACTGAGGCATTATTAGTTGTCTAGTTTCCTGTTGAACAGCATCTACCTCTACCTGCTCTTCTATATGGTCATTTCTGGCATTCTACTGCACAACATTAGCAGCACAGCACAAGATTCATTAGAACATGAAGGTGCTCTGTTGAAAACACACCCAAACTCAAACCTGGCAAGTGATACAGCAAATGTATGCAAGTTTGTCGCTGCTGCTTTAAGGGAAAAAAATAATATATGTACCTTGATACTTGGGTAAACTGAAGGTGGGAAGAAGGCGGGGGAAACAAAACCCTCAATGATCAGGCAGAAGGGGGACAGAAACCCTTATCAGGAATTAGTCTTTAGAAGTCAATCATACATATCCTGAAAGAATCAATAATTGAGTAAGCTTCAGAAAACAAGAAATACAGCTTTGTCAACACAGGAGGAGGGGTATGTGCAGCTAAAGCCTATGCATGTGACAGATACCAGCAGCTCTTCCCATTTGTTCCTGCAATTGTTTGTCAGGTTTGACCAAGCTATGACTCATCACCATGGGGGAAGAGAGGGGACAATAATGACCACAATCTTCAATCTTCTGTGTGTGTGATCTTCTTCTGTGGTCTTCTTCTCACTTCCCACTTTTACATATGCAGTAGCACCTGTGCCAGCAGCAGTAGTAGCAGCACCTAAGACACCGGGTGGCAGCAATGGCATAGACTTCACCTACGCTTGAGGAGACATCTTCAGTGAGTCTTACAGAGACAGACAAGGCATCAGAACTGAAGTTTGTGCTTGCTTGCACCAAGGTATACCACCATTAAACACAAGTGACCTGTAACGAGTCACTATTATATGGTCCTTTCAGGTCTTCAGCTAGAAAAAAGAACGTTTCCTAAATCCTCAAGTTTCCAGGATCCTGTAACTCCTAGGAATATTCAGAACAAGTCCACTGCTGTTGCTGCTACAGGAAGCAAGCAGTAAGCAGTAACTAGAACAAGCTAAAAAACAAAGATGCTTCAAATAAAAGTTAGGAACACTACATCAGAGATGAGCTCACTAACTTGGTAAGACACAAAGCCATGATGCCCCATTTCCTCACACTGAACAAGTGTCAGAAGGGGGATCTGATGTGCAATGAGTGTGCAAATATCAAAATGCATTGTAAACAGCAGCAGAGAAACACTTCTGCTTCTCTACAGCACAACAGTAGGTCAGAATGTTCCCTCTTTATGCAAGGTCACAAGAAATCTTAGAAGCATGACTCCCAGTAACAAGCTTATCTTCTGTTACAGCGGCACTGTGAGAATTTTTATTTTCAGCAATGCCAAAGATGTCTACATTGCTATGCTAGAGCACTGCAATTCCATGTGCAGTATTAGCTCATGCCCAGGGCTCACCGGAGACAGATGCAAGCATGCTGCTTAGAGACTGAGGCAGACAGATACACCTCAAGTCCCTCTTGAAAGTACAATGACGGAGAACAGAACCTGTACAACTCCAAAAGGACTAGAATAGTCTGCCTGGCTCACACGCTTCCAAAGAATCCACTCAGTGAATTAAAACTCAGGAAGCATGAATATGGCATACCTGCCAGTAGAGCACTTGGCTTTTCCCAGGGAAATCAAACATAGTATCATAGTATCAGTCAGGGTTGGAAGGGACCACAAGGATCATCTAGTTCCAACCCCCTGCCATGGGCAGGGACACCCCACACTAGATCAGGCTGGCCAGAGCCTCATCCAGCCTGGGCTTAAACACCTCCAGGGACGGGGCCTCAACCACCTCCCTGGACAACCCATTCCAGGGCTTCACCACTCTCATGGGGAAGAACTTCTTCCTCACATCTAGCCTGAATCTCCCCACCTCCAGCTTCATTCCATTCCCCTAGTCCTATCACTACCTGAGATCCTGAGAAGTCCCTCCCCAGCCTTCCTGTAGGCCCCCTTCAGATACTGGAAGGCCACAATGAGGTCACCTCAGAGCCTTCTCTTCTCCAGACTGAACAGCCCCAACTCCTTCAGTCTGTCCTCATAGGAGAGGTGCTCCAGCCCTCTGATCATCCTCATGGCCCTTCTCTGGACACCTTCCAGCACCTCCAGATCCCTCTTGTACTAGGGGCTCCAGAACTGGAGGCAGTACTCCAGGTGGGGTCTCACCAGAGCTGAGCAGAGGGGGAGAGTCACATTCCTTGACCTGCCGGCCACAGTTCTCCTGATGCAGCCCAGGATCTGATTGGCTCTCTGGGCTGCAAGTGCACACTGAGAGCTCCTGTTGAGCTTCTCCTCCCCCAGCACCCCCAAGTCTCTCTCCTCAAGGCTGCTCTCCAGCCAGTCACTGCCCAGCCTGGATTTGTGCCTGGGATTGCCTCGACCCAGCTGCAGGACCCTGCACTTGGTCTTGTTGAAGCTCATGAGGTTGGCTTGTGTCCACCTCTCCAGCCTGTCAAGGTCCCTCTGGAACCATAACAGCTCTGGAAACATAAGCAGCTTGAGAGCAAATGAAGCTTGTTTTTCCTTTACTCTTCATTGAAAACAGTAGTTATAAAACCTATGGCTTAGGTATGACCACCTCTGAAATCTCTCAGGTCCTCAGGAATCTCGTCAAAGAATGGCAAGCAACTGTTTAAGCTTCAGCCACTTCTATTCTAGGGTTGCTCTAGGCAGCAATTGTGTTTCCTTACACAGAAGCCTCAAAAAAAAAAAAAAAGGTTAAAACTTTTATTCAATTCCTTTTATTCAATTTATTAATCCTGAGAGGCTAAACAGTAATTAGGAGACAGTAATCAAAATGCCAATCTATAGTAAAAAAAAAAACAAACTAAGCAACAACACAACACAGACCTAGAACAGAGAGCTCATCCATTTGTTTTTTACTTCTAAATTGCTATCTGATCCATGGAAGACAAATGGATAAGCTTGCAGTTTGATATGGCCTCACAAAAAGCCTTATGTTTATGACACACAGCTTATGAGAGAGTTGAAGTGTTAGCTGAACTGCATTGTTGATGAGCTCTTACCCCGCTGGACTATCTTGGCACTTGGCTCAAACACCTCATTAAAAGTTTTGATGCTCACATCAATTCCCATTTTGCACCAAACTGATTCTTTCATCAGTGAAAGACAAGGTACAGCCAAGCGTCTCAGTTTCATTTTACCATGAAAACCCAATTCTCCATTCAAGAGGTGACAATATTGAAAACAACAAAAAACCCCAAAACCTCCTCCATGACCTATTCAGGTTACCTTGCAGCTTCAACTCAATACATCTACAGAACAACTGTTCCACACATTTCTGTGACTGTAAGAGTCCTTTTATGAGTAAGGACATGTCTAAAACATTAGAATGAACCCTTAAATGGTTCTCATAAAAGCACACTAATTTGAAGAATTTAAAATCTATTACAATTCTTCATCCCATGTATTTCACAAAGCTATTGATGAAGGGCAAGAGTTACCTACAGCCACTTTCCAGTATGCTGAAAGTTTCCATTAATATGCTCATTGGAAGCCACACACAAGTATCAAGATGACTCTAAATATTTACTAAGAACAATCAAAGTAGGAAGTACACAGGAACTAGCAATGTTCCTGCACCTCTGACTGGCTGTCTTGCACAAATGGGAGCACAAAGCCTAGAGCCGATAAACTTCAATTGTCTACACAAGTATTTAAGCAGCAGCCCCTGTTAAGTCTGCCCCCTGCACTCCTCTAGCTGTGGTACACATTAGCTTCAAGTTCACAAAGGACATTAGTGCACACATGGCACACAGCCTGAAGACACCACAAGAGCTGCTCTGCCCAGCTTTGCTTCTTTTTCTGCAAGCACCTCCAAGAAGACTACTCCACAGAACTGTGGATTACTACCAGTTATGACAGGATGACTTATGCAGTGTTGGGCCAAGTACTGGAAAATCCTTACAATAATCACTCAAGAACTCCATGCCAGACATCTCTCTCTCAGAAAGAAACTTCTCATTCACTGACCCTTCAGGGATTCATCATAAATCTCTCAAATGACTGTCAGGTGTTCTGCATGTTCTTTTGTTCCAAGGCAGACAAAAAAAGTATCTCAAGTAAGGAAAGCCTAAAGAGTTCTAGAAACTGCAGGGTTTATAGGCTGACCTAAGTTTGCATTGCAGGTGAGGGCTCAAATACCTTGCACAAATATACTACCCATATTTCACAAAGATTCTAAAACACACTGGAGGAGTGCTTGATTTTTTTTTATCCTCGCTGCATCAATGATTCAGTCTCCTTTTGCCCATTCTCATAGAATCACAAAATTGTCAGGGTTGGAAGGGGCCTCAAGGATCATCCAGTTCCAACCCTCCCCACAAGGGACAGGGACACCTCACACTCAATCAGGTTGCCCAGAGCCCCATCCAGCCTGGCCTTCAAAACCTCCAGGGATGAGGCTTCCACCACCCCCTGGGCAACCTGTGCCAGTCTCTCACCTCCCTCATGGGGAACAACTTCTTCCTAACATCCAATCTGAATCTACCCATTTCTAGTTTTGTTCCATTCCCCCCAGTCCTATCACTCCCTGACACCCTCAGAAGTCCCTCCCCAGCTTTCTTGTAGCCCCCTTCAGATACTGGAAGGTCACAAGAAGGTCTCCTTAGAGCCTTCTCTCCAAACTGAACACCCCCAACTCTCTCAGCCATAATAATTTACCAAGCTTACTTGACAGGTTGACTTATGAAATTATGTTTGGGCATCATTTGCAGGTGTACTGCAGACCATACTGATACCATATACATGAGACAGTTTTGTTTACAACACACTGTCTAGGCAACTCCAATGCAAGAGGTACATCTAAAATACTACTCACAGACTATCAAATGTATCATTAGTATGTAAAATTAGCAATATGTACATTAATTTTTACAGCACAAGGAAATTGAGTATAGCTGAGTAAGGAGATAGAAAACACTCAAGAAAAGAAAGAATAGAATAGAATAGAATTAACCAGGTTGCAAACGACCTTTGAGATCATCAAGTCCAACCTATCACCCAACACCATCTAATCAACCAGGCCATGGCAACAAGTGCCTCATCCAGTCTCCCCCTAAACACCTCCAGTGATGGTGACTCTACCACCTCCCTGGGGAGCACATTCCAATGGCCAATCTCTCTCTCTTTGTGGGAAGAGCTTCTTCCTAACATCCAGCCTAAACCTCCCCTGGCACTGCTTGAGACTGTGTCCTCTTGTTCTGGTGCTGCTAGCCTGGGAGAGGAGACCAACCCCCACCTGGCTACAACCTCCCTTCAGGTAGTTGTAGACAACAATAAGGTCTCCTCTGAGCCTCTTCTTCTCCAGGCTAAGCAACCCCAGCTCCCTCAGCCTGTCCTCATAGGGCTGTGCTCCAAAAGCAGTAGGATGAACAATTAATACTGGCATTGGAATGTGCTGCCCAGGGAGCTGGTGGAGTCACCATCCCTGGAGATGTTCAAAAGGGGACGTGGCACTTGGTGCCATGGTTTAGTGATGGGGTCTGTGGTGACAGGTTGGACTCGATCTTTGAGGTCTCTTCCAACCTTGGTGATTCTGTGATAGCAAAATGTATTCTGTACCCAGAAAAATAATTGGCTTTACAGTTCAGCCCAGAAAAGTTTTACTACAGTACTAGCTTTATAGGAAATAGGGAGAAGGGACAAAACAAAAACAAAAATACCACCACCCCCCCCCTCCCCCCCCCAAAAAAAAAAGGCCCACCAACAACAAAACAACAAACCACAAAAACCAGACACCACACCAAAGCCCCTTATAAATTGGGGAGCAGGAGAAATCTAAGTGTGGTAGTTGCCAAAGACTTGGAGATCAGTCCAATTCAGCGGTGCAAAATAGCAGAATTATTATTATCAACAATAATCTCCAAGGTGATTCAAAGCAGGCAGCCAGGGGAAAGTGCTAGAAGTTTAAGATGAGCATTCATGATGGTTTTCCTGGAATTTGGGGACTGCATAGGGTGTTACTGCCCTTCACAATGTTACTCTATTAAACCAAGGGGTTTTCCTGAAAACTACTGCTGGGAATACCTTGCATTGCCAGACCTAGAGGACCTCAGAGACTCACCATAACCTATCTATGAATCAGCTATTTGAACTGGAATGGCTTATCTAAAAGGTCTGTTTCTCATTACACTGTACTTTATTCACATACTGTCTCTGGGCTTGTACCACTGTTTCAATTGTTGCAACAGGAAAATAGGAGGAGTTTCTTGAAGACAAGCAGTAATGCCTGAGGATGTTATGGTCCAAGGGGTCTGACTTAAAAAGGTCATCACAACCTGTAAACTGGATTCCTTGTTTTCAATTTGCATCCTGTTTTGTCACAATACAGTCTTTACCTGCAGTTCAAAATTACATTTAGTTGGGAACTAAAAAGGGCCATCATCCCAAAAGATAAGTTAAAGTATGCTCTCCATGCAGGGAACAGCTGATGGCTCTTACTAATCACATTCAACACTGAAAAACGTTTCTCTAGCACCACAGCTCCATCTGAACTCTCATGTGGTCAGCAAGTCCACATACACAAAAAGCCACGGAAGCTGGAACTGAAGGGACAGGGGTTTGTTAGAAGTTCTGCATCCCTCTCTTCAGTGGCAACGCTACTGTGCCTCCAGTGAATTTGAGACATTCCCTATTTCTGTTTAAACTGATTTCCTTCTTGCCCTACCACACAACCCCAAACAACATCCCAATAAAACAACTTTAATTAAGCTGAAGACAGTATCATAAAGATAAGCTTTACTCTCAACTCCACTAGTTAAACAAGTACACATGCTCTTGCTAGTGACAACTGAACCTATACAAGACTTTTTTCACAGGCAGACACAAGGTCCAGACAGATCTCTGGAGTGGTCTCTAATAGAGCAGCCATATTCATTCATCAGAATGAGCCTTCTGTCTAACTACCTAGCCACAGGATGCAAATAGAAGCAGGATTAAGTCCAAATAAACAGTAGTCTGGAAGCACCTATCAACCCATTTGTTTGCCCATCCTTTCTCCAACCCCACATCATCTTCAGTTAACTCAGAAAGAATGCAAGTGCCACTGTCAACTTTTCAGTCACAATTCCAATGTTCAGTTGGATGTTGATCTGATCCTCACCAATTCATCCTGAAGAGTTTTCAGGTAGCTGTATTTTTTTTTTTTCCTTTACAGTAAGAATGATTTTTTCCACAGGATGGCTATAATGCAGACAGAGACCTCAGTGCCTTTAACGGACAGCTGTGTGAGATAGGTCTTAGAATGGGACTCCCAAGAAGACTAAGGGATGTTAAAGGATCAAAATGTGGAAGTGTCATTAGAAAGCTGTATATCCTCAAAAGAGAAGAAAATCCTTAGAACATGTTTCTCATTACCACCACAGGTTTTTGTGCTTAGAACTTACAGTTTCTTAGTTTGGGCCACAAGATTGAAGTAGTACAAAAGAGGCAGAGAGGGAAGAGAAGTCATTTATCCACTTCTCATTTTCTCCCTTTTCCATCAAAACTGCTGCTGCAGGGCCTCAGAAATATTGAAAAAAATGCTTCAATTCCCAGCAATATTATTAGAATACAGAGCAGCAAGTTTTGGAACTCAGCATTATGATTAACTGAACCAGCATCAATGCCTAACAGCCTACAATTATGAAAGAGGGGTGAGTCAAAACAGGCTGTCTAATAAGCAGGAGCTGGATAGATCAATCTCAGAGTTGCAATAGTATCTTCAAAGCTATTAGTGTGCTGAAAAAAAAAATTAACAGACTTGTTCAGAGTGAGTTGCAACATATCTGTCCATCAGAAACAGACATTCCCCTTGCAATTTCACTTTGCAAGTAATAAAATCCAGACTGCACTGCAAACAAAGAACTGCAGTTGTCCCCCACCCTGCTTGCTCTTGCCCTAAGCACTTTGGCTACAGAGGCTCCTAGTGTTTTGATGCTATTTTAATCTCTCCTATGCTTCCAGCACATCCTGAGCCTCACAAACTCTTTTAACTTCCCATTTGAGAGTATCCTTTCTCAAGACAGACCTGGCCCATCCTTAGTCATCTTTCAGGTGACTAAGGTTCAACATAACCAATCTGTTTGGCTCTACATCTGCAGAGCAAATTAATGCTTAATACAGATCAAACAGAGATAGTCTGAGCACATTCAGCCTACTAAATTGCTGACTCAATCCAACCGACTCCATTTCAGAATTAGTCACACATGTAAGGCTAACTGAAATTTGTGCTGCTATGAACTCTTATCTCAACTGACTTCAGCTTGCTTGCAACTAAATATGGACTTCACAAGAGATCTACTGGCAGCTTCATAGAAATAGGACACTTCTCTGCAAAACTTATGCTCTTTCCAAAGACAGACAATGGAATAGGATGGTGAAACCTTAAGGCCACAGAAGAGACTATAGCTACAAGTATTCAGATTTATTTTTTTTTCCCCTCAAAGGGAGGGAATGATTTCCTGGTAATCCAGTAACTGCTTTCTCCTAATACAAGCTCCTGCCAACCCTTCCTTCCAAAGCACTTCGAAGTTTCCACTTCCCCAGAGGGAGAAACAACATTAGACACAGCACAGACCTGGCTCTGAGCTAATTAAAAAGGAATTTCCATACAACGTAATAAACACCAGAATAAAACTAAAAGCAGTCAAGTACCACTCTGATCATAACTATGTTTAGACTTGCTTTATTTACATTTTTTTTTACTTTTATTTTTCCCCTCCCTCTGCACACAATCCCCTTCCCACGACTACTATCATTAAAACAACAGAACAAACCACCCACAAACATTTCTCTCTGTAGTGCGTATAGCAACAGTGATCGCTGGTGGCCTTATTTCACTGAAACACCAAACACCAAGAGTCCAGTTTGATGCAAAGAATTCAAACACACAAAATCCTGTATTTTAAAATACTAGACAGAAAAAGGATAAAGATAATTGCAAATCCAGTAAAAATAAATATAGCTCATTCTATCCATATCAGTATTCCCTCATGTCCTGTGGGAAAGCAGACACTTTGACAAGGGCACTTGCTGTAAAAACAAAGTTCATTCGAATCCTGCAAAGTGGTAACTAAAGCCATCTGAGCAGCGTATTTTCAGAGGTGTTTGCATCCTACTCACTACAACACACCTGTACCTGTTTTCCATTATCTGACCACTGAGGTGAACAGCTGCAAACTTGCTGCTTCTGCAAAAATAGAGGCTGCTGTTCCACAGAAGATCATCTACTCAAAAATTTCAGTTCCTCTTCCTCCAGAGAAGTTTAAATC
Organism: Picus viridis; assembly: GCA_033816785.1. Lineage (NCBI taxonomy): Eukaryota > Metazoa > Chordata > Aves > Piciformes > Picidae > Picus > Picus viridis. The sequence goes on from CM066568.1 coordinate 2,654,118, forward strand.
CTAATGGAGCAAGATATTTCTGAGGATATTAAACTTAACCAGCTTAATCAGCTGCAACACAAACATGGGGAAAATCTATCTTGCATTTCCCATCCTGAAGGTTTGGCTTGCACAGGCTGTACATGTATTACACATTTGTTAAGCCATAAAGCCAATAGGCATTGTAAACTGAACAAATTGCTTCACGAAGCACCATATGGATGACAATACAGCCCACTGGCAGCCTAAATCATGGAGCAAGTATTTAGACTTTAGAAAAGATAGTTTCCAAGTAAGTCTAATCTAGAAAGTGACACTTATTTTGAAACTGTATCATCTAAAAACTAATTACCTGGAAATACTTCCTCACCGTGACGATGACCTACCTGTCTCAATACTGCTTTTAGGTCCCCGCTTCACAATGCTGAAGTGCAAAAGTTTAAGGCACCAAGAGATGCAACAATGCAAACGGTTTCCTCTGAAGCATCTGTACCATCTTGGCTGCAGCTTCTTAAACAATTAAGCTCAAGACAAACACTGGGCTTGAAAACTTACAGACTGGGTGATTAAGGTACACACCAGTTGGGAAACTGAAAGTGGGATCTTATGACAGGAATCCAATTTAATTGGGGCTACCTAGTGCACGCCTCCTGACAAAGAACTTAAAATCAGCCAATGACTATGTAAATAGAGAGCATTACCAACATGCCTTGCAAAATTACAGACCATTAGTGATCCAAACCTAGGAATGTTACCTACCTATGCTATAGAGCTGACCTCTCAAATCTGCTTAACTGATATGACACTGCAGTCCAAAAAGTAACTGAGTTAAGAAAGCAGCTCCCATTGCATGAGTGAACTGCATTCACGCCGTCAGAAAACAACTGACTGACACTCATGTCAAGCCCAAGCATCATTCACGCTGCACTACCTTAGTTACAGGGACCTGATGAGATGCACTCTAGAGTCCTGAGGGAATGGCTGATGCAGTTGCCAAGCCACTTTCCATTGTATTTGAAAATCCACAAGTCAGGTGAGTCCCTGGGGACTGGAAAAAAGGAAATATTGTGCACATTTTCAAGAAGGGTAGAAAAGAGGACTCTGGAAATGACCAACCTGTCAGCCTCACCTCTGTGCCTGGGAAGATGATGGAATGGATCCTCCCCAAAGAGATACTGGAACATACAGAGGACAGGGAGGTGACTGGAGCCAGCCAGCATGCCTTCACCAAGGGCAAGTCCTGCCTCACCAACCTTGTGGCTTTCTATGAGGTGACTGCATCAGTGGACAAGGGGAGACCAATGGATGTCACCTATCTGGACTTCAATAATGCTTTTGACACAGTCCCCCACAACATCCTCCTCTCTGAACTGAAGAGATGGATTTGACGGGTGGCAAAGAATTGTTTGGATGACTACATACAAAGGGTAGTGGTCAATGGCTCAACACCCAGATGACAGGTGACAAGCTGTGTCCCTCAGGGGTCCCTGTTGGGACCAGTGCTGTTCAATATCTTCATCAACAATACAGACATCAAGATTGAGGCACCCTCAGCAAGTCTGATGATGATGCCAAGCTGACTGGTGCTGCTAACACAACTGGCATGCCATCCAGAAGGACCTAGACAGGCTAGAGAAATGTGCTCAGGTGAACCTCAGGAGGTTCAATAAGGCACAATGCAAGGTCCTGCACCTGGGTCAAGGCAATTATGAGACTGAGAACAGCCTTGCAGAAAACTCCTTGGGGGCAGCGGTGGACAAGCAGCTGGACATAAGCTAGTAATACATACTTGCAGCCTAGAAGGCCAGTCATATCCTGGGCTCCATCAAGAGTGGTCAACAGATCAAGAGGGGTGAATCTGCAACTCTACACTGGTGAGACTCTACAGCTGGACAGAGCAACCCAGATGGAGTCCTCAACATAGAAAGGACATGGACCTGCTGGAGCAGGCCCAGAGGAGAACCACAAAGATGATCAGAAGGCTGGATCACATCTCCTATGAACACAAATTGAGTTGGGGGTTGTTCAACCCAGAAAAGAAGGCTCTGGGGAGCCTCATAGAAGCATTATAAGACTTACAAGAAAGCTGGGGAGGAACTCTTTACAAGGGCATAGAGCAGTAAGACAAAGACCAATGGTTTTAAACTGAAGAAAGGTAGATTTAGGTTGGACATCAGGAGAAAGTTCTCTACAATGAGGGTAGCAAACTACTGGAACAGGATGCCTAGAGAGCTGGTGGAGGCCCCAACCCTGGAGACATTCAAGGTCGAACTTGATAGGGGCCTGAGCAACCTACCTAGTTAAATATGTCTCTGCTCACTGCAGGGGGTTGTACAAGATGACATTTGAGGCTTCCTTCCAACCTAATGCATTCTGGTTTTCCCTGTGTTACATACAAACAATTTCTCAGTTCTGGGCTGAGACACACTTTCTCTTCTCACTACAGCCCGTGGTGTAGTGAAGATTTCAAGTCATTAAAATTTGTTTCAGGAGGATCTCCAGTGATGAGATTCAAGCTCATCTGTAAAAAGATACATGCTGTCCCTTAGATTAGGGTCAGCAGTCCTACAGAAGGAACTCAGCCCATCATGAACACAAAAGATACACATGGTAATTTTCACACTTCCAGAAGCAGCAAAATAGGCACCAACCTGCCAATCCTGCCAGCTGATGAGCTCAGTGAGATACAGCTTAATAGTAATTTCAAACATTATTTTAGGCACTGTCACCAAGTCTTGCATCAAACACTGAAGTACAAAATTGTGGTAAGTTTTTTTGCCAGCAATGCCCAGGAGCTGCAAAAGTAAGCAAAGTATTTCTTCACATCGCTTCACACAATTCAAAACAATTGCTATTTTGCAACTTCATCTCATTGCTACTATAATGCTTGGATTTTCAGTGTACTCTAATGCTCATAGAATACAGTTACTGAGAAGATGCAACAATAACTACTGCTTCATTTGCAGAATAAAATCAGAAAACTGTTAATGTTCTACAAGTTCCATTTTGGGAGAAGAAGAAACAGCAATATAGCAGATTAGTCATTACACAAACTCCTTGGCCCTCAGATCAAAGAAAACCACACTTGATATCCACAGCCTATAAGGCACAATAACCTAATACTGCTCCACATTAACTACAGAGTAGCTGCAGTGCCACTCATATCTGCTGGTAAACTCTCTTCTGTCCTTCAGTTTCCTCTGTATCACCTCTTTCAGGGATAGTGACACACTTGTCATGGAATAACCTGTTAGGTCCCTACAGTTAACTTACACAGTATCTTCAGCGCTAGTCAAACACTGAATTAGAAGCCTAGCTACAAGACAGGTGAAACCAAGAATCCTCATCTGATCAAACTTCTCTGTAGACTCTAGAGCAGGGAAAAAAAAAATCATGGCAAGGACTTAAACAGAAACAGTTACCAAAAAAAAAAAAAAAAAACACCAAACACCCAACCAAATGAACCACACACAAAGCTGCCCCTGCGCTGTGATTTGGAGTCTCCATGTCACACCATCACCAGCCTTATGCTCTAGGGTAACACAGGCACGTGGCTAGATACAAACAGCTTCTGCACTTTCACCATTCAAGAAAAAAATTCAAACCCAATAGTCTCAGATACTTCTAGAAACATGAAACTAAACAGATGAGCAGGCAAATTCATTCATCTGTTTCCCCAATAAGATAGTCAACCCCTCTTATTTTTGATGAGTATTTCCAAAGATAGGACCCTGATCCTTGAGCTCTGCTTGACAGAAGTTACCAGTCAAGGCTCAAGATATTTTGTTATCCTACCACATCTACCAGACTGTTAAACCCCCCAAAAGACAGCTAGGTTAATAGCTGTACCTGCTATTTCTACAAGCACACACTGATGAGTCCCAGACCCTCAAACCATAAACCTGACACTCAACTAGAAAATGGCTGTGAGGTTCACTTACTAATTCTGACACCAAAGCAAGATATCCAACACCAACACAGGGCTGAAAACAACACAAACACTTACCAGAATATGACCTATCGCTGACAACTTATTCTACAGAAAGTCAGAGAACAGGGTGACCTAAAGTCCATTATGACTCTGTACAAAAAAGTTGCAGACTTATTAAAAACATATCCATGAGCACCACCAGTGTGCCTATGAAAAGCATGTCCTCAGCTCCTGTCAGCTAGACCAACCGCATGGACTCAAGCGCAACAGAAGAGCAGTTCAAAAGGCCACAAAACACTCATGAAAGGACTGCAGAACAGGTTCAGCCTAACTCCTGCTACATTCCCCAAACCCACACAGCTGCCAATCGCCTCTTCCATACCGGCTGCAAGGGCTTCTAGCCCACCAGCACCATATCAGGGACTTCTATGAGCCAAAGAAAACAGTTTCTGAGACACAACAGAAGTGAGGCCAACGCAGGCAAAGCAACTCAACTAAACAATGTTTGGGGGCTTTATTTGGGGTTTTGTTGGTAGGAGGATTTGGGAGCAGTTCAGTTTTTTGAGGCCTGTGGTGAGTAGAAGCTAATGGTGTGATCGATTCATCTGTCCATTGTCTATTAACCATAGACATTAAAAACCTCAATCCTTCACACTAGAAAAGCTTTTCAGACCAAGAGGCACAAATCCTTTCAAGGTTTGAGAAAAAAAAAAAAGGCTCTCCTAAAACAGGGCAAATTTCCCTGTACAGATTTGGTGGTTTGGGTTTTGCTTTTGGGGTTTTTGTTGTTGTCTGATTTGCATTTGTTGGTTTTGTCTGGTGGGGGGTTTAAGTCTGCAGTCACTACAAATTTGTTTTAATTCAGTTTTAGCCCTATAAGCTGCAATCTTCACTAATCAAGAACTCCAATCTCCATTTACTTCACTTTTCTGCAGAAGAGCTATTTTAAGAGGTTAATGACCATACCCATTCTCCCATTAAAGTTTTTTTTCAGTCATGTACTTCATACTCAAGTGTTTTTTATGACACTTTGTTTCACATTATGCTTAGCAGCCCATGCAATACATGGCATTTTGGAACCAAACAGCCAATGGCCATTGGCAGACTTCCACCTCCCTTTTCTCAGTATTACTGGAATAAATCAAGGCTTATTTGCACATGGATGGCAGCAAAAACCCTCTGCAACCTGCAAAGCCAAGTGAAGCCCCTTAATTATCGTTGTCAAATAGATTTATTATGGATCTCATTATACTTGATTCATTGTTAACTAGGATCACATCAGGCAGCTCAGATTTTTTGCTAGAAATCAACATTGAAACAAATTTGAGGGTTATCAACAGGCCAAAAGGCTACTAGGTAATAGTCTGGATAAGTGTTCTTACCTAATAAAACTACAGAAGGAAAGAAGACAATTTTAGGAGATCTCACACCAATCCTTTTAGCTGCTTCAGGATCAGCATCAGTAAAACCCAGGATCAGTGGCTGAAACATTATCAGCAATATAAGATGACTTCATTAACACTCTAGAAAAAGAATTGCAGCTTCACCTGTAAAAGGAATTTGCATTTAAGTGGTCCAACCTCATTTCTCCTTCTTTTAGTGAGTCTTAGGCTGTTTCTCACAGTTTCAGAGTACACATACAGCCCATTAAATGAACAATGTGTTCACCATCTTGTGATCCCAGTGACTTCTGATGAACTCACAGCTGTTGGATTGAGTATTTATACACGAAACAACTGATGTATTTCCATCTGGTCTTCATGACAAGAGGATGACTATATAGAATGGCACAGCACTGCTTCCAAGCAAAACTTAGGGAAGAGGAAAGGGAAACTGCTGAGCTGGACTGCCCTTGACCCACGACAAACAGGCAACTCAGCTGTCACTTATGTTTTGGTCATCTGAGAAGCAGCAGTAAGTATATCTGAAATGAGACACCCTATTCAGCTGAAGCTCAATCTAGTCCACGGATTTTTTCCCTTCCTGGAAAGAGATTTGGCTTGGGAAGGGAGAAGGCAAGAATATAATGCGAATTCCCAAGAGGACCATAAGCACATTTCCATGTATAAGATTGATTTACCAGCTGGAAAATGTGAGTTTGGAAGAAGTCAGCTCCAGGAATAAAATTTGGACACAGGGTTTAACCATGCTTATTATTCATTGGATAGCCAAACACTGACACAAACAAAATGTGCTTGATTCCAGAGTGCAAAGTGGGGTGAGAAAATTAAAAATCCTTGCTTTGCCAGATGATTTACACAAGGCTCACTGGAGAATTCAGCAAGGCCCAAGTTAGGAAACTAAGAAAAAGAACTACATTGGCAATGACTGATACAGGGTTTTGTTGGGTGGGAGGAATGAGAATACTTCCGGAACAGGTAAGAAGCCAGAACAATTACCATTACCACACAGGAACAAGAAAAACAAAGATACCATTTCCCTGCATATTATTGCCAGGGAAGATAAGGACAGAAGTCAAAGGGAAAGTGGAAAATAGTTTTCTACATAGTCAACCCAACTCATTCTTTCCATTCTAAATTCCAATGCCAACTTCCTCAGATTTCAAACTCCTCTTAAGTGACAACAAAACATCACTATGCTTACAGCCTGCTGCTTTTTAACTGCACTCATCCACGCCAGCTTAGCTACCATGACTACAGATTGCATCATTTTAGATAAGTGATTTTAGATAAATTAAGTTGTGGTCCTTCCAATTGTACAAGTTTACCCAAACCATGTAGTTTTTTGTCAAAAAAAAAGAAAAGAAAAAAGATCTCAGGATAGGATCAGAAGTTGAGCAACACATAGCCTTGGATGTGGTACAACAATAAAATCACACAGCACTAGCATACTTTGGAAATTCAGTATAATCTTATAAACTGCCACATTAGAGGCCCCAACTGTGTTCTGACAGAGGTCAACTCACTGAAGAACAGCAGTGAAACAAGTCTTCAGTTAAACCATTCAGAACTCCAACCAGCAATTTGCAACAATGGTAAATATCAGAGGCTACCACAAAGAATTTTGGGAATTATTTTTGCTGATGTTGAAAGCACAGCTAGCTGCTTTAGCACAGCTGATCCTGGCTTACTTCCTTTGGATAGCCTGACCTAATCTAAAGCTACTTAAGCTTTCTTCACAAAACCGAACCATTTCTTTGCTTCACCATTTGAGACAATTACTGTTTGCACTACTGTTAGCTTTAGTATGTGAAAAAGGACTATCAGGGGTCTTGCTGATTCTTCTGAACCACATTATTAGCAGACTCCAATACAAGACCCTATCACTTACATGGATTAGAATCTAAGGATGCTTTCTCCCGCATGCCAAGGAATAAAGGGATCTTACAGTATGGGTTTAAAGGCAGAAAACATCTACAGCAGAAGCACAATAGTTGTCCCAACACCTCTGCATTTAGGGTTGTGGTGCTCTGCAAAGGTCTCACTCTTGTTCAACTTAACACTTCAGAGCCCTTTGTCTACCTAGCTTCAAAAAGAGATCCAGAAAACCTACTGGAACAGCTACTGTTCTACCACTAACCAGAGCTCCTAAATTACAGTCACAAAGTTTTACAAAAGAGATTAAATGGGCAAGTTTAGAACCCATTACAAAACATTTAAAAATCCACAACAAACAGCAACAAAATGTTCATCATTACTCACTGCTGCTCTTACACAGCTCAAAGTCCAAATACATGCATAAAATTACATCTTCATGTAAGTTACACAAATATGTTAATTCCACAAGTCTGTAGAAGACTGAGAAACTGAAGTGTATCAAGAGCAGGAAGCTTTTTCAATATTATGTAGCTAAGAACAAAAAGGAGGTATTTTGGCATCAAGCAGTGAAGATTTTAGTACATGTATTAACAGTATTTTCATGACCTAGCCATTCATAGCAATGGAAATGTTCAGAATCACCTGGTTTAAGATTGCTCCTGTGTATGTCTTAAGAACCAAGGTTTTTTGCAACTCCTCATACATGTCTTATAAATACCTTTTCAATTCCCAAAGCTCCTTAAAAGAAGCTACTTAAGCCAACACTAATCATAGAATCATAGAATCAGTCAGGGTTGGAAGGGACCACAAGGATCATCTAGTTCCAACCCCCCTGCCATGGGCAGGGACACCCCACACTAGATCAGGCTGGCCAGAGCCTCATCCAGCCTGGGCTTAAACACCTCCAGGGACGGGGCCTCAACCACCTCCCTGGACAACCCATTCCAGGACTTCACCACTCTCATGGGGAAGAACTTCTTCCTCACATCTAGCCTGAATCTCCCTATTTCCAGCTTCATTCCATTCCCCCCAGTCCTATCACTGCCTGAGATCCTGAGAAGTCCCTCCCCAGCCTTCCTGTAGGCCCCCTTCAGATACTGGAAGGCCACAATGAGGTCACCTCGGAGCCTTCTTTTCTCCAGACTGAACAGCCCCAACTCCTTCAGTCTGTCCTCACAGGAGAGGTGCTCCAGCCCTCTGATCATCCTTGTGGCCCTGCTCTGGACATGCTCCAGCACGTCCACATGTCTCCTGTAATAGGGGCTCCAGAACTGGAGGCAGTACTCCAGGTGGGGTCTCACCAGAGCTGAGTAGAGGGGGAGAAGCACCTCCCTTGACCTGCTGGTCACACTTCTGATGCAGCCCAGGATCTGATTGGCTTTCCGGGCTGCAAGTGCACATTGAGAGCTCCTGTTGAGCTCTCATCCACCAGCACCCCCAAGTCTCTCTCCTCAGGGCTGCTCTCCAGCCAGTCCCTGCCCAGCCTGTATTTGTGCCTGGGATTGCCTCGACCCAGATGCAGTCCCAGGCAGATTTAAGAGAGACAATGACAGATTTAAGAGAGTCTCCAACACCAATAAATCAAACTTCAATTCTTCATGGCTTCCAGAGATTTGCCCAAATTTGAGAGGTAATATTTCATACTGGGCAGGTGGAAGAAAAACACTTTTTGGACTTTAGTATCAAGGTATAGACAAGATAAACAGCTATTTTTCCTGCCCTCAGTGTTATCACACACAGTCATTTGTGTTCAAATGCCCTAATATGCTGTAATTTGTGCCATGTTACTGAAAAGCACTGCACATTCAAGCAGGTAGTCTATGAAAGCAAAGGGAATCCCTAGGAAACACAAGGATGTTTTCCTAGAGGAAGCTTCAGTACTAAAGACAGCTTTTTATGACAGGTCTTCAGGTACAGGCCATGCATAATCTATTAATGTGCTACAGTGTTTAAGTCAGCAGCAGCAATCCAGAGCCTCTTTATGAATTTGTTCCTGAGAGTACTGAATTTCTCAGATTTGACATCAAATTTGATTTCTCAGGCTTGACAACAAAAGAAATCATACCATCATCTGAACTGGGTCCCAGTTACCATCAAGGGCTGGGGGGGGAACCACACAAAACAATTGAAGTGCCCCATGCCCATGTAATTTCCTCCTCCCAGGTACAGCCAACCTGAAATGCATTCTGAAAAGCATTACAATATCACTCAAAAGCATTGAGCTGCTTGTCCACAGGAAAAAAGCTCAAGCCACATGTAAAGGAAAGAGGAAAAAAAAAATCACAGAAAAAAAAATAATTCTAATACTGAAGTCTTATTTCCCTATCAGATATTTCTGCAGTTTTGCCAGTTCCAGCACACTGTTCCTGGCAAGCCTAAGCCCAAATCATGCTATATGCAACTAGAACCCCGGCCCTCAAAGGTCATTCCACACACTGTCAGTCTCTACTCATCTGCATCCAATCAGACAATCATTCTTACTATAGGATGCTTGTCTGAATGGACTGCCTTTCAAGAACTTTCCAGTTCAGGTTTAGACTCAACACATCATGTTTATCCTTTAGGGAAGACTCAAAGGCTCCGAGTCCAAATCAACTACAGCAAAGCAAAATACATTAAGTTATCTTGCATTTTTATGTAGATACACAACTTCTATTTCCCAAATGAATGCACACCCTAAGCAGCTGAATGATGAAAGAGAAAAAAATAGTTTCATGATGGAAAATATCTGTAAGAATGAAAGGCTCATTTAAAAGAGGCAGATTTGAAAACAGACATAGTAACATTTTGCAACATTCAAGCAAAACCTGCTAACAGTTCAGAAATTGCCATTAACAGATGCACATTACATAAGTGCACACAGATTTGCAGATCCTCAAGATAATCAGCCTGGGTTGCTGAAGCTTTTAATAGCAATATTTGTGGGTTATTGTTCATATGTCATTAGTCATTGCCAGCATAGAAGCAGTCAAAATACATTCAGATTGGGGTCAAACTTACCAGCAAGAGTCAGCAAGGCAGGAACAAGTTACAGGGTCATTCTAAGAGAGGAAAATGTCCAAGGAAAACTGGGTAACATCAGCTGAATAGTCTTACACAAGTCTAACACCCAAAAAAAATGCATCATATTGTTGGTACCAGCTTTGTGCTATCTTCTGTTTAGCTCAGCATTCCATTACCACAGTGACATACAAAAATAGCAGTACTCCTGTTCTTCTCAAACTCTTCTAAAGGGTAGTAATAAACTCTCAATCACTTAAATGAGTTTTTCCATTTGTAGCCTTTTGCTCCCTCTTGCTAGCCCCAAAAGTGCTACCACAAGCCACCATCTTCGACTACTGACAGTGGAATTAGGAACGGATAAAGCCACCCAGATCAAAAAATGCAATCCACAACAGCTCAACAGAAACAAAGCTTCTCCCTCATATAAGAGGTCTAATAAAGCTTATTTTTCACACCATCTGCTATCCTAAAGCAGAAACATAGCAGCTCAGTGAATAGCTGTCAAAATAAGCAGTCATTGACAGAAACTTGAGAGGCAATAGGATCAGAGCCATTCTGGACCATGGCTCAAAGCATAGCATCCACATTGCAAGTTACCAGACCTGCCAAAGGTTCCTTTATGTTTTAATCTTACTGATAACAGGCTAGAAGGAGTCCTGCTAAGCACTTGCAAAATTAGACTTGAACAGCATCATAGTGCTCCTGTCGCAAGAAACAAATGCTCTACAGAATCACTGCCCAGACTATTACCAACAGAGGACCCAGATGGTTTCAGAAACACGTTCTTGGGCACAACAGAGTATAAAAAGAAATGGAATCCCCTACATTAACATACACAGCACTGGTCAAAGCATCCATCTCAGTATCATTGGCATGTCAGTTAAAAGTTCACAGATACTCTAGGTACAAGGTAAATGGGCTTCAAGGGGGCAGGGGGAGATTTCTAGATTGTAAGCTTGTGAGCTGCACTCCCAAAGACTCTGCTTAGGCCTAAAATGGTAAATCCAAACTCAGCAAGGTTGTCCCTCTTGGGTGATTTAGAATGCATTATGCTCCTAACTGTTTACTACTTTACATGCACATTAATGCTTACATAGCTCCTGGAAGACCAAAAGAAAACATGTATCAACACCAATATTTTCAGCAAAGTACTAAAACTGAGAGCACGTTAGGTTTCTTGTAATCCATGCAAAGTAACAGATAGTGCTGCTTGGAATTACCCAGGCAAGTTTGAAAGTGCTTGAGAATAATCTGGATAGGTGCAATGCACCTGTCATTACCAGGTGCAAACAACTGGGATGAAGTTCAGAAGTACGTTTGAAAACTGCATCTGAATTTTCCTGGCCACTGTATTGCCTCTCAATTATTACACTCTTGCTTATTAGGGAAAAAAGTTGCAAACATCTGTAATGATCTTGTTGCAAGGATAGCATCACGCAGCATAGAACATTAACAACAAAAAATTTATTCTCTGCAGCGTTGAGTAACAGAATATTCTGCACATGGTACCCACAGGACAAGTGGGCAAGCTCCCTCTCCCAAAGATGACCTCAACTAAGCCACAGATTCAATCCTAGTCACCTCTTCACTTCCCTTGGCTCTCCCAAGGCAAATCATGAGGACAATCAGATTTGTACATTGAGAAGTGTAGGTATGACAAATTCTAATGGTGAGGAAGATGAAAACAAGGTGGAAATAAGGATAGCTGCAGTATCTTGACTAGAGACACTGTTTAAGGTTCACTACACAGCCTAAATGATGCAGTCAGGGATTGGAGTAAGTTGCCCAGGGAGGTGATGGAGGTGTTCAAAAAGCACGTAGAAGTAGCATTTTGGGACATGATTTAACAGCCATGGTGGTGTCAAGTCAACAAATGGACTCAATCTTATAGTCCAATCTATGATTCTATAAAATCAGCTAGAAGAAAGTTCTAGAGACTGTAAACAGCTTCCAAAAATTACTTATGAAGCCACTCTAAAATTTTAGTCTGTTCAGACAATAATTTTAATGCTACATTTCAAAAGATTTTCAGATGGCTTATGTTAGGCAAAAGCCTTCAAATACTCTGAGAAATCCATTTTCAAGCGACGCTACAAATTCTACTTTTTAGAATAATAATTGCTTCAAGTATACTGGAAGAGCATTTTCCCAGATGTGGTATACACACATCATGATCAAGTTAAAACCATGGAATCATTACCTAAAGCTTTAAGAGTCAAACCCAGTAACTTTATACCACTCAAAAAAAACCCACCATGTGCTCTGCCAAGAAAGTCCTATGCCCAGCTGCAGAAGCACTGCAAGCTTGCATGATATTGATAATTCTTCTTATGGCCCAAATGGTACAGCCATTGTGTAGACTAAAATCAGCTTGAAAATGTGAACTTCAAACTGAAACAGAAAAATACCTCTACTTCAACTCAACCATGATTTGGAAGAGCCAATTAGCAATCTCAAAAAAAAAAGGTTGCTGTCTTTACAGGAAATGAGTTTCTGAAAAGATGCATGACAGGAAGCAAAGCCACCACTGCTTAGCACAAACTCTGTGACATGCAGTATGGAGAACCTGGGTGACAGTTGGAGCTGTGCTGTTTAATAAGCTGATGGTATGAAGCAAACAACAACAGGGGGGGAGAAAAAAAAAAAAGAACAAACCAACCCAACATGTGGCCCACAGGGATGTTGCTAACCAAAAGCTATTGAATCAACACTGCATCCATGGAGACTACTACAGATCTATTACTGCTTGTTTTATTTATTACTCTGCTGGACAGTTCTCAAAGGACTCTATACAGGATGTCTCCAAGGAGTTATCAGGTAGAGGTTTCCCCCTCCCCGTTTCAAAGAAATATTACAGTCCTGTTACTTTTCCTTAGCCCTCAAAAGTGTAGCTGTGAAGTTAATTTTCAATCACAAGAGCCCAAAACTAATCTCATTTAAATGATTTAATTCAGCAGCTCTAAAATCCACCCAAACTGACAATAAAAACCTGTTTATTTCCATAAGAAATGCTGCATTTTCAGAATGTTCTTATCTGATTATATTTACTGCCTCACAACCAGACAGTTACAAATTGAACCACAGCCACCTCCAAAAGTGATATCCCTTTGAGGTAAGATTATTTTCCCAAGTAGAGGTCGCATAACAGCTGCAGCTCCAGAATGTACTTTAAGCTCCCTTCTCTCTTTCAGGGTCACCTTTGTAAACTCAGAGGGAGCTGGACCACTGTTTATACTTCTGCAGGTAATTAGTCTGGCTCCTTTCCCATGCCATTTATCAAGTTGTCAATTGTATCAATTACAGCACAAACACTCAGGATTATGGCTGGGTTTTGTTCTTTAGACAAAGAAGAAACTTTCACATCAGAGATTTGAAGGCAGGAAGTAACAGCAACTTGCTCAACCCTGCCACATGGAGAACAAAAAATTTAGACTTTACTGCATGAAATTTCAAGCTCTTCATGTGTGCACCCTTGAAGATACTTGGCAATGTAGTGTCACCTGAAAATGCTGTAAAATGACCATACACTTAGAGGGTTACAAGCTTTTTGCTTTCAATGGTTTGGAATCTGGAGAGCCTGAGAACAGAACAAGAGCTAGTAAGAACTGAATGATATTCATGAGTGACTGTCACATTCCTTTATTCATCTACATTTGTGACAATCAAGCATCTAACCCAGAAGCAGTCATGAACAGGAGGCACATTACTGCTGTTACAGTAGCTATAGCCACATATAGTCATGCTCACAGACTAAAAGACTATTTTAAACACCGATGGGAAGGGTGGGCATGGGGATCACCATACTTCATTAGACTTGAGCTTGATCTTTCAGTACAAGTTTTATAAAATATGTATTAAAGCATTCCAAATTAAACTACAGTGAGTGCTTTCAAAGAAGATTTGTTCCAAGATGCCTCTTTTTCCAGAACTAACAGAATGTTTCCCAACAGCACTCGATGGACAGATGAATTTCAGGTCCACGCTCCTGAGCTTCCTCTCGCTACACAAAGGTTCCGATCTGCTTTTCCATTTTGTTTTAATGTAGCTACATGACTTGGCATCAGAGGTAACATCTTTGCAGTCAGGCTTCCTAGTGAGCCATAGGCAACCAGCTTAAAAAAAAAAAGAGAAAGACTACAGGATGCCACAGTTATGTGATACAAGACCTTTTTTGGTTGTCAGACTTGCACATGCAGCTTCTGAAAGGTTCCCAGCTCAGCCAGTCCAGAAAGCAAAGCGATTTTTAAGAATGATACTGTGACTTCAGTAAGCTGATATGTCATGGCAAGCCTGCAGTGGAGTCTATTCTCCAGAGTATAGAAACTACATTCCATTGCTGTCTGCTGACCTAAAAATCATCATTAAATACAGCTTTAAGACTACTAAAGATAGGTATAGTTAAATCTGAAGTGTCTCTAAAACCAAAGACACACATCTTATCCAAGCAACTTCCTGTATTGTGGGTTTTAACTTCTATGCATTGTTACACTCAAACTTTGACATATCAAAATACTATTTAGCTCCTCACTACTTCTTGCAATAGTGACAACCAGCTGCACTGCCATTTTTTACCAGAAGGCACCAAAGACTCTCACATTCACTTATGGCCTATGCTTGCTTTTTAACTGGTTTTCACTGCTACTGCCTATGTAAAGAAAAGTTCATTTGTAAACTGGAGTGCTGGTACACTACACTTAGTCTCTAACAGTCTGTAAGAGAATTGCATACATGTAGCCTATGCTAATTTATTACTTAAGCGATTTAGAACTACATGTAACCAAATTCACATTTAGCTTCCCCCTCAAAGTAGTAACATGTACAACACACTCTTCTTGTACCTCTTGAATTCATTTCTTATCCCCAGAAGATCTACCTCAATTTGAGACAGCCACGGACTCCTTTTCCCCTTCAGCAGCTCATGTTAGCACAATAACTTCTGACTGACCAACCCACGCTTTCTGTCAAAGAAATACAAGGGACAGGAGAGGCACAGCACATACTGGTCAAGCAGTGCTTCTCTCCAATGCAAGCAGTTTACCAGGAATGTGTTTCAAAATATTTTAAAATAACTTTCTAAATCATTATTCCTCAAGATGACACTGTCCAAATGAGAGACAAGTCTTTAAATGCACAATCAAAAAACAACCCGACCAAACCAACCCACTCAACTACCTCAGAAGTATCAAGCATGCTTTTGTATTTGGAAACTTACTAATTTGAGTGTCATGACCCAGAGCAACAATGCTAGATATAAAATTCTGCAGCCCAGCAACTGACTGCACCACCCTGTATTGTTCTGTAAACCAGAAGTTAAAATGACAGTCTCAATTTCAAACAAATTCAAACTGAAGTAGTGATTCACAGGATGACACATTCCCCCTAAAACTTGGCTTTTACAGTCAGCTATGTGACTCTTGCTGCCTTTGGTTGAAGAGCATTATTTTGCTTAGAAAAACTTAATGCAACAGGAAAAGGCATCACATTTTAGCCACCCTACCCAAACTGTACAGTGGTGACAAAGACTCACTGCTCAGAAATTTAATTTTAAAAGACTAACCAGTAACACCATTGTACAACAAGAGCTAAACTGAAACAGACAACAGCAGCAGTAACCACTTTTGCCAATTTCTGCCTTCTTCAGGACCATTAAGGCAGTAACCCTAACTACAGCTTCTGTCAATTCAGGAAATGTGCTAATGACAACAGTAGGAGGCACACTTGACTCAGAATAACTATAGTTGAGCACATACAATGGAAATAAAAGTATTCAAAGACTAACATTATTACATTGAGAATTTCCTTGCAGTAACTGAAGTTGAGTACTGGCCCTAAGCTGCTGCTGCAGAGCTTTTACAGCTCCACTATGCTCACACTTAAATACCTTCATTCAGTATTTAAGCCAGGTTCAGCTATAATTTGCTTCATATAGACAGGCCACAAAAACTAGGATGGTCCATCACTCGCGTATTTGTTCTGATTTTAACACATCTGTAAGTAACCTCAAAGCATACTCAATTCCTCCAAATCAAATCTTCCTGTCTTTCACAGATCCAAGAAAAACTACCCCTGGCCAGGACCTTCCTTGACCAAGATACTAAGAATACCATTATGTCACCCATGGAATTTCAGCTCTATCTCCTCCTATTTCCTCCACAGATCAGTACATCAAGCATAAGGGGCATTACAAGGCAGTTCAAAACCCTCAAGCATATGAAGCAATATGCTCCAGAGAATATTCACTATCAACTTGGGAATCCAAGCTGCATTTCATAAAGAGCATCCAAACTCCCTTTGAGAGCAAAAACACTGGTATTCTCAGATTTTACACTTCCTTGCTACAAAGCACATACATCAAAATTAGGTATAGCTGCATGATTCAGCATTACGAACTTTAAAAAACCCAAAAATCATTCAGCCAAAGACCAAGAACAACACAGAAGACTTTGACCCACAAAATTGCTACCACATATTTTACCTCAATATTGAAACATCAGAGTTTGAGCTGAAAGCAGTGGCATCTGGTTTTCTTCTAAAGAAGAGAGACTTCAAAGACAGTGAAGCATTCTAGATATGCTAGAAAAGCCTTAAAAGAATATATGTCCAAAGCCTCTATAAAAGTACAAACTGTTCTCACCTCATTCTGTTAACATCTCGCAGTCAAGAACTGTGCTACACCTTTATCAACTTCAGGTAAGCCGCTAGAGGAACAATTCAGTGTGCATAATCATGCCAAGCAGCCCCATTCCAGAAGCACTGTTCAGAAGCCTCTAGAGAGGCTGAACACCTGTGATGCCCGCACTTGCCAGCATGAATACAGAGAAGAAAAGATCTGCTATTGCTAGGGAACGTTATTTCAATGGAATCAAAAGTATCCATCGGTTAGTTATGTTAGTGTAATACAGCATAGAAAACAATCACTCACATTTCCATAGCAAAATAATCATGCTTTGAAGGTTCACAAATCCTAAACCCATGGCATTCTAGAAAACCAATGACATCTAAGTCTCAGTCCATCTTGGAGAATCCAGATTGTATTTTTATCTAAATCACACAGAATAAATATCATCAACCTGACAACGACTACATTTTCCTAGAGAAAAAGGGGATGTACCCATCATATCAATACCAAGAGACTCCTTTTTTTCTAGATGCAAAACATTAAAACAGGACTTCATCTCAAAATATTCTAGAGTCTAGCCCCTTTAGCAAAATCTTTTAACAGCTATAAAATTGATATTGCTGTTTGTCATTTTTGTATGCAGCTTCCTTGCCAGAGGAAAACAACAGCCTCCAGAATAACTCAACACACAAAGCACTCCTGCAATCTCCAAACAAAACATGAGGTATTTGCCCCTTACAAATACTTTTATTCCTGCTTTTTGCAATCTATCATTTTAAACACTACTCATTAAGTCCTTCAATCAACTGAAAGCTCAACAGCATGCCCTTTATACATGAGCTTCACTGAATTATTCCAAGAAGGTGCCTCTTCAGACAAGTTTGTCCACATGGTACTGGCGATGATCACGACACTTCAGAAGCAGTTCGTGAAAAGTGACTGCTGTCAAGCTAACATTACTCTGATCAGTAAGTGTGAACATTAAAACAGATTTCAAGCATTTAAGCCAAGGAACTCTAAAACTGCACAGATAATTGAAATGAAAGTCATAGAATTTTAGGGGATTACTGATGTCTTCTCAATGGTACATGAAAATCTTAAGCAGAGCCCAACACAGGATCACTTATTTAAAATTAGTGCTCATAAAACCACTACAAGACCCTAACTAGCATGCAGGCATGTGGCATGCTTAAGGATCACAAAGACAACTGGAAGTTTACTTCCACAGTCAATAAGGATAACAGCAATAACAATGAACAAAAATACTGGTAGACTACTTAAGCAATCATGCAAAAGCAAGCATGAATACAAAACCAGGAAATCTCTTAATAAATTCTTTCAGATTTAATGGAACAGAAAGGAGAGAGCAAGAAATTTCGGTGCAGTTACTGCAGTCATTTGTGAGGAGCCAACTGCTTAAAATTCCCACAAAGACTTCTGGGATTTTGACCTAATGCTCTTTTGTCTGCCCTAAATGGGATGAGAACACACAGAATAATAAAGCCTTACTACATGAACCCCTCTACGAATGGCACCAAACCCTAGAACTTCAAAACAAGCACTACCCTTTTAATTTAACACCAAGTATTTGTTCCTGCTACTCCAAGCTGTTCCCACTTCTTTCAGGGTTGTTGCACAGCAACCTGTGTCTCCGTTAAACTGACTCGCATGCAACTAAGTGTTCCTGCCATCCTGTGCTTCTACAGAAGTCTGGCTCTGTTCAGGACAGAAACGTGGTAGAAGACTAGGGTCTTAGTCCAGTTTAATCCACCATTCATTCAGAAAGGTTAAACTCCAGGGCTGGTTGTTTCAAACTTCAGAAGGAGGAGCATTTCTTTCTTTCCTTGTGCCTGCATCATGTGAACCCTAGAACTCAGAATCAGTTTAGTTTTAGCTTTGCTAAACTAAATGATGCAACTCACTACATGATTTTGGGCACATTTTAGTTATCTCCTACAAGAATCCACTGCCACAACATATGGAACATCTGTGAAATTAACGGTTCAGCGGGTTTTTAGTAAGAAAAAACACAAAACAGATTTTGAAAAACTAGCTCAAGTTGACATTCACTTACAC
This sequence comes from Picus viridis, assembly GCA_033816785.1. Taxonomy (NCBI): domain Eukaryota; kingdom Metazoa; phylum Chordata; class Aves; order Piciformes; family Picidae; genus Picus; species Picus viridis. The sequence continues at coordinate 2,673,004 of CM066568.1, forward strand.
ATATTCCCTCTGCCTCCCTGAAGCTGTGCACAAGTGTTTTTGCAATCCTCCGAGCTACCTTTTGGAGGTGCAAAATGCAAGACACTAAGAAATAGAACTGTAGCACATTTTCTGATGATAATGCTAAAGGAAGTCTTCAGAGAGGTGAGTATTTAAAAGTCAAACTGACTCTAAGGCACAGCTGAACATTTCTTCCAGAGAAGTACCTGAAGTAAGGCCTGTGGTTCCCTGTCCAAATAAAGCAGACCTTGAGCTGATGGATTTCACCTCCTTGCAAGTACACAGCCTAGCACCTGGGAGAATGACTATGCTTTGGTAATTCACAAATTTTATTTATTTTACCTGCAGCTCACACCAGGCGACTTCCACAGTAGTATCTGTATCAAGACCTTTATACACAGTCTTAAAAGAGCCTCTTCCAATCTCGATGTCAAACTTCAGGAAGCGGCCATCTGGAGAGATGCCCACTGCCTTGGTCTCAAGCTCCTCGATGTCTTCCTGCTGCGCTGCTCTCCGTTCCTCAAATTCCCGGCTAGCAGCTGACGCGCTGCCAGCGACACTGGTAGGGGGTAGAGCGGTTGCCTCGTCCTCCTCCTCCTTGGGCAGCAGCGGGGTGGCATCCTTCGTGGCAGGAGGCTCCTGAGCGGACTGTCCTTCCTGGGGAAGAGGGGCAGGCAGCGGCAGCGACTGCAGCAGCGAGGGCGCCTGGGTGGCGCTGACAGCGATGAAAGAGGTCCGGCTAGCACCCTCCGGAGGGGAGACCAACGGAGCGGCGCTGCCTCCCGAGACAGGAGCCGAGGGCGCTGCGGGCTGCAAACTGGGTAGTTCCAAGGCCGTAGCGTTGGAGTCGCAGATCACGCTACGGCGGAAGAAGCGGTGCTCAGTGGCTGCCGCCCCTCGGCTGTCCTTGTCCATGGTGTGGCGACGGCGCCGGTACTCCTCACTACGGCCTCCGCACCCTGCTCCGCCGCTTGTTCCGCCGGCCCCGGAGGCTCCGTGCTCTGTGGCGGCTCCTAGCTTCTCCCCGACGGAGCTGTCCGAGCTGGAACCGTTCTTGGGCGGCGGTGGCGGGGGAGCCAGGAAGCGAGGGGCTGGGGTGCCGCTCTCTGTGGCGCCCCCGACATCATGCCCCGGGGAGCGCTACTAGGGTGAAGCGGCGGCGGCGAAGCGGAGGCGACGAAAGGAGCCGGTCACTGAGCGGCGAGCGCGCCTGTCCGCGGCTGCAGTTGCAGCTGCAACAGAGGAGGGTCCCAAGGGCTCCTTACGGCGGAGCTGGGAGGCGGCTGCTGGGGAGGCTGGGCCGGCGGGGTGGGTTCCCGGTCAGTGTCTGCATCCATCCTGCAGCGGGAAGCCGGGCAGCGGGGCCGACATGGAGTACCAGGAGCTGAAACGGGGCGCGGGGATAGGGAGGGAGCAGCGAGGGGAGCAAAAACCCAAGCACCGGGCCCGGGCGGGGAGGGAGGCGCCCGAGGCAGGCTCCCGACTGGGGAAAAGCCGGCGCCTCACCCGGCGGCTTTAAAGCAAGGGGACAGCGCCGCAATTATTCCCCGTGATGGAAAGAAAGCGAAGCAGGACCAGACGCCCCCCGGAGTGAGGACCTGAGGGGAGGGGAAAGTGCCGGGAGATGAGGTAAGGAAAGAGAGGCAGGCCCCGCACGCCGGCCGCAGACGCTGCCGCGCTCAGTCACTCGCACGGGGCGGGGAGGCCTGGGCAGGCCCAGCGCTCTCACCCCGGCGAGGGGGCAGGGAAAGGGGTCCCGGGGATTCAGCCTCGCCTCACAGGGCCGCCCATGGCGGCTGCGGCCTCCACCTCCCGGCAGGCAGCCACCGCCCGCGCGCCGCCGGCCCGCGCTCCCTCCAACAGTCACCGCCGCCTCGCACCGAGCCGGAAAGCCTCCTCCTGCCCCCGCCTACGGCTCGCAGCCTCTCCTCACCCGGGGGCCGCCCGCCACTGCCACGGGTCAGCCAAGTCCAGGTGGCGCCCTGCGCCGCGGCGGACAGGAGGTACCGGGAACCGCCGCGACCACCCCGGGGACGTCTCCGCGCTAAATGGCGACGGGAGCCCGAAACCGACACACAGAAGCGGGAGAGGGGGCGGGGAGAGCCAGAGCCGCCGGCCACGCCCCCTTCCGCGCCTCTCTGCGCACGCTCGCGCGCCAAAGCTGAGGCGGCGGCTCGGGCCCTGCCCCCGCCGCGGCCTCGGAGAGGTGGCAGCTCCCGGCGTGCAGCGCGCCGCGCGGGGAGCTTCACGGGAGTTGTAGTTTCCCGCCCTCGCAGGGCGCCGGGTTCCGCTGGGCCGAGAGAGCTGCTTGTGCCTACCCCCGGGCAAGGAAGGAAGGAAGGAAGGAAGGAAGGAGACTCCTAGCATGCCCAGTAGCGTCTAGGGCCAGAGAACTGATGTGGCATGGGGGAGCGAGGCTGCTCCCCTATTCCTGCTCTCTCCAAACCGGGGCGGCTGCGGCGGGGCGTGATGCCGGGTTCTGTTTCAGCCGCTGGGCCCTCGGGATGGCCTGGGCGGGAGCCGGCGGCCGGGGTGGGCTGGGTCACAGGAGGTTCAAAAGACGCTGAGGCTGTTGCCGTTGTATGTTTCCTGAAGTCCTACGTTACACCCATTTAATAAATTATGTGTTTAACTTTGTGTTATCAAACAGCCTTTAAATTTGTTTACAATTGTGTCAAGGTACCCTAGGTGCACAGGAGTACTCTCTGAACCAGGTTTAGGGTTTTCCTCAGTCAAGGTCACCTAGAGAGGTGTTAATTGGCCTGACAATCTAAAATGCAATTAAGTGCCATGGAAACGTGTGCTCTCCGTTTAAAAGACATGGGATGTGTAGCCTTTCCCCTGAAATGGTGGTTGTCCTACATCGATTTCAGCCAGGACTGGAGCTGCTGCTCCAGGTTAAATGCAGACTGCAGAGCAGCCAGTGAGAGCACATGTGGGCAGCGACAGAAACTGGGGACTTTCAGGTTAGCAAAGCATCGGCACACACCAGTCATCTGGTTTATTTATATCATGTTCCTCTTTTTTATTAATACACCAAACCCAAGCACTTTCCTTCTTACGAGAGCAGTCTTTTGAAGTCAAAGGGAATCTACTGAAGGAGCAGCACATTGTTTGGTACAAGGCCTTCCAGGCAACTACAAATCAAAAATTACACTAAGGAAAGAAAAATTCAGGAATTTTCCCCATCTAAATAATATGTTCCTAGCAAACACGCTGCAATTTCAAATGCTTTTCGTTGAAGTTACTTTTAAACCAGCAGTTTAGAGGAAGTTGTGTCTTGCTGATGCCTTAACTCCTCCTGCACAACGTAACAAGAATGGCTCTTTCAGACCTCCACAGCCCCCAGCTGTAAAACACCCTTCCAAAAGATCCTCACACGCTTGTATTCCTCATACACGAGATTTAATACTACACAGTGAGCAGAATATCGTTGGGTTTTGCACACCTTTGTGTACAAACAAAATAATAGTGTGGTGTTCACAAAGAGGACAAAACATGCTTTGTTGTGCAAAGGAAGACTTCTGCATGGCTTAGGCTTTCCAGAGCTTGCCTTCACTGAAAAAGTTCCTTTAGTTAGTATATTCATCAGAGTGCCACTTGAACTGCACTGGCACAAGAGCTGACACTCCAAAACAACAATAACCTGATATGATTAGCAGCCAGGAGTGATGGGATCAAAAGTGATTAACTCATAATTCAATCTGCTGCATCTTCCTCTGCACTGCCAGGACCAATATCACCAGCACTTGATCATCCAGATCTCTAACACCAAGCAGGGCTCAGCTTCACTCAACACTTGGCTACAGGTATTTGTGCATCTGTGTAGACACTGGAATGAACCTTCATTTGTAGTATCAGCAGATGTATCCATGCTAACTTTGTACCACTAAGAGTAGTAGCGCATAGTTGATCTAGTTGATCACTACTTGAAGGTACCTCTGCTTACCGCACAGGAGGTTGGACTAGATGACCTTTGGAGTTCCCTTCCAACCCAGACCATTCTATGATTCTATGATAGCAGCAGACCTCCACCAGGGGCTGGCAACCAAGGCCTCATTACCCACACTGGTCTGTGCCTCTTCATCTTAATTACCTTTTATTTATTAACCTTAATTGTTGCCTTCTGGATCTACATTAAAGCAGAGATCAGCTTTCCTCCACTGCCCACTGCATATTTACTAATCCTTTGGATGGGTTAAGTAGGAGTAGATAGCAAACCTTGCTCCAGGTTGATGTCTGATGTAACTTCATGATCATATACCTAAAATGATACAGTGATAAAGCATTCTTTCTGGTGTAAGCCTAAAGAGCTGTTTGGTGAATTCCACTTGCATCATCAGTACTCTTTGACAACCAACTCCCAGGTCTGCACCCAGCCACATAGCATATGATCTACTGCAAGAGCTGGATGAGCTGCAGCTGGGAAACCACTGCCCTGTGTTCTACACAGGTGGTTTAAATGAGACCTGGGTAGCCCCTTTCTTACTCAAATGCCTTTCACCCATTGTTCTTAAATATATTTTCCTTAGCTAAATAAGAAAAACTTTATGAGAAATCTGCAGCCCAGCAATGCATAGCCACAAGAGCCTTGAGGCAGTCTTCTACTAAAAAAATTGTGGTAATTATGTGAAAAGGCACCTCCCCAGTGTCTGATCCAGCACATTCCTTAGGAACCTTGCAATTGAAGAAGGTTATTCCTCTGAGCCCAACGTGTTCAGTGTGAGGTCTCTTACACTCAGCCCTTCTCACTGACTCCTCTTCTGGGCAGAGGCAGGTTTAGCAATTAGCTGGGCAGAAAGAAAAAAGGCTGAGCAGCTGACCTGGGGGTGGGAATGATGGATTTTGTCTTCTTTGGCTCTAAAAACTGAAGTGGAATGATACTGGCAGCTCTATTTTGTGTGGGTGGTGTTTTAACTTTGTCATTCTAAAAAAAAAAAAAAAAAAAAGACTAATGTAATAAAAAGTGTGGGCTTGCTTTCCCTTCAGTTTTATTTCTTTTAATCTGTAAAACTGTGTTTACACTAAAGGGAAAATTTCAGTGTTGCAGCAAGATTTAATAAAGCAGTAAAGCAAATTCTGTGTGTACGTTACATTTAGAAACAAGTAATTAAAGTGGCTTCGGTGCCAGAGTTCCTCAGCCAGTTAAAAATATTTCTTTCACCCATTGCTGTAAGAAAAAGTCACCGAACTAAGGAGCCTGACTGTCCTTGAGACATTACAGACAAAGAGACTTAACAAAATATTTTGATTAAATCCAAAGGGCCGACGCTTGACGTAGCAAAAACATCCTTCTTCTGTTAAGCCTCTTTTAGGCACAATCATCTTGCTTGAAACAATGATAGTTTACAAGATTGCTCTGAATGAAGTGTGAGTTGGAAGCTGACTGAATCAGAACCTTTTTTTTTTTTCCCCCTCTTTTGCTTTCTTCGGTGAGATTTCATTCACTGCTGGCATTTGTGACCTGCCCATGTGACAAAGCATTAATGCGAACCAGCTATTCTCTATTTTCTCTTATGCAACCCCTTATGCAATGCAGGAGGCTATGCCATGATTTTGATGCACGTGATTTTATCCCATAACCTAGGTGCTTTTCGAAGCGAGCTGTTCATCTCGGTTTTATTGCACATCACCAGGTAGCAGCTCCACTCCTGCATAATGGCAGTGACAATCCACATTTTTCTGCCGGTTTCCTCTTTGTCCTTGGTATTTCTCAAATCTAGGCATCTGCCACAGTGTTCACTTTTGTTTCTTTAATGCTGGAAGTTAGCGAAAGAAAATGTTTCCTGCCTGAGAAGTTAGAATATTTAACTTTCCAGATATTCTGGTTTGCTGTGTTTTTTTTTCCCACAGCAAACCAAACCTCATTGCAAAGTGGTTTGGGTTTTTTTCTTTGTTTGTTTGGGTTTTTTTTTTCCTGTTTAGTCATGTTTTATACTTGCAAGTAGCTCTGGAAGTCAAGTCGAGTATGAAATCGTTGTAGCCATCTCTAGCATCTCTGGGTAGTTCATGTCTTCTGACTCTGTAGTAGATGATCCATCAGATGGTGTTGGATGATGAGTCCTGCCAAACCCTCTGAACACGGGCAGTATCTTCACTAGGAGGGACCATGGGAATTGAAAAAGAAATACATCTCGGAGAGCTCAAAATGAACTTCTCTTTGTGCTCTTTCTGGCTTGCTGAGTCTGCTAGTTCTGCAGGAAGACAGGTGAACACTATGGCAAAGACAACTGAGCAGCATCAGTGAAAGAGGCAGCCACTCTGTGTAGGAAAGACTGATTCCAGAGATAGAGACAGTTCTTTATTGCTTGGGAAAATGGCTTCAACCCTGAGCCATAAAAATGGAGCACAGCATTGTGCTTCTTCATCAGATTGAAACCTACGTTTCCCTTTCACCCACTCGTCCTCCCACATCCTAGCTACTAGAATAGAAAGCATAGCTCCTTCTTCCCCTTCTTTCACCCAAATCTTATTCTTTTCACTGAGTTTTATTAGAGATAAGATTCGGTTATTGTTCATACACTATTTCAAACAGTATCAAACTGCAAGGGCAGATGTTGTGGCCAAATTCAATGTCAGTCCTACTGGGACCAGGGCAAAATCATTGCTCACTTCATTGTTTATCTCGTCTTCATGCCTGTTCTTGTGATGTTTCTTTACAAAAGTTTGTGAAGTAATCTAACAGTGAATAAGTGTTGTGGAAGTACAGCTGTTTGCTGAAATCAGCATTGTGTTCTTCCTTTTTCCGTGTCTTCAATCATAGCTCAGTATACGACATTCATTGCTCAGTATATGACATTTACCTTTTTTCTCTCTAAGGCTTTAGGGAATTTTGTGGCTCACAGCGGTGTCATAACACTTCTAAAGCAAGCACAGAAGCAGGGGCACTGCTGTAATGAAGAGGAGCTCTTTGATGAAGGTAGGTGGAGGGATGTGTGAAAAAGATGATGATGCTGTGTTTGCAACTGAAGCTGATAGTAATGCTGGGCAGCAGTCAACCTGCCCTGCTGGCTGTTCAGCGCTCACAAGCTGATGAAAATCAATCATTCTCACAGCAGGCCCAGTCCTGCTTCTCTCTACATCAAAGGACAAAAATAAAATACTGGTTGCTTCAGTCAAAGCAGAAGGCAGCTTATAGTCCAGTTTAAAGAACTTCCTCATATCCTTCAAAAGCACAGCCTGGTCCAAATGCAAAGCGTTAGTCTGTTCCCGTGTCATTTATCCCAGCCCCAGTACTGGAAGGTGCTCATCATGTCTGGAAGGTGTTGAGCATTCCGGTGCTCTCTGTGGCCACCAACACCAGGCAAAGCAAGAGCACTCAGCTCCTCATAGTGGGACTCAACACCTTGCAGAATGGAGCCCTTGGTAATGCAGGAGTCCTAGAGAAAAGAGACCTTGTGATCATTTGGCTGAAGGGAGCAATATAAATTTGGAGTAGCCTCCTCCGATCACGTAGCACAGGGGGTTTGGCACGCTGTGCACGTGACAGAGCTGTCCACTTGTGAACTCGGTCAGCTGGCTCCTCTTGCCCTCTGTGGGGCCCAGGGGTGAAGGTGCAGAGCTGAAACATAACACATTCTGGCAGTCCACGGCTGAGGCATGGCCTCCGCAGTGGCTTGTCAGTAGGGAGGGTGTTTATTGATGGTGTAAGCATGCTGCCAAGAAAAGGGACTCTATTGGGGAAAAAAAAAAGGCAGCTCTTTACCTGAATAAGCTCTGCTTCCTATGTGCAAAGTTTTCACACTCCTGGTGGTTTCAGTGGTGTAATTACAATCTGATGAGAAAATTTCCAGTGTAAACAAGCTCCTGGGGACCACTGCCAGGTGACATGGGTCAGAGCACCTCTCATGTTGCTCCAATCTGTGTCCACGGCTGGGCCGTATCAGAGTCAGGGAGCTGTAGCTGCCTTGCAGATAGCACTAGATCTTTGACTGTGCTTGATCTTAAGTGAAATGCTCTAGGGAATCTACTTCATGTTCATCAGAGCTCTCAGGAGACTGAGTAGTATCTTAAAGCTCCAAGTGAGAGGTCTCTATTTGAAAACTGATAAAAATGAGAAAAGTTCTTTGTTTCTTTGCGTCCGTGTGGCACTATCAAAACGTGGGCAGCTCTGATAGGACTGCCACAAATTACTGATGACTGACTTCGTTGCAAAACTAGTGAGTGCACAAGAACTCATCAAGAAGGCTGAAATGAAGCAGGATGGAAATTATTAGTTCAATCTTTGAGATGTGACAAAAATATTTTTAGAAGTATTTCAAATCTGCAACATCTTTATTTTAATGTCTTTCTCAGAGAAACAGCTTGACCAATACTTCTACCAACACAGTGGTTCTGCTGTTTCAGTACTGAAACATCACCCTTTTGAAATATTTGTTTCCTACTCTCATTCTCTGAAAATAACTTCCCATTCCTACACATCCCTCCACAAACTATTAACTGGAATGCAAAGTTGTTGCCTTGAGAGGACACAAACAACATCACACTCAGGACCAGTGGTAGTGGCGTCTTTCTGCTCAGACAGCTCCTCAGCTGCCTGAGGTAGATAGAACAAAGCCTCGGGAAACAGGCATGTTCACATACAGCCATGGCTTCAAAACTTTGAGCTACACAAAGATTAAGGGGACAGATTGCCTACAGCAACACTAGTATAAAGGAAAAATTATTAAAACTGATGAGTCAGACTAATTTCCTGTAGTTTGCTCCACCCTTTTGGGGATGCAGCGCTTCTCCTGCTGCGCACAACCTGAACCTTGAGCTATTAAGTCCCAGCACCTTGTACCCCCATCAGTAGCCTCTCCGGTGTGGCTGGAGACAGGGTGCACAAATGTGCATTGTCAGGACCCAAATCTGCAAACACTTCAGCTGGGCAATAGCACTTAGTCCTCTGAACGGGGCCCATTGACATCTTACAGTGCACACAGAAGTGAGTGCCTGAAGGATCAGGCTCTTAGTGATTAAGTGATCACAGGTACAACAGTTAAGATGCAAAACAAGGCAGGTCATGGAAATGCAAATCATTCTGGTCTCTCCTAAAGTACTAAAAATCCCCAATTCAAACATCAGTACCTAAAATTAGATCCACAGTCAAGTGACAGTGATTACACAACATTCATTACAAAGTTTGCCAGGATTTTCAAGCAGAAAAGAGCCAGAAGGAAATATAGATCCACTCATTAGGACTTGAATATCACAGTCAGTAAATTACTTTTTTAAAACATCTTGCATTACAGGGAATATATAATCTCAGGGGAACCAATCAGTCTCTGAGCAGCTTACTCTTTTGGCAGCAGCCCAAGATACCATGAGGCACAAATCACACAAATGTCTGAGTTTGTGTAAATACTGCACTCAACATCTGCACAAGATTTCTTCCTAACTGTATGAAAAAATGCTAGCTGATGCTTTGTTTCTTTCACCAAAATTCCAACATCATGTATGTTATCAGACACATCAGAAAAATTATGGCAAATTCTTTGAATGTGAACCTTTTGCATCCCCTCACTCTACTGGCTATGTAACATCACGTGTGATGGACCGTGGCTTGACAGTCGATTGCAACGTAACACCAGACCAAAAAGAAGCGCAGTTACAGTGCTGGGATGATTTCTTCTTTGTGAAGCCATTATTAACCTCCTTAAAGGGCCCAAAGTTCTGTTCAAATGTACATGCTATTGCTCTGGGGTTATTATCAAGGATTAGAAACGAGGCTATTTGGGCATTGTAAGAGTCACTAAGTATGGAAAGCATTGAACTCCAAAGGAGGTTAATGTAATGCAGGAAAGTAACATTAGAACTACCAGACTGAGTTGTGGAATGGAAAACATGGAAAAGTTTGAATACATTTGAATGTGGAATAACCTCCCACACAGCTGATGCTGCATTACTTGACATTGTTTCAGCGAGGATCCCAAAAGAGCATTCAAAATCTACTGAGTTAAAGCAGGTAAGATGAGAGACACGTTGAACATGAAAATATTTACCTATGCAAGCTGCTAGAAACCAGAGTCCATCACCCTGATACTTGGAGTAATGAGTTCATCATCATCATCATCATCATCATCATCATCATCATCATCAGTAAATGGTGCAGTTGGAAATACTTGGGTGAGAAAACAAACCGACACCTCTCTTAATTTTCACATCCTGGTTACATGGACACTTTCTTGGTCATCCACCCCTCCTGCTTCAAAACCAAGACATACACCCTCTTTAGTGCCTGTAAAACTGGTGGCATCTGTACACCACGTCAGGAGATTAAGCTGTTCCTATCACTTTATCAGAGCTGGTGAGATCCTTGTACGGGAGAGGGAAGTAACCCCCACTGCGGTGTGGTGTCTGTCCTGCTTGTTAGCAGCTCAGCTAACTCAGCTGGCTGCTTCAGAGTCTTAAAATGCAAGCTGACAGCATGATGCTCTAAATGTTGGGCTAAGCATTTCAGAGTGCCTGTTTAGCTTACTGTCCTGATTCCTTTTGAGTTTGCTTAGAAAAAAAGACATATTTTGCTTTTAAAAAGCTGATCACAGGCAGCATTTATTTAAACCTGTAGCAGAGCAGTGCAGGCTTTACTTGTGCAGGGACAGCCTTAGTCTGGACACATGATATTGGCAGTTCTAGAATCCTAGCATGATCCTAACTGCTTTTTGCAGAGTCTCATCAAGTCCTCACAAAATAAGCCAAAAATTATATCTGGGAATTTGCCTTGTTAAATCCTCGGTTGCTACTCAGAAATTTACTCTGTAGATTTTGGGAGAATTATACTTGCTCAGGATCTATAGATGTCCCATACCCCTAAATGCTTCCTTCCAAGCAGTACCTCCAGGGTTTTGAAAGGACCAACACAAAACCCTTCAGAGAGAGGTAGTGTTTCAAGTGCTATAGCAAGGGGTGAGTAGCAAGTTCAAATATATCTGTCAAAGAGAAAAGTAGGAGAAAGGCAGCTCTCAGCTTTCTGGGGCATTGTGAATTCAGGAGGAGGGTGAAATACTGAAGCAGCAGGTGAAGAAGAAAAAAAAAACCAAACAACAAACAAAGGTATTGAAAGCCTTGCAAAAGGTTTTGTCATTTTTTTCTGTTTCGAGAAAGTGGTTTTCATAGTAGGAATAAACATTACCACTGACAGTAGGTGGTGGCTGAGGTCTCTGCTGAAGGCAGACCACTGCATATTTTCATGATGCCATGAGAAAGGAACCAGAAGAGCTTAGCTGAACACAAGTAACTCACATTTCCTGTGGCAGTGTCGGCTTTTAGCTTCCAGCTTAAAAGATGTCTTTTCATTCCTCACGCTTATCGGTGTGAAGCTGACCCACTAACAGATTCAACCTTGCCCCTTCTTTGTGGTCCTCAAGCAGTTCCCATCTTCTTCAGATTATTGAGACACCTATTACCTCTCTCTTAGTCATTTATGAATTGTTTTCCTACTTGAATCCTGGATTGCACAATGGGAACGATTGCTGCTTACCTAATGTTTGTTATAAAACCTGTGACAGCATTTTTCCCTTGCTGCTCCACAAGAGGAAATAGCATTTGATTTGAAATGCTGTGCTGAGTGTCAACATGAGAGGTGTTTTAAAAGAGCTGAGAAGTATGCTGTCAGGAAAACGTTTCCAGGCCTACCTTTCCTCCCACATCCAACTGTGTTGAAATAATCAAACGCTATACCACTTTTACTAGGGAAGAGGATGACTAACAGCAGATAATTGCTGCTCAATCTGTTGTCCTCAGCAGCTATTGGTCTGAATCACACCTGGGGGAAGTTTGCAGTGCTGTGCTCTGGAGGCAACTTGATTTTCAGGGTCTTCCTTCAGAGGCAGTGACTGGGACAAAGACTTCATATATTAAGATGCCACCTCAGAGGCTGCTACCACTGTATCTGACTCAGCAGACAGCCTGAACGTCCTGGCTCTGACCCTCTCCGAGTCAGCCCTGTCTTGCTGGGGACCCTGAACCAGCCCACGTCACACTTGAATGGAAAGGAAAAGGTGGTTACTAATTTATTCCTGCTTCATTCCTCTGCAGCAGTCACTGAACCTAGCTCAGTAGTATTAGATATTAGTTTCTGTTTTCCTCCTAGATGCTGCTGCAGTAGCACAGAGTTGGCAGAGGGCCTTCTGTATCGTATTTGATCTGTTGACACTTGCAGCAGTGCTGGACTCTAACACTGTAGGAGTTTCCGTCTGGAGAAATATGGTAGCCCTTCCTGCCTCCTCATTCCACTCCCTATGGAAAACCTCCCTCTTGTTTTCCCAAATTCTAGGCCAGATAAAATATACCAAAATAACACTGGAGACAGAGAGGGAATATCTTGCCTCAAACTTGGCCTCAGAGTAATACATGCAACCATTTCTTGTCTCACAAGTGAAGTCAGACGGGTGGAATCCAGGCAGAGTTACAGGTCCACCCCGGCTGCTGTGCAAACAGATGCCCGCCCCCCCCCCCCCCTTGTCTGTGGTGGGCAGAATACCACTATTGTCTGCTTTCATGCTAGGTGAAGTTCACAAGAGTCCAGGCAATGTACTCTTCAGCTGGCTGACTTAAACCTTTCTAGGAAAGAAATGGCCGGAAGGTCTTGAACTGTTGTGTTGTATCTGCCTGCTGGTCAATGTGCTGTGACATTTCACCATTGCATGGAGGGGAGGCAGGGAAGATAGAGGCTGATAGAGATCCTGCCTCACTCGTAAGGCTTTGTATTGACTCAGAGATGTCCTCCTGAGTAATCTTGGAATTCTGCTGCAGCTGTATAATGTATTCAACACCTGACCGGGTCGAAGGTTGGGCTGGCTGATCTTTGAGGTCTCTTCCAACCGGATGTTTTCTGCTGTTACTCTGTGGCACATGAGCCAAAGGGTGGCTTTCTGTAGCATAACCCACTCCATACAAAACAACCATTGTTATCCTGTCAGTGCAGAGCTCAGCTCTTTTATAGGGATGCCTCTTGCACATGGGGCAGCAAGGCCCTGCGCAGAGATACTGCAGGGCATCTTTTCTTACAGTTCCTCAGTATCATTCCAGGCTCGAGCCATTACATCATCTCACCATCAAAGAAGTTGGGCTTTGTCCCAGAGCTGATGATGTAGTACAGTACTGTTCTTGTTAGAGGTAAGATAAGCATTATGATCAAGCTTCTGTCATCACTCTCTCACCTGGGACACCTCAACACCTCATCCTTCCTCAGAGTTACATTAATGGTGCAGTCTTTTGAAGTCAGAGGGGGAGTCCTCTAAAATGCAGCTTCCCTCTCTCTGCTGAGGTATGTGTTGGAAAAACATATTATTAAGTAAATCTCTGTTTAATTTACACTGTCTTAGGTGATTTTCATCCCTGTGTGCAATTACTGTTAAGACAATATTTCTGGTGATGATAGTCTGTGGAGTCTGTAGAGGTCTAGAGGAGTGCTATGGACCCTAGGGAGCCCTATGGAGCCCTATAGATCCCTATTGAGCCTATAGAGCCTATGGAGCCCTATGAAACCTATAGAACTGTATACTGTAACTTCAGCTCTTTTAAGGGACCTTTAATCTCTTCCCAGTTCCCATCTGCCTCCTGGTTTAACAAAGGCCTTATGCCTTTTCAGAGCCACCTATGCACTGATCAGGTGGGATGCAAGTGTTTATGACACAGAACTGTTCTCCTGGGGACATTTCCATTTCAGGTATAGGCTGAGAACAGGGTTACTGACTGGTTGTGAACACTTCCAGGACGTGAATTTAAAGGCCAAAAAGGATCATGAGCATAGTCTGACCTTATTTAACCCAAGCTACAGAATGGCACCTATTCCTTCACTCCTGTGTCATAAGCCTAATGGGTTCTGCCACATTGGAATGTGTTCAGGTGTAGAGGTGTTCAGTGTCTAAACAAAGTTCTAAGGATGGTCTTCTGCAGCTTGTCTCCAACCTGCTGTGGGTGTTGTCAAGTCAGCTAGTACAGGCAGCAAGCTGATTTATACCCTGTTAAGTGCTCAGCCTCCATTTTTTCCTTCATTCTCCTCCAGATGAGGATCTGGTACTGGACTACTGTTTTCAGTAGATGCAAATTGCTTGTACAAATCTATATATCAGATCTGTTATCTTAGGAAGAAGTTCTCCTAATGGTCTAGCAGCCTCTCAGTGGCAGCATTATTTGGCAGATGCCCAGGAAAGAACTTCATGTCCCTAGCTAGGCTTTCACACTTGACTGTGATCTGCTCTCACCTTTATACAGAAACACTTAAGTGCTGATCATGAGACCCCTACTTGTGGATCTGTCAGTTACAACAACGACCTAGATCACAGCAATTTATAACGCATGCTCTAGGTATCTACAGAGACTGAGCCATATGATGATTGGTTAACCAAGAAGAAGAAGAATGTTTCTAAAAAATCAAATAAGAAACTGTGCAGGGAATCCAGCATTAGTCCACGCTTTTAGGGTGTCAGGTAATGATAGGACTAGAGGGAATGGATGTTAGGAATTGGATGTTAGGAAGAAATTCTTCCCCATGAGGGTGGTGAGAGACTGGCACAGGTTGCCCAGGGAGATGGTGGAAGCCTCATCCCTGGAGGTTTTGAAGGCCAGGCTGGATGTGGCTGTGAGCAACCTGCTGTAGTGTGAGGTGTCCCTGGCCATGGCAGGGGTTGGAACTGAATGATCCTTGGGGTGCCTTCCAACCCTAACAGTTCTCTGATTCTATTCCAGTCCTTCTCTTACCTAACTTCCTCCTGTGTGAACGCCAGGTTTCCTCAGCTAATTCCTGACAAACAGCCTTGCTCTGGTTTCTGTATCCTATGCCCCACATTCTTAGAATTTTTCCTATAGATGTTATGGCTGAGAGTTTTCACTTCCCTAGCTTCTTTTAAACACATTCCCTTGCTCTTGCACCCAGCTTCTCCTGGTTAACTGGTTCTCCACCTCTGTCTGCCTTTCCATCCTGCCATCTCGCCTTTGGTTTCCTCACCACTTGCCCTCTCCTCTGAGCCTGCAAAGACCTTTAAGAACAGGTTAGACACACACTTACCAGAAATAGCATAAGTACAGTTCATTCTGCCTTCAGGCAGGAAGCCAATTAAAGGACTTACTGAGGCCCCTTCCAGACCTGCATCTTTCTGATTCTATTATCCTTTGCATTAGTGGGAGAGCAGTAATGGAGCCACACTTCTTGGCACAAATGATTCCAACTGTTATCTTGGGCTTTTGGGCTTGCTGTTGGAGTTCCCCTTTAGACAGCCTGCAGGGTAGCACAGGCTGCAGCTAGTGCTTCAGTGATGACTTAAACATCTAAGCTTCTCCTCTCCATGAAGTTATCAAATTACTTTGGTTTTCAAAGTGCAGCGACTGTCACTACTGTTATAATAGGGGTCTTTCAGCTGAACTGCCCTGTTAGGCATCAGCTATTCCTTTTCACTTTTACTTTAAATCTTTTCAGGCAAACATCACTCTTGTGCACTAAAGCCATGCAGCCCTTGCAGAGATCAGTTAGACGGCAGCTACGAAACTGGGAAGAGTTTCATTCTTCTTGTCATATTGTGTGGATTTTATTTTACTTTTTTCCCTCCTTGTCACACCCTTCTGAGGATATTTTGCATTTGTCTTTGTGGTAATTCTGCAGCCAACACAGGCAGCCTTCAATGCTGCATAGTACGGCCTGTAAGCCTTCTGAGTCTATCGGCAGATGAGTTTGCTGTCAGGCGTGCAGGTAGGATACTCCAGTTAAGGAATACAGCCCTTCCAAAACGATTGGTTTTTCTCCTGTCTTAAATTCCTTGGTAAACAGGTTTATAAAGGGAAGAGGGGGAAAAAACTACCACCACCACCACAAAAATCCGCTTTAGCACATGCAAAAGCATTGTAGAATGAATACCCCATTATATTCACCCAGCTGCAAATTGCTGTTATCTGTTCAGGACAATCAGCCTATTATAAATCCTCTTAAAACCTGACACCAGCCCATCATCTTGGAGCCAGAAGCCATCTATTACCTTCCTTACACTTTGGATCAGCCTGCAAAAACAGCTTAGTGTTTCAGTACCCTTCGCAACAGGGTTGCTCATTATCACCTATCACCTTTTGTGCTAACAGTTCCACGCCGAGTTAAAAAAAGAAGCCAAAGGGTTTGCCTGCGGTTTTCTATTATTTCAAGCCTTCTGTACTGAACTTATATCAATATTGCTATTGGTGTATTTAAAATAACAGCCAAAAGAATAGATGACTGGAAAAATGTGAGATGGGTTGGGGAGGAGAAGGAAATGCCGATGCAGCTGGGAAAACAGATTTATTTTCTTTTTAAAACAAAATAACAGGGCTTCAGTGAAGCAAGTTCACAACAAGCACCACTGACTTCTATCAACTGGCTCCTAGAATCTACTAGAAGAGCTGAGGAGGGAGTGGGAATTTTATGGAGGTAGAAGACAGTTAAAGTATATTTTAAAAACTCCAACAAAACAGAGCTATTGAAACAATTGGAAGAAGTTGTCAGAACTCTGGTCTAGACAGATCAAAGCTCAAGAGGCTTCTGAAGTAAATCCATGCAGCTCACTGTACAGAGAACTTGCAGAAGGTATTTCCCGTTATGAGGAGAGCCTGAGGGAGCTGAGGGCTCTTTGGCTTAGAGAAGAGGAGCCTGAGGGTGACCTCATTGCTGTTGATACAATACAATACAATACAATACACCAGGTTGGAAGAGACCTTCAAGATCATCGCGTCCAACCCATCAAACAATCCAACCCACCCAACAATTAGACCATACAGCCAAGCACCCCATCAAGTCTTCTCCTGAACACCTCCTGTGAAGGTGACTCCACCACCTCCACGGGTAGCCGATTCCAATGGGCAATCACTCTCTCCGTGTAGAACTTCTTCCTGACATCCAGCCTAAACCTGCCCTGGTGCAGCCTGAGACTGTGTCCTCTTGTTCTGGTGCTGGCTGCCTGGGAGAAGAGGCCAACCTCTGCCTGGCTACAACCTCCCTTCAGGTAGTTGTAGAGAGCAATAAGGTCACCCCTCAGTCTCCTCTTCTCCAGGCTAAGCAACCCCAGCTCCCTCAGCCTTTCCTCATAGGGCTTGTGTTCCAAACCCCTCACCAGCTTTGTTGCCCTTCTCTGGACACGTTCCAGCAAGTCAACATCCTTCCTAAACTGAGGGGCCCAGAACTGGACACAGTACTCAAGGTGCGGCCTAACCAGTGCAGTGTACAGGGGCACAATGACCTCCCTGCTCCTGCTGGCCACACTGTTCCTGATGCAAGCCAGGATGCCATTGGCCTTCTTGGCTGCCTGGGCACACTGCAGGCTCATGTTCAGCCTACAATCAACCAGTACCCCCAGGTCCCTCTCTGCCTGGCCACTCTCCAGCCACTCTGACCCCAGCCTGTAGCACTGCCTGGGGTTGTTGTGGCCAATGTGCAGAATCCGGCACTTGGATGTGTTAAATCTCATGCCATTGGACTCTGCCCATCTGTCCAGCCTGTCGAGGTCCCTCTGCAAAGCCTCTCTGCCCTCCAGCAAATCAACTGCTGCCCCCAGCTTGGTGTCATCTGCAAATTTACTGATGATGGACTCAATGCCCTCATCCAGATCATCAATAAAGATGTTGAAGAGCATGGGGCCCAGTACTGATCCCTGGGGCACACCACTAGTGACAGGCTGCCAGCTGGATGTGGATAAAGATGTGCAGAGGGAGTGCCCAGAGGCTGGAGCCAGGCTCTGCTGGGGGATGCCCAATGCCAGCACAAGGGGCAAGGGTGGAGGCTGAGGCACAGGAAGTTCCATGGAAACAGGAGGTAAAGCTTTTTCCCTGTGAGGGTGACAGAACCCTGGAACAGGCTGCCCAGGGGGTTGTGGAGTCTCCCTCTCTGGAGATATTCAAAACCCTCCTGGATGTGTTCCTGTGTGACCTGCTCTAGGTGCTCCTGCTCTGTCAGGGGAGTTGGTCTGGATGAGCTTTTGAGGTCCCTTCCAGCCCCAAACATTTTGTGACTCTGTGATTGTGTGGTTCTGTGATTTTCATAAACCAAAGGTCTGACTACTGTACAATTGCCTTTAACAGTTAGGTTGTCCATGTCCTGTTGGCCAGGCTGTATTCACCTTTAAGGTACAACATGCTATGTGCTTGTGGGTCATAGCAATTAATTTCTTTTCTTTTTGCCTATTCCTTGACAGAACTTCTGACTAGCCTTTTAGTCTGAGAGGGAATTCCTAAGTGTAAAATAGGATTTGTGGTTTTCAGGTCTGCTCTGTTTTCTTTCCTTACCTTCCTTTTCTGCAGTTCAGTCTTCTAAATGGTTTTTATTACCCGTGTGCCGGAACACAGGAGCACCTCACACGGAGAGATGCATCTACGCAGGGACAAAACCCCCGAGAACAACATCTTGTAAGGGCAGTGGAATTTCTCTTCTCTCCATCGCTTCCAAATGAAAACTAATTGCTGTCACACCGTTCTCCAGACATGAGACATCACACAACAGGCTGGCAGTGCCCATGAAGATGCTTCTCCATCTCCCGGTAGCATCTGTGAGTGCAAAGTCTGTCTTTAAAAAGTACTTTAGAGCACTACTTTAGCACTATTGAAAGGTAAATCACAAGTTTCTTTTTTAGGTAGGGGCTGGCAGAGGGACACACTGTCCTTCTCCCTCTGTTGCTGCTCACAGCAGGGCCTGCTGGCCATCTAAGAAGCTGGCAGAAGCAGCTGGACCAGCTCTGTAATGAAAAATGCACAGGTGCTGGAAATTTGCCCGAGGGCACCAGTCCTGTGTGAGAGATGCAGATAGGGAGGAGTAGATGCAATGCTTTGGTGGGGGATAGGCACAGAGACTCATCCAACAGTACAGCACAAAGGCAGCCCTTCACTTTGAGCACCCAACAGGCATTTCTGCCTGGGCAGAAGCACAACAGGGGGATTTTCTATTTGATAGGTTAAATTATTCATTTCCTTTGATTCATTATGAGGAAAAAAAAAGCTTAAATTTAGATATTTTCATGTGAATGCCTGTGGCATTCATTATCATAAGCTGGCAGGAGGCAAGACAGTCCTGTGATGGCAATGAGCAGGAACTTTGTCAGCATCACTTCATCCAAAGTGCTTGTAAAGCTATTTGATTTTATTTCTTCCCTGTCCTCCTTCCTGACTGAGGGATGCACACTGTCAGCAGCCCTCAGTGATGCTTCAAGTCAGGGAACAAGAAGTGAAGGCTCAGAGCCTCTGTCTGCAGGCAACCAGGATAAAATGCCACTTTCTAAGGCTACTGTTTTCATTCAGGTGGCTGGTGCTGTCTGACAACAGGGAGACCTAATAGCAGCCTTCCAGTACCTGAAGGTGCAACAAGAAGGATGCAGAGTGACTGCTTGCAAAGACCTGCAGGGACAGGACCAGGGGCAATGGCTTCAAACTAGAGCAGAGCAGACTGAGAAAGGGACCTGGGGATGCTGGTAGATAGTAGGGTGACCATGAGCCAGCAGTGTGCCCAGGTGGCCAGGAGAGCCAATGGCATCGTGGCCTGCATCAGGACCAGTGTGGCCAGCAGGAGCAGGGAGGTCATTCTTCCCCTGTACTCAGCACTGGTTAGGCCAAACCTTGAGTCCTGTGTCCAGTTCTGGGCCCCTCAGTTTAGGAAAGATGTTGAGGTACTGGAATGTGTCCAGAGAAGGGCAACAAGGCTGGGGAGGGGTCTGGAGCACAGCCCTGTGAGGAGAGGCTGAGGGAGCTGGGGTTGCTTAGCCTGCACAAGAGGAGGCTCAGGGGAGACCTTCTTGCTCTCTCCAACTACCTGAAGGGCGGTTGTAGCCGGGAGGCGGTTGGTCTCTTCTCTCAAGCAACCAGCACCAGAACAAGAGGACACAGTCTCAAGCTGCACTGGGGAGATTTAGGCTGGATATGAGGAGAAAGTTCTTCACAGAGAGAGTTGTTAGCCATTGGAATGTGCTGCCCAGGGAGGTGGTGGAGTCACCATCCCTGGAGATCTTCAAGAAAAGCCTGGATGAGGCACTCAGTGCCATGGTCTGGTTGATTGGATAGGGCTGGGTGATAGGTTGGACTGGATGATCTTGGAGGTCTCTTCCAACCTGGCTGATTCTATGGTTCTATGTCCCTGCTGACAACAGAAGGGGTTGGACTGGATGGCCTTTGGAGGTCCCTTCCAACCCTGACTATTCTGTGACAGCAAAAATTTCTAAACCAGCATTCAAAGAAGAAAATTGCTTTTGAAACAGGAATTCAGCTGTAATAAAGAATGGGGGAAAATGTGAGTCAGGAAGAAGTTTGATAGCTATAAGCAGTGGATTTTGGGAGTCCCATTTCAGGCACCTCTAAGCAAGATGTTTACCTTATCACACATAATCCCTGGTAAGCTTTCACAGAGTCACAGAATGTTAGGGGCTGGAAGGGACCTCATAAGCTCGTCCAGTCGAACCCCACTGCCAGACCAGGAGCACCTAGAGCAGGTCACACAGGAACACATCCAGGCAGGTCTTGAATACCTCCAGAGAGGTATTTGCATTTGCTATGGATTATATACTGTGAAAGGCTGTGATTCTCCTTGGCCTGTTTAGGTCACAGTGACCTTGTCACTCCTCCATGACAGGCAGGCAGAGATGCCCAATATAATCAGGTATCCTGGTCAGCATTTCCACCAGGCTGGGTATGTTTGTCAGAACTGCTTTTGTGATCGTGTTTCTTGGCTTCTGCAACCCAGGCTTTTTTTAAAAAAGAGGGGGAAATGGCAAACCAAACCACCCTCCCTGTTAGGTAATGGGCATATAAAAAAATAACCCCTCTTTCCCTTTCCCCCAGCGTCATGATGGATTTCACTGGAATACAAAGATAAACCTGTTTATTCCAAAATCAACTGTTAGCATCCTAAGCCATTTCTGGGGCTTTCTATCTATTAGAATCTAATCAGAACTTTCTAGTTCTGATTATTTTTATTTTTAGAACACCAGTGTGTAATAATATTAGAAGCACTGATCTCTGAGACAATTCAAGACTCCCAGACGATTTTCTGCTAGAGAATTGTATCCTAAAAGCACCATCACAGATTTACCCCTTTGTTAAAGAGGCTGCCAGCCTGATCAAGGACTTACAGGACCTGCCATTTGGAGTTGCTTAGGTTTGAAGATGTACTGTCAGGGATCAGTATGGAGAAGGCTTTTGTTCTGCTGCTGGAGTGTTTGTAGATGAAAGAATACCTGTGCCTGGGCTATCCACCTCACACTTTTCAATACATGCAATTCACTTACAACTAAGCATGGGACAGTGGACTGAAAAATACCATAGATGTATTTTTTCCTGTCTTGAGGAGCATGCCAGTCACCTTTTAAAGGGATATTGACACATAATTAACCTACTGGAGTGGAAGATTTACAGCATAGACAGCAAACACTGGAAATTGCACAAGCATGGTAGCTGGGTGAAAAGTTCTGGGCATTGTAGTCACTGGGGATGTTTCCATTCCCTTCAGTATGTTTCAGCCCAGTCCCTAACACCTCTGCAGCACAGCTATTTGGTCACCTGTCACTAAGATCCATGTCACAAACCTGTCACCCTAGGAGAAGAGAAGAGAGGAGAAGAGAAGGGAAGAGAAAAGAGAAGAGAAGAGAAGAGAAGAGAAGAGAAGAGAAGAGAAGAGAAGAGAAGAGAAGAGAAGAGAAGAGAAGAGAAGAGAAGAGAAGAAGAGAAGAGAAGAGAAGAGAAGAGAAGAGAAGAGAAGAGAAGAGAGAAGAAGAGAAGAGAAGAGAAGAGAAGAGAAGAGAAGAGAAGAGAAGAGAAGAGAAGAGAAGAGAAGAGAAGAGAAGAGAAGAGAAGAGGAGAGAGAGAGGGAGAGAGAGAGAGGAGAGAGAGAGAGGAGAGGAGAGAGAGAGAGAGAGGAGAGGAGAGGAGAGGAGAGGAGAGGAGAGGAGAGAGAGGAGAGGAGAGGAGAGGGGAGAGAGGGAGAGGAGAGGAGAGGGAGAGGGAGGAGAGGGAGAGGGAGAGGAGAGGGAGAGGGAGAGGGAGAGGGAGAGGGAGAGGGAGAGGGAGAGAGGGAGAGGGAGAGGGAGAGGGAGAGGGAGAGGGAGAGGGAGAGGGAGAGGGAGAGGGAGAGAGGGAGAGGGAGAGGGAGAGGGAGAGAGAAGAGAAGGGAGAGGGAGAGGGAGAGGGAGAGAAGAGAAGAGAGAAGAGAAGAGAAGAGAAGAGAAGAGAAGAGAAGAGAAGAGAAGAGAAGAGAAGAGAAGAGAGAAGAGAAGAGAGAGAGAAGAGAAGAGAAGAGACCAGGTTGGAATAGACCTTCAAGATCGTGTCCAACCTATCATCCAACACCACCTAATCAACTAACCCATGCAACCAAGCACCCCATCAAGTCTCCTCCTAAACACCTCCAATAAAAACATGAAGGTAAGTATCTTGTTATCTCTTATTCCTTTAGCTGCTTCTTCAGAGTCCAAATTAAATATACTGGATAAGGATCTCTTGTAACATGAGGAAAACTGAGTACAAAAAGAGGAGGAAGGATGAATCACTGTAAGCTTTCAGCTTATGATGTTAGACTCTCAACTCTCCTTGCCTTCTCACTTTACCTCTCCTATCCTCCGTCTGCAGATCTCCAAGCACCCAATGGACTTCACCACCTTGTTACGTTTTGCACATGCAAAAAGCGTTTTGTTCATCGTTGCAATTCAGCCACCTCTGGGATGACTGACAGTGTTTTAGGCAGAGAGCATGTATTACCCGAGGGAGCTAAGCAGTAACTACTGAATAGCATGCTTTTAATAAAACTAAGAGGGAATTATAGACTAAAATTAATTGGTTACCCATCCAGAGTATCATCTGCATGAGAGAGGTTTACAAAGAAAGTGGTACAGGATTTTCACTGACATGATTAGTTAAGTCCCTGGTTTTGCTTCTGAGCTGAAAGCCACTACCATATAAACCACTCTGCCTGCTAAATAGCATGGTGGAGATTGGCTGAGAGGAAGCGCTGCCAACACCATTTCCTAATCATTTTTTTTTCAGGGGAAGATGGACTGACCTTGCCTGCATTTTAAGTATTACCTTAGACTTTGTGCTTGGAGAAACAGACATAATAAATGATTCTACTGATCTAATCCCACTGGTAGGTGTCTGCCACAGGGCCTCTGCTTTCTGACAGTGGAGCTGAGTCAGCTATGGATCTCTGGGATGCAATGCTGGTGTCAAGGGTTGCACCTTTTCACCCCTTCTTCTGTCATGGCTTCCCAGGTCAACTAGGATAGTCATACTGTTGCTTGGAAATACCAATACTTTTACTCATGCACATGCAGGGAAGGATTGGTCCTGTTCCTGGTGCTTGATTTCAGTGTGATTTTGTAGGTGCAGCAGAAAGTGGATACTCACGTATTATGGGTTTAAGACTGGGATGTCTGAACCACAGAGATAGAAGTCCCCTAAGGGGCTACACAGCCCAGAAGGTGGACACAAGAAAGTGTAATCTTTGTTATTTTGTTCCCATCATGCTGCAACTTCCCTGTATAAAGGGGGTTCACAGCTTGTTCTGCCCTTTTCCCCCTCTCCTTGCTCCCAGTGCAGACACTTATCTCTTGTGGTGCAGGGGAGGCTCAGCCTTGAGCAGCCTTGGCAAAGCTGATTTTTAGCTACACAATTCAGGCCTGGTATGGAGGGGAAGCAGGGAGGAATGGGGGTGGGCATTGCAGCCTGGTGTGAGGTGTCCCTGCCCATGGCAGGGGGGTTGGAACTGGATGATCCTTGAGGTTCCTTCCACCCCTAACAATTCTGTGATTCTGGCATGATTTGTTAATGTGAGGTGAATTTCTCACATCAAGTGATCAGCTCCAAACATACTGCAGTGCAAATGAGAACAAAACACGACTCCAAAGCACTATGCTTACCATTGCTGTCTGTACAACTTGTAATGCTTTAAGAAGTGTTTCAAAATATATATGACCCCAAAAGACTGATTTAGCAACAACTCACCCACACAAACTGAAAGTTAATTTCTGATGGGAGGTGCAGTAGACTGCTAATGATGCTCTTCAGTAGTTTTTTTCCATTCACCCATTTCTCTTACCTGCAGCCTGGACTTCAGTGGCAATAGTGAATTAACAACTTCAAGATGGGAGGAAACAATTATTCCAATCCCTTCTTGAACACCTCCAGGGACGGTGACTCCACATTCCAATGGCTAACAACTCTCTCTGGGAAGAACTTTCTCCTCACCTCCAGCCTAAACCTCCCCTGGCACAGCCTGAGACTGTGTCCTCTTGCTCTGGTGCTCGTTGCCTGGGAGAAGAGACCAACCCCCACCTGCCTACAACCTCCCTTCAGGGAGTTGTAGAGAGCAATAAAGGTCTCCCCTAAGCTTCCTCTTCTCCAGGCTAAGCAACCCCAGCTCCCTCAGCCTCTCCTCACAGGGCTGTGCTCCAGACCCCTCCCCAGCTTTGTTGCCCTTCTCTGGACACCTTCCAGCAACTCAGCATCTTTCCTAAACTGAGGGGCCCAGAACTGGACACAGGACTCTGTTGGACTCTGCCCATCTGTCCAGCCTGGCAAGGTCCCTCTGCAGAGCCCTCCTACCCTCTAACAGATCAACTCCTGCCCCCAGCTTGGTGTCATCATAATCAGTGAAGATGCCTCAGTTCTTTGAAACAGATGATTTGGTGAGTAACTCACTGTGGCCTGGCTTTAAGCAGCCACTTCTCATGTTCAAGCACAAAATAATGCAGGTGATCACACAGAGCCTTGACTTCCCTGTTCACACAGGTCTTGCTGTATAGGTTGAAGAGCAGAGAGGTCATTTGGTCACATTACTCATCCAAGGAATGCTCACTGCTTTGATACCTTGCTGGAGAAGACTGGAGTGGCCAGCGTCCTGCAGATTCGAACCTGTTCTTCCTACCACATCAAAGGAATCTGGAGACTGGGGCAGATTTGGATCTCCCACTAGTTTTAACTGGTATAAACTATGTGATAACTGGTATGAACTAACTGGTATATAATATCTATGTTACTTACTATCTCCAAACACCTGCTATGAGCACTAAGTGAGTCAGCCTGTAGGGAAAGAGCCCATAGTTCTTTGAAACTAGTAAATAATGTCATGACAGAGCTATTATGGGAGTGATTGGAAAGCCAGAATTTCTACAAAATCTGTGGCCAGTGTTGTGCATTAAGCATTGGTCGTTACACAAGCACAGACTCATAGAATGGTCCAGGCTGGAAGGGACCTCCAAAGCTCACCCAGTACAGCCTCCCTGCGGTCAGCGGGGACAACTCCAACTAGGTCAGAGCCCTGCTGAGCTTCACCCTGAATATCTCCAGGGATGGGTGCCAACCACCTCCCTGGGCAACCTGTTCCAGTGTTGCACCACCCTCATGGGAAGAACTTCTTCCTGATCTCCAATCTAAATCTGCTCTTCTCTAGTCTGAAGCCATTGCCCCTGGTCCTGTCCCTGCAGGCCTTTGCAAACAGTCTCTCTCCATCCTTCTTGTAGCCTCTTTCAGGTACTGGCAGGCTGTTATTAGGTCTCCCTGGAACCTTCTCCAGGCTCCCCAGCCTGTCCATGTAGCAGAGCTGCTCCACCCCCCTGATCATTTCTGTTTCCCTCCTCTGGACCTGCTCCATCAGGTCCATGTCCATGTCCTGTGTTGAAGGCTGCAGAGCTGTACACAGCACTGCAAGTGAAGTGTCCCCAGAGCAGAGCAGAGGGGCAGGATCCCCTCTCTCCATCTCTGGCCATGCTGCTTTGGATGCAGCCCAGGCTGCCACTGGCCTTCTGTGCTGCAAGCTCACCCTGCCTGCTCCTGTCCAGCTTCTCATCCATCAGCACCCCCAAGTCCTTTTCCTCAGGGCTGCTTTTTATCACCTCCTCCCCCAGCCTGGATTGATAGCATCAGTGATCCTGCTAAGCAGCTACTGTAACAAAAGTATTTATGCTAGGAAGCATTTCTAAATTCATTTCCCAATGGTAATCAGAAACAGCTCTGTAGAAATAAATGGAGTTAGAGTGGTGTGAGAGTCCAGGGCAGAAGAAGATCATGTGGTGTTTAGTGAATCCCACCAATCGTTTTTCTCTTCTTTTTCCCCCCTTTTTCTTTTTTTCCCTATATTCCTTCAGCTCACAAGCACATCTGGTGTTTGTAGGAACATTGTATTCAACAGTGGTAAAAGGACGCTAGGGCCAAGAATAACAAACGAAAAATGAAAACACTGGAAAACACTGGGGCCTAATGCTGATCTCATATGTGTGTAAATCAGAGAGATTCCAGCAAAGCCTTTGGAGCCACACCAGTGAAATAGCTGTGCCTGATTCACAAGAACCAGTGATTTTCATCAAGTAAGACTCACTGCCAGGCCTGAAATTCTCCCAGTCCACTGGGAAATTTTACTGCAAAAGGTCTTTAAAGGAGCTTCTCACAAATACCGCAGGAAGTGACAAAGCCAAAGCAAAAATGCACAAGTAGCTCTTGTGTCTGCACTGCACAGTGTAACATACCTGTCAAACTAGGTGGAAAAACTCATGCAAAATACCTGCCAGACTAGACTGAACAGGAGTTTGTCATCTGCGTTTTGCAGCACACAAAAAAAGAAGGGTTTAGCAGCAAATAAATATGCATTTTGCTGGTAGTTACTGGATTAGTATATGTTGGCTTAAGCTCTTTAAAGGCAGGGAAAGGCTTTCCACTGAGTGAAAGGTGGAGTGGGTTTTCCTCACTATGGTGACCTAAATAATACACAGTACTGAACTTTGTATTTGTGGTCTTGACCCGAGGTATTGCCATAACCACAGACCTGTAAGGTTTGGCAATTTCACTAAACAAAGAGTCTTCAAAGTGTAAACAGATCTCAGCTGCATCCTGACAAATTATTTGAATCATAGAATCACAGAATCGTCAGGGCTGGAAGGGACCTCAAGGACCATCCAGTTCCAACCCCCTGCCATGGCCAGGGACACCTCACACTACAGCAGGTTGCTTACAGCCACATCCAGCCTGGCCTTAGGAACCTCCAGGGATGAGGCTTCCACCACCTCCCTGGGCAACCTGTGCCAGGCTCTCACCACCCTCATGGGGAAGAACTTCTTCCTAACATCCAATCTGAATATACCCCCTTCTAGTTTATCAGTTTATCACTGTGGCAGTAGGTGGGGGGATAAACCCAGTCCCCCCCCCTGACACCCTAAAAGTCCCTCCCCAGCTTTCTTGTAGCCCCCTTCAGATACTGGAAGGCCACAAGAAGGTCTCCTTGGATTCTTCTCTTCTCCACACTGAACAACCCCAACTCTCTCAGTCTGTCTCCATAGCCGAGCAGCTCCAGCCCTCTGCTCATCCTCGTGGCCTTTCTCTGGACACCTTTCAGCACCTCCAGATCCTTCCTGGAACAGAGGCTCCAGAACTGGACACAGAGCTCCAGGTGGGGTCTCAGCAGAGTGGAGCAGGGGGAGAATCACCTCCCTCACCTGCTGGCCGCACTTCTCTTGAAGACACCAGGTAATAAAACTCTCTAGTCCCCTTTTATTGTAGGGAGATCCTAGCAGACAAGAACATTGTAGCCATAGATATCTGTACAGAAACCAATTTTGAGCCCCAAAATTTTGTTTTGCCTTGGAACTCTGCAGCAAGAAAGCAAAAGTGCATTCATGACAGAAATCCACTAACTGCATTACATTTCCACTATACAAAGAAATGATTTAGTCCTGTTGCTGTGCACTTTCCCAGAGTTAAATGACACCAAATTAGGGCCATCACGAAAACATGGGTGTTCCTCTTCCTGGAGACAGGATGCCAAAACACCAGTAAAGTTTGTATGATTGTCAGGTGCTGCTGTTTTCCTTTCACTCCATTGTACTTGTGTTTCTAGCTCCTTAAATAACTTCCCTCCTATTCCAAATGCTGATGGAATCTCCCACTCCCCTTTTGTTGCAGAATCATAGAATGGTCTGGGCTGGAAGGGACCTCCAAAGCTCATCCAGTACAACCTCCTCTGCACTCAGCGGGGACATCCTCCACTAGATCAGGTTGCCCAGGGTCTCCTTGAGTCTCACCTTGAATATCTCCAGGGATGGGGCCTCAACCATCTCCCTGGGCAACCTGTTCCAGAGTTCCACCACCCTCATGGGGAAGAACTTCTTCCTGATATCCAATCTAAATCTGCTTTGCTCTAGTTTGAAGCCATCTCACAGCAGAGCTGCTACAACCCCCTGATAATTTTCGTGGCCCTCCTCTGGACCTGCTCTATCTGCATCCTTCCTATATTGAGGGCTCCAGACCTGCACACAGTACTCCAGGTGAGGTCTCACCAGAGCAGAGTGAAGTGCCAGAATCACCTCTCTGGGTCTGCTGGCAACACTGCTTTGGATACAGGCCAGGATGTGATTTGTCTTCCGTGCTGCAAGCTCACACTGCCTGCTCCTGTCCAGCTGCTCATCCATCAGCATCTCCAAGTCCTTTTCCTCAGGGCTGCTTTCTATCACCTCCTCCCCCAGCCTGCATTGACAGTGAGGATTGTTCCAAGCCAGAACCCTGCACTCGTTCTTGTTGAGGCTCTCAAGGATCACCTGGGCCACCTCTCCAGCCTGTCCAGTTTGTGTTCCTTCAGGGCTGCTGTAAAGCTAACAAGAGGACTTTGTGTATGGAAAAGAGCTTTGCAGGAGGTACTGACTTCAGCTCTCCTCCACATGATTTGCTTTTAAAACACTTTGTTGCAGATTATGTCTTTCACTGTCTTGCTGCTTCAGTTGTCTGCAGTCCACCATGTTAGGAAGAAGTTGTTCCCCATGAGGGTGGTGAGAGACTGGCACAGGTTGCCCAGGGAGGTGGTGGAAGCCTCATCCCTGGAGGTTTTGAAGGCCAGGCTGGATGTGACTGTGAGCAACCTGCTGTAGTGTGAGGTGTCCCTGCCCATGGCAGGGGGCTGGAACTGCATGATCCTTGAGGTCCCTTCCAACACCGACAATTCTGTGACAAAGCAGCCCAAAGGGAATGCTGCACCAGGTCCAGGTCCTGCCATACAAAATCTCTCCCTAATTTTCTCAGCTGACCTTTAGGTGAGGATGCCCTTTCAGTGTCTGCTCTGCCAGAGTCATGCTGCTTGCTTGGTAAACGGAGGAATAACCTACTCAGACTTGCCTCTTGTTTGACTTTGTATTCAGTGACCATGAAGCCAAACAGCAGCTAGAATGGCTGACCTTAAAAACTGAAGTTCAGCAAGAAACACTGAGGTCTTAAGGCAAATGGTTTCACATTACTGGCTCCTGTGTCTTTCATTGATTAGGGGCTTTAGAACTGATAGTGGTCTTCAAGGTTTATTTGGAAACTTTGTCAGGAGGGCAGAGGTGGGGGAAGGGAGAGAGGAAGCAGGGCTGAAGGTTTGTTTTATATTTAGTGTGTGACATTAAGATGGGAGTAAACAAAGGTGGCAGAAGAGAATGCCATTAACATACCTTCTCCAGGTTTCCCCCTCAGTTTATCATTGTGGCAGTAGGTGGGGGGATGGGGATGAACGCTGCAAGGAGGAAGGGTATGAAAGGACATTCGGGAATTGTTCTTGGTAGAGGATTTGTTCCCCTTCTGCAGCATGGATTCAAATCCAGTGAAGCAAGTGAGAGTGACCTGAATATTATTAATTAGTCAGTATGAGTAATCCACAATTCTGTTTGAGCTTCCAATTCTAGGTCTTTGGGAAAACATCATACAGGTGAAATGCCACACAGGGAACTCTACAGATTTGTTCACAGCGTGCAAAATGTGCCCATGGCAAGATATGCTGCCAGGATCAGATTCAGGAAAGACTCAGTTCAAGAAGAGAGGAACACCAGGAAAACTTTCAATACAGAAAGGGACAAGAAGGGTAGATCTTTATTTTTTACCAAGTTCCCAAGGGCCAGATTAGGAGGAGATTTCCAGAAGAAAAACAAAGGGCTGTAGAAGAGGGAGTTTTAACTACATGAGCTTTCCAAACTTCACCCTGGAAAACAGCTTTCAAAGCTGCCAGGCACAGCTAGGGTGGGAAATGCTGCTGAGGCCAAAGTCAGATAAAGACCAAGGCTGTAAGCAATGAAATCAGTAGAAATATCCAGCAGGAAATTTAGATAGCCCAAGTTTTTAGGTTCAGAATTATCAGAGAAGATGTTTTGCTAATCACTGGAGAAGTCAGAAAAATCAAAGAAAAAAAAAACCCCAACCCTGTGTTGTGAGTCTGTAGCAGAGCATGCGGCAGCAGCAGGCATCCTGGCTGGCTCTGTGTGTGGGGGGAGCATGAAGGTGCCTGCCTCCTACCCCACTGATGTGAAAAAGCTTCAAGTATCAGTCTGGCTTGGGCTAAGGAGAAGAAAAGAGAGCATGAAGCAACCTGTAATTTCTGTAGGCTGTGGCTGAGGTGTTAAGAGAGGGGCTGTATGCCAGAGTGCACATAACCCTTTTCTAACTTTCTTGTGTAGAAGATAGGGATTCACTTAGGAGTTATTTGTCCACTTGAGCTCTCAAAGAGCTCCAGATCTGCCAGTCAGGCTGGAGTCTGACAGAACTCCCTATTTCTTGAGCTATATCTTCTCCTGCCAGGCCTGTGGTTAGTTAACATTCTTAATCTACCTTTCCAGTGCAAATGTTTGACTAAGAAAGACAAAATCCAACCAGCCTAACTCCCAAGAAAGAGCATTCAGGCTTCAAAACTATTCTCCAAACAGCACATGGTTTCAATGCTCTGCATCCTTCCTTTGAGAGCCAAAGCAAGTCTGGGCTGTGAGGATTGCTGGGAATTATCAGTAACTGGTTGTATGAGTTTCAGCTGGTGCTCAGGACTCCCTGCAGCCCAGTCCACCGCTGTTCAATTCTCACTCTGACTGTGGCTGAACACAGCATTTACAAAAGTTGAAGACTGCTAATTTCTTGCCTAGCATCTGTCCTGGTCTTCCAGAGAGAAGTGGTGATTTTCTCCCAAGGACAGGCAGAAAACTCGCACTTAGCCAGACCCCACAAACCTGAAGAGCCTGCGCTCCAGACTCCCATTATCAACCCAAATACACAGAAGATTAGTTCATCATTGTTTCTCACGCTTACACCCCTATGATCATTTTCACCTGTGTTAGTGCACACTGCCAACGCTTCCAAACTCTCCAGTAATTCAACAGGAAGGAGTTCAGAGAGCCACAAAAGCACTCAGAGATCTGTGAAATATAACCTATGAGGAAACCACAAAGGAATTTTTGTTTTCTTAAATATAGAGAAAACTGAAGAGAGACATGATAACAGTCCTCAAAAATGTAAACGACTGCAGCAAAGAGGAAGGAAATTATCTCTTCTCTCCCACGTGGAGAGGCTAAGAATAACAGGCTAAAATTGCAGCAGGCATGGGGTTTTAGTAGATATTAATGAAAGCATTTCTAGCTGTTAGGATGGTGTCTCTGAAGCACTGGGATAGGCTGCCTTGAAAATCTCCCCAGCTGAAACAAGGGGCAACAGATATAAACTACAGCACAGGAGGTCCCACATCAACATGAGGAGGAACTTCTTTACTCTAAAGGTCCCAGAGCCCTGGAGCAGGCTGCCCAGAGAGGTTGTGGAGTCTCCTTCTCTGGAGACTCTCAAGACCAATCTGGATGTGTTCTTGTGTGGCCTGCACTGGATTCTATGGTCCTGCTCTGGCAGGGGAGTTGGGCTCGATCTCCAGAGGTCCCTTCCAACCCCTAACATCCTGTGAGCCTGTGAAACACTTTTGCAGTAGGCTGAAGCAGTGTCTGTGTTAATGGGACTGGCAACACTGCCCCACTGTGCTCCTGGAGCAGGAGAAAGAATTGTTGACTCCTTAAAATCCCTTTTAATCTTGCTTTCGTCTCATTTAATAATTAGTTGGATATTACACGTTCATTTATCTGCCTCTGGGAGAATTTTAGAAGTATTCTTTGTGTTGTCTTCAGAACCTTCCTTTAGACTATTACTCTTCCAAATATTCAGCTATGCGCTGTGCTTCTCTTCTATAAAAGGTGAAGCTAAGTCCTGCCACCCAGGAGCTAACCCCTTACCATTAACTGAAAGACACCAAAAGAAAGTAATTACAAAACATGAGCTTTTGGCTACCTAGTTCCTTGCCTTCACTTTTGCAGCAGCATGCACTGCAGCATTGCTTTAAAGACCACCCCCAGTGAAGCACATAAACCAGGACCTGTGACAAGAGTGGTTAGAAGGGTCAGAGGGACCTGGATGTCACAGGCAGCAGTGTCAGGTAATCCTTCCAGTAAACTCAGCAAACTGCATCTACAGCCCTATTCAGTTGCTTGTCCTTGCTCCTCTGGCTGGCTTCTCCAGAACATCAGCACTTAGGCAGCCAAGAGCCTTCCTTCAGTTTCTAACCCAGCATTTTTT
Organism: Picus viridis; assembly: GCA_033816785.1. Taxonomy (NCBI): domain Eukaryota; kingdom Metazoa; phylum Chordata; class Aves; order Piciformes; family Picidae; genus Picus; species Picus viridis. The sequence goes on from CM066568.1 coordinate 2,705,296, forward strand.
CTTGGACGTTTATTAATTAGTTCCTGTGGTAATGCTGCACTTCTGTCTCCCTGGAGCTGTTGCAGTTCAGTTGGTTTCTAGCTGGCATCAGTGTCCTTCTTGGTTTCCATTCTATAAGGCAACACACGTCAAGCTTCCCCCTCTCCTCTCAGAGAACCCTGTGAATGCAGCCACGCTAGCCCAGTAGCACTCTTCTTTCCTTACGCAGTGAGGAGGTGAGCCAGAATTACAGGTGACGGATCGGGTGGCTTAAACCCGAATCCCAACCACTTCTGCAACACAAGATCCAGGCCTGGCAAGGGGTAAGAAGTGGAGTTGCCCTGTTATGTGTTCTGTTAGAAGTGCAGTCATGCTGCAGAAACTCTTCCCATCTTGTGCTGAGTATCACAACAGATCTGAGAAGGGTGGGGAAGAGCAATTCTTGCAGCAGACTTCATGTAGCAGGGCTGCTTTCTGCTGCCAGCAGACTCTGCCGGATGGTGCTGAAGCCCAGGAGTTGCAGCCCTCCTTTGCAGGGGCCAGCCACATTGGTGGCACCAGTGCTGCAAGGCTATGGTTAGGCACTTGGCAGCAATGCTGTCTGAACCAGCTTGTCCCCACCCTTCTCCACTCCCAGCTGCTTTTGCCATTTCCCGACGGGCACCCTCCCCGCTGCTAGAGTAAGTATTTGTGCAGCCATGTGCTGGAGCAGGTCAGGGAGCTGATCCCAGCCAAAAAAATTGCCCTGTGCAGTTTTAATTGTTAAATTTTTTTTCAGCTGGAAGAAGTTCTGCTGTCTGGTTTCTAGTGTGGCTGCACAAGCACTTTGGCTGGCCTAAGGCAGGGGATGGGGGTGGAAATCAGTAACTCTGCCCTGTCTCCTCCCAGGTGAGTATGGCTGATCCATAGAGCCTCCACTCTCACTGTGGGGGAAAATCACATCATGCCCAAGATGCTCCTCACCCTCCTTTCAAGGAGCACTCCTCCTTCCCTATCCATGTCTAGTATGCATCACCAGAAAGACTCTCAAATCAATCAACATCCATCAGAACAGCCAGCTTTTGGAGGTCTCCCACTTGTGTTATAAAAAGACTAGAAGGGAGTTCAGGGACTGTTGAGTCAAAAACCGGTGAGTGCTGTCCCTCAGTGCTGTCCCTCATGTCAAACAATCCCTTTTAGAAGCTGGGCTGCATTTTCTGTGCCATAATCTCTGGCCCACTGCAGTGGTGCATTCCTGCATTGTAATTAACAGCTACTAGAAAGACAGTATGAAAAATGTAGTCTTTGTAATTGAATCTAGTAACAAGACTGTGTTGACTGGGGCACTCCTATCTTGGGCAGCTATTTCAACTCAAGCTAAAATAAACCCACTCCCCCTCAAGTGCTTTGGCTGTGAGCTTTGCTATTACTGACATAAACAAATAATTTTCAAGAGAACTGTTATTTCAGGGTTTCTCATTCTAATGTGCTTGGCTCCAGACACTTCAAAGGAGGCTGACACAGACATTACCACTGCCATGCTCTGCAGAAAGACTTTGTCATGTTATACTGGGAGAGGGCATTGGGAACTTGGCTTGATTCAAGTGTCTGCTGGGACATGATGGTTACTATAAATCACAGAGTCACAGAATCACAGAATGTGAGGGACTGGAAGGGACCTCGAAAGCTCATCCAGTCCAACCCCCTGCCAGAGCAGGAGCACCTAGAGCAGGTCACACAGGAACACATCCAGGCACGGCCTGAATATCTCCAGAGAGGAAGACTCCACGAGCCCCCTGGGCAGCCTGTTCCAGGGTTCTGTCACCCTCACAGGGAAATAATTCTTCCTCCTGTTTCCATGGAACTTCCTGTGCCTCAACTTCCACCACTGCCCCTTGTGCTGGCATTGGGCATCACCCAGCAGAGCCTGGCTCCAGCGTCTGGGCACTCACCCTGCACAGCTTTAGCAACAGCAATGAGGTCAGCCCTAAGTTTTGATTTCTGTAGGTATTCAGAGGATGTAGTGAAAGATTATTACTCTTTGCAAAAGTGTTAAAACAAACCAAACCAAACCAAACCAAACCAAACCAAACCAAACCAAACCAAACCAAACCAGGCCTTACCATAACACTGAGATATACTAAGAAAAAACAGTTTTTAACGGGACACTGGTGTGCATTTGTACACTGCTGATATTTACCTGCTAAATATAATTATAGGCACTTCATTACTCTGCTCTGGTGAGACCCCACCTGGAGTACTGTGTCTAGCTCTGGAGCCCTCAACACAGGAAGGACATGGACCTGATGGAGAGGGTCCAGAGGAGGCCACAAAAATGACCAGGAGGTTGGAGCAGCTCTGCTACAAGGACAGGCCGAGGGAGCTGGGGGTGTTCAGCCTGGAGGAGTCTTCAGGGAGACCTAATAGCGGCCTGCCAGTACCTGAAGGGGCTACAGGGAGGATGGAGAGAAACTGTTTGCAAAGGCCTGCAGGGACAGGACCAGGGACAATGGCTTCAAACTAGAGAAGAATGGATTTAGATTGGATATCAGGAAGAAGTTCTTTACTATGAGGGTGGCAAACACTGGCACAGGTTGCCCAGGGAGGTGATTGGAGCCCCATCCCTGGAGATATTCAAGGTAATGCTGGACAGGGCTCTGGGCAGCCTGATCTAGTGGAGGATGTCCCTGCTGACTGCAGGGGGCGGTTGACAAGAAGAGCTTTGGAGGTCCCTTCTGTCCCAGACCATTCTATAGCTCTATGACTCTTGTCTGACCACTAGAAGATAATGTGGATAGGTTTTTATGCTTATGGCACATACAGTACCCCAAAAACTTAGGCCAGACTTCATGGGTTGCTTGCTAGAAGCCTGTTTATGAAGAACCTGCGCAACATTCCCCAGGGGTCAGTGCTGGGCCCCATCCTCTTTAATGTCTTCATCGATGATCTAGATGAGGGGATTGAGACAGTCATCAGCAAATTTGCAGATGACACCAAGTTGGGAGCAGATGTTGATCTGTTAGAGGGCAGAAGGGCTCTGCAGAGGGAACTTGACCGACTGGACAGATGGGCAGAGTCCAATGGGATGGCATTCAACAAATCCCAGTGCCAGGTGCTGCACTTTGGCCACAGCAACCCCATGCAGAGCTACAGGCTGGGGTCAGAGTGGCTGAGAGCTGCCAAACAGAGAGGGACCTGGGGGTGCTGATCGACAGCCACCTAAACATGAGCCAGCAGTGGGCCCAGGTGGCCAAGAAGGCCAATGGCATCCTGGCCTGCATTAGGAATGGTGTGGCCAGCAGGAGCAGGGAGGTCATTGTGCCCCTGTACTCTGCATTGGTTAGGTCACACCTTGAGTCCTGTGTCCAGTTCTGGGCCCCTCAGTTTCAGAAGGACATCGAGACACTTGAATGTGTCCAGAGAAGGGCAACAAGGCTGGGGAGAGGCCTTGAGCACAGCCCTGTGAGGAGAGGCTGAGGGAGCTGGGGGTGTTTAGCCTGGAGAAGAGGAGGCTCAGGGGTGACCTCATTGCTCTCTACAACTACCTGAAGAGTGGTAGTAGCCAGGAAGGGGTTGGCCTCTTCTCCCTAGCAACCAGCACTAGAACAAGCTCAGTCTCAAGCTGTGCCAGGGGAAGTTTAGGCTGGAGGTGAGGAGAAAGTTCTTCACCGAGAGAGTCATTCGCCATTGGGATGTGCTGCCCGGGGAGGTGGTGGAGTCACCGTCCCTGGAGGTGTTCAAGAGGGGACTGGATGTGGCACTTGGTGCCATGGTCTAGTCATGGGGTCTGTGGTGACAGGTTGGACTCGATGACCTTGGAGGTCTCTTCCAACCTTAGTGATACTGTGATACTGTAACATGAAGTCCTTTTAGCTCCCAGGAGGTCCTCAACAAACACAGTGGATACCCACACAGTGCAAGTTGTCTGCTGATAACCAATATTTATTTATAAACTGATCAGTAGTAGCAGCCTTTTATAGGCTACACCGAGAAAAGGAAATTAAACCAGGTCATTGTCTGTATTGACATTTGTCCAACAGCATCCTTATGGGGAGTTTTTAGTTGACATGCCTCCAGCAGCAGAGCAAGTCAACAGCAGCAGCAGGTAGCTACATTTTGGGTTAAATGTTCCTTATGTTAAAAAAATAAACTAAAATGAAAAAAACAAAACCCAACATGTGATGAAGAGTAGCAACCAGTAGCCTTTCCCCCCTCATCTACATTTACCCCTAGGGCTCAGTCATTTTGGTGATAACAAGACACAGAGATCTTAATTTTCATTCGAAAGTAGGAACTATGAGGATGAGTTTTGATTGTGGCATCAGCCTCATGGTTTCTGACAGAGTTTTAGCCTTGGGCCAAACCCTAGAGATAACTGAGCTGTATCCTAGCCCTGTGTGACATTAGCCTGGTCCCTGAACACATCTCACAGCTTTAGCTCATACATCTGTAAGTTAAAAACAGAAAAAGAGAAAGGAAAGCTGTGTGAGCGGAATGCAGAGAGGCTAAATCCCTCCGCAGTTTGCAATGAACTTGCAGTACTAAGCCCTGGTATCTTCAGTGCAAAACGAGGCCTTTTGCTGGGAAGCATCAATGCAACAGGATCCTCTCCTGACAGACTTGTCAGCACTTCAGTCAGGCTGCAGCACCAGAACAGACATTTGGCCAAACTGTCTAAGCAGAAGAGATTACTTAGCACAAAATGTCCAGGCTACTGCCATGACAGAGACTGTGCTTCCAAAGCAAACCTGCCTACCTGACCTGCAGGTAGTGCAGAGTTTCTCTAAACCCTAGGGAACTGTGCTGATCTTTCTGCCTGAGGATCCCTCCTCACAATAACAACCTGCTTTTCTGCAGTGGGAACTGATTTTGGCTGCATCTGTTTCCATTCCAGTCTCCGTCGTAGTTGTTTTTAGCTTCAGCAAAAAGCAAGATTTGATTTCAGCTAAGACCAGAGAGATCAAATTCAGCTACAAAAAGCCCCACGTGTTGTGGAGGGGAAAGGAAAGGCAGTTTGGCTGGAAAGAAAAATGGGAAGAAGAGATTATATAACGAGAGCGATGCACAAATTGGATGTGAACTACAATGACATCTTTGCAGCAGCAGCAGCTAGCTGGCATGACTTTCTGCACCTGGCCTCTTCACCCATACCCTCTGCTGTGCCCTGGTGAGAGAAGAGGTCAGGCTGGGTGCTGTGGCTGCGCAGCCCATGCCAGGAACCTCTTGGTACACTGGCTGCATCACCGCAGCCCAGCCCAAGTGAGCTCATGGGGCTCAGCTGGACTTGGAGAGGTAGCACAGACATGTAATGAACACAACTGTCACAGAGAGTCTGAGAGGGATGCTTGTTCCATGGACTGCCTGGACAATGAAGAATTGGTGTGCCACCCCTCTCCTGCTCCCCAGCTGATGCCAAGCCGGGAGGCCGGCCGCTGGCAGATGAATAGCAGCTCTGTTCCAGCAGCCGCCTCTCCTGCTCCAGCAGAGAGTCTCCAAGCAGCAGAGTGCCCTGCTCCCTGCTCCGGCCGCAGGGGAAGAGACCTGCAGGCAGCAGGATGGCCTCGGAAGGGGAGAGCATCAATCTGCAAGTGAGTCCACCTTGGGGAAATACCCACGGGAGGGAGAGGTGGGAGGGAAGACCCCAGGTTGGGGGGTCCTACGGCTCCTACGTTTGCTCCTCAGCTTTGGCAGCCAATTTCACTGGAAAACTCGGTGCTGCTTTTTTCCTCTGTTCTGCTTTGATGAAAAGCTAGTGGCAGGATCTCTGCCTTGTTCTGCCAGAAGCTGTTATGAGCCTTATTCCAGAAGAGTCAGGGTAAGAGGGGGCTGTTACCAGAAAGAGCTTGTCCTGAAGGAGACACACGGAACAGGTGACTAGCAGCCACTGATTTATTGCAATTAAATCTGCTCTCCTTCCAAGACAATCAAATTACAGGTCTGGATGTCTGTTGGGAAAATGCTGTTGCACAACTAATTAAACTATTAAACTGTTTTGAGAGATAAACCAAAATGTGCACACAACTCATTCGTAAAAGGAAAATCTCGCCCAGCTACCCAGGAGATAGATATCTAGATATCTGTATATCTATAGATCTATATATCTGTATCCATACCCCACCAGGGCGGGGTAGGGTGGACAGGGTGAGATTCCTTAGGTTCCTTCTAAAAGGGAGAAGTTCCAAGCTGCAAAGGCTGCTTCTGTGGAGCAGGAGCGAGCGAGAGCGCTCCCGTGCGTGGCAGAGCTCCCTTCCCGCCCCGTTGGTCTGGCTGCGGTCAGTGGCTCTGTTGGTTGCAGGGCTGGTTTCTGCAAGCAAACAAAAGAATTCTAGACGGAGGGACACCAAACCAGACAAAAAGCAGATAAAGATCAGCTCCTCACAAGCCTTACCTGGAGGTCTTTCCTGAGCTGGGCTGGGGGTGATTCCAACTGCCTCAGAGCTACCTTTTGGTGGCAGGAGGGGCAGCAAGGGCAGAAAGGTAGCAGTCATCCCTCAGGAGGAGGCAGCACATACTTCACGAGCTGCAAAACGGAGCCGTTTCTCGTCTTACAAAGCCTTCCTGTGTTTGGCAGACAGTGCTCCCGATCTGGAGAGGGGAAAAAAAAATAAATACAGCAAAGGGTGAGGGAGCACAGGGCCCAGGGTTTCCTATGTAGGGTTTAAAGAGAAGTAAAACTTCGAGGTGAAGCTTTTCTGCTCTCTGTGTTCCTCTTCTGAGTGTTTGTGTTTTTTGAGAAGGGTGTTTCTTGTGCTCAGCATGTGTTCTAGGAAAGGGCAACTACGCAAGGGTTTGGAGAAAGAAAATATCAGAGATGAAATGGAATCAAAAGCTCAGGTCACAAACAGCCATAAGACTTCAGAAGTTCAAGTCCAGGTCCACACTTCAGCCAGCTCTGGAGAAGGGAAGAATATAAAGCATTGTGCTGGAGCACAGCTTCTGGCCCTGAGTAGGTTGGCAGCAGGGTCCAAGCTTCGCAGCTGATTTCCCTGTCCATAATGGTCTTAGCCATCCTTAGACTTGAAAGTGGAGAAGCCCATCTAAGGGTCTCAGTTTTTTATTTCCATGCCAAAGAAACTAAAATGGGAAGATTTGTGCCCTTGACACGATCAGGATCATGATCTGTGGTAGTTTTTGGCTGTGCCTAGAAAATTTTCCACAGATCTTGAACAGAAAGTAGTAGAATGTAAACAAATTACTATTGGATGTAAAAAAGGAAAATAACGACGAGGTCTAAATAATCCTATTGGACAGATATCAAACATAAAAGCTAATTTTGTACACTAACTTCCTCTCTTTTCAGCTTCCTTGCTCTGGAAGATACTAACTTGTGCTTCTGCTGCTCTGCTGACCTTGAATGCATCCTTGTTGTGGTTAAGTACAAGCAGCAGCTCTCTGCTCTTTCTCTTGTCCAATGTACAGAGAGAGGGAAGGGAACAGGCAGGGGGAAGGTATTGGTAGCCCTCTGGTTTGTCCAGTGGGGTTCTATATGTGTGTAAATATTGCCTATTTTGTACATATTCATCACATTCTATGTTTTAGATTGTGGTTTTGTTTGTAAATACAGCTTCATTTGCTTTCTAACTGAACTGGTCTGGCAATTTTTTTGTTTGGGGGGAATTTTCAACTCACCACAGTATCTTCAACTGGAAAGAAGGACCAAGACTCTCTGACCCTGTACTCAGCACTGTTAGGCCACACCTTGAGTCCTGCGTCCACTTCTGGGCCCCTCAGTTTAAGGACATTGAGACACTCGAACACGTCCAGAGAAGGACAACGAGGCTGAGGAGGGGTCTGGAGCACAGCCCTGTGAGGAGAGGCTGAGGGAGCTGGGGTTGCTTAGCCTGGAGAAGAGGAGGCTTAGGGAGACCTCATTGCTCTCTACAACTACCTGAAGGGAGGCTGTAGGCAGGTGGGGGTTGGTCTCTTCTGCCAGGCAACCGGCACCAGAGCAAGAGGACACAGTCTCAAGCTGTGCCAGGGGAGGTTTAGGCTGGAGGTGAGGAGAAAGTTCTTCAATGAGAGAGTTGTTAGCCTTTGGAATGTGCTGCCTAGGGAGGTGGTGGAGTCACCTTCATTGGAGGTGTTCAAGGTGGGACTGGACGTGGCACTTGGTGCCATGGTTTAGTCGTGAGGCCTGTTGTGACAGGTTGGACTTGGTGATCTTTGAGGTCTCTTCCATCCTTGGTGATTCTGTAATATATCTCAAATTGAAATAGGAGGTGCACAGAAGCTTTTGAAGACTTGGGAGCAGTGATGCTCAGATAAGAGGCTTGATAAGTGTGGAAGATACACAGGTAGCTGGGACAGGTGGTGAAAATGCACTGTTTAGGATTGAGGAAGAGAGGGGTTAGGCTTTCCTAGATCTAGATAATCAGTGGAAAAGCAGAAATCAGTAAGTCAGGTGCTTGGGGGCAAAGGGCAAAGGACAAGAAGATTATATGATAATAAAAAGTCAAATTAAGTTGTTGTTTATTAAACCTTCCACTCAATGGAAAATTTCAGGTCTATCTTGGATTTGAAGCCCAGGTTTTATAGATTAAAAAAAAATCAGTTTCACCTATTAAAATGCTCACAAACCTCTGAAAAAGTTCAGGTTTTTCTCTTTCAAGCTGTCTCAAGGTTAAGTGAAGAGTCAGAAGTGATGATCCTGATCATCTTGAAGCTTTACAATACTGAAACAAAGAAGCCCAGAAGGTCAAAGCTTGCTGGAGTTACAAAACTGAGAAGCACAGACCTCTCCATTTCTAGAGCAGAAGGTGTGCAGTGTTTCTATCCACCTCCACACAGGTTGCCAGAAGCAAAATCACATCCCTGGGGTTTTCCTTGCAACAACACTTTACAGGAGCTTCATGAAGCCAGCTCGTGCAGAAGCTAGGTAACGCACAGAGATTCTTGCATACTAGTGACCAGGAGGTATAGAGTGCTAGGAGGAGAGGAGAGAGCTTTACATGCAGCCACACAGCATGACAGATGCACTCAACCCCTTAAGCAAAACCAGTGGCGGTTTGGACTCCAAAGGAGGTCAAAACCGAAGCCATAAATGGAGTAAGCTTCAGTCTGTCCTCTGAAAACTCCCAGAGGAGCAGGGTGACACAGTGGCCATCGATGCATACAAGCCTGGAATGCCACTGCTGTGATTAACAGGTGAATAGGCAGTGGCTTTCCAAGACTCATTTATCAACAGACAAAGCAAGCTGTGGGTACAGAGAGTCTCCTGCTTACTTTTCCCACTGCATGCAACACGAGCCCATCCCTTCAGCCCATAAATACAACAGCCTGCATGAGCCTTCTCTTCAGCTCTACCAGCTAAAGAGCATAGCTGCATGGCAGAGATCTCCCCCTGAGCTGGGACACCACTCAAGGTTAATCTTCGACACAGAGAGTCCTTTTACCAGTGACACATCTTTGGTAAGAGACTGATCGTGCACATAACCTTGTAGCACAGTAACTTTGATTTGTGCCTTGGGAACTTTGATTTTTGTCTTGGCAACTTTGATTTGTGCTTTAGTAGTTTTGAATCATTGTTCAAATTGTTGTGCTGTACGGTAACAGAGTGACCCTTGCCAATGAACTTGGTCAGGTTGCTCTTTTACAACACAATATTAAAACCACTTTCACTAAGCTTTGGTGATGATTCCCTAAGCGATCTAAATTAGTTGCAACAAATTGGCATAGTTGGATAGTTGCACTTGCAGCCCAGAAAACCAGCCCAAGCCTGGGCTGCAGCAAAGAAGTGTGGCCAGCAGGGCCAGGGAGGTGATTCTCCCCCTCTGCTCCACTCTGGTGAGACCCCACCTGGAGCTCTGTGTCCAGTTCTGGAGCCTCTATTAGAGGAAGGATATGGACATGCTAGAACATGGCTAGGGCCATGAGGGTGATCTGAGGGCTGGAACTCCTCTCCAATGAGGACAGGCTGAGAGAGTTGGGGTTGTTCAGTCTGGAGAAGAGAAGGATCCAAGGAATCCTGATTGTGGCCTTTCAGTATCTGAAGGGGGCTACAACAAAGCTGGGGAGGGATGTTTTAGGGTGTCAGGGAGTGATAGGACTGGGGGAAATAGAGGAAGGTAGATTCAGATTAGATGTTGGGAAGAAGTTGTTCCCCATGATGGTGGTGAGATGCTGCAACAGGTTGCCCAGGGAGGTGGTGGAAGCCTCATCCCTGGAGGTGGTGAAGGCCAGGCTGGATGTGGCTGTGAGCAACCTGATCTGGTATGAGGTGTCCCTGGCCATGTCAGGGGGGTTGGAACTGGATGATCCTTGAGGTCCCTTCCAACCCTGATAATTCTGTGATTCCATGATGAATCTTAAATCAGGATTCATGACACATAGCTCAGACAAGCTGAGGGTCCTGGCAATGACACGAGTGGACAGGAGAAGTGACCAGAGGTGGAGAAAATCAAAAAGAAAGCTTTCATTTGAAAGTACATTTAAAAGCCTCTTTCGAGTCCTGCTCTGAGCACTGAAAGCAGAGCAGGTGTCCTCTTGGAAGTTTCCAGCTGTGGATTTTTTAAGAGCTCGTGGGAACGTGCACGTCATGCTCTGAGGTGGTAAAATGTGAACCCCTCCTCAAACAGCTCCTGGAGAGAGTTGCAGGAAGAGTCCTGACACTTAACTATGATACAATACAGAAACAGGAACTTTCATTTATAGGAAGAGGGTCCTGTGTGTAAAGCAGTTGCATGGTACCCACATGGCCGGGCTTGACAGGTAACAATAGGATGAAAACAGTGTGAGCCCCTGGCCTTGCACCAGAGAGCTAGAAGAGGCAAACAAGATTTAAGAAGGCTCTGAGGAGAACTGATTAGTCCTCAGCTTCTTTGCTTATCCTAAAGCACAAGAGCAGTAGCTCACTCAGCAAATTGAAAGGCTCCATAATAGGAGCCTCCCTCACCTGGAGTGTCATCAGCCTGTGGAATTTGCCATCTCCTGGAGCAGGTTAGGAGGTCAACTGTTGGAGCAAGCACTGAGAAGAGATCAGGAGGCCCAGTAACAATGTTTACAGTTATGCAAGCTAAAAAAGGTACTTTCAAATCCCATAAGCAAATAACAGGATAAAAATAAATATGCTTCTCAGTTCCCTGCAGACAATGTCACAACTGGTGACCAGACTGCAACCAGTATATTACATTGGAGAGGGGTTGGAGGCATTTGGAGCACAGCCCTGTGAGGAGAGGCTGAGGGAGCTGGGGTTGCTTAGCCTGGAAAAGAGGAGGCTCAGGGGTGACCTCATTGCTCTCTACAACTCCCTGAAGGGAGGTTGTAGCCAGGTGGGGGTTGGTCTCTTCTGCCAGGCAACTGGCACCAGAACAAGAGGACACAGTCTCAAGCTGTGCCAGGGGGGGTTTAGGCTGGATGTTAGGAAGAAGCTCTTCCCAGAAAGAGAGATTGGCCACTGGAATGGGCTGCCCAGGGAGGTGGTGGAGTCACTGTCACTGGAGGTAGGTGTTTGAGAGGAGACTGGATGAGGTACTTGGTGCCATGGTTTAGTTGATTAGATGGTGTTGGGTGATAGGTTGGGCTTGATGATCTCAGAGGTCTTTTCCAACCTGGCTAATTCCCTATTCTGTAAATTATACACCACGTGTCCATCAGTGAGACCCAGGGCTGCTTTTTAATAGCAAGAATTAATCCACTTGCACCCTCACCAAAATTCCCTTCTTTCAAAGGAGTTTTCCAGTTCTGACTTCTAGGAAGACCAACAAAACCTCAAACTGTGCACACTGATGCTAAAAGGAAATGGTGCTAAATGGAGGGGCGGGGGGGAGGGAAAGCCACCAGGCTGTAGGGAAGCCTCACTGGGTCTATGCCATCTAAGCCTGCCAGCCAAGTGCTGGGACAAAATATAAAACTTGAATTCAATTCCTTGAAATTAAATTGACTTATTTAAGGCAAAAAGCTTTACCATGAGCTCATCTGAATGATGCATTTTTCTTCCCACACACCTCTGTGGCTTCCAAATTAAACTGTCACCTTCTTCTACTTAAGCATCTGAGAAACCAGGCAGGCAGACCAGTAACCCGATGGGATATAGCAAAGTACATCCTGAGGTAGCTGAGATCAGAAAAATATGTTTGGGATATAAATAAATAAATAATAGTTTAAAAAATCCAACAAGCTTCCATCACCAATTTCTTTCTACTTTCGGAAGCAAAAGTTTATGAATGGGAAGCCTGGCTTTGCTAGCCACACTCTGGCTGATCTATCTGCAGCTCCTTATGCTGTTATTCCCTCTCACTCCTGCCTCTAGCCATTCCACAGAGATTTGCAGGGGGAGGGAAGAGGAGGGAGCCACAGAGGACAGTTCCTTTTAGCAGCAAAAGGGCCACTAAATCTGTTTAGCTGTGCACCTCAGCTGCTGCGGTTCAGGATGTGGCAGCTTAGCACAGCCCTGCTTCATTGGTGAGTAAGCTGTAGTAACAGCCTTGGAATGGGAGCGACTCAGACAACATCCCTGCCACAGCTCCCACCACAGCAGCAGAACCGGGGCAGAGCCCACGGCTAGCTGAAGTCAGCAACACTGACACATTATAGCCACAGCTGAGTCTGTCAGAGCCCCTGTGGTGGGTTGAAGTTACCCCCAACATAAAATTGCCAGACCAGCTCAGCTGAAAGCAAATGAAGCTCTGTTTACAAGCAAAACTACAATCTAAAATATGAAAAGCAATGAATGTGTACAAAACATACAACGTTTACACATATATACAATTTGCAAACAACACAAGAACCCCTGGACAAAACCAGGGGGTTACCAACAACTTCCTCCTCTCTACCCCCTTCTCCCCTGTACATGGGACAAGGGAAAGAGAAGAGCAGAGCTTGTTAGTACTTAGCCACAACAACAATGCAGCCAAGGCCAGCAACAGCCAAGCAAAAGCTACCAGCTGGTACCTGCTAGAAGAGAGAGAGTTAGTTTACACAACTCTTTATGTTAGTTACCAGAACAATGGGATTATTTAGACCTTAGCATTATTTTCCTTTCACATCCAATGGTAATTCATTTACATTCTACCACTTTCTACTCAACCCGTGAAAAATTTTCTTAGGCACAGCCTAAAACTACCACAGCCCCAGTCTCAAGCTGTGCCAGGGGAAGTTTAGGCTCTAGGTGAGGAGAAAGTTCTTCACCGAGAGAGTGATTCGCCTTTGGAATGTGCTGCCCGGGGAGGTGGTGGAGTCACTGTCCCTGGAGGCATTCAGAGGGGACTGGATGTGGCACTTGGTGCCATGGTCTAGTCGTGAGGTTTGTGGTTGCAGGTTGGACTCGATGATCTTCCAGGTCTCTTCCAACCTTGGTAATACTGTGATACTGTGAATACTGCAGAAGAGAGCAAAGATTGGGGCTGGTCCTGACTGGCTCCAGCGTTTTAGGTTTAGGGGTTTATATTTTCCTGCTCATGAAGGGATGTTATGTTCTGTACAGATGGGTTTTGAAGAGATGAGCAGCAGATGGATGTCACCCCTATCTGGACTGCAGAAGAGACTACACATTGTGTGTTGTGTCTTTCTTTTTATAGTTTCTTACTCTTGGGATTAAAAAACCCCACAACTTACAATCCTCTGGGATGAGAAGCAGAAATGAGACCTCACCATGTAAGGAATTAGTCATACATCAAAAGTTCCAAAAAAAAAGTAAACAGATAAAATAATCATTCTGGAAAACACATCCTACACTGAAATCTTTTTGGCAGAAGCCCTTTGGTGAGTACTGGGAATGCAAAATACATCTTCAGGAAGTAAGACAGGTTTACAAGCGACTTGCAAGGGAAAAAGGATTGTAAATAATTGGATGGTTTACTGCCAGTGCTCGGGTTTTGACCAAATCTGCAGCACAGATGTTTTAGACAAGCAGAGAACTACAGTCAGCTGTAGGTGTGACAGTGTGGACCTCTCCAGAGTGCCCATGAAGCACACGGAAATTCCCCTCCACCGCTGCCACTCCTGCCTCCCACATCTCACTTTCAGGATGGGTGTCGAGAGGGCATGCAGGGAGTGTGCTCACAACTGGGTCACACTTTGGGCTTTGTGGGTTTTTCTGAGGTTTTCACGTGTGCCTTGAGGCAGTGATGTGCTTTCAAGTTCCTGGCTTGGGCATGTATGGGCTTGCTGCCCAGCAGCAGCCAACTGGTGCTGTCTGGTGTTCCTGGATCTTCACCCTCCTCCAGTGACTTCCTAGAATGGTGTCAGCCTAATATCACCAACTGCAGAGGTTCCCTGCCCCAGTGGACTTCAGTAGTGCTGTTTGGGCTCTGTAGTTCTGGCCTGCCCAAGGACAGTCTACACTGAGAAAGAGGAAGAGCTTTTCAGAAAAAATCTCAGGTGCTTCAGAAGGAGCCATTCCTGTGGTATCCCTGTCTGATGTGTGCAACTCTGTCAAGGAGCAACCCATCCAGGGGTTCACAAATTTATCTCACCCTGGTTTAAACTAAACTAACCTGGCCCCTTGGAACACCTCTGCTGTGAGGATAGGCTGAGGGAGCAGGGGTTGAGAAGAGAAGACTCCAGGGAGACCTAATAGCAGCCTTACGGTTCCTGAAGGGGGCTACAAGAAGGAGAGAGACTGTTTGCAAAGGCCTGCAGGGACAGGACCAGGGGCAATGGCTTCAAACTAGAGCAGAGCAGATTTAGGTTGGATATAAGAAACAAGTTCTGCACCATGAGGGTGGTGGAACACTGGCACAGGTTGCCCAGGGAGGTGCTTGAGGCCTTTTCCCTGGAGATATTCAAGGTGAGGCTGGACAGGGCCCTGGGCAACCTGATCTAATTGGGGATGTCCCTGCTGAGTGCAGGGGGTGGACTGGATGAGCTTTGGAGGTCCTTTCTGGCCCAGACCATTCTGTGATCCTATTCTCTGATTCAAATTGGTTCTCACTCCCACTCACAGGGGTGCACTTCATCTGACCCTAGTAAAGCTGGGTCAGAGAGCTAAATTCAGAGAAAACCAAGCACTTTTTAGGAGGACTCATGTTCCAGTTTGCTGCCCTGCAGTAGTTTCCAGGAGGATCAGACAACTGTGACAAGGGCTGCATGGCCATGAGAGCATGGAGAGGCAGTAAGACCTTTCATTTCAGTGGTAGCTGCCCTCACTTCAGATCAGTTGGCTGGAGATCCAAGACTGGGTGTAGCTAGTGGAAGATGCAGGGAAGGCTTACACATCAGCAATGATTGTTGTCAATCAGACTGCAAGGTTTAGGATGGCTTTACAGGGCTAGAAAATGCAGATGTGAGATAGGATATCTTCCTTAGGAGAAAAATTGATCCTATGATCTCCCTCAGCTGCAGGGACCTGCAAATCTGTATAGTCCTACCTGTGCTTGTCCCAGAAACTGGTGATGCACACTAGACGACAGCCAGTGTGAGCACAACATACTGACAAGGAGGAGACCTCTTCAGCCAGCCAGCACTAATCAAGCTTTTGTTCTATGGTCAGGTGTGGCATTTCTCCTCTCCCCTACACATTCCTCCTGCCTGCTCTGCCAGGATGGGGTCAGCCTTTCCACTTCAGCTGCATGTTCACTCATGCCCTTCCCAAGCATACGGATGATTCGATGATGATCTTCATCTTGAGGAACTGGAGCCCAGGTTTTAAGATACCTGGGGAAAATGAGGCACACGTGTAATCGAATACAGCCTGGGAGTTACAGGCTCACAGGATGTTAGGGGTTGGAAGAGACCTCCAAAGAGCTTCCAGTCCAACCTCCCTGCCAGAGCACAACCATGGAATCCAGCACAGGTCACACAGGAACACAGCCAGACAGGGCTGGAAAGGCTCCAGAGAAGGAGACTCCACAACCTCTCTGGGCAGCCTGCTCCAGAGCTCCATGAATTATCCCAGTGGATCAGAGGCTGATCTGACCCCTCACTCCACCGTGTCCAGGGGTGGTGGGAAAAAAAGTGTTAATGTGTTTGTGAGAGAGGGAGGCTGGTCCCATGCCATGCACTGAGGAGGTCACATCCATTGTGAAAGCTTGCATGTGAAGGCAAAAGAGGCAGCAGGGCTATTAATAGAGAGCATATCAAATAGTGAATCAGCCTGACTGAGCCACTGGTCAGTAAATTTGCTCTCATTGAAACAATGCATGCAGAGGCCTCCTGCAGAGAGCACAAGGGCCTGCTGTTGAAGAGGATTCCTCCAATGGTTCTAGCATTAGGCTAGGACTAAGATAACCCTGCAAGAGAAAGAAAAAGGCAATGATGTGACTGTTAGAATAATTTCCTCTGATTATCTAGGAAGTTGCCTGCCAGTGCTAGGAGCTCCAGGAAGGAGGCCGTGCTGCCAGAGGACACTGACTGCCCTGTATTCAGACCCTGGGCCTGCTGTGGTGGAGGGTGAAGCTGCCATACCAGTGGTGCCACCTCTTTGGCCTCGCAGAGACCAGGGATGCCCCATAGAGCCCAAGGAGGTCTGGGCATCCCTGCTCCCCAGGAGGCTGAAGAGCTGGCACTAGGCATAGCAGTTTCACTTAGTGATGGGCCTGCCCTAACAGTAAGTTCTGGGACATGTCCCCCTGCTTCCTTATAGGGCTGGTCCCTTGCAGACTGGAATGCACAGCACCTCACCTCCATGTCTGACAAGCACAGCAGAGCTTGGGGCAGAGGCAGAGCTTGGCTCACACCTAGAAATGGTCAGAACTGCAAGGGAGGGGCAATATAAAAGTAATCTGAAGAAACCCTGACATTTCTGAAGAGGAGAGAGGGAAAGAGGAGTCACTTGGGTCAGGGAGCACTGCCAGCTCCCCTCAGGCAAGAGGAGAGGACCCCAGAGGCTGCCAGTTATAAAATTTGCTTAATATTAACAGATTTCTGTGCCTGCTTTATAAAGGTGGTATGACTGAAGCAGGGGAAGCAGAGAGGGAGCAAGCCCCAGAAGGTGTGAGATCTCCCTGAGAGGGTGAGAAGGCACAGGACCTGGGGTGACCATGTGGTGCCTGCACATCAGCAGGGGCAGAGGGATGCTCAGGGCTTTGTATGGTGGGGACCCCATGGCCAAGCCAGAGCAGCAGCAAGTCGGTGTGGGTGAACCCTGTTTGGAGCACAAGTCAGACAGCAGCTGCACCAATGTCCTGTGCCACATGGCCAGCCCAGCCTGGCCTGTTTGAAACATCTGTGTGTCAGCTGCCAGTGAGACATGTTTCCTCCTCCTCAATCTACCACCTCAGCCACAACCTTTAGGAGCACCATCTCTCAGGCCACTTACATGTTTCACAAACTGGGGCACAGATACCTCTCACCCACGCTTGCACCTTGCAGATCTGAGTGCAGAAGCAGGGAGTGTTCCTTGGTGAGTAATTGTAAAGCTGATTATGGTGCTGGCAACCATAACAGGGTTCTGCTGCTGGTCAGTGGCAAAACTTCTCACTGAGACATCTTTTTGGATGGGAGTTCTCTGCAATGAGGATAAATCAATTTTTACGTCTTTTGTCAAAAAGTTGCCTCCTTTAGCTTCATTCCAGCCTGTGCCTGAGAGCTGAACTTGCTTCTCTGTTTGCCTTCATCCAACAAACAGGTCCAGCATCTCTGCTCCTTCAGCTGCTACAAATGGAAGCCTTCAGCCCCAGTTACAATTTCTCAGACTTCCTAAACGATTTGGGTTTGTTTGTTGTGTTTCTCTTCTGAGAGCCAGCTATGGGCAGTGCTGCATACACACGACGACCACACACAGAAGTGTGAGCTTCTGCAAGTGCAAAAGTAGAAAGATTTGTTAAAACTAACCTCTGCTACCAAGGTTAACTTTTAACCCATCAAGACACTGAGGTGTTGGAGAGTGACCAGAGAAGGGCAACAGAGCTGGAGAAGGGTCTGGAAGGCAGGTTTTATAAGGAGCAGCTGAGATAACTGGGATTATTTAATCTGGAGAAGAGGAAGCTGAGGGAAGACCTCATTGCTCTCTACAGCTCCCTGACAGGAGATTGGAGTTCGGTCTCTTCTTCCAAGTAACAAGCAATAGGATGAGAGGAAATAGCCCCAAGTTTGCACAAGGGGAGGTTTATACTGGATATTAGAAAAAAATTCTTTGCTGTAGGAGTGGTCAGGCATTGGAGCAGGCTGCCCAGGGAGGTGGTGGAGTCACCATCCCTGGAGGGTTCGGGAAACGTGTGGCCATGGCACTTTGAGTCATGGTTTAATGGCCGTGGTGATGTTAAGTCAATGCTTGGACTCGATAATCTTAGAGGTCTTTTCCAACCAAAGCAATTCTGTGATTCAAAAGGGTGCAAGGGCATTTTCTCTGTCATTTCTCCATCCCTGGCTTGTGAGTCAAATCACAGGCTCACAGGCTCATAGGATGTTAGGGGTTGGAAAGGACCTCTGGAGATCTTTCAGTCCAAATCCCCTGTCAGAGCAGGACCATAGAATCCAGCACAGGTCACACAGGAACACATCCAGACAGGGATGGAAAGGCTCCAGAGAAGGAGACTCCACAATCTCTCTGGGCAGCCTGCTCCAGTGCTCTGGGAGCCTCACAGTGAAGAAGTTCCTCCTCGTGTTGAGATGGAACCTCCTGTGCTGTAGTTTCCATCCAGTGCCCCTTCTCCTATCCCAGGGCACAGTGAGCAGAGGCTGTCCCTGTCCCTTCTTTCCTGACCCCCAGCCCTCAGATATTGATAGGCATTGACCACATCCCCTCTCAGTCTTCTCCTCTCCAGACTGAACAGCCCCAGGGCTCTCAACCTCTCCTCACCAGGCAGTGCTCCAGCCCCTTCAGCATCCTTGTAGCCCTCCCTTGGACCCTCCAGCAGCTCCCTGTCCCTCCTGAACTGGGGAGCCCAGAACTGGATGCAGTATTCCAGCAGGGCAGAGTAGATGTTTGAAAGACTCTCTCTGAGAAAAGGAACTACCAGCATATTGTAATCCAGAATGCCTCAGGTATGCAAAGGTGTATCAGACACTTTTGAACTGGACACCAGAGCGATGGAAGAGCCCAGGCTGCTCGACTCACATCGTCAGTTTCCATACACCTCAGCACGCTCATTTGAAGCAGGCAGGTTATAATTCCTTGTCAAATTACACCAATCAGATGTGCAGCTCTGTAATGATGGCCATGAAAACCATTCCACTCAGGGCCTTAGAACTTCCTATCTAAAATAACCCTTGGGGGAGAAATTGCTCATGAAGTTGCTTAGGTCAAAGTTCAGTGAGTGCTGGAAATTCTGGGGGAATCCTGTCAGCAGGTTTAGAGAAATGAGAAGGAGAAAATGAGATGAGGTACTGGTTGGTGGATTGCTCAAGCTCTTTGTTCTGGTTCTTTTTTGAGGTTTTTAATTTTTGCATGTTGATTTTGCATATTTGCAGGAATTTTCTCTTTGCACTCACACAACTCCAAATGATACTATAAGGGCTTAAGAAAAGCCCAAACCAAAACCAAACCAACCCAGGCCCAAATTCACCACAGACTTTAGTTATGTGGGGATAATAACTGCTCCTACCAATCAAGAGGGGCCAAAGGGCAGCCAACCATTCTTCTGTAGCCTCTATTTTATTGAGGGAGTCTTTCTGGAGGGAAGAGCAGCACAGCAATACTTTGCGTTCTCACTGGACTTACGTGAGAGCCAAGTTCTACTGTCCCTAGTTCTCCGAGCATTTTGTAAATACCAGTGAATTAATGCCTGGAGCAAGAGGTGGTTTTGTTCCTGGTTTGCTGATGTTATGTTAAGGCAGAGAAGGTGAAATGACCATTGGTGTACCCAGAGACATGCAAACAGAATGTGACAGAAGCAGGAGGGAAAACTGTCTGTTCCGATGGGTGCATTGCCATGCAGCAGCAACTTGTTCAGTGGTTTCATCTGGACTTCTCCTGGTTGAATTCTTACTCTCCATTACCTCTAAAGAAATCCTTAAATATTATATTATTTAGTCAGCACAGATCATTCTGTTACTTCACACAGTGTAAAGAAGGACAGGAGTGGAAGCTGTTGGTAAGAGAACAAACACAATTCCTTCGCTGTTGAAAGTAACTTGAATGCCATTTGGAAACAAACTTCTATGCACTTTCGGGAGTTGAGGCACTCAGCTGTGTTTGCAGCTCTCTCTTGGTGCAGCTAGAGTCATGCTTGACCATGCTGGAGTAAGAAGCAACCCCCAAAGCCAAAGGAGAACAAGCTAAATGATAATAAACAGAAATTCTGACTCAGAATGACCATCCAGGTTCGTGATACAACTATTCTGCTTCAGGTTTGTAGCTCTTTTAGCTGATTCCTGCATGTCCCTGTGTGATTTCAGGCTGTGACCACACGTTTTTTTTGCTGACTGGGGATGAAGGGGGAGGTTCATCTTCGTCACCACTGTCAATTATCATCGCTGCCTCAATGCAACTACTCCAAGTAATCACTTTATCAAAACTGTCTGGGCCAGGGAGCCTGCATTACTGAGTGTCTAAGTTAGGTCATTGTGAAATAACTCATTCAGCGAATGTGCAATTCTGTTGTCTAAGGAAGAATTAAGTGCCCTGTCTGCACAGAGACAGTAACAGCAGCTCCTTTAGATAAGGCTTCATCCATTTGATTGCACTGGGACAGTTGTTTTAACTCTTGGCTATTTCTTGACTGGACAGGTTAGTTAAGATCTGGTCCTTCTGGGATGGTGAGAACAACTGTGAGATACCCAGTCTGCATTCCTCTTGCCTCAAGCATAAAGAGTAAGGGAAAGAGACAGAGGTACAGTGATGGGTTTAGTTACATTTTACTACTTTCTGTTCAAGATCTGTGGAAATTTTTAAAGGTACAGCCTACAACTACCACAGCTACAAAGGCGATAAAAGCACTCCTGCATTACATAAGGGCCCAGGTGTTTTCTTCCATCTTTTGCCCACAGTGATATCTTGACCAGCAACTGACACTGATCAGAAAAGGATTGGGGTACAAGAAAATAGACTCTGCTGTCATTTTCCTTTATCAGAAAGGGATTTGCAGTCCATCTACATCTGCTAGATTCCTGGGAGCAGATTCTGGACCATTCCTTAGCCAGCCCCCACATTTGGCATGTGGCTGTGAAAAGGTTGCCAAAGGGAGCTGTGTCAAAGGGCTTTGGCTTTGCTCTTAATGGCTCCACGTACAGTCTGAAGGAATCTGAAGCGCTCACGAAATGTGGTTTCCCCTCTGGTGTTTGCTGTTCAGCTGGCTCAGCAGCTCAGCCATTTAAAACTATTGTGAGTGGATTTAGCATTTGTGAAATAATGCTGGCCTGTTGGGATCTGCAGAGGGATGGGCAAAGTCCACCAGCACAATGTCAGCCCCTCGGCCCTCCTCCTCAGATGAGGAGCCAGCGTGCAGCTGAGCTCCAGGAAGAAAGCGCTGGGATCCGGGTGCAACAGCACATGTCCTGGGGCAATGAGGTATGGGCTTAGCAAGAGGAAAAAGCTAACAGAGGAGGCAATGTCTTCATCATCCTGGGGAAACAAAAAAGAGGAAAAAAAAAGAGAGACACATAAAGAGGAGAGCAGCCTCAGAAGAGAGCCGGGGAGGGTGTGGTCTGCTGAATGACAGATTCTGAATGCCAGCAAGACAACCCGAAGGAACAGACATAGACAGCTGGTAGTCCCGAAGGCTTCTGTCCACAGAAACCAGAGAAGATGGTGCTCCCCATTTCACCCTAGCCTGATCTGGTAGAGTGAGAGCTGTTTCTGTAGTGCACAGCAATAAGCCAAGGACCGATGGATACAAACTTGAAGAGAGAAGGTTTCAGCTCAACATGAGGAGAAACTTCTTTGGTGTGAGGGTGACAGAGCCCTGGAGCAGGCTGCCCAGAGAGGTTGTGGAGTCTCCTTCTCTGGAGACTTTCCAAACCCACCTGGATGCATTCCTTTGCAGACTGCCCTGGGTGATCCTGCTTTGGCAAGGACGTTGGACTTAACGATCCCTGGAGGTCCCTTCTAGCCTCTAACACTCTGTGATTCTGTGAATTTAATCTCTGAGCTAATCTAATGCTTGATTATTCTGGTGAGACCATGGGGGCGGGGAAGAAAAGGAAACAAGATAACTAAAGCCATCTCTGATGTGGACAGCATTGCAAGCATGCTGGAGACCTGCATCTTCATCCAGAGATTCAACTCAGGGCCAGGCTCAGACAGGCAATTCAAGAGCAGATGGCAGCAGGCCTTGGTGGCTACTGATTAGGTTAGCTTTTGGTTAGTCATATCAAGCTCAGCTTCATTTCCACCCCTCTCTGTGCTCTCTTCAGCCACAAGGCTCCAGGCAACACCCTGAGTTACTGAACTAGGTCAGTCTCACAGCATTCACTTTTCTGGGCAGTAGCAAATTGGCAGCTCTGTGACACATGCCCTGGTGGAGAGAGGGGCTCAGGATCTGGATGTGGGGCAGTGTGGTGGTGAGCTCAGGTGTTGACTGCCAGGGTGGGGCAGGGTCGTTCCAAAGCATTTCCTGTTGCCTTGGTCACACTATAGACAGGGACATTATTTATCCTGTGGGAGCAACTGACTCAGACCCTTGGCCAGCTGCAGGGAAAGGTGTTCCTGTAGCTGCCAAGAGCAAAGAATATCTGGGGAAAAAAAATGATGCCCTGCTCTGTGGCTGCAATTGATAACAACACCTTCCCCTGCAGCCTGACCCAAAAGCTTTTTTTTTTTTTCTGCCTTTGTTCCCCTCCCTGTTTTTTCCTATCTGATGAAACACTCTCAGCTAGGAGCCCAGTCTGTCTGTTGTCACTGTGCCTAACATGATTTTTACATTCCTCCTATTTATTATTTTTTCAGTTGTACATGTTGTCAAATGACCTATGACAAGTGAAGTTCAGCCAACTAAACCTGACAGGAGTTAGGCAAGAGCAAGTAGCAGCGAGCTGTACGATGAGCCCCGTGCGATGAACTATGGCTGTCCATGGACTTGATCAATCTATTTCTGATTGGATGTGGGTAGATACTGTTGCAGACCTGGCTGGAGCAGTCTGAAAGAGTGCTGTTCCCAGTGGCTATCCTTAGTCAGAAGTCTCTGTCTAGCCACATTCCTGACCTCTCTGAGCTGTAAGAGACAGCACCTGGTTGAGTAACTGCTGCAGCTCTACCAGCTGTTTCCACACACCATACGTTTGCACCCTGCACATGGCAAAGTACTTCTTCATTCCTTATCATCTCCTCAGTGGGTGTAATTATAAGGTTGATTCAGCAAAAATGAGAGCAACACTTGCGGGAAGTTTGCCTTAGAACCAGCAAACTCTACAGGCTAAGAAAAGGCTGTGAGTTACTGATCACAATCTATGGATGAGAAGATCTTTGGCCTTTGCAGGCTCTCATTGTGAAGGGCAAGCAGGGCTCTGTGGCTCCTCTTGGTAATATTCTGTTAGCCCAAAACTGTGTGAATCTTCTGTCTGTTACCAAGCAGCATTCAGTCTGCCTTTTGCCCAAGGCACCTGTGTTACATACACAATCAACACTAACATGTTGATACCTGCGAGCAGAGGGAAATTCACATTCTGTACTCAGATGCTGCAGGATTGAGGTGTTAGGAGGATGTACGAAATTAAGGCAGAAAGGGCAGGGAAGTAGAGGAAAGACTTCAAATGTAATAGGTGAAGCTAAGTGAGGGACTTCAAGGTGGAAGCAGTATCCTTTGAGGCAGTATTTGTTCAGAAGGTAGGTAACAAGGTAAAATGTCTTCAAAAGGCCCAGTGAAAGCAGGACTGCTTGGTGCTAGGGTCAAGAATCGAGGGAGAAAAAAGTATAATGATTTCACTAACTATTTTTCTTCCTCTCAGCTGGGGATAAGTAAGGATTAAGAGTCAGTGCTCACGTTAATCATATTAATAACAGGTGGAAAGAAATTTCTTTCACCCATCTTTGGCCATGCCAGCAGCAGCAGCAAACAGGATATGGCAAACTGTGAATAAGAAAAAAAAAAAGAAAAAAATAAAGGCTAGAGTGACATTCAGTTTGGGTTGTTGTTGTTTGGTTGGTTTTTCAGAACAAAATACTGTACTGAGTGTGTAGAAAGGTACCACAAAACCACTTTCCCAGGGCCACTGGATGACATACCGACAAGGCAGCTGAGCTGCCTCAACACCAGCAAGCACTGCTGAGGGAGGCAGGAATCAGGAGAGTGTGAGAGTGTGAGCAGAAGTGAATAAACCATAGGGATAAACTCCTCCATCACTTCATGCTTGGTATGTGTAAATGTTTCAATGCACAACTAAAACCAGGAGCTAATGTGAGCTACTTCTCTAAGCCCATGCCAATTAGTGACCATCACAACTCCCATGGAGCCCTAAACACAATCAGTCTTGTGCCTACTCTGCCCTACATGGTCTGAGCTTTTCTTTTTCTCTCCTCCTTAACTCTTCCATTCCTCACCAAACATTCAGGAGTTCCTTTGGGCACAG
Organism: Picus viridis; assembly: GCA_033816785.1. Lineage (NCBI taxonomy): Eukaryota > Metazoa > Chordata > Aves > Piciformes > Picidae > Picus > Picus viridis. The sequence goes on from CM066568.1 coordinate 2,729,575, forward strand.
CATTTTGGCTACCCCTTATAAGAATCTAGCTCCAATACAAAACACATCTTGAATGAAGGCCACTTGAAATCCAAGGCGTTTGGTCTGCACCAGTGGCTCCCACTTCTTTTGTCACTTAGCCACCTTGAAGTGCAAAACTACAGGGTAAACTCCAGATAGAGTGGAGGAATCATAAGTGACTTTGGTTCACGCAAGACATCGTTTCCCACTGCAGAAACGTACAGGTTTGGTGACTGTGAGTGCCTTTCACAAGAAGACTGTATTTGCAGAATCTGAGCATTGCATTGTCAGAGAAATAGCTTCTCTGCTTTAATCTCCTCCCATTTCTCTTCTGGCCCAGAGGCATTTGCTTCCCCAATGCAGTCTCCTAGGAAGGCCTATTTTCTACATCTGTTTGCAAAGGTCCTCCCAAAGCAAAGTCTGCCCAGGAGACCTCTGAGAAACACAATTGTCACTGAGGGGATTTGGGCCTCCCTTTAATTTCTGCCACGCTGTACTATGGCTTCTCATTATAAAGTTAGCTCTTAAAGGTTCTTTGTCTCTGCAGGGTTGAAAGATGCTGACTGAATGTCTGGGTCTAATTTTTCCTTCAACTGGCCATTCTCAGCTAAGCAAAGGGTTTGTATGATGCTACAAGATCGCTCCCATCAATCTTAGTTAACATTTTGAACCTGCTTTGCAAAAAGGGTTAGTGAGAAAACAACCCCAGAACCTGAATAACAAGTCACCAGAGGAAAGCAGTAGCCTCATCTTTTAGTGGAGGGCCTGAACAGCAATGCTTTCCACAGGGTGAGGAGGACTGGCATTTTGTTCCAATCTGGGAATGTAATTCCCATGGACAGTGCATGAGCACACAGCAGCAATCTACAGAACACCCAGGAACAGTTGCTGAAAGATGCCTAGGGTGTTACTTTTGGCAGGACATCAGGTTCCAATAAAAGGCACCGAAAGCACCAGACTAACAACAATAACAATATTTGACACAGATGAAGTGGCTTTCATCTAAGGGTCACAGGAAGCTTCTGCAGTGGTGAGTGAGCTCCTTGAGGAGGGAGAAAGGGAACTGATGCTCTGTAGATGTTGCCACTGCTTCAGAAGATAGGTTATTGCGTGCAGAGCGTGAGAGGGTACAGGAGGAGTTAACAAGTACAGGCAAGTGAACTTGCATCAACACAGTAACCTATTTTTGAACATTTTAGTAAATCAGCTGCTGACATTCCAGGTACACAATTCGAGCACCTGCACACAAATCAGGCAACCAAAGATTGCATTGTGCAAAGATACAGAGGACTGGGGGAATTCGGGCACAGCTAATTGACTCTGCTATGAAATTCTTTATACTCTGCTTGCTGTTCCTGTTCAGTGTGCCCTTGGGTGAATTCAGAGACCAGTCCAGCACTTACAAAATTATATATACATAGCTACAGAGAAGTGCATGAAAAGTTTGGGAACAGAAATGAGAGAGAGATGTAGGTGGCTCACGAACTGCTAGAAGTTCTGGATCTAGAACCACACTTTGAACTGGTAGCCTGCCTTTGGAGGAACAGCTCCCCGATTGGGCTACATTTCACGAAAGCCAAGATGCTGTATCGCTCTGGGCCAGACAGGAATCTCAGCCTGTGCTTCATAGACTCTACTGGAAAGATGTTGTTGGTGTGACAGTAGCAAAACCTCCAGTGGAGATACAGCTTCTACTGCCTCATTAACACCTTTATGCCATAGCTGGATTCTTTGTACCTTTTTGGCAGAAGTGTATCATCAAATGTTGCTGCACTGACCTTGAGAGACCTTATTGTGGCCTTCCAGTATCTGAAGGGGGCCTACAAGAAAGTTGGTGAGGGACTTGTTAGGGTGTTGGATAATGATAGGATTAGGGGGAATAGATCCAAGCTAGAGGAGGGGAGATTTAGATTAGATGTCAGGAAGAAGTTCTTCCCCATGAGGGTGGTGAGACACTGGCACAGGTTGCCCAGGGAGGTGTAGATTTTTAGGGCCAGGCTTATCCCTGTAGGTTTTGAAGGCCAGGCCGGATGTGGCTCTGGGCAACCTGCTCTAGTGTGAGGTGTGCCTGCCCATGGCAGGGGGTTGGAACTGGCTGATCATTGAGATCCCTTCCAACCCTGACAATTCTGTGCTAACACATATTGAGACAAGCAGTCCTTTTCCTCTGGGTCCCTCAGTGCATATTTCACAGGAGGATTACATCTTGCTCTTTATATGGCCATTTCCAGAGTCAACATCACAATAATTTCCCAGCCCATCACTCCAATCAGCGAGAAGCAGTTGAGAAGTCCTTGTCTGTGCCCTGAATGCAGACACACACAACTTTTCCTGCTCACTGTTTACATGGAGGGAATGACACGAAACAAGTCATGTTTCCTCTGTGTCATAAGGGTGACAACAACAGCAATGACACCCCCAGTCTAAGGCAATGACTAGACCCAGAAAGATTAGCTATCGGGATGATCTAATAACCTGATGCTCCCAAAAGAGGGAGGTCCTGCTCCTCTCCAGCCTACGACCCTTTGCTCCCTCCTTATCTCCTGCTCCCAGGGACGCATCTCACCTGGCCCTTGTGCTGACATTTGCCAAAGCCTTCTCACAAACAACTCAGTTCATTAAAGCTGGAGAAAATGGTCTGGTTTTGCTTTCTTTTATTTATTTATTTAGCTGTTTGTTTAATTTAGCTCAGCTTAATGAGCTGGATTGGCTCAGAACAGGGTCTTATGTAAGCAAGAGTGCATCAGAGCACAAGAGTCATAGCAGGAACATTTGCTCTGGACTTTTAGGTCACCATAGTTACAAGGTGTAACCCTCAGAGTTATGCAGACTATCCTCTCTTGCTGGTAGTTTCACCTTTGCATAGAGATGACCCTAGTTACTTTCTGAGATAATTTGGTCAAGTCAGGAAGGGGATTAGCAGAATAATTGGCGTAATTCTGAAGCTGTATTCAGCTGCAACTGCAGGAGAGAGAATAATTCTGGGCTCTTTGAGCTGTACCACACAATGCCACAAAAGAATGAAGAGGGGCAATTAGAACTGGTGACACACAAGTAGAATAGCTTGTATGGATTAACCATACCCTGATGGTAAGGCAGCACAGCCACTAAGAGCTGCACAAGGCTTTACTCACTATCAGATAAACCCACATGTCTTGCCTGTGGCTTGAGGCAGCACCTCTCACCACACTAAAACATCCAGAAGCGCACCAAGCACCATGAGTCGCTGCAGCATTCAAGTCCATTGTCTCTGTCCAGTTTTTCTTGCCCTTAAAGAATCCTTACAGAAGCTTCTTTGCCATCCACATTGTGGTGTCTTTGACTCCCCACCAACACACAAGCATTTGCTCCTTTCAGCACTCAGGTTTTGCACAGAGGTGAGACGTGTAACTGCTAACGCTGGATGCAGGTTAGAAGTTTGCAACTGGTCTTAGCAGCTGTCTTTGGAAGCTAGGTTCTGAGCAAGTGACCTGTTCTCATCTTTCCAGATTTTGGGGTTAACAACCCCACAGTTATGGTTAAAGGTTGGAGAATTGGGTTTTTTTGGTGGTGTTAAAAGAATGGTTTGCAATTTCTCAGCCAGCCATCTGCCCTCAAAACTTAGCAGATGAGTCACCAACACTCACCTCCATTTGTTACTGAGCTAAAGCTTTTATCTCAGCTCCTTGTAAAGTTCCACTCTGTATCTTTCCAGAAGCAGAGCCTGTTCTGATAGGAAAGAAGAATTGTGTGAAGTGCAACTCAGAATGGAGGCTCTCAAAGGCACTGCTGTTGGATTGTGGCTGAGCTGACGTGCACAGAGTGTGCTCAGAGGCATTTGCACACATAAATCACAGCTTGCTTACACCTGCCACATGCAAGATTCACACTGCTTGGCACACACTGCTTGAATGTGCTTCAAATACTGCACTGAGCTCAGCTCTGCAGATCACTCAGAAAAAGTTCCTTTGTAATCAGGAGGCAGAAAAGCCTTCTGAATGTTTTGCTTATGTGTCAAAGATGCTCCTGGAAAAGCTTCTACAGCCTTGCATCCACAGGATTATCACAATAGGTGCTTTTTATTCACAGAATCATATAATTATAGAATGGTCTGCGTTGGGAGGGACCTCTAAAAGTCATCCAGTCCAATCCCCCTGCGACCAGCAGGGACATCCCCAACTAGATCAGGTTGCCCAGAGCCCTGTCCTGCCTCACCTTGAATATCTCCAGGGATGGGGCCTCAAGCACCTCCCTGGGCAACCTGTGCCAGTGTTGCACCACCCTCATGGTGCAGAACTTGTTCCTCACATCCAATCTCAATCTGCTCTGCTCTAGTTTGAAGCCATTGCCTCTGGTCCTGTCCCTGCAGGCCTTTGCATACAGCCTCTCTGCATCCTTCTTGTAGGACCCCTTCAGGTGCTGGCAGGCTGCCATTAGGTCTCCCTTCTATTCTTGTGAAATGGACAAAACTACCTTCATGTCTCCCCTGTTATTTGTCAACCCTGCACACATTCTGAGCAGCACTTGAAGGCAATCACAGTTCCTAAGCTAACTGCAAGGTTTGGCCAAGACCTAATTTCAAGTGAAGCAGCAAGGAGTTCTTCTGTCTTGCCCAGGATGAATAGCTCATTGCAGTCTGGCAGAAGCTGCTCACCATGTTGCTTGCATATGCAGCCCCAGCTATAAAAGATATGGCCAGAGAACTCTGAGATAAAAATATCAAACTGGTGCCAAGTCAAGATTGCTCTTCCCACCTTGTACCAGAGTAAGGGAACACCAAGCGAGTTTTCCAGAGAGGCCTGTGAAAATCCATTAGTCAGTACAACACTGCCCACAGCTCTTTAAACTCTAACTTTATATCCCCTGCAAGTGTGTCAGATTCCTTTGGGGTCCTAAATGATAGCTTTGGAGAAAGGAATATTTCTTTTGCTCTTGAGCTGGAAATTTACAATCATCTGCTCAGAACTGCTTTCGAGTTATGCAAGTCCAGATCTGTACTTCTTTCATAATTTTCTGCCATGGCAACAAATAGGGCAGTGCCACATCTGGTCCCTCCAGCTCTCTGCTGGTGCCAAAGATAACCAGTTATACAGGCATAATTAATTTTGATGCATTAATAACACAACAGCTTTTCTCTTTACCAGCCAGCATATTTGCCAGTCAGATTTGGCAAACGTCACTTAGCACAGCTCTTCCCTCTGATAATAGGGAGAACAGTCCCTGAGTTAAAAGAGCAGGGGAGGAATCTTCATTTAGGGATTAATCATCACTTTATAACTCCTACAAAATTCACACTCCAGGCTCTGATTTAGTTACACGTAATAGCTGTGGCTTGCTAATGAAGAGCAACAGGGTATTAGCCTTTCTTCCTTTAGGTTCTCAAACTGCTGATGTAAAACTTCTCTCGGTGTGATAAGCAGTTCTAAATATCTGAAGTGTGAAACAGCAAGAACATTTGCATCTCCAGCTAAACCCACAGAGGCTGGAAAGAAAGGCATGGTTTACATCCAATACCTCAACCTATAACCTGGCGGACAGCTGGAACTCTTCAGCACCAGCGGCTCCTCTGGGAAAAAGGGACTGCTCTCTCGTGGGTGCAAAGCAGATTCACCTTTTGACTTTATTTGTTGTCACTGAGGGGGCTTCAGCTTGAAATCATCCATTCCCTCCTATGCCTTGTTGATGAGACAAAGCAAGAAGTACTCCAGAGACATGTGGAGAAGCTTAGAAAGTTTTTCTGAATTCAAGTGAAATCTGTTCTTGGTCTTTGACCAGAGTACCCAAGAGGTACCCTGCTTGTCAGCTCATGCAGGTTCTACCACCAAAGATCCTGGGATGCTCCACTTACTGTGAAGTGGGATGGAAAGAAAATGGTTTGTCCGGCATACCTAATAAAGGAAAAAATTACTTCACTCCCGATTTCCAAAGTAGATTTTAATGAGGCCTACTTATTTCTCAGTCCCAGTACATCGACTCTTAGGGTAGAAAGAAGATGATTTATGAGGCTGGCCCACCACATCTGGATGTTAGCCTAGTTCCTTACAAGAGGAGTTTGATTGTATTGCTGAGTGGGTGAGGTCAGGGGATGAAAGCTGATTTTAACTTAAGACAACTTCTCCTCTGGTCATTTATGATTAAAACCAACAGAATTAACTTTGACTACAGTACTCTGTAGAAATTGTTTATTTTCCTGCTTTCTCTGATCCTGAACTGGATTTGATAGCAGTTTTGAACACTGAAATTTGATGCCAACTTTCATTCAGTTCCATCACTAACCTCAATTTTTCTTTCTCCCCCTCCCCCAGCTTTCACTTTGTTCACTCTGTTATACTACTGAGGCTTGGTCATCCCTTTGTGGCTGCAGAATTTCATTTTGAAAACCAAAACCAATGTTTTAAAGCACACAAGATGATTTGCTGTACCACCTCAAAGCTTTCAGGAACACATAGCAGCATGGAAAAGGTGGGGAGATGTGAGTAAGAGGAGATGAATAACCCCGGAGGCAGAGTGCAGCATGAGCACAGGAGCCACAGCAGGAGGGGCAGGCCTGGAGGCAGGCATTAGGTAAATGAGGCACTTGCAGCTATGCCCCCATCATGAGGGGTTCCCAGGGACCCATGTGACCCCCTCCCCCCATTGGCTGTGATGAAGGGATTCTGAAGGTAGAGAGTTAAACCATTTCAGCTGTGACACCTTCCATGCACGGTGAACACTCACACCGGAACGCTCTGCTCTGCGCCCCCAGCGTTGTCACATCATAGCACCTTGACCCAAAACTCCTTCCCCAGATGATTGTGGTATGTGGAGGTGATGGGGGCAAAATGGGGAGGGGGAGGGGAGAGAGCATCTGCTTTATCACTTGGGGACTTTCAAATGTATCTGCAGGGCAAGCTGTGCCAGCAGAAATGGTTTCAGTAGGGTCTTTGGAACGGGGAAGTGGGTAGAGAGCAAATCCTTTGTACTGGACACTGCTGTTACATTTGTTATGGCCTTGCTTTCTGTGGGATCCTGAATTCCCAAAGGGAAGGAATTGCCAGGAAGGTCCTTTCTGTGCATTTTCCAGGCAGCTGCAATAGTTTCTTTCACGTGGAGCTGTCATTTCCACAATGCAGTGGTTTCTCAGTCAGTTCTTTCCAGAGAGCACAGGCTTGCCAGCGGTCTGGAAGTGCTAGGCAGCCCAAATGGAGCTGCTGCTTCATGTCATGGTCAAATCTATAGCTGATGTCAGAAGTGCTTTCTCTCTTTTCCTCTGCATTTCTAGATGTACTCCAAGGGATTAAATGCAGTTTTAAAAGCACTTATGGTCTGTTTGCACTGGGAACCATCTCTTACCCTAACAGTAAGCTGGAAGAGCTCAGCCCCACAGCAGTGTTTTTGCTAACATTCCACTTCCCTGACTGCTCACAGAGACAGGGTACTTTTGATAGCAAACCCTCAGTTCTTCATTTTGGAGACCCAAGTGATCCACAGAGGCTGACATCATTTGACCACAAAACATAAGATACTAACCACTTGAGCTTTTGCCAGAGTCTCATTTGATAGCTGAGCACTGACTACAATTCCTTTTGGAATCAGTGCCTACTCTCCATGCACTGTATTCAATGTGCAAGTGACCAGTAGGTCACTTAAAACCATTTCCAATGTGTTTCCAACTACTGAACCACATTGTTGAGTCATGATCTAAATTAGTGAATAATCTCTTGGACAGCTGCTATTCAAACTGTGATTCTCCATTTTCTATTTCGATGATGAGGTCACTGAACACTCAACATCATCAAGAGCAGCTAGACAGATTCCCCTAGACAGTCCCCTGTGAAGAGAGACTGAGAGCCCTGGGGCTGTTTAGGCTGGAGAAGAGAAGACTGAGAGGGGATCTGATCAATGCCTATCAATATCTGAGGGGTGGGGGTCAAGTGGAGGGGGCCAAGCTCTTCTGGGTGGTGCACAGCAATAAGACAAGGACCAATGGATACAAACTTGAAGAGAGAAGGTTTCAGCCCAACATGAGAAGAAACTTCTTTACAGTGAGGATGGCAGAGCCCTGGAGCAGGCTGCCCAGAGAGGTTGTGGAGTCTCCTTCTCTGGAGCCTTTCCAACCCCACCTGGATGCATTCCTTTGCAGACTGCCCTGGGTGATCCTGCTTTCGGCAGGGGGGTTGGACTGGCTGATGTCTGGAGGTCCCTGCCAACCTCTAATGTACCGTGAGACTGCGATATGTACAGCCTGGGCTCATCACAAAGCCAGTTACAGTGGGCAGTTAGTTCTTCCCCTCTCCAGGTTTAAAATTTTAGTGTGGAGCGATTTTATGGTCTGTTTTGGAATAAACCCCACACCCCCACTCCTCCAAATATATTGCCAGTCTTGCTATCACCAGTTTGACAACTGTGACAGATTCACATTTCACAGGAAAGTTTGGGGTTGTTTGGTTTGGTTTGGTTTTTTTTATCCCCAGGCAGCTCTGTGTTCTGAAAATTAGCTGATGATGAAATACTGAAGAAGCATTTTTTAACCTTTATTTGGAGCAATCAAAGAGCTTAGCTGGAAGTTTTAGTCAGAAGAGAATTTTGATCCCAAATCACTTTCTGTGGGGAATAATAATTAAAAAAAAAAAAAAAAAAAAGATAGCTCAAAACTGCACAACAGAAATGGACCAAAATGACCACAGTTTGTGAAAGTTTGTGCACCTGAGTGTTTCAGAATGAAATCTTTCATCGTCTGACTCTGAAGTAGCTCTTTCTTTTGGATTGGATTGTCCTGGTATTTTGTTACAGAGCACTGACAATACTGTTGGGTGAGTTAAATATGGGTGTGATTTTTTAATTTTTTTTTTTTTTTCCCCAATTTGAGGGTGCTGGAGCACTGCTGAGGCTGACAGAGCCCTGGAGCAGGCTGCCCACAGGGGTTGTGACATCTCTGTCTCTGGAGACATTCAAAACTTGCCTGGATGTGTTCCTGTGTGGCCTGCCCTGGGTGATCCTGCTCTAGCAGGAGGGTTGAGCTGGATGATCTGTAGAGGTCCCCTCCAACCCCCAACATTCTGTGACAAAACATTTTCTCTCAACAGAGACTTCCCCCACCCCTACCCCTTTGACTTTAATTTTCCAGACAATTTTGAAACCCTTAGCACCATCCTGACCCATCAGAACAGAATAAACTGATTGTAACCAAGTAATCAGAGTGCATTACGCAGTCTGCTCTGGAGCTGAGCCACACAAGATCTGGATCACTTACAGCTTTCTGCTGAATAGCTTGGCTCTTCACCTCGGGCTGCAGGGACTCACATGCTCAGCTTTGGATGTTCTCTGGTGCAGCCTGCAGTGTCAAAGCTCTGGCTATCACAGCAGTATCTATACTCACTGGGTACTGTAATTCTACTCCTGTAAAGCCCACCGAGTGTGTGGTCTAAGCAAACACAGAGCAAATTCCAAACTCTGTAGCAAGATATCTTGAACAGTTTGTACTTATAACACACCAATTAATGACATGGGAGAGTTCAGTTTTTATGAGCAGGCAGTGTGAGCTTGCAGCACAGAAGACAATTCACATCCTGGGCTGCATCAAAAGCAGCCTTGCCAGCAGATCCAGAGAGGTGATTCTGCCACTTTGCTCTAGTGAGGCCTCACCTGCAGTGCTATGTACAGGTCAGGAGCCTTCAATATAGGAAGGACATGGACCTGATGGAGCAGGTCCAGAGGAGGGCCACAAAAATGATCAGGGAGTTGGAGCACCTCTGCTACAGAGATAGGCTGAGGGAGTTGGGGGTGTTGAGCCTGCAGAAGAGGAGGCTCTGGGGAGACCTAACAGCAGCCTGCCAGTACCTGAAGGGGTCCTACAAGAAGGATGGGGAGAGACTGTTTGCAAAGGTCTGCAAGGACAGGATGAGAGGCAATGGCTTCAAACTAGGGAGGAGCAGATTGAGATAGGATATTAAGAACAATTTCTTTACTATGAGGGTGGTGGAACACTGGCACAGGTTGCCCAGGGAGGTGCTTGAGGCCCCATCCCTGGAGATATTCAAGGTGAGGCTGGACAGGGCTCTGGGCAACCTGATCTAGTTGGGGATGTCCCTGCTGACTGCAGAGAGGGGTGGATTGGATGAGCTTTGGAGGTCCTTTCCCACCCAGACAATTCTGTGATTCTATGATCTGAAAGCAGTCAGTTATCTACTGTGTAATTATTGATTATATATTACTATTGGTTGAGATGCAGCTGGATACAGCAATTTAGCTACACTACAAGAAATTCAGAGCTAGTTGCTAGAGCATGTAATTGAGGTTGGAAGAGGTAAATGATGGAGAGTTGGATTTTTACCAGAGAAAGGAGGTTGGCCTGGATGACCTTTGGAGGTCCTTTCCAGCTCAGACCATTCTATGATTCTATGAAAGCCTGCTCCTGCTCAAACAGTTTCAGTATTCACCAAGAATCAATCCCTTTCTGCTCTGTTCTCAAAAGGTTAACAGATTCATTCATTGCTTCAGATGGCTTTGGTGTCAGAGTCAAGCAGAGGACAGTTTTGGTTTAAGATTTGACTCAGATAGTGGCTCTGGCTCTGGCTGCAGTACTTTTTATGTTATCTATAGGCACTGTATATTGGAATGTGTTTGGTGGGGCAGGTTTAGCTGCAACTCAGCAGCCAGATGGATGTTGTATGCTAGAGTCTGCCCTCCAAAGGCAGATGTCCCATGTACTGATACACCATGAGCTCTTAAGCAGTTACTCAAACCTTCATAATTCATCACTACCTTCAATTTATGAAGAAATGATGCTCACAGAGCCACACATAGGACATGTCTCTGGTGCTCTAGGTTATTCACCTCTAGGAGGCTCCAGGGAGACCTAATAGCAGCCTGCCAGGACCTGAGGGGGGCTACAAGATTGGAGAGAGACTGTTTGCAAAGGCCTGCAGCAACAGGATGAGGTACAATGGCTTCAAACTAGAGCAGAGCAGATTGAGACTGGATGTTAGGAACAAGTTCTGCACCATGAGGGTGGTGGAATGCTGGAACAGGTTGCCCAGGTTGAGGCTCCATCCCTGGAGATATTCAAAGTGAGGCTGATCAAGGCCCTGGGCAGCCTGATCTAGTTGAGGATGTCCCTGCTGAGTGCAGGGGGGTTGGACTGGATGTCCCTGGGAGATACATTCCAGCCCTGGCCATTCTGTGATTCCTGGAGTCACACACTTGACAGCTCTTGCAGAACATCATGCAATCCTGAGGTCAAGAGCTGGACATGACATCTTCAGGTGTTGTTTCATAGTTGTGCTCTATCAAAAGAATCATTACAAGGAAAGACAAAACAGAAAGATCCTTCAGATGGTTCAGTACCCATCCCTCTTTCACTCTCTGTTTAACCCTGCAGTTTATTGTCTTTTCAAGTCACACACTGGAACAGGCTGCCCAGGGGGGTTGTGGAGTCTCCCTCTCTGGAGAGATTCAAAACCTGGATGTGTTCCTGTGTGATCAGCTCTAGGTGCTCCTGCTCTGGCAGGGAAGTTGGACTGGATGAGCTTTCAAGGTCTCTTCCAGCCCCTAACATTCTGTGACTCTGATTTATGGAGAGGGAAATAACAGAGGTACAGGTATGTGGGAGAGGTTTTAGAACATGTGCAGAAAGCTAAGCAAAAGCAAAGCAGTGACATCAGGGCAAATTCAGCTTCCTTCAGCAAAAAAGTGAAACTGACATCCAGTACGAGACGTACTTTGCCATCACCACATGGCAGGGCCCTGGTTTTGTACTCTTCAACTTAGGCTTTTTGACATCAGTATCCTGCTGCCACGGAGCTACCTGAACAAAGATGTTATGCAGGCTGTTTGAGTAAACTAAAGAGCTGATTTGCCCACAGTGTAATGGCTTGCTGGGCTGATGCTGCATCGGCACCAAAGCCAACTCAGGTTTACCGGTGTACAGCAATACGTTCCAAAGGCTTAGGTGAGGTAAGGGATCCTCATGAGTCCTTGGAGTTCACTGAATTATTCAGTGGTACCCTCTGTGGAAGGCTGATGCTGTATCACTTCCCTGCTTCTGTACTGAAGCCAGTAGCTGCTATTTCACTGCAGTGAAGGCAAGTTATCTTCCTGTGTTCCTTTCTAATGCAAACCTCTCTTAATCCAGCTTCCTCCAGCAGCAACACAAAGTTGGTTTAGTAACAGCTATTCTCTGTGCTGCTCACTAAGTTTGAATCAAATCTTTCTCAGAAGGACAGCTGGATCTCTTTCTGTTCCCCATCAGAAGGCATTTTTCAGTATTCCCATAGTCTGTAGGGTGCTTTTCCTGTGCACTCTCCGGGCTTTATGGGTTTCTCAGCTGTAGGAGTGTTTCTCATGTTGTTTTGATATTAAACTAATGAATCTTACGAGCACAGCCCTGCTCCTGTCATCACTGTGGGACTGTCCTGCTGCACAGCAAGCTTGTGTTCTCCTCTGTTTCCATTAGGATCCTTAAAACTGTTTCCAAATCACTGCCTGCCATTTGCAGCATTCTTAATGCTCAGAAGCTGCATTTCAGTTGCATTGCAGTGATTAATAAGATGACCAGGTATGAAACCTGGTACAGTTATCTTTATCACAGAATCACAGAACTGTCAGGGTTGGAAGGGACCTCAAAGATCAGCCAGTTCCAACCCTCTGCCATGGCCAGGGACACCTCACACTACAGCAGGTTGCTCACAGCCACATCCAGCCTGGCTGCAAACACCTCCAGGGATGAGGCTTCCACCACCTCCCTGGGCAACTTGTGCCAGTCTTTCACCACCCTCATGGGGAAGAAATTCTTCCTAACATCCAATCTGAATCGACCCATTTCTAGTTTCTTCACTCCATCCCCCAAGTCCTGTCGTTCCCTGAAACCCTCAGAAGTCCCTCCTCAGCTTTCTTGTAGCCCCCTTCAGATCCTGGAAGGCCACAATAAGGTCTCCCTGGATTCTTCTCTTCTCCACACTGAACAGCCCCAACTCTCTCAGTCTGTCCTCACAGCAGAGCAGCTCCAGCTCTTTGATCACCCTTGTGGCCACCCTCTCTGGACACCTTCCAACACCTATTATTTTATGCCAAACCAGTGCAAACTGGTCTGACAAAGCTACTTCACGTATGACTATGCTGATTATCATCATGACTTGGTTTTACTTTGGGACACACAAAGTTAAACAATCTCCTCTTGCTATCCCTATCTCCACAAATAAAAAATACATGGATCTTTGTTAAATTAAACCCAAAAAGTCTTCCATGGTCCCTTAGTCATATTTGTAGCCTCCTGGCCCATGTGCCTTCCATCACAGGCTGCCTCTTGCATAGTCTATTCTGCAGGCTTGTGAGAATCTTTTGTAGCACTTATTTGAAGCCAGCTTTGGGCTGAATAAATTATATGGGGAAAATATTCGACAAGTTGATCTTAGTTTGGATGGTTCCAGCTCTAGCACTCAGCATCTGTGCCAAATCCAGCTGTAGCACCAACTAATTCTGGCCACCAGAGCACGTCACCGGGGCTGACAAAGGGCAGTAAATCTGACAAGGTCTCACATTACACAATATCTTCAAGCAGTATTTTCTGAGAGCCACCAACAAATGGAAAGTTCACTTTATGCTGCTCACAACGTGGTACATTCCCTTTCCTGCTCTGCCAGTCCTATCCTATGCCAAGCTCTCTCAGTTTTCACCCTCTGCTACCAAACCAGGTGGGCCAGGATTAGCCAGGTCATCTTGCTGTGCCTTTCTCCAAGGTAACTCTCCTCTGCACTCAAAAGCTTCCCTGTTGCTCCAAGATGTATTGCTGGTTAGCCAGAGCAGGCTCTGCATCTCGCAGTCCTGTCTCTTCCTTATCTGCTGGTATCTAGGCATGCTGGCTCTGATTTTCTTAATTCTAGATGGTTGCTATTTATCATTGCTCAGAGTCACTTGGAAATGTTGGAAGCTACTCCTGCATTCCCATGACACCCAATTGCATCATCCTGCTTCTTTTGAAGCAAAGGAGAACTATTGTATATTTCTGCCTATCCTGAACCTGGAGACATTCACTTCCCAGCAAGCAAGGGATGCTGCTGTTGGGAATTTGCTGCTATTACCCTGTACAAAGCCTTACTGTCCTTCGGCTGTGAGGTGAAGCTTTCTCTTGCTCCCTCTCAATTCTTTCCTCTCTTTATGTTTCCACAGCCTCTAATTTACATAATTGCTGCATCCTTTGCCTTTCTTCTCCTCTTCCCTGTTTATTTGATATATTTTTAATAGCTGCCTTTACCTCCTCACTCATTAAGGAGGTGCTGCTAACTGAAGCTGTCCTTGTTCACAATTATGAAATTGTGGGATTTAGTCATCTAGTAAACTCTCCTAGAATAACTTCCAGTTTTCATTCACATTTTCCTGGCCAAATCTCACTACTTCTGTCCAAGTTTCTCTTCCCAACCACTTTCTTTCCTTGTTTTCCTGGTCCTTTTGCAAAATAACTCTTTGAGAACGTGACTACAGAGAGAGAGAGTTAAGTAGGATAGAAAGCAAATCTTGTGTCTTTGCTTTGGCAAACTAACAGCAGGATGGAAATCTCTTGGGTTAACACAGAATCAGAGAATTTTCAGGATTGGAAGGGACCTCAAGGATCAGCCAGTTTCAACCCCCTGCCATGGGCAGGGACACCTCACACTACAGCAGGTTTCCCAGAGCCACATCGAACCTGGTCTCAAAAACCTCCAGGCATGAGGCTTCCACCACCTCCCTGGGTAACCTGTGCCAGTCTCTCACCACCCTCGTGGGGAAGAATGTTTCCTAACATCCAATCTGAATCTATCTATTTCTAGTTTTGCTCCATTCCCCCCAGTCCTATTACTAACAACATCCTATCAGAGCGGTCAGAGTGTCTGGAGAGCAGCCAGGCAGAGAGGGACCTGGGGGTACTGGTTGATGGTAGGCTGAACATGAGCCTGCAGTGTGCCCAGGCAGCCCAGAGGGCCAATGGCATCATGGCCTGCATCAGGAACAGTGTGGCCAGCAGGAGCAGGGAGGTCATTCTGCCCCTGTACACTGCACTGGTTAGGCCACCGCTTGAGTCCTGTGTCCAGTTCTGGGCCCCTCAGTTTAGGAAGGAGATTGTCTTGCAGGAGTGTGTCCAGAGAAGGGCAACAAGGTTGGTGAGGGTTTTGGAACACAGCCCTGTGAGGAGAGGCTGAGGGAGCTGGGGTTGCTTAGCCTGGAGAAGAGGAGACTCAGGGGTGACCTTATTGCTCTCTACAACTACCTGAAGGGAGGTTGTAGACAGGTGGCGGCTGGTCTCTTCTCCCAGGCAGCCAGCACCAGAATAAGAGGACACAGTCTCAGGCTGTGCCAGGGGAGGTTTAGGCTGGAGGTTAGGAGGAAGATCTACACAGAGAGAGTGATTGCCCATTGGAATGGTCTGCCCAGGGAGGTGGTGGAGTCACCTTCATTGGAGGTGTTCAGGAGGAGACTTGATGGGGTGCTTGGTTGCATGGTTTAGTTGATTAGGTGGTGTTGGATGATAGGTTGCATGCGATGATCTTGAAGGTCTCTTCCAACTTGGTCTCTTCTCTTTCTTCTCTTCTCTTCTCTTCTCTTCTCTTCTCTTCTCTTCTCTTCTCTTTCTTCTCTTCTCTTCTCTTCTCTTCTCTTCTCTTTCTTCTCTTCTCTTCTCTTCTCTTCTCTTCTCTTCTCTTCTCTTCTCTTCTCTTCTCTTCTCTTCTCTTCTCTTCTCTTCTCGACAAAACCAAACAAAACAAACTAACCCAAAAAAGATTAATTTGATTGTGGCTTCAGAATATGATGGACTGGGGTTCAGTCAATTGAGTCTGTTCTAATTTAATCTAATTACTTAATCAGCAGCAGGAGTTCCTAGGCTTGCCCTGGCAGTAGTTTTTTTAAACCAGCTCCACTCAGCTTGAAAAGGATTGGGAATCTGTTACAGAAACTTGCTACTAGCAAAGAAACAAGAGGCTACCTGGGGAGATTAGATTGAAAATAGTGGAAGTTCAAAGAAGCACTAAAATACTGAGTACTTGCTTATTCCTATGAAACCTTTCAGGAGCTTATGCTTTATTAGCATTAATGAGGATTAAATGTGCTGTTTGTGGGCTGTGCTGGACTGTGGAGTCTTGAGGCAAAACACCAAGGCGTAACATCAGCTTGCCAGACTTTTAGGGGGACCTTGGTGAAGGATGCAAAATGTGTAGCAAAGCCAAAAACCTAACTGCAGGTGAGTGGCTGTCTTGGTGGTGTTTTAATTTCCTGTTAAGTACTGCTTTGGGGGAATTATAGGCAAGCGAAGAGCAAGGCTGTGTTCTTTGAGACTTGGACAGGCTGAGAGTTGGGCAGGGAGAAATGGAATGAAATTCAACAAGGGCAAGGGTAGAGTCTTGCACGTAAGAAAGAATAACTCCATGGAGCAGGATAGGTTGGGGAGTGACCTGCTGGAGAGCAGTGAAGGGGAAAGGGACCTGGGGGTCTTAACGGATGGAAGGAAGATCAAGACCTAGCAATGTGCTCTTGTGGCCAAGAAGGCCAAGGGCGTCCTGGAGTGGATTAGAAGGGCTGTGGTTAGAAGATCCAGAGAGGTTCTCCTCCCCCTACTCAGCCCTGGTGAGGCCACATCTGGAATATTGTGTCCAGTTCTGGGTCCCTCAGGTCAAGAAGGACCTCAGGGAACTGCTTGAAAAAGTCCAGCACAAAAATGATGAAGGCAGTGGAACATATTCCTCATGAGGAGAGCCTGAGGGTGCTGAGGGCTCTGTACCCTGGAGAGGAGGAGCCTGAGCGTGACTTCATTCCTGTTGATAAAGATGTGCAGGGTGAGTGCCCAGAGGCTGGAGCCAGGCTCTGCTGGGTGATGCCCAGTGACAGCACAAGGGGCAGTGGTGGAAGCTGAGGCAGAGGAAGTTCCAGGGAAACAGGAGGAAAAAAATTGTCCCTGTGAGGGGACCCAGGGGGGTCGTGGAGTCTCCTTCTCTGGAGATATTCAAAACCTGCCTGGATGTGTTCCTGTGTGATCTGCTCTGGCAGGGGGTTGGACTGGATGAGCTTTCTAGGCCCCTAACAGCCTTTAACATTCTGTGATTGTGTGTGTGATGCCACAGAAGTTCAGTAGAATTGAAAGGGCCAGAGATAAGATCAGAGTCTCTTCTATGACTGAGCCTTGATTTAGCACACATGTGGGCTGAATATAAAGCTAATTCCTGGTAGACTGTTTGTTTGAGGGTGAGTATAACAACACACACTAGGAGGAGCATCTAGTCATGTACAAATACAACTCAGAAATACATTTTGGGGGGTTGCTTTGGGTTTTTTTTGGTTGGTTTTGGGGGGTTTTCACAGAATGCTAGGGGCTGGAAAGGACCTTGAAAGATCATCTAGGTTGGTTTGTTTGGTTTCTTCCTTGTATTTTTTCCCCCTGAAATGAGATCCCCTGTAATAGCTGGAGAGAAGGGGTTAAAAGAAAAGAAAAAAGTTCCAGGAAAATGGCCTTCCTCACGAGCATTGTGCAAACTCTGCTACAACCTTCCAAATGCTGATTTGATTTTAGTGCTGCTGTTTGTGAGGAAAATGAAATAGAGCAGAAGGCAGGTTAAAAATGGCTGGCAGCAGGGAAAAAATAATTATCCAGCAAGGGAACATCAGGATTTTGGGATATGCAGAAGTCAAGGGTCTGTCAGAAGGAAAATTGCAATTGTTAAGGTTAAGAAGTAACTTCTTGATCCCAGGCAAGCCTGCAGTTCCACCAGGCAATATGCAGGGGGCAAGGGCTGCATTTCAGGGTTTCTGTGTAGTATTATACAATACAATACAATACAATACAATACAATACAATACAATACAATACAATATAATACAATACACCAGGTTGGAAGAGACCTTCGAGATCATCGCGTCCAACGAAAAGCTATTCCAATACAGGAATAAAAAGGGGAATTTCTTCACAAACCAGCCTCCTTATCACAGTTTGAAGTTTGACATCTTGGATAAGAAGAGGTCCACAAGTCTCTGACTGTCCTGACTTCCTCAGCTGGGGGAAGAAGTAAAAAAAAAAAAAAAACCAAAACAATTTAAGAACTATTCTCAACTTTCCCGGATAAAATAAAGAGGTGACCAGCCCCTGTGCTCAGCACTGCTGAGGCCACACCTCGAGTGCTGCGTTCAGCTCTGGGCTACTCACTCCAGGAAGGACATTGAGGGGCTGGAGAGTGTCCAGAGAAGGGCAATGAGGCTGGAGAAGGGCCTGGAGCCCCTGGGCTACCAGGAGGGGCTGAGGGAGCTGGGGGTGTTCAGGTGAAGAAGAGGAGGCTGAGGGGAGACCTCATTGCTCTCTACAGCTCCCTGAAGGGAGGTTGGAGTGAGGAGGGGACAGCCTCTGCTCCTTGGTGGCAAGAGACAGGAGCAGAGGAAATGGTTCCAAGCTGCACCAGAGGAGGCTCAGGCTGGATGCTAGGAAATATTTCTTCCCAGAGAGGCTTCTCAGCCCCTGCAATGGTCTGCCCAGGGCAGTGCTGGAGTCCCCATCCCTGGAGGTGTTTAAGCAGTGTGTGGAGCTGGTGCTTAGGGACATGGTTTGGTGTTGAGCCTTCAGTGCTGGGTGGAAGGTTGGACTGGATGAGCTTGGAGGTCTCTTCCAGGCAGATGTTTTCTGTGATTCTGAGCCTTACATCTACTGGTGTTCAATTTAGTTATCTTGAAAACATGATGATGAAATAATACTGCAACAATTTCACAGCTACAATGAAACCAAGAGAGTCTGATATTAAAAAATTGTTTAACTGGAGCAGAGAACAGAGCTAGCTACTAAGTATGTTACCACATACTAAGTATGTTACCACAGAAAAAGATCAGGAATGGACAGGGTTTGGTGTTCTGTGCTATTGGCAATTCTTTTCTGAGGATTAGGTCATTTCTGGGTTGTTTGCATTGTGTGTGTCTGTTGTTTTCTTTGTTTGGTGTTTGTTTTAGAAACATTACTAAGTGGTATATGTGGAGATCACAGGATGTTAGGGGTTGGAAGGAACCTCTGGAGATCTTCCAGTCCAATCCCCTGTCAGAGCAGGACCATAGAATCCAGCACAGGTCACACAGGAACACATCCAGACAGGGATGGAAAGGCTCCAAAGGAGACTCCACAACCTCTGGGCAGCCTGCTCCAGTGCTCTGGGGGCCTCACAGTGAAGAAGTTCCATGTTGAGATGGAACCTCCTGTACTGTAGTTTCCATCCATTGTCCCTTGTCCTATCCCAGGACACAAGTGAGCAGAGGCTGTCCCTGTCCCTTCCTTCCTGACCCCCAGCCCTCAGATATTGATAGACATTGATCAGATCCCCTCTCAGCCTTCTCCTCTCCAGACTAAACAGCCCCAGGGCTCTCAGCCTCTCCTCCCCAGGCAGTGCTTCAGGCCCTTCATCATCCTTGTAGCCCTCCCTTGGACTCTCTCCAGCAGATCCCTGTCCCTCTTGAACTGGGGAGCCCAGGACTGGATGCAATATTCCAGGTGTGGACTCAGCAGGGCAGAGTAGAGGGGAGGAGAACCTCCCTGGAACTGCTGGACGCACTCCTCTGAATGCACCCCAGGACCCCATTAGCAACTTGCTTGTAGTCTCACTGACAAACAAAGCAGTGTAAGTTCATGCTAGGGTCCAGCACTCAGGATCCACTGGTGGTGATGTTTAGAGCAACTGTGAAGCCTGGTGAGGTCAGGAAGAAGAGCAGAAGTGCAGTGAGAGCTGCTGTGGAAGGCAGTGCTGCTGGGCAGCCATGCTGAAGGTGTCCAACATGCTGTGGCTTCGAGTGGAGGACTGCTCTTCCATAAGGCTGCCCACAGAGGCATCTGCCCCTTGACAGAAATGCTGTTCTTCACCATGTGAAATAATTATGAGATGAATATGAATTGAAAGTGCACTTCCTCTTGACCTACTTCCCAGGCAGGGAAGCGCAGCCTGGTGCCCTCCTGTTTAGAAAGGTAAAATTATCTCTCCACATTCCCCAGGCTCTACATAAGCCTCTATTGTTTGGTACCAACCACATAGCTAATTATCATACCGACTATGCAGTCACTTTTAATTATTTCCTTCCATCTCCTGTCAACACCCAGGCTGACTAACCAAACTGGTTCCTTTGGGGAGCAGTGTACCTCTTTACCCCACCAATGAATACCTCTTTTCTGTTTGTTTGTGCTGTGAAGGTAAACATCCACAATAGTAGCATGAGCTTGGGGAAAGTGGCTCCAGGACTATGTGCATCTGAATCCTGCCTCATCAAGTGAATACATCTTTCTTTACACACAGGGTTGCAGGATGCATCTTTTTACTTCACCACAAAACTCAATTACATGTTCCATTGATGCCAGTAATCTGTCCTGGGGCCTTGAGTCTTCATGCACAAGTCCCACAGCAGCTCAAGGCTTAGAGAGGACAGTAAGGCCCCTTCTGTGACAGTCACCTTGAGTGGATGTCTGGGTTTTAAGTCAGACAGAGCTTTCCAACTCTTCTCAAAATAGTTAAAGAGAAACTCCACGCAGGACTGGATGGAAATACAGAATACTGTTGGAAGTTTAAATACTTCAGTGCAAAGCATATAAAATACACCAAATCCACAGTCTGGGCTTAGTACAGCAGCCCATTAAGCTAAAGCTTTCCCTAACCTCCACCAAGCCAGGACAAAAAAATCCAGGCCTCAGATGCCCCCCAAATGCCTCTCTGCCCCTCCCCCCCCGGGCCCGAAATGACACAGCTTAGCAGGAACTTTGCCTAGGCTGCTAGCAGGCTGCTCAGGGCCAAACCCCTCCCCGGTACCAAAGAGGAGGTAAGGGAGCCACATCTGAATGGGAGCAGAGGAAGAAACTGGCTGTGCAGCCACTTTTATGTTGGAGATGCAGACATGGTGGGAATGAAATAACAAAATATTACAATTTCCTGTCCACCCCTGGATGCTCTGGACCTCCTGGAGGTCCTCAGCTTCATGGTTCTCAAAGGCACCCTCTCAAACCATGACAGAGAAGAAAGGAAGTTTGATACATGGACTTCCTCTCCTTCCAGAGAGGTCCATGGCAATCATTCTGGTGTCTGGAGAAAATGCCTGTGCAGAGTGTGCCCCAGTACAGCCTTGGCTGGGCTTTCAAAACCACAGCTCTGCAGACACTGTGAACTGCACAGAAGCTTTGTTAGGTTTGGTTTTGTCAATCCAAGGACTCCCAGGCAATGCTTATTGCAGGCCATTTTCTCCTCCTGTGGAGTCACTCCATGGTTCTTCCATCAAAAGTATTTGTTTGAGAAAGTGAGAAGCTGCTGGGATTCTTTGTTCTGGATAAGCTTCCCACAAACCAGAACCAAACCAAAACCAAACACAAAACCAAAACCAATCACAAGACAAAAACTAAAGCAAAGCAAAAGCAGAAACAAAACAAAACAAAGCAAAAAACCAAACCCCAAATCAAACCAAACCAAAGAACAAAATCCAACAAAAACCAACACCCCCCCAAAGACCAACCAACAGAAAAACACACCAAAAAAGAACCCCAACCAAACAGGATGTATATTAAAAAGAAAAAAGAGAGAGAAAAGATGTGTGCTACTGATACACTCAATAATTTTCTAGCTAACTGTCATAACTGATGTTCTGCTGCAGAAGGGTATTACTGTGTCAAGGCTATTGAGAGCAAGCACCAAGAGGATAAAGAAAAGAAAGCTCAGCAATACAGCAGACAGCAGGCTGTGGAGATTCCTAAATTAGCAATGAGCCAAGTCCATAAGTCTGTGCAGCACCACATGCAGCTGTACCAAGTTGGACTGGAAGCAGTAGAGAGCCAGATGCTGCTAAATGATTGCTCAGTTAATCCATAGCCTAAATAAACCACTTAGAGATAAGTGCAAGATGGTGGCCTGTAAACTGCCACAGCAAAATCCCAGCTTCACAGGCAAAATTGTGCAGGTCCCAGAGAGGAAAATTTGTGCTAGGGAAGAATCTGATCCCAGGTTGTGTTGCCACTTGCTCCCTCCCCGTGCACATGACGCCAAGGGTGATGCCTTCTGCTGAGAACTTCACCCTGATTTGTGAACCAGTGTGCATGAAGCAGCTGCCAAACTCTCCAGCCCCTCAGTGATAACAGCACACAGCTCCCAAAGTGCAGATGCCCTGTTGGCAGGTGGGGTGGAGCTGACAGCACAGCCACAGACCGTGACCGTTCCTCAATTCCTTCCCAGCTGTGGTTTGAATTTTTCCTCTCGCTTTGCACATTAAGGTAGGATGCACCTGAGTGAAGTGACCTCTGTGGCAGGTCTGGATGGCCATCTGGGCTCTTGTCAGCAATGGCAATTTAATTCCATTTGGGCATCCATAATTGATCCTATCATCATAGACGTGGAGTCACCTTCATTGGAGGTGTTCAGGCGGAGACTTGATGGGGTGCTTGGCTGCATGGTTTAGTTGTTGGGTGGGTTGGATTGGTTGATGGGTTGGACGCGATGATCTTGAAGGTCTCTTCCAACCTGGTGTATTGTATTGTATTGTATTGTATTGTATTGTATTGTATTGTATCACCAACTATCTTCCCATAAGTAGCAGGTGACCAAGTGACCAAGTTATGTTTCCAGATTTGTGTAAACTCAGGAGGTTTTGGGTTTCTTGGATTTGGCTTTTGTTGTTTCTTTGTGGGCTTGGTTTGTTTGTTATTGTTGTGTTCTGGTTTTCTGGGTTTTGTTTGGTTTAGGGTTTTTGTTTGGTTTTGCTTTGGCTTTGGCTTTGCTCTTGTTTTGGCTCAGTTTGGGGTTTCTTTCCTCCAATGTACTGAGGTAACACTTTTCTCCCTGATGACAGTTCTGTTATCAGCAAGGATACTTAACAAGCAAACTCCTTGATGAGCTTAATTCACAGGAAACTGTTTGACAGGCATTGTTGTTGTTGTCAAAACAAGCACAGCTTCAGCTGAACTGGGCTCCAATTTTCTTAATTTATTTCTACAACCTTATCAGATGCCTCTTTCTTAATTACACTGGAGAAGATTGCCTCAAGTGTACAAAACCCACTCTGACTTGCAGAAGTGCTCAGTGTGCCAAATCCACCAAGGCAAACAGAAGCTATTAATGAGTGATGTCAGGCAGAGAGGAACCTAATGAAGGTCAAGAAGGATAAAAGCAGAGTCCTGCATCTGGGTAGGAACAATAAACTGCAGCAGTACAGGTTCGGAGGTGACCTGATGGAGAGCAGCCCTGTGGAGAAGGACATTGGAGTCCTGATGAACAAGTTCTGCATGGGACAGCAATGTGCCCTGGGGGCCAAGAAGGCCAATGGGATCCTGAGGTGCATTCAGAGGAGTGTGTCCAGCAGATCCAGGGAGGTTCTCCTCCCCTCTACTCTGCCCTGCTGAGACCTCACCTGGAATATTGCATCCAGTTCTGGGCTCCCCAGTTCAGGAGGGACAGGGATCTTCTGGAGAGAGTCCAAGGGAGGGCTACAAGGATGATGAAGGGCCTGAAGCACTGCCTGGGGAGGAGAGGCTGAGAGCCCTGGGGCTGTTTAGTTTGGAGAGGAGAAGACTTAGAGGGGATCTGATCAATGTCTATCAATATCTGAGGGCTGGGGGTCAGGAAGGAAGGGACAGGGACAGCCTCTGCTCACTTGTGCCCTGGGATAGGACAAGGGGCAATGGATGGAAGCTCCAGCACAGGAGGTTTCACCTCAACATGAGGAGGAACTTCTTCACTGTGAGGGTCACAGTGCCCTGGAACAGGCTGCCCAGGGAGGTTGTGGAGTCTCCTTCTCTGGAGCCTTTCCATCCCTGTCTGGATGTGTTCCTGTGTGACCTGTGCTGGATTCTATGGTCCTGCTCTGGCAAGGGGTTGGACTGGAAGATCTCCAGAGGTCCCTTCCCACCCCTAACATCCTTTGATCCTTTGAGAGAAACTTACCCACTGGCGCTGCCCACTCAATGCCTGCTCCTGTTTCCCCAGGAGGTCAGGAGAAGCTTTTTCCCTCACAAGGCTTTTGTCAGCAACACTTCTGGCCATCAAGTCAGGCACATGTCAAACAGGTCTCTGGCTGAAGATACTTGCAGACAAAAGCCATTCCACAGCTGTTTGCTTAAATGTTGCTTTGGCTTCCCTGATGCAAAGCACTTCCTGTGACAGTTCAGATGTATCAGCATAATGAAGCTCAGAGTTTATTTCCATCCACCTCCTTTCAAGTGCCTAGAAAGGCCTCAGACAGTGTAATTTCCAGAGAGCAGCATTTTGCAGCCCTGGTGCATCTAACAGCTAAGCAAAGTATTGTGGCTGAGAAGCTCCCACTGGTTGTACTGGAAGTTCCAGCCCTGGTAGGCTCATTAAAAGGAACAGTATTTAATGGTTTGGAGGTACCACTACTAATTTTGAAGTAGGGGATTTATAAATCAGTTATTGCTTCCATGAGTCTGTGACAGAATGCTGGACTGGATGGGTGAGATCAACAAGATCTGATGTGCCCTGCTGCTGTGATTGGAAACAAAGCTGTGCAGGACACCTTGGCTCCACCAGCTAGGCAGGAATCAGCAATTTGATCTTGCTCCCCACGAATACCTGCTGTTTGCAGAGCCTCCTCCCAAGCACAGCCTCAGCCTCAGGAGCTTTCTTTGGACAATAAATCTTATGGAGAGCAACTGGAGGAACTGGGGATGGTTAGTGTGAAACAGAGGAGACTGAGGGGAGACCTCCTGGCTCTCTACAGCTCCCTGAAAGGAGGTTGTGGAGAGGTTGGTGCTGGTCTCTTCTCACAGGTAATTAGGGATAGAACAAGAGGGAACAGCCTCAAGCTGCAGCAGGACAGGGTTAGACTAGACAGCTGGAAGAGTCTGTTCCCAGCAAGAGTGGTCAGGCCTTGGAATGTGCTGCCCAGGGAGGTGGTAGAGTCCCCAAGCCTGGCTGTGTTTCAAGGTGTTTTGGCTGTGGTGCTTGGGCCTATGGCTTAGGGGTGACCCTTGTAGAGTAGGGTTCTGGGTTGGACTTGGTGTTCCTGAGGGTCTTTTCCAACCTGAAAGTTTCTGTGTTCTGTGATTCTTGGTAGCCCATGGATGCTTACTAACTCATTTCTATTCAATAATCTGGAAAGCCCTCAACACTTCTGGCAGCATCAGACCCCCTTTTCTGGGACACTCAGTCTGTTTTCAAGATGCTGTTCCCTAAGCTTTATTGTCTGTGATTTGGGGTAGGAAGTGATGGTGTATGCTTCTTCTCCTGACAGATCCCTTCAGAGCACAATTGCTCTAAATCATTGTTTTAAAAGCTGAAGCAGGAGAATGAAGTCTGTGCTTGCTTGCATTCTGTGCACCAGCAGTAAGGTTGCACAGGATGTAGGTCAAAACTGGTTTCATTTCTAAAACTTTATCTGATTTGACCTTTAGTGTTTCTTTTAAGCAAAACGAAGCAGCCACAGCAAGAGTTGGATGAGGAACTGAGCCTAAAACATAATTACTTCTTCAAGCCCTACTGCAGTGTCTTTCAAGTGGTGCACTGAAGACAAATTGAAGACTTGGGGAGGCTGCTGTTGACATCCAGTGTATGAAGTGTTAAAGCAGGAGAGATAGTTTCAGCTGAAGATAAATTTCATTAGAAGAATGTGTGTCAGGTGGTTGGGTTTCAACCTTCAAAAGAACAGAATCTGGTGCTACCACAACCATTAAACCGTCAGATTTGGTAAGAGCCAGTGCTGCATGCAGGGCCAAATTCTGCAACAGAGCTTCCCTCCTGAGCTGCCTTGTAAATATTACTCATTGTTATCTTCCAGTCACAGCTTAGTCCTGGATCTTGTATATTATTTTAAACACAACCTAAAAGTAAAACATTAACTCTAAAATAGATGATTGGAAGAGTGAAGAAGAGGGAGAAAGTGCTTTGCACTCGCTGCGTCTTTCTTTTGCTGTGTGAGTTCCTGCAGCATTCCATCTTAAATAAGTTATATCTTTGAAGACCAAATAGTTGTGCCTTCTGAACTCTTTGCCCTTAGACTTGAAACCCTGCTGTGCAGCTGCCCACAGGAGTTTCCAAATCATGCAATACACACCCTGACCTAGGACTCAGTGACTAAAAATGGTTATATGCTTTCTAGATAGTTATACCTAAATTCATAGTCCACTGAGAAAAAAAACTTGCTAACGTATTAGCAGAGGCACAGGACGGCCAACTGCACGGCGAGAGTCCATGCTGCCAGCTCAAGACTGGAGCAACTCTTTGCATTTACGGCTGAGCACCACCTGCTGGCTGTCTCTCCTAAACTGGCTGCTCCTCCTGCCATCCTCTTCCCAGCAGAGCCTACATTTCGGGAGTTTTGGTGGGACCTGAGATTCCAAAGCTGAGCTCCCGAACTCGGCAAGGCACGGAGGGGAGGCAGATGTGATACCACAGCTGGAGGAGCCATTCAGAAGGAGGCAAAACTCTGCAGCCTCCTAACACCGAGGGCAGTGGGGCAAAGCCTTCCCCACTGTGCCCACTCCTCACTCAGCCTCAGAAACTAACACAAACCAAACAAGTCACACACATAAAAAGCAATAGCAGCAGAGGTCCTTTCCTGCCCAATTCCCGTGTGTCTGCTTCTCCACATTTTAATTAACTTACCCTGAAACACATAATTTTGCCTCATTCTCCCCAGCACCCCCTGGCTGAAATGCAAGTTGCTGATTTTCTCACCCAGTTCCACTGTCGTGACAGTGACCTCATGCTCTCAGCTTAACGTCCATCCAACGTCTTCATCCAGCTGGCCTCTTACCTACCATTGTGAAAAGGGTCCTCATCCTGGCACTTCAGTTCTGCCACTTTGATCTTGTAAAGTTATCTTAGTGGAGGTGCTTTCAGAGCAGCCCTGTTGGAGTACAGCTGAGTTTGACGTTGTGAACGTAAGCCGAGGTGGCCATGGGTGAGGGTTTTAGTTGTTTAACTTTCACTGAGCTCAGTGGGAGCTGGGCAGGGAAGTCCCAGCCCCATTTTTCAGGAGCAGGAGACCTTGCTGGCCACCAGCTGCTTCACTTCCACTCTCTGCCCAGAAGCAATTCACAGTTTCTGTGTAACATCACCACTACGCCACTCTCTCTATCTGGTGTGTATTCCATAGGCCACTTCTACAGCGCACTGTATCGCTGCCCTGAAGTTGTCACGGCTGACAGCTGCAGCAGCAGCGAGCTGCGCGGCAGGATGGAAAGAAGAAGGTAAAACAGCCTCATCCCAGCGACTCCTTCTGTCAGCACAGCAAGCTATAAACCCAAGCAACAGGATGACCCCACCCTTGAAATTTCTCCAGGAAGACAAGAGAAAGCCAAACTGAGTATTTCTAATTACCACTCTATAATCACCTCAAACCTCCTCCCTGAGCTTCACTGTGCGTCTGCAGGCAGGGCCTTGGCCCAACTTTCAATTAAATTATTAGCAGGAACAATAGAGGCAAAATTTCCCAACTCAGATGCCTCAAGTTGTTAAACTCATATAAGGCAATGTGACACTTGAGATGCTGCTGGCATATCTTCCTCCTGCTCCCAGGGTTGTGTAAGGATGGTGAATTGTTCCAAAGGTAGGAAGAGCTCCCTTGGTGACCCAATTAGCTGTGTCCCTCAGCCCTAGTGCTCTTTAGTGTCAACACCTTGCCCAGGATTGCCAGGGTCCCTACAAGGGCTGAGCCCCTGCCTAGAGCTTCATTACAGAGCTTGGACCCTCTGTGTGACATTGGTTGAGATCTCAGTGGGTTTGTGTGGTTTGGAAAAAATGAGGAGAGGTTTGGAGAGGTTCAGAGAGTAGAGTAGAGGAGAGGTTAGGGAAGGGAAGGGAAGGTTTGGGAAGGGAAGGTTTGGGAAGGGAAGGGGAAGGGAAGGGAAGGTTTGGGAAGGAAGGGAAGGGAAGGTTTGGGAAGGTTTGGGAAGGTTTGGGAAGGTTTGGGAAGGTTTGGGAAGGTTTGGGAAAGGAAAGGGAAGGTTTGGGAAGGTTTGGGAAGGTTTGGGAAGGAAAGGAAGGAAAGGAAGGGAAGGTTTGGGAAAGGAAAGGAAAGGAAAGGAAAGGAAAGGAAAGGAAAGGAAAGGAAAGGAAAGGAAAGGAAAGGAAAGGAAAGGAAAGGAAAGGAAAGGAAAGGAAAGGAAAGGAAAGGAAAAGGAAAGGAAAGGAAAGGAAAGGAAAGGAAAGGAAAGGAAAGGAAAGGAAAGGAAAGGAAAGGAAAGGAAAGGAAAGGAAAGGAAAGGAAAGGAAAGGAAAGGAAAGGAAAGGAAAGGAAAGGAAAGGAAAGGAAAGGAAAGGAAAGGAAAGGAAAGGAAAGGAAAGGAAAGGAAAGGAAAAAGGAGAAAGGCTAGATTAAAGGAAAGAATGGAAATAAAAGAAAGATAGGATTGCTCTCTTGCAATCTCTTTCCTTCACTCTCTCCTGCTGTCAGAGCCAGCTTGCTGCAGCAGCCATCCCCATGGATTTGCACAGGACATGGGAGTGTTCCTCGGAGTCCAGTGCTGCTGCCTTTCTGGAAGGGGACTCAACACGTGCTGGTACACAGGCTTGAGTGGGGGACTGGGCCTTGTACAGGGCTAGTTTCTTCCAGAATAAAGTTCCACAAGCACTAATGGCAACAGAGGGTATAGCTTCTTAGCTCAAGTGCTTCCAGTTTGCTGTGGAGAGACTGCAAGTTGTATACTCCAGTACAAAAGGCCCGGCCGGGACACACTTCCCCACTCGGGGAGGACGGCTGCCCCTCTGCAGGCTGCCACGTGTTGCTTCCTTAGCCATTGGAAGCCTCTAGAAATGGAGATAAAAGAAACCAGAGCGCACTCCACAGGTTTATGCAAGGAAAAGAGGGCAGGCAATTCAGCAAGCACCATGAGAAGGCTTTCTCAGGGACTTTGGGGAGACCAACAGGTTTAGAGACACTGGGGGAGACTGAAAGAATGGACTCACCATGAGAAGACATGAGGGAGTTCTACAAATGAATGTCCCATCCAACAGCTTCTCTCATTAAAGAATTAACCTTTTTTAGCTTAATAGGTTGTTTTCATAGCTCCAGTTTTATGGACTAGAGGCTTGGTTTTAACCTTTTGATGTAAGGTAATTGCACCTCCAGGTTCTGGCTGCTTCAGGTTTCTGTCAATATGTGGCCAAAAAAACAGGTTCTGGCACAAAATTCCTCCTGACCCCACCTGGATTTTCCTCTTGGTTTAGGTTCATGTAACTTCAGCTAACAGCAGCAGGGCTGCACAGAAGCCTAAATATTTCCCTTGCAGTATCATCCCTCAAACACACCGAGGCACTAGGATGTGCCAGTGAAAGAGGGAAATGGCAGAGGAAGAACCAAAGGGAAGATTTATTTGATTTCAGCAGTGGGCAAGGACTCAGCAAGCTGCAGTCTGAAGGCAGAAGGTGGTAATGCTGCATCTGACAGCAAAGTAGATCAGATTCTGGGTTATGTCTGCTGCAAACTGCCTGTGTGCTCCTAAGCAAGGTTATTTGTGCCTGTGGTGACAGGACACCCACGTGTAAGGAGGTGTTGGGAGCAGACAGGAATAGCATCCCCTCCTTGAGGGATATACCTCAGCAGCTGAAGCAGGGAATATCTTCTTCCTGCCTTGAACTAAGGATGATTTCTTTTCCCAGGAGATAAGAGGAGCAAAGAGTAATTGTATTCAACACCTTACCTGCTTCCAGGTTTCAGAGGGGCACAAGTCTTACCTTAGCTGCTTAGAAGGAAATACCTCTGGCTCTCACTGAGGCATTTCTTTGAGTGTTTTCCACTGCTTGAAAGCTCTGAAGCTGGACATGTTTCCCAGCAGAGTGGCAGACTGTTTCAGAGAGATGACTTGTATGCCTGACAGCTCTCCAACACACACAAGATCACTTTTCTTAGCTGTGTTTTGAGGATACCCAAGAAGCAGACACCTCCAGTGGTCCACAGCACACAGGTTGGAAAGAGCTGCCCTCCCTAGGGGGAATTTGTTTCAAGTACCTTCTTGATTCTTCACACCCACCCTTTTTGAAGCCACACATGCTTAAACTGCCATTCAAAGGGGAAATTAAGCCAGAACCACAGAATGGCTCAGGTTGGAGGGGACCTCAGAGATCATCCACTACAACCCTCCTGCCATGGGCAGGGACACCTCTCAACTAGATTCAGCTGCTCAAGGACTCATCCACCCTGGCCTTGAACACCCTCAGGGAGGAGGCAGCCACAACCTCCCGGGGCAGCCTGTGCCAGTCTCACCACCCTCATACTGAAGAACTTCTTCCTCAGCTCCAGTCTAACCCTACTCTGCCTCAGCTTCAAACCATTCTCCCTTGTCCTGTCTCTAGACACCCTCATGAAAAGTCCCTCTGTAGCCTTCCTGTAGGATCCCTTCAGGCATCAGAAGGCAGCTCTAAGGTCCCCCTGGCATCATCTCTTCTCCAGGCTGAACACCCTCAGCTCCCTCAGCCTGTGCTCATAGCAGAGGTGTTCCAGCCCTTGGATCATCCTTGTGGCCTCCTCTGCACTCAGTCCAACACCTCTGTGTCCTTCTTATGCTGGGGACACCCCAGCCGATGTCTCTTAGCATAAATTAATTCCCCATTAAGTTTGACACATTATGCCTGATAGATATTCTGAAACAAAGTGTTCTGGAGCTGGAGCTATTCAGAGAATGTAAATCCATACTCAATGGAGAGTTCAATTAAGAATCTGGAACATAGACCTTGAAGGGTTGATTTAGCAATCACAGGAGACAGAAAATCCATGTACTGGATATGTTAGAAATTAGTGATCCTCATATCTTGTCCTGAAAAAACAGAGTGCTTCAGGTTGCTGGTAGCTATAATGGCTGTGAGAGAAGTGATGGACAGCAAGTGCTGCATGGGACAGCAATGTGCCCTCTGGCCAAGAAGGCCAATGGGGTCCTGGGGTGCATTCAGAGGAGTGTGTCCCGCAGATCCAGGGAGGTTCTCCTCCCCCTCTACTCTACCCTGGTGAGACCTCACCTGGAGTATTGCATCCAGCTCTGGGCTCCCAAGTTCAAGAGGGACAGGGATCTGCTGGAGAGAGTCCAAGGGAGGGCTACAAGGATGATGAAGGGACTGCAGCACTGCCTGGGGAGGAGAGGCTGAAAGCCCTGGGGCTGTTTAGTCTGGAGAGGAGAAGACTGAGAGGGGATCTCATCAGTGTCTATCAATAGCTGAGGGCTGGGGGTCAGGAAGGAAGGGACAGGGACAGCCTTTGCTTTCTTGTGCTCTGGGATAGGACAAGGGGCACAGGATGGAAACTCCAGCACAGGAGGTTCCACATCAACATGAGGAGGAACTTCTTCACTGTGAGGGTCCCAGAACATTGGAGCAGGCTGCCCAGAGAGGTTGTGGAGTCTCCTTCTCTGGAGCCTTCCCATCCCTGTCTGGATGTGTTCCTGTGTGACCTGTGCTGGATTCTATGGTCCTGCTCTGGCAAGGGGGTTTGGACTCAAAGATCTCCAGAGGTCCCTTCCAACCCCTAACATCCTGTGAGCCTGTGATAGTGAAAGCAAGACCCAGGGGCAGGATCCTGCTCTCACTCTGTGCTCTGCCATCCTTCCCTGACCTGCAGTGATGGTTTTGGCTCCTCAGCTGTTTCATTCATTAAAGCCTGGGTAACAGTTACATGTGTAAATGCTCTGCATGTGAGAACAACCAACCCTATTAAAAATTCACTTGAACTTTGAGGAACCTCCTGCCTTTTTAATCTCTAACAGAGATAGGATAAGAGGCTGTGGCTGAGTCCAGTTCTCCATTCCAGTAGTCACTGTAGATGCACACACAATTACAAAAATGAGGGAGGCCTTTTCTCGGCCTCAACCGACAAGAGTTGAAACAGTTGTATCCCCACTTTGACACAGAATCCAAGGCAGGAATTACACAACAGCTTAGAGGCAAGCTCAGACATCTCCAGCCCCAAGAAGTGCTTTTTCCCACAAAGTCCTATTCTGGTCCATTTTTGCCAGAGCAGCCATGAAACCATCTAAAAGGTGACTTGCCATAATCAATCCAAGAGCAGGAGCAGTAGTTTCAGTCTCGACAATGAGCAGCCCACAAGCAGAACAGTTGACAGCGTTCATCCCACACAGAGCAATGCTGAATTCACAGCAAACAAACGTGGCAGCTCTCCCTCCAGGCTCGGAGAGAAGCTGTGGATGTGCTCAGCAGCACTCAGGTGCACAGCCGTGCTCCTTTCAAGCACACCTCACCTCCTCTCCATGTTGCCCATCACCCCAGCCCTGGCAAGGCAGCAGCAGCCGTTCTTGGCACAGCAGGCTCCTAATCAAGGGGCAGCCCCGCAAGCCAGAGCCTAATGGAAGGGCGTTAACGCTAATTGAATCTGAACAGAGCCGTGCAGCACTTTGCATTTTCGCATGGTGAAATGCAACAGCAGTTTGTTAGCGTACTCCTAATGGTTTTAAAAGTCTTTCCAGCCATAACTGATGTTCTTTCTAAGGTGGCACTCCCAAGCAGCCTAGCATGGGCGTAAGACACTGCTAAACAAATTTCCCTACCCCAGGGTTGCTGAATCAGAGTTGTCAGGATTGGAAGGGACCTCAAGGATCAGCCAGTTCCAACCCTCTGCCATGGCCAGGGACACCTCACACTACAGCAGGTTGCTCACAGCCACATCCAGCCTGGCTGCAAACACCTCCAGGCAGGAGGCTTCCACCACCTCCCTGGGCAGCCTGTGCCAGTCTCTCACCACCCTCATGGGGAACAACTTCTTCCTAACATCCAATCTGAATCTACCCATTTCTAGTTTTGCTCCATTCCCCCCAGTCCTATCACTCCCTGACACCCTAAAAATTTCCTCCCCAGCTTTCTTGTAGCCCCCTTCAGATACTGGAAGGCCACAAGAAGGTCCCCTCAGAGCCTTCTCCACTCCAGACTGAACACCCCCAACTCTTTCAGTCTGTCTCCATAGCAGAGCAGCTCCAGCCCTCTGCTCATCCTTGTGGCCCTTCTCCACCCTCTAACCCCAGGTACTACCTTGCTAGTTTCTGTGTTCATGGAATCATAGAATCATAGAACTGTTAGGGTTCATTACCTAGTTTAACCAACCTTGGGGAAAAACCAAACCCCAAACCAAAAAACAACCCCAAAACCCCTACACAAAGACTTGGAATTAAGAGCTTATGAAAAAGTTTAGATCTGCAATAACACTTCTTTTTTATTCCCCCTTAACCTCTCCTGGTGGCACCAGGCCAGATGCTCAGCTGCAAACTGACACAACTCAGAGCATGCCAGTTCTGAAGAAAATCAGCAGACTTAGCCTCTTTAGATCCAGGGAATGGCTCCATTTCCTGTCAGAGGATGCAGCTGAGTCTGACAGGTTTGAAGAAAGGTATCACACACCCAGGTGAGACTAACATCAGCAGGGCCTTTTGGAGCTACTGGTGAGCACTTCAATAGGAGTGATCCACAGGATGCATCAAACTGGAAAAATTCCTCTGTGGATGAAAGGCCTTATAAAAAACCCCTGAGTTCCACTGTCTGGGGGTGTGACTGCATCAGCTCTGCCTCTGTGGAAACCATCAGTCATGTTCTCAGCTCTTTCCACCTGCACTCACACAACTTCCTTTCTGTGGAGAGCCCCAAGCACTCAGATGGTGAGCAGGAGGGACACACAGATGAATCTGAACTCCAGTACCTTAGAGTGAGGTTTACCTGGGAAATACTGGAAGAGGTAAAGCCTCCTGGAATAAATCACCTGTCTAATTTCACCAGCTTCAGGATGAATTCAGTCTGTGCTTATCATCTACACAATACAGGGATGTATTGCATCTGTACAGCAGATCTTAGTCATCTCTCTCCCTACATATCACCTACGTGAGCATTCTCATTATTTTACAGGTGGGGAAACTAAGGTCTAGGGAGGGCAAGCAGGATGCCATAAGCCATGCAGCAAATGGCAAATTAACCTGGGGTTTCTCACCTGAAAAGCAGCATTGGATCAGGGCTGGAATGGTTGTGCATGCGGAGTGCCAGGTCACTGGGTGAGCAGAGCACAAGGGACCACTGCTGTATGCTTCCCCAGGCTAAGGTTTCTTGTTTGGTTGGGTTTTTAAGGGTTTTTTTACTCTGCACATCTGCTACAAACCAGAGTCAGAGGGCAGCTGGACCTTTGGTCTGCTCCATACAGCTCTTACTGTACTCCTTCAGTTTTGGACATCAACCTGACCCCTCCGCACTGGACACAAACATTTCAGAGACGTTCAGGCTGAGGCCCTCGCTTTAGGAAGGTTTTGTATTCAGATGATTTACGTGGACACATTTGCTCTTTAGGTCTGGCAGCAGCCTGCAATCAGGCCCAGCTTTGCTGGGCGTTTTGGGCCAGAAGCCATCCAGCTTGGGAATTGATTCATCCTAACGTGTTCAGCTTTGTAAGCACAATGCAGTAGTTACTGTTGTGCCTCCCGGCTGCTCTTCCATTTTTTATAACTCATTTTCTCTGCTAACCTACTTTCAATATTTTCTTGTAAAGCTGTTTTTAGTCTTCTCTCTCTCCTCTCTCTCTTTCCCCTCCCCTTCTCACCAGCAGCGCTGGGATAAAACTGCTCTGGGTGCTAAACTCCAGTGATTTGAATAGGCTCCAGCTTCTATATCCTGGCTTTGGAAAGAATTGTCCCCACTAATCCTTTTGAGTGCACTCCCAATTCCATACACTCAAAGAGCTGTGTTCCGCCTCCCCCCCCCCCCCTTACCTCCCCCTAAATACACCCAATTGCTTCTGTGCAACAATCAGAGATCATGCATCAGCACATAGTCATTGCCAGTGCTAGGCAGTTCTCGAGCCCTCAAGCCAACTGACTGCCTCCGGGCTGTGGATGGAGGTTCCCCCACCAGTGTCCCTGCTCTTCCCACCTTGTCCTAATCCCAGCTACCTGGAAAGGAAGAACTATCCTCTGTTCCAGCTCAGCCCTGCAGCCTGCCAGTTGATTCCCGGATCACTTCAGTTTGGTATCACAAACACACTTAGAGCAGAGTTTAATATAGATCGGGTAAGACAGTTGAGCGATACATAATTTATGGTACCCTGTAGCATAGGAAGCTGTGAAAGGCATCTGAGAGCAAACCTGCCAGGCAGCGTGCCAAGGGGGCAAAGAGGGTCAGGAGGAGAGGACTCTGAGAGCAGGGAAAAGTGTGAAAGAAAGACAAGGTGAAAGGCACAAGATGAGAAGAGAAGGAGAGAATAGCAGGAGGATGGATGGAAGGAAGGAGGAGGAGATGCACAGAAGATGCAGGTGGGGGCAGAGGGAGTCTACAGGATGAGTAAGATCCAAGCAGAATTGTGGACAGGGAGAAGCAGAGCGCAGAGCATGCATGCTTGATGTGACAAGGAGGTCTCTGCAGGCTGCGACTGCCGCAGCCATCTGAGAAGTGGAAGCAACTGCCGTGTCAGCTGGAGGGCAAGGAGAGGCACCCCAGCCCTCCTGGGGCCCTGCTACCTCAGGACTGCTTCTGCCCTCTGTGCCCTCTGCTAGCCACTGCCAGGGGACTGCCCTACCCACCTCCAGCTCTTAGGTTTTGCTGTTAGCCTCCTGCTGTTGTGTAGCCTTGTTCTGTGAGATTGTAGGAAGAACAGGAGGCCAGGCTTTCAGCTGGGTCAGTCAGAGAGGCTCTTCTGGCCGTCCCACCCCGCCACACTCTCATCCCTTCAGTAACAGCAGTGTCCTAATTCAGCACTACCTAGCTCAAGTATGGAGGTCCTGAGTGCTGCACCATGGTGACACCTCATCCCAAGAGAGCTTACCAGATCTGTTTGCAGGTATGAGATGGTTCTCAGAAGGTGGATAAAGCAAATGGAGAGTGGGAGTTTGGTGAAGCTAGAGAACATGGACAGCATCTAGCAAGTACAGAAGATTTATGCCAGCCATTCACTTAGGATTCTCCTTCTGAAGGGGCACAAGCTCTCAGGTCATGGAAGTTACTGTTTGGAAGGAAGGAGCTCTCATCCAAACATTTGATGTCATTGAGCCCTCTGTTAACAGTGATCAGTGACCTGTCACAGAAATACAGGAATCCCTCAAAGAAAGAGCACGGGCTCACAGGATGTTAGGGGTTGGAAGGGACCTCCAACGATCATTGAGTCCAACCCCCTGCCAGAGCAGGACCCTAGAATCCAGCACAGGTCACACAGGAACATATCCAGATGGGTCTGAAAAGTCTCCAGAGAAGGAGACTCCACAACCTCTCTGGGCAGCCTGCTCCAATGTTCTGAGACCCTCACAGTAAAGAAGTTCCTCCTCATGTTGATGTGGAACCTCCTGTGCTGCAGTTTATATCCATTGTCCCTTGTTCTATCACAGGGTGCAACTGAGCAGAGGCTGTCCCCTCCCTCCTGAGCCCCAGCCCTCAGATATTTATAAACATTCATTCAATTCCCTCTCAGCCTCTCCTCCCCAGGCAGTGCTGCAGTCCCTTCAGCATCCTTGTAGCCCTCCCTTGGACTCTCTCCAGCAGCTCCCTGTCCCTCTTGAACTGGGGAGCCCAGAAGTGGATGCAATACTCCTGGTGTGGTCTCACCAGGGCAGAGTAGAGGGGGAGGAGAACACTGGACACACTCCATCAGGACCAGTCCTGTACATGGGGAGGGACTGAGATACCAGGAAAGCATTCCTGATTTATTTTCTGGGATTTATCCAATACAAATTGAAGCAACACAACCATTTGGCTCCGAGCAGGATCCCCAATGAGCAGAACAGATGACTATATTAAAAGGCAAAATCCCCAAGCAGAACTGGACTAGCCAACAGCCCTCACAGAGGCTGAAGTGGGGGCACTGGCCCTGAGCACTCAGTTTTCCTTCTTCCCCAAAGCACCCATGACAAGATTTACTGTTCCTTTTGTTCATGGAACACAGCCAAGGTGCTCACTGTTGTGCCAAGCTGGAGAAAAACAGCCTTTGCCTTGCAGAGCTGACAATACAGCTGGCTCTGAGCAAAGCATTGCCTGTGTGCCCCTTCTCTTGCACACGTGCGACTGTGCCCACAGCTCCTGCAAGCTGACACGCACGCCTTGGTGAGGGAGACAGTGAGCAGACGCCTGGCGCTGGCTGCCGTTCCCACTACCATCATCCCTGCTGCCCATGCCTAGGCATGACATAGAGGCCAATCATATGAAAACTGGCTTGCCTCATCCCAGCTGAAGGGGTAAGGAATTGCAAGGAGTGAGGTCCCCTGGAAAAGCAGAGCAACTATAACAGTACACTGAAAACCAGAGGTACTGATTGAGAGCAGGGCCCTTAATTGCTCTGCTTTCTGACTGTAAAAAGGGAACTGTGCTCCTCTTGTACCTTGCAAGATGACTCTGTGTGCTTTTAACCTTCAGTAACTGATGTTTAAAAAGTACTCTTAGAGCTGCCAACTGGTAAATCCTGTGCAGCATAGTCTAGGTGTTCCCTGGTGCTGGTGCTGTGTGTGCTCCCCTGCGTGCAGCTGGCTGTGTGCAGCCAGGATCCCTGTGCTGGCTGTGTCTGCACCTGCCCCGCCAAGTGCACAGCCTACACTCAGGGCTCTGCTTTCTCTGCCATCCTGCAGCATTTCTTTTGGAACTAATGGCCAATAAAACAGCTTCTCTTCAGACTTTCCCCTCTGCCAGAGCACTGCCATGAAGATTACCACCACTTGTTGGCCTCATGCTATCTCACTGTCTCTTTCAGGTTGCTGTCCCCTGGTTTCAGGGTCCCCAAACCCACAAAGCACACAGATTGGAGGTTAGAGCTACTATGCAGTCTCTGAAAAACAACAAGAGATACTGCAAGTTCTGTAGAAATTACCCAAGTAGCTTTAAGCTACTTGGTCTGTGCTCCCCTCAGACCAAAATCTGCAAGCTTTGGAAAGAGATCTTTGGCTAGACCTCCTCCACAAGTTTTCAGATGACGGCAACTATTTCTTCTAAAAATGAGCACATAGTAAACCCCAAAGAATTTCTCAGAAGCTAATTTCAGTGGGAACTTGTAAGTCAGCTTCAGGGAGCTGTGGAGCTCAGCGTGCCCTCTGGTGCCACAGCCCCTGGGATCTGCCAGCTCCCCCTCCACAAAATCAGAGATCAAGTTTAAAAGCAGAAATAAGTATCTTATGCCAGGGTGGTGGTGTAAGCCATCCTTCTTTCTTTAAGAATTCCTACAAAGATTAAAAACAGCATTAGAAGAGAGAGAAATATCAAACCAATGTGGATGGGTGTCTCAGTCAGGCCCTACAGTGAATGGCATCACTGTGCCACGCAGCAAGCAGGAAGGGGATTTGCCTGAGGTCAGGCAGAGCCAGCAGAGTCTTTGCAGGGAAAGAGGCTGTCTCATATGGAAAGCCAAAGCATCTGGAACTGGGACCTGGGAGCTGAGCCCCGGCAGCAGTTCAGCCAGCACTGCTGCGTGACTGGGCTCTACCTTTTCAGGTTTTAATTTCTCCACGTTTACAGCATGGGCAGCAGTGCTACAGCCTCACCTCGGGTGAGGTGCTGGTTTCCAGCAGACAAGCTGGCTCTGCCACAACACTTGAAAGATGAACTTGCTGTCTGACTTCCAGATCCAGGTTTCCTCTCTTTGGTACCATACAAAAAAAGAGAAGAAAAGGTAGCAGTCACACACTGACCAAGGAAACACTTTCCAAGTGATTAGAAAGACACCAGCTCTAGCCTGATGGTATAAATCACTTCAGGTGTGTCCTGTGGCTTGACATAGGCTCTAGTTGCCACAAAGGAATAATTTAATCTCCCCAGTGATTCCCCACAGCTGTACAGGCAATCCTGCTGTAGGGACACTTGAGTTACTTGTGAATCAGCACCTGAGCCACACCAGTCTAGAGGACTGAGATTTAAGACAAAGTAAAAGCAGAAATGGTCCCACTCTGAAGAGCTGTGCATGTGTTGTGGCAGCTCAAGACATGGAGTCACAGCCATGTGCTCAAACCCCACAGATGCTCAAGTATCATAAGGACTCCAGCATCCTGACTGATTGTTAGTGTCCAGCTTTTACCATCCAGTAGCCTTTTGGCCACCTTTGTGGATCTACTAAGCCTGGCTGACAGGACTTTGAAACAAGAATCACAGTTTTCCATCTCTCAGTGCGAGAGTTTCCCAGAGCAGAGAGCAGCAGCCTCCTTACCTCTGGTACCATGTCCTGTACAGTGGCAACTGCCATTACCCTCGTCCCTACAAGGAAAGCCCATGTGCAAGCTGCCTATTTTCATTACCATCACCTGACACCTCTGCCAAGTCTCTGAAGTGTCTGTATACCAAAGCAAGAAGCATGGGAAATCAGCAGGATGAACTGGAAACCTGGGTGCAGTGGCAGGGCTATGATCTTGCTGCAACGACAGAGCTGTGGTGGCACAGCTCCATGACTGGAGTGTGGTTATGGGCCACGATGGACTTCTCAGGAAGGACAGACTGACAAGGCAAAGTGATGGAGCTGCTCTCTATGTGAACAAGCAACTAGCATGTATTGAGCTTAACCCAGGAGGAGATGATAAAAGCATTGAAAGCTAGTGGGTAAGAGTGAAGGGACACACAAACATGAATGATATGGTTGTGGGGGCTTACTACAGACCACCAAACCAGGAAGAGGCTACTGATGAGGCAGCTGGAAGTAGCCTCAAGACCAAGTGCCTTGGTGCTCTTGGGAGACTTCAACCACTCAGGTATGTGTTGGAAAGATCACACAGCCAAGCACAAGCAGTCCAAAAGGTTTCTGCAGTGCATTGATGATAACTCTCTCCTGCAAGTAACTGAAGAACTAACAAGAAGTGCAGTGCTGGACCTGGTATTAACAAACAAAGAAGGACTGGTTGTAGGTGTTAAGGTTGGGCGTAATACAGTAATACAATACAATACAATACACCAGGTTGGAAGAGACCTTCAAGATCATCGTGTCCAGCTCATCAACCAATCCAACCCACCTAAACAGCTAACCCATGGCACCAAGCACCCCATCAAGTCTCCTCCTGAACACCTCCAATGAAGGTGACTCCACCAGTGACTGTGACATGTTAGAGTTTAATGCCAGCAGACAAAGAAGCAGAGTGATAAGTAGAATTTCAACCCTGGACTTCAACAGGGCAAACTTTTCCCTCTTCAAGACTCTACTTAGAAATATCCAGTGGGCTTGGGCTCTGGAGGGGAGGGGGCCTGAGAGAGCTACTTAATGTTCAAACATTACCTTCACCAAATTCAAGAGAAATGTATTCCCTTGGGAAAAAAATAATCCAGTAAGGCAGGCAGCAGACCTGCATGGATAAGAAGGAACTCTTAGTAAACTCAAAAAGGAGGTTTGCCATACGTGGAAAAAAGGACAAGTCAGTTGGGAGGATTACAGAGACATAGCCAGAGAATGTAGAGATGCAACAAGGAAGGCCAAGGCCCTCCTGGAACTCAGTTTGAACCAAAGCCTGTCAGCCACATGGAAGTTTTGCTTTTATTTCAAGGAAGAAGTTCATCGCTTGCTGTAGATTCAGGCTTTGTGTAATTTGTTGCCTCTGTTTGTGGCTTATTGCCAGCTGATGATGCTCTGGGTAAATGGAAAACCATCCCCCTCTCTCTTTTGGGGTTTTTTTATCATTTGTGTCAAGACAGCTAACAGGGAAAGTCACTTAACAAGAAACAGAGAGAAATGGTGGATGGCTAAGAGCAGCCAACTCACCTACAGCTTGCAGTTAGGTGAAGGGCAAGCAGGTGTGTTAGCCCTTGTAAGCAGCTCTTTCTTTCCACTGACAAAAGTGTGCCTGAAGATTAAAGTTAGAGATGATGGATTCCATCCCTTGTCTCAGTGTGTTTTGGAGCCTTTATGAAGACACAGTGCCATTTCCCACCTGCTCTAGTGTCTTGTCTAAGACAGTGGCCTGCAGAAAGCATTCAAGGGAGACAAAAAGCCCAGCCACAAAGGGTCTAACCCAAACAGAAGATCTTTCTCTAATCCCCTTGAAGATTGAGGCCTGTCTGTGCCCTGAAGGAAGAGAAACCAATATTCCTTGCAACTGGGAAATCTACATTATGGAAACAAAGAAAGATATCCCGTATTTGTCTAATCCTGCCAACCTCCTGATCAGCACAAGGGTCTTGTGCCCTTTTAATACCATGAGGCCAGTGTGAGAGGAAACTCTCAACAGGTTTCAAACAGGCATCTTTGACTGGGAGGCTTGGCTGAGGCACCTGAAGCTGTGCAGCCACTCAGCGAGACCTGGACAGTTGGAGAGATGGGCACAGGGGAATCTAATGAGGGTCAAGAAGGATAAGTGCAGAGTCCTGCACCTGGGCAGGAAGAACAAACTGCAGCAGTACAGGCTGGGAGGGGATCTGCTGGAGAGCAGCCTTGTGATGAAGCACCTGGGAGTGCTGGTGGGCAGCAAGTTCTGCATGGGACAGCAATGTGCCCTGGGGGCCAAGAAGACTAATGAGGTCCTGGGGTGCATTCAGAGGAGTGTGTCCAGCAGATCCAGGGAGGTTCTCCTCCCCCTCTACTCTGCCCTGGTGAGACCACACCTGGAATATTGCATCCAGTTTGGGGCTCCCCACTTCAAGAGGGACAGGGATCTGCTGGAGAGAGTCCAAGGGAGGGCTACAAGAATGCTGAAAGGACTGCAGCACTGCCTGGGGAGGAGAGGCTGAGAGCCCTGGGGCTGTTTAGTCTGGAGAGGAGAAGGCTGAGAGGGGATCTGATCAATACATATCAATGTCTGAGGGACATGTCAAGAGATCTCCTTAGCGACTTGGATCCCCACAAGTCCATGGGACCGGATGGGATCCATCCTAGGGTGCTGAGAGAGCTGGCAGATGAGCTGCCAAGCCACTCTCCATCGTTTTTCAGCAGTCCTGGCTCACTGGAGAGGTCCCAGATGACTGGAAGCTGACAAGGGGATGCCCATCCACAAGAAGGGTCAGATGGAGGAGCCAGGGAATTACAGGCCTGTCAGCCTGACCTCAGTGCCAGGCAAGGTTACGGAACAGGTCATCTTGAGTGTGATCACACAGCACTTACAGGATGGCCAAGGGATCAGGCCCAGCCAGCATGGATTCAGGAAGGGCAGGTCCTGCCTGACCAACCTGATCTCCTTCCATGCCCAGGTGACTGCCTGGTGGATGTGGGGCAGGCTGTGGATGTAGTCTGCTTGGACTTCAGCAAGGCCTTTGACACCGTCCCCCATAGCAAACTGCTGGCCAAGCTGTCAGCCCCTGGCTTGGACAGCAGCACTCTGAGCTGGGTTAGGAACTGGCTGGAGGCTGAGCCCAGAGAGTGGTGGTGAATGGTGCCACAGCCAGCTGGCAGCCAGGCACCAGTGGTGTGCCCCAGGGATCAGTGCTGGGCCCCATCCTGTTCAATATCTTTATTGATGATCTGGAGGAGGGGATGGAGTCCATCATCAGTAAATGTGCAGATGACACCAAGCTGGGGGCAGGAGTTGATCTGCTGGAGGGCAGAGAGGCTCTGCAGAGGGACCTTGACAGGCTGGACAGATGGGCAGAGTCCAAGGGCAGGAGATTGAACACATCCAAGTGCCGGGTTCTGCACATTGGCCACAGCAACCCCAGGCAGTGCTACAGGCTGGGGTCAGAGTGGCTGAGAGCAGCCAGGCAGAGAGGGACCTGGGGGTACTGGTTGATAGTAGGCTGAACATGAGCCTGCAGTGTGCCCAGGTGGCCAAGAGGGCCAATGGCATTGTGGCCTGGATCAGGAAGAGTGTGGCCAGCAGGAGCAGGGAGGTCATTCTGCCTCTGTACACTGCACTGGTTAGGCCACACCTTGAGTCCTGTGTCCAGTTCTGGGCCCCTCAGTTTAGGAAGGATGTTGACCTGCTGGAGTGTGTCCAGAGAAGGGCAACAAAGCTGGTGAGGGGTCTGGAGCACAGCCCTGTGAGGAAAGGCTGAGGGAGCTGGGGTTGCTTAGCCTGGAGAAGAGGAGGCTCAGGGGTGACCTTTCTTGCTCTCTACAACTCCCTGAAGGGAGGTTGTAGCCAGGTGGGGGTTGGTCTCTTCTCCCAGGCAACAGCACCAGAACAAGAGGACACAGTCTCAAGCTGTGCCAGGGCAGGTTTAGACTGGATGTTAGGAAGAAGTTCTTCCCAGCAAGAGAGATTGGCCATTGGAATGTGCTGCCCAGGGAGGTGGTGGTGTCACCATCATTGGAGGTGTTTAGGAGGAGATGGGGTGCTTGGTGCCATGGTTTAGTTGATCTGATGGTGTTGGGTGATAGGTTGGACTTGATGATCTTGAAGGTTTCTTCCAACCTGGTTAATTCAGTTCAATTCAATTCAATTCAATTCAATTCAATTCAATTCAATTCAATTCAATTCAATTCAATTCAATTCTATTCAATTCAATTCTATTCTATTCTATTCTGTTCGGGAGGGGACAGGGACAACCTCTGCTCAGTTGAACCCTGTGATAGGAGAAGGGGCAATGGATATAAACTGCAGCACAAGAGGTTCTACCTCAACACGAAGAGGAACATCTTGACTGTGAGGGTCACAGAGCACTGGAAGAGGCTGCCCAGAGAGGTTGTGGAGTCTCCTTCCTTGGAGCCCTTTCCAGCCCTTTCTGGATATGTTCCTGTGTGATCTGTGCTGGATTCTATGGTCCTGCTCTGGCAGGGGGGTTGGACTTGATGCTTTCCAGAGGTCCCTTCCAACCCCTAACATCCTGTGAGCCTGTGACTCTTTCTAGGTAAGCCCTGCATGGGGAGGCAGCAGCCTGCCTGTCATGGCTGTCTGCCAGCCTGGCCATGGTGTCAGCTGGTGCTGTGTCCTGCCCTGCAGGGAGTGAGGCCTCACCTGCGGATCTCCGGGCCAATGAACATCAACCACTACGCCACCAAGAAGAGCGTGGCAGAGAGCATGCTGGACGTGGCGCTCTTCATGGCCAACGTCACCCAGCTGAAGGCAGTGCTGGAGCAGGGCACCTCCTTCCAGTACTACACCACCCTCATCGTGCTCATCAGCATCTCCCTCTTCTTCCAGGTGATGATCGGCATCATCCTCATCATCACTGGTAAGGCTGAGGTGCAGGCAGCCTGCCAGGGTGCTGCAGGGGCAGGGCAGCCCGTGGCTTGGCTGGCATGGGGCTGCTGAAGGTGGGTGGTGGAGAGGGTTGTGCCACTGCTTTTCAAAGTGCTCAGAAGGTTGCAGCTCGGAGCATTGTTCTTCCTTCCCTGGCCCACTGCTGCATGAATTTGCATGAATTGCTGGTGCAGGAAGAGAGTTGCCTTCCCTGTTGGGTGCCCCTTCCTGCAGCTGCTGCACTTGCTGCTTCATCTTTTGCCTTACTCAGGCAGGGCCTAACAGAATGATTTAGGAAGAGGTATTCCCCATGTTAACCTCACAGTTAATCAATCCCCAGGTCTGCTAGTGCTGCGCAGATGTCCATCAACAGCAGCACATCAGACAGACTTGCCCCATCTGATACAGCAGTTGCTATATTTCATCCTCCAACACATGCCTAACATTACAAGTCCCACCCAAGCTGCCTTGTCCTGTGTATCCTAGGTGGGTCTTTATTGTGACAAGGGAGCAGGGGCTATGGGAAATCCTGTGGTGTGGTCCCTCCCCTGCCCCTCATGCCACAGCCTTTCCTAGTGGCAGCCACAGTGGCTGGAGCCAGCTGCAAGAAGGGGGGCAGGGAACTACAACTGAGGGCAGGGAACTACAACTG
Source organism: Picus viridis (assembly GCA_033816785.1). Lineage (NCBI taxonomy): Eukaryota > Metazoa > Chordata > Aves > Piciformes > Picidae > Picus > Picus viridis. The sequence goes on from CM066568.1 coordinate 2,774,118, forward strand.
AGGACAGGGATCCACAAGGCTGCCATTTGTGTGGCTTACTGGCCAGACTGCCCAGTCACCAAGGGGTTCCCCTGTCTGAGTTGATCAGTGCCCATCAGCCAGAGCTGATTCCGTCTGTGTGCTCAGACGGAGGTCTGGAGGTGAGGAAGGGGTTAATAGCTGTGTCGGCACACATGTGAGGGCTGGGTGTCAAGGAGAAAACGGCCTCCCGGCCCGAGTGCCATGTTGCTGACCTCATTCCCATGTCACTGACCTCATTCCCATGTCACTCAGCCTTCCTTTGCCATGCCCCATGGCCATGCAGTGTGGGGGTCACAAGGCACATGCCTGCCTAGCCTGCAGCAGTAATTTGGGCTGGCCGACTGGAGGGCCACGGCACCCCCATAGCTCTGTCTTCCTGCATCACCCTAGGGCAAGCTACACCTCCTGTAAAGGTCCTGGGACTAGTCTGCCAGCTCTGTGGCTGTAGTGCCCAAGGGTAGGGCAAGGCTCACAGGGGCTGGGGATCTTGGAGTCAAGCTACAACTCTCCCTTCCTTTGTGTATTGTATTCCGCAGCCCGTTTGAACCTGAATGATGTTGCAAAGCAGCCCCGCCTGAATATACTCAACAACGCTGCCACAGCCCTCATCTTCATCACAGTCATTCTCAACATCTTCATCACAGCTTTTGGGGTGCAGAAGACTGGCCTTTACCCTAGGAATTTCCGACCTCATTAAGTCATGGGGCAACGGAGTCAGGTAAGAAAGGGCTGAGCTCCCACCCCTGCCAGCCCCTGGAAGGATTTCAGTCTCTGAAAGCATCACTGCCAGGTTGAAATGAAGGCAGAAGTGCACAAGTGAGCAAAGTCTTTCCAGAGGCACTTGGGTGTCCCACGAGCTTCTGAGACCATTGAATGAATTCCCTCAGAGGAGGAGGAGGGTTTCTCCTCAGTTGATTTTTAAAAGCACACCACAAGCATTCCAACTGCTAGGATTTAGCAGCAGCAGGTGGCTTTCAAAGGCTGCAGACATCGCCCTGGATACAGATAACAGCTGTGGATGGGAGCTAAATTGGGGAAAGAAAAATAGGGGTGTTTTGGGAGGCATCCAGGGATAGCAGCACTGTCTTAGCAGAAGGCAAGAAAGGTTCTGCCAAGGTGCAAATGAAAGAGCTCTTCATAACAGCCAGTGAATCTTGGTGGGAGCTGTTTTAACAACCTCTCATTTTCAAGAGTCTGGTGAATAAGAGTCTAGTAAAATGCTTTGGGTCCCATGCCAGGTCAGTAAGGCAATCCCATGTTCTTAGGTCAAAAGAGCTTTAAGTCAAGAAGCAAAGTTCACATCTCTGCTTACATGACCTGCACTTCTCTTATGGAGACAGACTGAGAGAGTTGGGGCTGTTCAGTCTGGAGAGGACAAGGCTCCTAGGAGACCTTCTTGTGACCTTCCAGTATCTGAAAGGGGCTACAAGGAAGCTGGGGAGGGACTTTGTAGGGTGTCAGGGAGTGATAGGAGTGGGGGGATGGAGCAAAACTAGAAATGGGTAGATTCAGATTGGATGTTAGGAAGAAGTTCTTCCCCATGAGGGTGGTGAGACACTGGCACAAGTTGCCCAGGGAGGTGGTGGAAGCCTCATCCCTGGAGGTTTTGAAGACCAAGCTAGATGTGGCTGTGAGCAGCCTGATCTAGTGTGAGGTGTCCCTGGCCATGGCAGGGGGTTGGAACTGGATGATCCTTGAGGTCCCTTCCAGCCCTGACAATTCTCTGATTCCATGTAAACACAGTTTAAATGCCACTTACTGGGGCAACAGCCAGCAAGAAAGCTTGATAGATGCATGGGATGATGAGAAAGGATGCAGAGGCCTCTATGGAAACGCTGCCGTGGGGTCTAGAAGGGTGTGAGTGCTGGAGAGCAGCACCTCGCACTCAGAGGTGTGGCTGTGGTGCTGGGTGACCTAATATGCAGGGACTGCTGTTCCCTGCCCACGCAGCTCCCAGGAGACTGCTGTGACCTTGTTGGTGTTTTTGTCACCCCTGCAGGACCTGAGCAGCATGGCTGGTGGGAAGAGCTCTCCTCCTCTACACGTTCCTCCGCAGGAGGCCATCAACAGAGAACTGGCTTAGGCTTCCAGAACTCTGTGTGTGTGTGTGTGTGTGTGTGTGTGGTGCTGTATCAGTCCCTTACCATGATGCTTCTGCAGGGCTGAAGGGCTGAACACTTTGCCTTTCAAAGCTGGAGAAACCTTGGCTAAAGAAAGCTGCAGGAGCGCAGCAGGAACACGATCTCAAAGCACAGCTCTGTAAATCTCATCTCTTCTTTCAGCTGCCTGCTTCTCATAGTCAATATTGGTTCATTTTACAGAGAAGACTGGGTGAGTTCCTTTGCAGGCAGCATAAGAAAGCCCTTCTGTCTATAAATGCTATCCTTAAAGCCAGGCTACCTAACAGTTCACCTCTCAAATGCTGGTATGGATTTCTCAGCCTGAAACAAAAAGTAGCTCTTATGGGAGGACAGAACAGTGTGTCTGTGGCAATGTAGAGAAAGCCAGCTCTAAGGTTTTCCTAGTTGTTTAGAATTAAATAGGACCCAGTGAAGAAAACAAATCAGCATTGGAAGACTAACAATTGTCTCATGTCATCAGCAGGAACCTACGAGGAATGACACCAGAATCACCTGACCCTGACTATATTTAGTAGAAAATGAAGAACCTTTACACACACAGAGAAACTCCAGGGCTTGTTGCCACCATGGGAGATGAGAGGAGCAGAGTGTATTGCTTCATTAAAAACATCACCAGGGTCATTTAGGGTCTTATCACTAAGAGAAGTAAGTGTTTTAAAAGGTAGCATTTTTATATTGCAATCTGTTGTACTAGAACAGGTTCCTTAAAACATGCCAAACAGTCTTTGGATTCCTCATTTTCCAGATCTCTTTTTTGAAAGAGTACAAATCTCTGATTCTACATTGTGTAAGCTTGTAGTCATGCTAAAAAAATATGGTATGTTAACAGCCTGGTGGAAGCCTATTGAAATAATAAAATGCTTTTCTGAATAGTGAATTATCTGTTAAAACTGCAGACTCAACATGGATTTTTCCCATTTTGCATACTCCTGCCACCACTCAGAAAGAAACATCACCAGAAAGTCTACATCTTGGTCTTCAGGAGCTAATGGGAGTGTCTGACACTTGGAAAGTCTATTATGAGCAGATTCCATTTGCAGTCTATACTGAGACACCTGAAGGCTGTGTGGCCATTCAGTGAGACTTGGACAGGTGAGAGCTGGGCAGACAGGAACCTAATGAGGGTCAGCAAGGGTAAGTGCAGAGTCCTGCACCTGGGGAGGAAGAATAAACTGCAGCAGTACAGGCTGGGAGGGGATCTGCCGGAGAGCAACCCTGGGGAGAAGGGCTGGTGGGCAACAAGTTCTGCATGGGACAGCAATGTGCTCCGGTGGCCAAGAAGGCCAATGGGGTCCTGGGGTGCATTCAGAGGAGTGTGTCCAACAGATCCAGGGAGGTTCTCCTCTCCCTCTACTTTGCCCTGGTGAGACCTCACCTGGAATATTGCATCCAGTTCTGGGCTCCCCAGCTGAATAGGGAAAGACTGAGAAGGATTTAATAAGTGTTTATTAATATCTGAGGGCTGGGGGTCAGGAGGGAGGGGGCAGGCTCTGCTCAGTTGCACCCTGTGAGAGAACAAGGGGCAAAGGATATAAACTACAGCACAGGAGGTTCCACCTCAACATGAGGAGGAATTTCTTCATTGTGAGGATCCCAGAGCACTGGAGCTGGCTGCCCAGAGAGGTTGTGGACCCATCTGGACCTGTGCTGGATTCTATGGTCCTGCTCTGGCAGGGGGATTGGCCTTGTTGATCTTCAGAGTTACCTTCCAACCCCTAACATCCTGTGAGCCAGCATGGATTTAGGAAGGGCAGGTCCTGCCTGACCAACCTGATCTCCTTCTATGATCAGGAGACTGCCTGGTGGATGTGGGGAGGCCTGTGGATGTGGTCTACCTGGACCTCAGCAAGGCCTTTGACACCGTCCCCCACAACAAACTCCTGGCCAAGCTGTCAGCCCCTGGCTGGGACAGCAGCACTCTGAGCTGGGTTAGGAACTGGCTGGAGGCTGAGCCCAGAGAGTGGTGGTGAATGGTGCCACAGCCAGTAGGCAGCCAGTCAGTAGTGGTGTGCCCCAGGGATCAGTACTGGGCCCCATGCTCTTCAACATCTTTACTGATGATCTGGATGAGGGCATTGAGTCCATCATCAGTAAATTTGCAGATGACACCAAGCTGGGGGCAGCAGTTGATCTGTTAGAGGGTGGGAGAGCTCTGCAGAGGGACCTCGACAGGCTGGGCAGATGGGCAGAGGCCAAGGGCAGGAGATTGAACACATCCAAGTGCCAGGTGCTGCACATTGGCCACAACAACCCCAGGCAGTGCTACAGGCTGGGGTCAGAGTGGCTGGAGAGCGGCCAGGCAGAGAGGGACCTGGGGGTGCTGGTTGATGATAGGCTGAACATGAGCCTGCAGTGTGCCCAGGCAGCCAAGAGGGCCAATGGCATCGTGGCCTGCATCAGGAACAGTGTGGCCAGCAGGAGCAGGGAGGTCATTCTGCCCCTGTACACTGCACTGCTTAGGCCACACCTTGAATCCTGTGTCCAGTTCTGGGCCCCTCAGTTTAGGAAGAATGTTGACCTGCTGGAGTGTGTCCAGAGAAGGGCAACAAAGCTGGTGAGGGGTCTGGAGCACAGCCCTGTGAGGAGAGGCTGAGGGAGCTGGGGTTGCTTAGCCTGGAGGAGACTCAATGGTGACCTTATTGCTCTCTACAACTACCTGAAGGGAGGTTGTGGACAGGCAGAGGTTGGCCTCTTCTCCCAGGCAGCCAGTACCAGAACAAGAGGACACAGTCTCAGGCTGTGCCAGGGCAGGTTTAGGCTGGATGTTAGGAAGAAGTTCTATACAGAGAGAGTGATTGCCCATTGGAATGTGCTGCCCAGGGAGGTGGTGGAGTCACCATCACTGGTGGTGTTCAGGAGGAGACTTGATGGGGTGCTTGGTGCCATGGGTTAGCTGTTTAGGTGGGTTGAATTGGTTGATGGGTTGGACGCGATGATCTTGAAGGTCTCTTCCAACCTGGTGTACTGTATTGTATTGTATTGTATTGTATTGTATTGTATTGTATTGTATATATATGAAACTACATTTCTGTTTAACTCAGAGGTGGTGAGAGGGGGGAGAATGATCCTGTCTACAAAGGGGGCTGTTTTTCTTGGAGAAGAAGATGCTACAGGGGGCTATGGGAGGGATGTCAGAAAGATGAGGCCAGACTCTTCTCAGTGGTCCCCAAAAACTTTAACACAGGAAGTTGCATCTAAACATGAGAAGGAACTTTCCTTTGAGGGTGGCAAAGCACTGAACCAAGCTGCCCAGAGAGGTGGTGGAGTCTCTCGAGACTTTCGACGTTTGCCTGGATGTGTTCCATGTGATCTGTTTTGGTGATCCTGCTCTGACGGGGGGTGGACTTGATGATCTTCAGAGGTCCCTTCCATCCCCTACCATTCTGTGATTCTGAGAAAAGCTGGTGGGACAGCACCAGCTTGTGCTCAGCTGAAGGAAAGTCACACAGAAAGAGTGAAAAATATCAATTATCTGTTGACCAGAATTTAAATCAGCAAAGCTGAGCACAGCCTGGGACCTGTTTGATGAAGTAGGTAGTGACTCATCCTCCACTTTGTCCAGGACATGGCATGTCTGGAGTGACACCAAGCTTGTTGCTCATCTCAGGCCTTGGTGTCTGCTGAGACCAGCAGCAAACAGGTGAGAATGCTTCTAGGAAGCCTCCATGATCCTGCTTTCCTCTTCCACTGGGCAGGCAGCAAGGATAGTTCTAGCCAATGCAAACCCACCAGCTAAGGGCTTTCAGCCACTACTGGCCAGCTGGGTTCATAAAAAGGTTAAAGACTATGCATCCTGTGTGCAGATCCCAAAGCCTGTGACTCACTGCTTCACAGAGCAGCAGGCAAAGCAATTAGCATTGCTGACAATGTAAAGAGAGAGAAAAAAAGGTTCAGCCGGGAAAGAAGCTATGAGGGGAATTGCATCACCAACTCTTACCTCCAACATCAGTGTCTCAGAGAGACGCCACATCAGGTACAGCAGCAGCCGAGGCCTGCCCAAGCGGGGAGGGCTACTTGTCAGCCAGCCCAGGTGAGCAGAAGACCAGCAGCATGTTGGAATGCTTCTCCTCATCACCTTTAAAAATAGTTTCTCATTATAATGGAATCAGACTCATTAGGAGCCTTGGCTGCTTTTTTCCCTTCTCCATGTCTGGCTCCCATTCCTGCCAAGCTTTTTATACTCAATAAAAAGGAGGCACAGTTGAAGTGAAAAAGGGCCAAATTCCAATCAGAATAAGCAGTTGGTGTGAAAGAGCTGAGCACCCTTTTATGTAGACTGGGCCAAGTACTGAGCTCACGTCTTGGCTTGTGCTGGCACTGAGCTTATCTGCTGCTTGCAAGAGGGACCACTTCATTCTCCACACTCTGATCACATTGCACTTTTACATTGCTGGAGTGTGTATCCTGCCCAATGTTTCTACCTTGGGACCCTGACAGGCTGGAGAGGTGGGCACAAGCCAACCTCATGAGCTTCAACAAGACCAAGGGCAGGGTCCTGCAGCTGGGTCGAGGCAACCCCAGGCACAAATCCAGGCTGGGCAGGGACTGGCTGGAGAGCAGCCCTGAGGAGAGAGACTTGGGGGTGCTGGTGGACGAGAAGCTCAACAGGAGCTCTCAATGTGCGCTTGCAGCCCAGAGAGCCAATCAGATCCTGGGCTGCATCAAGAGAAGTGTGGCCAGCAGGTCAAGGGAGGTGCTTCTCCCTCTCTACTCAGCCCTGGTGAGACCCCACCTGGAGTACTGCCTCCAGTTCTGGAGCCCCTATTACAAGAGGTACTGGAAGGTGTCCAGAGAAGGGCCACGAGGATGATCAGAGGGCTGGAGCACCTCTCCTGTGAGGACAGACTGAGGGAGTTGGGGCTGTTCAGTCTGGAGAAGAGAAGGCTCCGAGGTGACCTCATTGTGGCCTTCCAGGATCTGAAGGGGGCTACAGGAAGGCTGGGGAGGGACTGCTCAGGCTATCAGGTAGTGATAGGACTATGGGGAACGGAATGAAGCTGGAAATAGGGAGATTCAGGCTGGATGTGAGGAAGAAGTTCTTCCCCATGAGAGTGGTGAAGCCCTGGAATGGGTTGTCCAGGGAGGTGGTTGAGGCCCCGTCCCTGGAGGTGTTTAAGCCCAGGCTGGATGAGGCTCTGGCCAGCCTGATCTAGTGTGGGGTGTCCCTGCCCATGGCAGGGGGTGGAACTAGATGATCCTTGTGGTCCCTTCCAACCCTGACTGATACTACGATACTACCTTGTCTTGCATGATAAACCCAGGAAGACAGGAGAAAGAATATTCTGTTACCACCCCACTTTCTAGAGCTCTAGAAGGGACTGAAACAGGTTCTGCTGCTGTTTAATCTTGCTTGCTGTGTTTCCCACCCACCTCTGCTGCAGAGCTCTCGTTGGCTTGGACACAGACAGACCTGTCTCTGGTATTGCCTACACCTTTGTGGCATCTCAGGCTGGGTGCCTCCTGTTCCTGCCACACAAGCTACACCTCTGGTGTCCAAGGGTCCAACCCAATAAGGTGGACACAGGAAGCTGTGTATTTCATACCCATAATATCCTGTAACCTACAAATCCATCTGCAAAGCCATTCTCTGCCTCTTTCTTCCCTCTCTGCTCCTGTGGGAGAAGCTCCCTATTGGGTAACAGTGGGGGAAGTATCTCAGGTCTCTTAGGCCTAATGCCAGGAGGAGAAGGGGGAGGCAGTCTCAGACCTGGCCAGGCTGAGACCAGCCTAGCAGCAGGGTGGGGGAAGAAAGAGCCCTGGGGGTTTTGGGTGTACCCTCAGGTAGGGAGATGGGAAGTGTTGGGAGGCTTTTGGGTGTGCTATAAGGGACTCTGTGTGCTTTGGGATTCTTTTGTCACTGTACTTGCAGTTTCTGTACAACACTTGCTGCTTTCCATTCAAACTTTCCATCACTTCTGCAATCCATTGGTGTGATGAGTGTCATTCTTTTGCCCCTCTCGGGAGCAAGAGAGGATCTGCCTGGCCTCAAACCAGGACAACCTTGGTCACAGGAAGCCAGAGGAGCAACACCTGGTTTGTAATCCCTGCTGCGCGGTGATAGTAGTTGTGAGTAACAGAGAGAGAGAACTGAGCTCTTGTAGGAAGACAATGTATTTGTAAAACATGAGGGGAAGCAGAATATCCCCCAGCTCCAACAGAGGTGGCCTGGGAGCCTCCTCGAAGGCACAGAGCCACTGTAAGGCAGAGAAGTCAAAAGTACAATTCAGATTTTTAACACAAGGGATCAGTAGCTACAAACCCATTGGCTTCAGAAATTGGTAGGCAACGAGGTGAGATGTTCATAGTGGGCAAACGTTAAAGACAATGACAAAACAAGTCTCATTGTAACAGTCACACCACACAACTCTCAAGAACAGAACCCAGCCCTTCTTTGTTCCCTTTGCTGACCTCTGAAACAAGTCCCAGCCCCACAGTCCTGAAGATGGAGTTGGCGTTTGTGTGCCCCCTCTGTACGACCTGCACCTGGGGGCCCAGTGTCCCCAGTCTGCCCACCTCCTGCCTCAGAGGAAGGTCTCCCCTGCAGCATGGCCCATCACCTCCCCAGCTGTCTGCCCACCTCCTGCCTCAGAGGAAGGTCTCCCCTGCAGCATGGCCCATCACCTCCCCAGCTGTCTGCCCACCTCCTGCCTCAGAGGAAGGTCTCCCCTGCAGCATGGCCCATCACCTCCCCAGCTGTCTGCCCACCTCCTGCCTCAGAGGAAGGTCTCCCCTGCAGCATGGCCCATCACCTCCCCAGCTGTCTGCCCACCTCCTGCCTCAGAGGAAGGTCTCCCCTGCAGCATGGCCCATCACCTCCCCAGCTGTCTGCCCACCTCCTGCCTCAGAGGAAGGTCTCCCCTGCAGCATGGCCCATCACCTCCCCAGCTGTCTGCCCACCTCCTGCCTCAGAGGAAGGTCTCCCCTGCAGCATGGCCCATCACCTCCCCAGCTGTCTGCCGGCAGGACGCACAGGAAACTCCCTGCAGCTGGCTTCCTCCTGCCGCAGCGTCAGGACACAGCCAGGGTGCACAGGAAGGCACAAACTTGGGGCAACCTTCACTGCAAACTCAGGCACAGCTTCCTAAAATATCCTGGTGACAAAAACGAGATCGACTGTCAGGAGAGGTCAGATATCTGCCCATGGTGAAGACACACTGCCTCTTGCCTCCTGGGAGCTCTGCTGGACCCAGGACTCCACCCTGTTCGCAGTGGCAGTGCACGGTGTGCAGCAGCAGTGCCAGCAGCCGCGGTGGCCCAGCCACTGCCCTGTCCGGCCATGTCTCCTCACTGTATGGCTGTGGGATGACCTGCTCCTGCCCTGCTCCCTGCTTCCCCACTCCTCATGGCTGTTTGGGGAGAAGCCCTGCAGGTTGCTTTGGGAGAAAGGCAGCAGCCCCAGAGCAAAGCCCAGCACCGTTCCTGCAGGATTTGCTGCTGGCTGGCAAGCTGGGGAGTGTGTAGCCACTTGTGTCCCTACAGCTTGCAGTGGTCTCTGTGTATGTGGGCTGGAAGGCAGCTTTTGTGTCCATATGCTCTCTCCATGCTCCTCCATAGAGGCTGCCAAGTAGTGCCAATTATTAATCATGTTAATTGGTAATTACTACAAAGCTTAAACACCAGCTAAGAATCCCCACTGCTTCAGAAAGGGAAGAACATTTGTGATGGCAGCTTTGGCAGTGGGGACACCAACTATCAGGAAACTGAAACCACTAACTCCTTACAACTTCACCCAAAAGTCTTCTTGAGGTAAGAGTTCTGCTTGTCACCAGGCTGGGTTATAAGGCTTGAAGGGAGGAGCACACTCATGGCTAAAGCATTGGGGTGAATCCTTCTGCTCGATGTGCTGGAGTGAGGGTGGCAGCCTACTTCCAGATCCACTCTCTTCTGACTGCTCTCTCTGGTGAGGAAGAGAGGCTACCTGTACCATTTAAGCCAAGTGAGTCACCCTCTGGATGCACCTAATTCTTGCCAGTGTCTGCAGATGAATGGCAGCTGCCAACTGAAGGTGCCGCAGATCACATTTAAGCTGGATGTGACAGCACATGGTACCAATAAACCTTCCTCCCTGTGCATGGCACAAGGGCCACCACTGCATCCATCAGCTCCCCATGGGCAGAATGGGCCTCATGCCATTCCCTACTTGGTTAAGCCTCACAGCTGGGTCTTGTGTACCAGCACTCGCCCTCCCCAGCAGCCTCTCCCCATTCCACAGGGATTGCGTGAGGGAGCCAGCCTGGGCAGGCTGTGGAGGCAGAGTCCTGGCGGCTGGAGAGCAGCTGAGCTGCACCCTGGCAGGGCTGTGCCGGTGTCTGCAGGGAGCGTGGGCTCTGGCAGGGGCCCGCAGCAGGGCTGCCGCACGGCACAGGACGTACTGCAACAGCACACCACTGACTCTGCCCTCCTGAACTTCTCTGGTGCATTAAGAAATTAGATAAAATAACAGTGCAGACTGGTGTCAGCCTCAGAGCTCTCACCTCAGCAGCCATGTTCCATTTCTTAGTCTCTGCTAAGAGACACTGATACCTTCCTCAGTAAAGAGTCTGCTGTGGCCTGGCCAGAAGGCTGTGGCTGCTTCTCCTGAGGAAATCGGAGTCTGCATGCTGAGAAAGGTTCTGTACATGCAGAGACACAGCTGCCTCTCCCCATGGCTGCACGCTGCACAGGGAAACATGCTGAAATGTAATTGACTTTGTCTACCTCTGTCAGTCCCAAAGCCCAGACTGAGGCAAGCAGATGATCTGACAAGATGTCTGCCTCACGTGCCTCAACTTGAGTGTGCAGCTTCCCACTGCAAGAGTGGAACCTGATGGACTTGTCAAGCATTAATAATGAATGAATGTCTGCTGTGAACTGGCTTGCAAAGCAAACCACTCTAGTACCAAGTCAGCATGGCTTGTGTCCTGCACACCTCCATTACTCACTGCTCAATGCTCCCAGCAGTGCACCACGAGCATCATCCTGAGGCATGCTCTCCCCTCAAGCTTGAGACCTTTTCAGGATGGTATGGAGAATGTGAAGCTCCAGTGTAGAGCATGGAGTGTGCTGGGATTCCCAGGTTTCTATACCCCTGTGAAATGGCTCCAGGGGTTCAACACCTTGCCTTAGGTTAACGGTAGTGTCAGAGGATAGGAATTCCCTGTAGCATCAGGATAGCTATGGACATGGGCTACTTCCACAGTTCTTGGGTCACTGCTCACATAGATCTGCCCATCATCTCTCCTGTTCTTGCTGTTCTTCACACACAATGCATGTGCCAAGGCCTCCCTGCCAGGCCAGAGCTCACAGGGCTGTTCCACAGGTGAAGCATCAACAGCTGTGCTGGTTCTTCAATCAAGAAGCCTTCTCCTTACATAACAATCAAACTAAGACAAGACATAATTGTGAGGCCATAACTTATTAAATTAACCTTTAGATGCTGCACACATGTACAGGATTTAGAGAGCAGAATACTCTGTCTCCTCTTTTTCTGACAAAATCACAACATTTCAACTAATAAAATATTGCCACTTCTTCCCTGCTAGGGTTTCCCTGATATTGTTAGGACAAACATATGTCTGTCAGATAAGGCTGCAAAGTTCCTCCTGAGATGCTTCTAACTTCTCTGTGTAACACTCCACTATCCTCAGGCAGTGGATCAATAATTTAAGTGGAGTTGCAACTTCAACCCCTGCTGCTTCAACCTGACCCAGCTGCAGGCAAATGTGGCTCTCGTAAGGGAAGCTGACTTGCATCTCCATCCATGGCCCACAGCCTGCTGGATATGAGCACAGTTTTTCATCATGACTCAGTGAAAAGCACAGAGAAACATCTAAGCACCAGCAGCCTAAAGTGCCTACCAGCTCCTCCACGTACAGACTTCCTTGGGTCAGCACATGGAAATATGGACACAACACAGTTGAGAGAACTCACTTTGGTCCCCTGTCCAGAAGCATGGATAGTGGAGAAACAGGGAAGGAGGGGAAGTGAGCAAGGCTGGGTTTCCTTTTTTTCATTCAAGTATTAGAAGAGAAGCTGTGCTGCTCTACAGAAATGATTCTGGGCTTAGCTGGGGCTCATGTTTGTTTCGTTTGCACCATGCCAGACTGGATGGGAACTCTGGCACCTTTCCCACTGCACCATCCAGCAGGCTGCATGGCAGGAAACACCAGCCCTTCACTTAGTATGGTGTCTCCCTTGCGCTTCTTCCCAGCGAGACACAGATCCTGCATGTGGGATACAACAGCTCACAAGAGACGCTCCCACTCCTCTCGCCTGGCCACCCCCTCCTGGGCTGTGCCACCCCCTGGCGGGGCTCTGGAGGCAGAGTTCGAGTGCTCAGCTGCGCGCCTCGCCAAGGAGCAGGCTGAGCCGGCGCGGCCGGTGCTGCCCCGCAGCGGGGGGCGAGGGTCACAGCGTCTTCAGCTGGCGCCGGTTCCACATGCCCCGCTTCGAGTGGAACCAGTGGAAGAAGTTTCTCAGGGACAGGCGCTCCACTTCCAGCCCGGCCTGCAAGATCCTGCCACAAAGCAGAAGGGCAGACTTAGCCCAAACTTGGTCACAAAGGTATTGAGGGGCTCGGCCCGACGAAATCCCTTGTACAATGTGCTGTTGTCAAGAGACTGCAACCAAACTGAGGAGTCCAGAGTAGCTCCGGGGTACCTCACGTCCATAAGCGCACATCTCAGGATGCTTGCTGAGTGCTTATCCACACCTGAGAGCAGCACTGGGCAGGAGCAGCCTGCCCGTGACAGGTTAGGAGGAAAGGCATCAGGCAACACAGCATTGCTCGGGATGTTAGTCTGTACTGCAGGCAGGACGGGCCCCAAAACCTGGAACTACAAACCCAAAGGCCTAGGGTTTGTACAGCAGAGATCCTCTGTCTTAAACTTCTCAGAAATTGTAACTGTACTTCATGTCTCTTCTGGGCAACTGCCACACAGAGTGTGGGAAGTCTGAGGGACCCAAACTGGACTCATTTGCAACGAAGTCTTTGCAGTCACCAGTGCCTGATCTGCCAGTGGCCAACCAGCAGTGTGTCTGCAAGGCACCAGCTCCTCCCTTCCCTCACTGGTGGTTGCAGCAGCAAACTTTGTGTCCACTCCACTACTAGGTTTAAGGTCAGGACATGCTCAAAGACTCTCCCTCATTGATCAAGCTTATTGTGGCATCAGTCACCTCAGTCTTCTCAGACCCCCGCTCCCCTGGTTGTTAGTCCTCCAGGATCTAATGGGTATCCCCTCCCGAGCACAGGCATGATGACAAGCGTGTCCTACCTGTCCAGGAGTTCCCAATCCTCTCCTCCCCAGCGGTCCCGAAACTCTTTTGTGTTCATGCCTCCAATCTTGTCCAGGTCAGACTTGTATATGCCCAGGAGACCAAACCCATTCACCTCCCAGTAGCCTGAGGACAGCACAACAGAGGCACAGGTTTGTTAGAGCTTTGAACCACTGATGACTCCAGCAGGGCTGCTGGAGTGACATTCCAGCTACCTTTAGCACAATGTGGACACCACAGTCAACTCCACAGCAAGGCTGAGCCAGCTGTATGAAAGCTTTGGTGTGTGAGCAAGGCTTGCCAACAGGCAGCACAGGCTGTCCCATCAGACTGAGCAGAGCCTCCCACAGCTCCTGTCTGCCAGCACAGCACCTAACTGGACTGGCACAGCTCCAAAGGGCTGTCTGCATGCCTGGGTGCCTCAGGATGGCCACCTCCCACTAAAGGAAAAGCTGTGCTCAGATGATCTGTGCCACTTTCCACCACCTGGCATGGGTTGCTCACCATCAACCCCAGGCTACTAGCTCTCCTCAAGACAGGCTCTGCCCCCTAAGAAATAAAAGAAATGGACAGAAAGGAGCCAAGTAGGGGTTTGCCAAGGTCCTGGAATCCACAGAGAGCCCCAGGAGACAGCCAAGAGAACTGGCTGGCTTTTTGATCTCAAATTCCAGGTACCTGACACTCTTAAACCCCATCCTGCATCTAATGCACTCTCACCTAGAGGTCCTGGAAGGACATGAAGCTCCAGACCTTGCCAGCACCAGAGGAACAAATCTAGAGGTGGCAGACACCCCAGTTCATTCCCCATTCCCCCAGGACTGAGCCAGAGGGGCTCCCCTCCCTCTTACCCTCAGGCCACTGTGGGGACATGCCGCAGTGCAGCCTCATGACCATGGGGGCGAAGGCCATCTTGCCTTCCACGCAGTGCTTCCGGATCGAGTCGATGACTCCAGCTGGGAAGTGGATGTGGAGGTCACACAGGAAAATGATGCTGTGCGGGTCCTGGAACCGACCACACCGGTGGGGAAAACAGAAGGTTGACTTTGAGTAAGTGGACTTTGAGGAAGACAGAGATAGGGGAGAGAATGAAAGAGCCATTCACTGCTACATCAGAAATAGGTCCTAGGGGCTAGCAAAATGGGCACCGAGAGGCTGTTCAACGATAGGTGTGAAACACTGTGACCATGACCTGGCAGAGCCAGCATCACAGAGCTGCTACTCACAGGATCAGAGGATGCCAGGGGTTGGAAGGGACCCAAAGAGATCGAGTCCAACCCTCCTGCCAGAGCAGGACCATGCAATCTCGCTCAGGTCACACAGGAACAAATCCAGACAGGCCTTGAAAGTCACCAGAGAAGGAATCTCCACTACCCCTCTGGGGAGTCTGTTCCAGTGCTCTGTGACCCTTGTGTTGAGGTGGAACCTTCTGTGCTGCAGCTTACATCCGTTGCTCCTTGTCCTATCTCAGGGAGTAAGTGAGCAGAGCCTGTCCCCTCCCTACTGACCCCCAGCCCTCAGATATTTATAAACATTTATACCAGGCAGTACTCAAGTCCCCTAATCATCCTTGTAGCCCTCTGCTGGACCCCAGCAGATCCCTGTCCCTCTTCAGCTGGGGAGCCCAGAGCTGGATGCAATCCGCCAGGTGAGGTCTCACCAGGGCAGAGTAGAGGGGGAGGAGAACCTCCCTGGATCTGCTGGACACACTCTTCTTAATATGCCCCAGGATCCCATTGGCCTTCTTGGCTACCAGGGCACATTGCTGTCCCATGGATAACTTGTTATCCACCAGCACTCCCAGGTCCTTCTCCACAGGGCTGCTTTCCAGCAGATCACCTCCCAGCCTGTACCGGTGCACTTTACTATTGCTCCCCAGATGCAGGACCCTGCACTTGTCCTTGTTGAACCTCATTTGGCTCCTCTGTGCCCAGCTCTCCATGATGACTTCCCTCCTGTCTCATAGTCCCAGACGTGGACCAAGAACCAAACACAAGCTCCTCGGAATGAAGGGTGAGACCCTTACTCTGGAGGGACAGGAATCATCTATGACTCACAGAATCAGTCACAGACTGTTAGGGGCTGGAAGGGACCTTGAAAGCTCATCCAGTCCAAGCCCCTGCCAGAGGAGGAGCACTTAGAGCAGATCACCCAGGAACACATCCAGGGAGGTCTTGAATATCTCCAGAGAGGGAGACACCACACCCACCCTGGGCAGCCTGCTCCAGGGCTCTGTCACCTTCACAGGGAAAAAATTCTTCCTCCTGTTTCCATGGAACTTCTTCTGCCTCAGCTTCCACCACTGCCCCTTGTGCTGGCATTGGGCATCACCCAGCAGAGCCTGGCTCCAGCCTCTGGACACTTACCCTGCACATCTTTATCAACATGAATGAGGTCAGCCCTTGGTCTCCTCTGCTCCAAACTGACCTGGTCTGCCAGGCTATTCCCTTCTCTCTAAAGCAGCATGTTCAGTATGGAAGACAGAGATAGCATCAGACCCATGCCCGCTCTCAGGGCCCCCTGGCTTACCGTCACAAGGTCTATCCCGGCCTGCAGCCCAGCAGAACGCTCGAAATTCCCTTTCAGCTTCAAGTACTGGTAGCTGGGGGTCAGATGGGAAAGAGAAGTTCAGGGTGTGCACGATGGTGAGCAGGGGAAGCACTGCCAGCAGCAGGGCACTGCAGCTGCCACACTGCAGAGCTGCACCCGCTCCAGGAGGAGGAAAGCCTTTGCTGTGTGAGTTCTGCACTGCTCCAGGTCACAGAGTGCCCTGAGGGTGGCTTCTCCGTGCAGCAAGGATAGGGAACTCTCTAGCAGAAGCCTTTTCAGTTCTAGTGCAGCTCTATTCTAGGACCTGGTACTGGGAACTGCTGGCACACACACTGTCAGCCAAAGCTGGCTCAGGTCAGAGTAGAGAAAATCAGAAGTTATCCAACAAAGGAGTCCCCACAGGGCTCCAGACTCTCTGTGCCCCTTCTCATTGCTTTCTGGACTTCTCTCTCCTTCCACCTGTCTATCACTGTCAGACTTGCTTCCCCTTCTCCCTTGCAAACTTCAACAAAAGCCAGGAGAAAAGAGATGCACCCAGATGGCTAACTACAGCAGCTCCTGCCTTACACTTCTCTACCATGCAGTCTTCAGGTGCTCTGTGCTGTAACAACAATGTTCAAGCAGATGTGGAAGGTCTGCACAACCTTTACCATGGGATTTCCAGCTGCAGGAGGGTGTGGGTCATCAATATACAGAGACTGTTTGCATGTGAGCAGCTTTTAAGGCCAGGAAGTGCTCTCACCTGTGCAGTGCAGACCTTTTCAGAGCCTTCTCTACATCCATGTCATCACTGCTGTAGTCTGTGATGATGACGTTGAAGTAGCGATCCTTAGTGACTCGGAACAGCTCTTCCATGTCAGAAATGAACTGCAGCATCCAGCGTGCCTGGTTCTTCACTGGTTGGGTTGCAAGAGGCAGAGGATCAAAGCAAAACTAGTTTAAAAGACAGTGTGGGTTCTCATCAGGTGAGGCTTCCTGCCTCTCCTCAAGCCCCACTAACCTTGCAGGAATTCTGCAAGGCCTTTGCCACAGTCCCCCACACCATCCTGCTGGCCAGGTTGGAGAGAGATGGATTTGATGGGCGGATGTTCAGAGGGTAAGCAATTGGCTGGATGGTCACATCCAGAGGGTGCTGCTCAATGGCTTGAAGTCCATCTGGAGAGCAGTGACAGTGGTGTCCCTCAGAGGTCTGTACTGGGACCTGTACTGTTTAATACTTTTATCAATGACATAGCAGGATCCAGGTACCCTTGGCATGTGTGCAGATGACATCAAGCGGAGTGCTGCTGCTGCCAGAGGGACAGGATGGCATCTGGAGGGACCTGGACAGGCTGGAGAGGTGGCTCAAGTCAACCTCATGAAGTTCAACAAGGGCAAGGGCAAGGTTCTGCACCTGGGCTGGAACAATCCTCGCTATCAATACAGGCTGGGGCAGGAGGTGATAGAAAGCAGCCCTAAGGAAAAGGACTTGGGGGTGCTGATGGATAAGAGGCTGGACAGGAGCAGGCAGTGTAAGCTTGCAGCACAGAAGGCCAATGGCAGCCTGGGCTGCATCAAAAGCAGTGTTGCTAGCAGATCCAGAGATGTGATTCTACCACTGTCCTCTGCTCTGGTGAGACCTCACCTGCAGTTCTGTGTCCAGCTCTGGAGCCTACAACACAGGAAGGACCTGGACCTGATGGAGAGGGTCCAGAGGAGGGCCATGAAAATGATCAGGGAGTTGGAGCAGCTCTGCTATGAGGGCAGGCTGAGGGTGCTGGGGGCTGGGGGTGTTCAGCCTGCAGAAGAGGAGGCTGTGGGGTTACCTATTAGCAGCCTGCCAGTACCTGAAGGGGCTACAAGAAGGCTGCAGAGAGACTGCAAAGGCCTGAAGGGACAGAACGAGAGGCAATGGCTTCAAACCAGAGCAGAGCAGATTGAGACTGGATGTTAGGAACAAGTTCTGCACCATGAGGGTGGTGGAACACTGTTCCACCGGTGTTGGAACACCAGAGCAGTGTTGCCCAGGAAGGTGGTTGAGGCTCTGTCCCAGGAGATATTCAAAGGTGAGGCTGGACAGGGCTCTGGGGAGCCTGATCTAGTTGGGAACGTCCCTGCTGACGGCGGGAAAGTTGGACTGAATGACCTGTGGAGGTCCCTTCTGTCTTGGACCTTTCTATGATTCTATGAATGCTGACACAGACCCAGGGTGAAATGTTAGCCCTGAGAGCCCAGGAATCAGCGTGGGTTGTTTCCCAGCGTGTGAGGTGTTTTCTTTGAGCTTACCACCCATGGGAGTTTGGGCCCTGCCATGTTTCTGAGGATGCTTAAGTTGTGGAGAACAGGAATAGGAAATGGCCCAAGCTGGAAACGTCCCAGATACAATGGTGGAGGCTGGGCCAGAAGCGCTTCTCAGGACTGCCCCTGTGGAACCCACCCCCCGTGCCCCGCCCAGTGTCCCGCCCAGGCAGGTCCTTCTCACCTGGCACCACGAAGTGCACCACAGCTTGGTGGTTCCACGAGAAGCCCTGGGGCCAGCACAGCTCCGGTTCGTTCGCCGCAGCCATCAGGTGCCGGCGGCGACCCCACGCCAGGTTCCTCATCTTCCTCTCCTCCTCCTGGTCGCCGGCCAGGCCCTGCCAGCCCCGGGCGAAGACATACTCGGAGAGGCGGACGAGGCGGCGGCCCTGCTCCCGCAGCTCCAGCTCCAGCAGGTAGCGGCTGCCCCGCATGCGGTCCTGCCGCTTCTCCACGTTCACGATCCGCTGCAGCTGGAACCGCCTGCAGGACAGATGGCTGAGCTGGTCCCGGCCCCCTGCACCAGCCCCGCTCCCACCTCAGCCTGCCCAGCTCTGCCAGGCTCTTGGCTGCTGCCTAGCACCAATCCTTCAGTCCCCAGCTTCCTCCCGCTCTGCTGCCAGGCTCCCACCGCCCCCCAGGAAGGTTTAGCACCTGTCTCCCAAATCCACACATGTGGGACTAGCTCTGGGATTGTGGCCAACAGAAAATAGCTGGCAAGGGGAATGACATCAAGGTGACACAGGAGATAACAAGTGTGCCTGAACGATTACAGGGCTGGTAATGCTGAGTGTATTCAACACCTCCCACAGTGAGCCCAGCATGAGGAGCCTGTTTGGGCTACTGAAACTGGCTGATGACAGCTTATCAGCTAGTGACACCAAGTAGGGCTGAGCAATCCCACAGGGATAACTGAGGTGAGCTGGAGGTTTGGAATGACCAGAACAGGATGAAGTGCCAGCTCGAGCCCTTTGGGATCACAGCAAGAGTTCCTGCTGTGGAGTCATGAGGTGTGTGGTGACAGGTTGGACTCGATGATCTTTGAGGTTCAATCTTCCAACCTTGGTGATACTGTGATACTGTGAAGTGGATGCTCATCAGGTGAAAACCCTAGAAATGTCTTGTGTCTGCTGACAGTTACAGCTTGACTGTGCCTGAGACAGCAAATGCAGCCTTAAGATGTAGGATGAGAGCTATGGATTGAAGGACCTACTAAAGGACCTGTGGGTGCTGGTGGACAACAAGTTCTACATGGGACAGCAATGTGCCCTGGGGGCCAAGAAGGCCAATGGGGTCCTGGGGTGCATTCAGAGGAGTGTGTCCATCAGATCCAGGGAGGTTCTCCTCCCTCTCCACTCTGCCCTGGGGAGACCTCACCTGGAATATTGCATCCAGCTCTGGGTTCCCCAGCTCAAGAGGGACAGGGAGCTGCTGGAGAGAGTCCAAGGGAGGGCTACAAGGATGCTGAAGGGACTGCAGCACTGCCTGGGGAGGAGAGTCTGAGAGCCCTGGGGCTGTTCAGTCTGGAGAGAGAAGACTGAGAGGGGATCTGATCAATGTCTATCAATAGCTGAGGGCTAGGGGTCAGGAAGGAAGGGACAGGGACAGCCTCTGCTCACTTGTGCCCTGGGATAGGACAAGGGGCAATGGATGGAAACTCCAGCACAGGAGGTTCCACATCACCACGAGGAAGAACTTCTTCACTGTGAGGGTCCCAGAGCACTGGAGCAGCCTGCCCACAGAGGCTGTGGAGTCCTTCTCTGGAGCCTTCCCATCCCTGTCTGGATGTGTTCCTGTGACCTGTGCTGGATTCTATGGTCCTGCTCTGGCAGGGGTTTGGACTCAAAGATCTCCAGAGTCCAACCAGAGGTTCTTTCCAACCCCCAAGATCCTGTGAACCTGTGATTGGGAACTACTAACATCCATTCTATAAAACATCCAGGACAATGTTCAGTTGTATACAGGAAAATTAACCCAACCTGAAACCCACATGGAGAAGAACAGATACAGAAAAGACGGAAGTAAAGGCCCACTCAGCAGGAGCCTCAGGAATTGAATTGCTTATCTTACAAAAGCTCAGGGGATGTGTATCTCTTTGCCAGAAAGGCAATCAAGATGGTAAATCTGGAAAAGAAAAGGAACCATTTTAAGTCCATGAAAAAACAGAGTACTTGAAAAAGCTGACCTCCAGTGGGTCACCAAAGAGGTGATGAGCTGAAACATCTCCCCAGGTCAATGCTATGATCTAGGAATCCAGCTGGTTTTAAGAGAGAGGTGCACACAACCAGACAACAGCTTTGGGTACTTGGTTGTCCTTGAGGGCAGCACATGATCTTAGAGGTTCCTTCTAGTCCTCAGTGATTCATAAGCTGATATGTGCCCTTGTGGCAAAGAGAGCAAATGGGATCCTGGGGTGCAGCAAGAAAAGTGTGGCCAGCAGGGCTTCTTCTCCCCCTCTGCTCTGCCCTGCTGACACCCCACCTGCAATACTGTGTCCGGTTTGGGGCTCCCCAGTTGAAGAGGGACAGAGACCTGCTGGAGAGAGTCCAACAGAGAGCCCTGGGGCTATTTAGGCTGGAGAAGAGAAGGCTGAGATGGGATCTGATCAGTGTCTATCAATATCTGATGGCTGGGTGTCAAGTGGAGGGGCCAAGCTCTTCTGGGTGGTGCACAGCAATAAGACAAGGACCCATGGATACAAACTTGAACAGAGAAGGTTTCAGCTCAACATGAGGAGAAACTTCTTTACAGTGAGCATGACAGAGCCCTGGAGCAGGCTGCCCAGAGAGGTTGTGGAGTCTCCTTCTCTGGAGACTTTCCAACCCCACCTGGATGCATTCCTGTGCAGACTGCCCTGGGTGATCCTGCTCTGGCAGGCGGGGTTGGACTGGATGATCTCTGAGGTCCCTTCCAACCTCTAATGTACTGTGGTTCTGTGATTCTGTGGTACTGTGATGTGGTACCCATCAAATCACAAGCTCAAGGAGCTCCAGTCCTACTTCTCATCAGCAGGGTTTCTTCACCTGAAGCTCTCAATACCTATGCTGCACAAGCAGGAAGTCAGCAAGAGGCCAGGGATGCCAAACAGACGAAACCTCCAATCTTACAATTTTACTGCCACCAGCTTTGGAGGGCAGTATCCAAACCCCAGACACGGTCTGTTGTCCATCAATTCCCATTTCTCAGCCAAAAGATGTAAGCCAGACTCTTACAGAGAGGCCTTACCTGAAGTCTTATTTCCCACCTCTAGCTTATCCTCCCATTCCCCCAGGATGAGTGTTCCCTTGTGCTGCATGGGATGCCAGCCCTGGGACACCATCTCTTGGTTTTTACCCTGTGCCTTACCCTTTGCTCCTCTGGTTGAGCTTCCTCAGGAAGACACGTGTGACCTCCAGGGCCTCCCTCTCTCTCAGCAGCAGGTTTCCTGACGTGTTGCATTTCAGGTCAATCCAATCTGTACGCAGCATGTGGAAGTCCAGATTGCTTGCGCTGAAGGTCTGCTCCCAGTTCACCGCCTGGTCAAACACTGGTACATAGTCAAAATCCTCCTCCTCTTCTTCCTCTGGCTCTCCATCTGCATCTTCCTCTCCTGCTGTCACAGGTTCAAGCTTGCCCTTCACAGGAGATGCCACCTGTGCCTCTGGCTCGCCCACCTCCCCACCATTGGCTGCCTTCTGCTCAGCAATGTAGGACTGCACTTGGCTCAGCCACTGCGACAGCCCAGGCCTCTGGCTGGGGCTAGCAATGCTCACGGTGTGTCTGGTGCCCTTGCCAGAGACTGGGCCTCCTTTCCCAGCTGGCATGGAGCCCGCTGCCTGCAGCCCTTCCTTAGTGGTGCTAAGGTCTCCTTGAGGTCTCATCCTTCTGGGAATCATGACCCCTGAGTCCCTGGGGTTGCTGAGAGGCCGCTGCCTTTGTGACACAGCCCCAGAAGGAGTGTTTGCCTTTCTGAGCAGTGCTCCGTCCTGGACGGCCCTGCCGCGCTGTGCAGGGCTCCTGGAGCTGCCTCTGACACCACCTTTGAAACCAGATCTCCTCGTTTCTGGGTTCCCCTCCAGACCAGCCTGGCCAAGGCTTTGGTTGGCAGAGGCCATCACGGCTGATTTGAAGCCAGCCCTCTTCGTGCTCCTGGTCTGCGTCACCTCTCCCGTGCCATCCCCCAGCAGGGAGAGGAGCTGGCGCCGCTCTGGCAGGGAAGAGTCCCAGCGGAGGCTGCGGCTGCTGGGAGCGCTGCCTGCCGGCGGTGCCCTCCCCACCTCGGGGCGCTGCGAGGGACGGTGACCTCCGCCTCCTGCTGCACATACTGCAGATCATCCACGTTCCGCTCCTGGGAGCCTGCAGAAGGAACTGCAGTTACACCTCTGGCATCCTCCTGCTGTCCTCCCTGCCCTGACCCTGGCAGCTGCCCAGCTGGGGGCAGCTGCTTTTTGCCTTATCTCAGCATTTGTCTCCTGCTGTGGCAGTTTAAGGCTGATGCCTAGGAAATTTTCAACAGATTGAGTAGCAAGTGAGAGAATGTAAACAAATCACCATTGGATGTAAAAGGGAAAATAATGCTAAGGTCTAAATAATCCCATTGCTCGGGTAACTAACATAAAGTTAGTTGAGTAAACTAACTCTCTCTCAGCTCTGTGCTCTAGCAGATACCAGCTGGTGCTTCTGCTTAGCTGTTGCTGACCTTGGCTGCGTTTCTTGTTGTGGCTAACTACTAACAAGCTACTCACTGCTCCTCTCTTTTCCTTTGTATGGGGGGAGGGGAAGGGAGTGGAGAGGGTGAAGCTGTTGGTAACCCCTGCTTTTGTCCAGGGGGATTCTTGTGTTGTTTATAAATCATGTAAGAGTTACATATTTTGTACATATCCATGGCATTTCAGTTACAGATTTTAGTCTACTTGTAAATAGAGCTTCATTTGCTTTCCAACTGAGCTGGTCTGGCAGTTTTATTTTGGGGGGTAATTTCAACCCACCACACCTGCTTAGAGGGACAGGGATGCTCTCACACCCAGGAGCTGTGCTCTTGCTAGTTACCAACTTTCTCAGGTCCTCTTAGCTGGCATTGCGAAAGGCTGTGGAGGTGTCTGGCTTTGCTTTCAGCTGATCCGGCCACAGCTCTGCAGGGCATGTGTGAGCACGCCTTTGGCACTGTTGCTTGTATCTTTTTTTCCCCTGGAACCACGGCTCAGTTAAGTTGTGGACCTGAAAGGGAGCTGCCACATTCTCTACTCCAGCCCACTGTTTAGTGACCTCCTGACCTGCCCTGGAGAAAAGTCACAGTGGCAGCAAAAATCTCCTCCTAGCCACAACAATCAGGCAGAGAAGGGCTGCGACTTCCTTGGTGCAGAGAGTAAACAGCTTCTTTCAGCTGGTGCTGAAAGGTCACTCACAAAAGCGACAGACAAAAGGATGCTCTAGGCTCTGACACTAGGACCCCTACCTGGCTGCTCTGTCTTTTCTCCAGAGTCTAGGCTCTTCTCTGGGTGATCCATTTTCATGTACTTGTAGAACCCAAACCTGCAGAGGGAAGGGCAAAACACAAGTTTGATGACAGGTACTTTGCTGTCTCCAAATGAATTCTTCATCAGAAGTGATGATCCATTACTTTGATTACACCCACCCAGCATTTCAAGATCCCTCTTTTCCAGCAAGTCACAGACTATCATCATCCCCATCTTGCAAATTTTTGGTCAGCTTTCCTTGCTTATTATCTTTCAGACATTTTCTCATAAGTGCAGAAGGACATCCCAACACAAGTGTCCTGAAACTCTTCTTCAGTCTCCCCTAAAATGCTCCCTAAGGCTCCCTTTTGATGTAGTGTTCACAAGTCATCAAGCTGCAAAAGTGTCTCAGGCAGGTAACTGCAGTGATGTCTCTCTCTCTATTCTCTCTTGCCACCACTGGCTGTGTGCCATCCCCATAAGTCCCTGCTTCAAGCTTTTGGGAGGGATTGCCAGGACCACCTCCCTCCATGTATGCTAAGCAAAATGACTCCCCAGTTCCCACACTCTGTCACAATACAAATGAATTGTCAAAGCAAAGAATCTGGGCTGCAGCCACCTTCTCCACCCTTCGCTATGAACCACAGTCCCAGGAGTTCCCTCCCAAACCTACAACATGGTCTTTTGTTCCAGCCCTCAGAACAGTCCCATAGGAAGGAAGATCCTGAGCACAGGGAGGCCACCATGACCTATCTCACTGGAACAGTGACTCTCCTTATCCTGCAAAAAGGTCCTTCTGAACAGAGGGGAATCCTTGCACAAGGTCTGCTGTGGCTCTCTCACAGGTCCACAGCTGGGAGCAAGAGCCCAGTGGAGGTGAATGGCAGCTATTTATTTATTCCCCCAGGGAGACACCTGGTGGTGAGCACGGGTTGGTTTGCACAGCCACAGCCACAGCCATAAGGAGGCTGCAGCTGCTGGCAGGCAAAGCTTGCTGGAAATCCATTCCCTGGTGTAGACGGAACAAGCAAACACACTCTGACCCAGCTCCCAGGTTAACAAAGCAAGAGAAGCAGTGGAAGATTCCCCTTGAGACCTAAACAGCTTTCCACTCAAAGGGAACATCATTTGTTAAAAGAAACTATAAATGCTTTCGTGTTTTGCAGGACTTGGGGAATCTTTAAGAGCCCTACAGAAGTGATTATGAACTTCCACCCCAACTCCTGCCTTCAAACTGTCTCCTTCCTCCCTGCTTAACCAAAACTGCATGTTCAGCATCCTACCTTTCCAAGTAATGAGGGCTTTCCTGATAAAAGCATTTGTTGTCTTTCTCCATGTGGCTCAGGCGGCTGTAATCATTCGGGTAAACAAAGGATAAGTGAACCTGAAGAGGAGGGAGAAGAATGAAGCAAAACCCTCATAAACGCCAGGCACCAGTCGCTAGGTGACCCAGACACAGCTGCAGAGCCACCAGCCCGCTCCAGAGGGAGCAAGGAGTGCTCACTAACTCTGCCTCTCCAAGGCAGCCTATAGCAAGCTGTGAGAAAGGAAAGCAGAGGGCAGCATGCTGGGATGTGTGCACTTGTGTGACTTGCTCTGAAGCCAGAACTAACCAGGAGAGAGCTGGGAAGGCCTGAGGAGATCAGTGCTGAGGCCCATGATCAGGGGGTTGGAGCAGCTCTGCTACAGGGACAGGCTGAGGGAGCTGGGGGTGTTCAGCCTCCAGAAGAGAAGGCACCAGGGAGACCTAATAGCAGCCTGCCAGTACCTGAAGAGGGCTGCAAGAAGGATGGAGAGAGACTGTTTGCAAAGGCCTGCAGGGACAGGACCAGGGGCAATGGCTTCAAACTTCAGAAGAGCAGATTTAGCTTGGATGTTAGGAACAAGTTCTTTGCTATGAGGGTGGTGGAACTCTGGAACAGGTTGCCCAGGGAGGTGGTTGAGGCCCTTCCCTGGAGATGTTCAAGGTAAGACTCAATGAGACCCTGGGCAACCTGATCTAGTTGAGGATGTCCCTGCTGACGGGGGGAGATCAGACTGGATGACCTTTGGAGGTCCCTTCCAACCTGGACCATGTTATGACTCTATGATTAATGAGCTATCCCTCTTTCCTCCTTGCTCTCCCTTGGGCAGGTCTCTGCTCAGGGAACAGAACTTACAAACTGGAGGCCCTGGTAGCGCTGCAGAGGGAATCCATTCACCACGTAGCTGGGCTTGTATGAGCAGTCCGGCAAGGCGCGGTGCACACGAGACCTGCTCAGCAGAGGCACTGCCAACAAGAAACAAGAAGTCAAGGACTGCTGGAGGAGCCCTGCTGGATCTGACGCACCAGCTGAGCTACTTCTGTGCCTAGTTGCTGTCTATCCATGTGAAATACTAACAGATACATAATGCAAACAATCCTGTGCAGCTCATCTCTTTACGCTGCTCTATGGCACTTGCACTGAAGCCTCACACCTGGGGGATGTTGAGAGCTGGATGCCAAGAAGGAGGAAAGGAGCCCAGCCTGTGCTTTGTCTCCTACAGTGACTCTCATTGTATGCTCTGCTCTGGGGAGAAAAATGTGTAGCTGCTCTGCTCCACTCTGGTGAGACCCCACCTGGAGCTCTGTGTCCAGTTCAGGACCCTCTATTACAGGAAGGATCTGGAGGTGCTGGAAGGTGTCCAGAGAAGGGTCACGAGGATGAGCAGAGGGCTGGAGCTGCTCTGCTATGGAGGCAGACTGAGAGAGTTGGGGTTGTTCAGTCTGGAGATGAGAAGGATCCAAGAAGACCTTATTGTGGTCTTCCAGTATCTGAAGGGGGCTAAAGGAAAGCTGGAGAAGGACTTTTTAAGATGTCAGGTAGTGATAGGACTGGGTGGAATGGATCAAAACTAGAAGATGGTAGATTCAGATTGGATGTAATTGAAGAAGCTCTTCCCCATGAGGGCGGTGAGACACTGGCACAGGTTGCCCAGGGAGCGGGGATTGGAACTGGATGATCCTTGAGGTCCCTTCCAGCCCTGACAATTCTGTGAGTACTGTGATATAAAAGGACAATCTTCCTTGGCTGTGCTACTGCATATCCTGCGACAGGCTGCAGCTACCTCCTGCAGTGCTCTACAAGTCTTACCTTGATAAAGAGTGTCCCGGGGGTCAGGCTTCAGCATGTCAGCTGGGTGTGCCCTGCTGCCTGTGCTGTCATCAGGCCTGCTCCTGTGGCTGGCCAGCGTCTGAGGGATGTGCTTGACCTCATCCATCTTTAACAGCGTCTCATCTAGAAAGCAGAGAGAGAGCAGGAGGGAGAGGGAACAACCAATTCGACTCTTGTCCCAAAAATGGCCTTCCTCAGTGTCAGCCCTTTCTAAATGGCACTGCATGAATGCTGTCCCTGGCACAGCCATGCCTAACTGGTGCAGAACAGCAGCTTCACTGCAAAGACTTGCCCAAGGAGGTGGTGGAAACCTCATCCCTGGAAGCTTTTAAGGCCAGGCTGGATGTGGCTCTGGGCAACCTGATGTGAGGTGAGGTAACCTGTGTGAGGTGTCCCTGCCTATGGCAGGGGATTGGAACTGGATGATCCCTGAGGTCCCTTCCAACCCTGACAATTCTCTGATTCTATACACTGTAGGAAGGAAAGGGTTTGACTCAGAAAGCTGCAGATACAGAAGCTCTGGGGTAGGAACATGGCTACCATTGACAGCAAACAGCTGAATGTGGTTTTAATGGACAGAGCTGACTAATTAGCATTACATTTACTTTAAAAGGAGAGAGAAAAGATGAAAGGGATGAGAAATGTGAGCAGAGCTCTCTCTTGTTCTGGAAAAGCAGCAGGACCCTGGGGCAAGGTCTTCAGTGGCTGAGGAGGATAAAGCTCCAGAAGGCAAAGGGAGACTCACAGTAAACCAGCAGCATTGGGAAGCTTTTTTGTTGGGTGCTGCTGCCAGAAGACTTCAAGTCTCTATGGATCTTGTACTGAGATGAGGGGAACTAAATAAATACCCAGGAGGGAAAGGTAACATACTGCCAGGGGTGCTGAGGTTAGTGCCAGCAACTTTTGGGAACTGAACAACATGGGAACCCAGAAGGAATGGGATGATGTGATACAACCAAAGGCTGATGTGGGAAAGGGAGGACTGCACGGGCAGAAGGTGCCAAATAAAGATGAGACTGCAGCACTGCGCCCAATCACAAAGGGATCTTCTGGGATGTGAGTCTTCCCTTCTACAGAGATATAAAAAGAAAACAGTGTAAGGAAAAAGGATGGAGACAGAAGACCTAATGGAAAGCTGAGACTTGGCCAAATAGCAGGTTTCAAAACGTACAGCAGCCGGTTTTGAACCAAGACACAGCAAACAGATGTCTCCAGTGCATCAGGGAGTCTTTCATGGGCAAAACTGTTGTCATGGAAAAAAGTCCACAGATGTTGAAAGGCAATGGCAGACAGGGAAAGGGAGAATGCTGGCAGAGGAGAGCGATGCTGACAAAGCTAGATACAGGTAAACAGCAGTAAGGAGCTCCTTAACTGATGAAGATACCACTTGATGTGCTGATAAAGATATCACTTGATGTGATAAGAAGGGTTTACAAAGCAGGAAGGACTGAGCTAATGTTCTTGGTGCAATCCAGCAGCACGTTGAGAGACTTGAGGCTGGTGCAGAAGAATGCAGCATCCCCAAATACTGCTGTTGTAAGACACCCAGAGTGGACACCCAGTGCTGTATCCAACCCCCAGAGTGAAGTCTCCTGGAAGTGCTACAGCAAGCCCCTTCTCCCTGGTGGAGTTGTTAGCACCCCCACAAACACCCAGATCCCATCTTATGGGCCTCACAGCATCCCTAGCTCTCTTCAGGCAACCTGCATGCTGTACCACCTGCACATCTGGAACAGCTCTCACCCTCACAGACTCTCCTCTCTGCCTCTAGATTTGCCTGAAATAATGTTCCAGTCTTACTGCCAGTTCTCCTGTATGTAATGATGAGCCACACTCTTGTCCAGAGGTCTCTCTCTTGACCTCTCTACTTCTCTTTCACATGATCTGTATGCAGGGCATTTGCCTGGCTAGGCTTTGATCCTTGGTTTCCCCAGAGAGAATTATTTGGGAAGAATTGGAATGTGCTTGGGGAAAGCTGTGGTCCAAATACTTACTAGCAAAAAGGGAGAGGTATTGGGAGTCAATGACTTTGAACTTGGCTTCTGGGTCATTCAGTCTCCACTAGAACAGAGAAACACACTAAAATGAAGTGCAGCTTGAGCAGAAGGAGCAAGCACAAGATGTTTTTTCCACCAGATGGGCTCACAGCTTCCTCCTTCTGCATACTATGGCTGAGTTTACCTAGAAGTAACACACTGGGAATGAGCTGAGACCCAAAGCCAGGAAAGGACAAAGAGCTGCAATGGAGATTGGAGTGGGCAGAATAACCCCAGGCAAGCAGGGGAAAGGGTCCTAATCTGTGGCCAGGACTATCCCACATAGAACTACATAAGGGCTCTGGAAGGGATTAGATAAATCTCATGCAAGGAGGAGCTGGGGCCTGGGGAAGGAGGGAAATCATTACAAACATCACTCCTGAGCTCTGAGGGGAAATATAGGGCATGGCCATTTGCATAGACTCACTGCTACTTCCACATGGTCTGTTCCTCTGTCATCCTGCTTGTGCAGCACTTCAAAATAGTACCTGCCTGCAGCTGACAACCTGTGAAGAACAACATGTCTGTCACCAGCAGAATTAAGTAACACTTCTTAGCTTGTCAGCAGACAATGAGTGCAGAGCAACCACACCCATGGAACAACCTAATTCTCAAGGTGAGCACAGATAGGACCACTAAGACAATCCACATGCTGGCAGTGAGATAGGCAGCTCGCCCTGTGCACCTGGAGGGCTACAGACCCTTCTCAGTTTAATTCTGTTCTTACTCCCTTTCAGTTCTGCCTGCTAGGTTTTAGCCTCTGGGAAACCTGGCAAATTCCAGGGCAGGAGTCTCAGGATACAGTTCATAGAGGAGTCTGAATCTGCTGGTGGCAGCTTCGTCCAGGGAAATAAAGAAATCAGTGTTGCATTTTTGCAGTAGAGCAGCAAAGCAGCCAGCACAGGTGTGGATGTGGTACTTCAGCTTGGGCCATAACCTAGAGTAATCCTCTTCTCCATATTGCTGAATTCTCCAGAACAAACCTGGCGTCCCTTTCCTCATCCTGGTGATTTCCTGTGCAGAGGTGGTTGGGACCAAGGGGCTCTGTTACTCACCTCACCATCTTTGACTGCTGGCTGTGAAATTTCCCAAACTCCCCTGGCGCAGTCCACTCCTTCCCTGTCTGTGGAGGGACAGAAAATGCTCTGGTTAAGTTTCTTCCCTGGTTACTGCCCTAGGAGTGATGAAAAGGGAAAACTACTGGGAGCTACTCCTGGTAAGATGTCTGTGAGCTCCATGACCTGGGTCAGATTTAAAGTCTTTAATCATAGAGATGGGGCTCCCAACAGCACTGGCTCAAGGTATGTCACGTCATACCCATCAGGCATCTGTGCTGCTGGTGTCTGGAGTCAGACAGGAAAGGAAACTTGGGTAGTCCAAACAAGTATATCAGACAGGAAGGTCTCCATCCTCACAGAAACATTAAAGCCTTGATAGAAGGAGCCTGCAGCATGCACTGTACCTTGCCCACACTGGCCAGCAGCTGCAGACCTGAGGTCTTCTCATCTGGACTCAGCCAGAACTCAGCATTGTCATCTGCAGCAATGGCAAACTGAAACTCCCCTGTTGACACATAGAAGGAGTAAGCAGGGCTTTGGGTAAGGGCTTGTGCACAGAATGGATCCTGCTCCTCTAAAAGACTGTTCTCACCCTTTTTCTTGGTGAGACCATACCTTCTCTTTTGGTATTACCACCCCCACCCCTTTGAACCTCTCTGAACTCTCTAACGCGGCTGTGATTGAAAACAAAACCTCAAATATGTATCTGGTTCACTCTGGCTTCATCCAACACCTGACTTGAAAAGCCAGCAAGTCCACACAATGTCTCTTGGCCTCCTCTTTTGTTTCCAGAGCAAATTTCTGTGAGAGAAGCTGTGTTTGGACAGAGGAACATGCACATGGAGCCATGAAGGGAGACACGAGTGCCTGTCCTGGCTGGGGTCAGGGATGGCAGCTGAAGGCCAGGGGACCAGGCAGTATGGGTGACTGCTAGCAGGCTGCTCTGGGCAGAAGCCTGCAGCTGCCTGCTGCAGATGTCAGCTGCTGTTAGGTGGCATTCATGAACAAACAGCAATGATGACATCTACAGCCCCCTGCATGCCAGAGAAGGAGGCAAAGCTCAGGGCTGGTGCCCACGTCCACACATTCAAGGCAGCATTGTTTTTTATCTAGTACTTCCCAGCTGCTCTTTCCCAGCCTCTTCCTTCCACTCTGCAGGGCAGGCAGATGTGTTGCACCCATGCCAAGGGCAGGGCTGGTCATGCACAGCTGGCTAGGGCTGTGGGGGATGTGGCATTGGGCTGGGCAGGGGAAGGCAGCAGTACCCAGCAGCACAGCAGGCTCGGAGCCTCACCGTCGGCGAAGGGATGCAGGTAGCCAAATATGCGGAGGCCGTAGTTGGTCCACCTGGGGGACACTGCCAGCTTCCTCAGGGTGGTTCGAGTCTGAGGGGCAGGAGAAAGAAACAAACACAACCATTAGATGTGATAGGAACAAGGGGAAGAGGCAAAAGCCCTGTGAAAAGCGGGCAGAGAGAAGCATGAGGTTTGCCCTGGGAAGGTGATGGGGAACAGTGTGCGCTGGAAAGGGGCGAAAGAGCAGGCCAGGTAGGGAGCAACTGATGCAGGAGCCACTGCAGAGAGGGGAGAGCTGCATGGGACATGTGGGCAAGATGGTGGGGAGGAGATGGCATAGGCCAGCCTTCTGGAGGGGCAGCACTAACTACAGGGCTCCTTCATTGTGTGCCCAAGGCCTGTGAGACCAGCATGGGTAAAAGGAGCCTCCCCCACGCAGCAGAAAAGCTGGCAGTGTTGAGCCCACATGCAAGCTTCCAGCTCCCCCAGGAGCAGCAGGACAGAGAAGGTGATGGAGAGGGATGGGGACAGGCTGCAGAGGGAGCAGGGGTGATCCAGCTAGGAGGCAGAGCTGGGAAGTGTGGGACAGAGAGTGTTGGTATCTTACTCACATGGGGGAAGAGGGGAAAGTGGAGGTTCTTCCTGAGCTGCTCAACGGAGCTACCACACCAGTCCTCAAACACGTGCAGATTGGCCAGGCCCTGGAACTGAGGGGCAGAAGTGGGGCACCATGAACTGATGTGTCTCTCCCCTGCATCCCTCCACTCTCCTGCCAGCCTCAGCAGTGGCCCCTGGCACTGGAGCACTGCTGCAAGGGGCTGCTCTGCAGGACACATGGGGCCAGCCTCCTGTTTCTAATCTGCTGAAGGTTTTAGAACCGGACCAGGTGACAGTGTGAATGGCACCAGGGAACTGCAATAGTGCCCAAGACATCTCAGTTAAGTGGTTGATGCTAGCTCCATCTTGCTTCACCAAGAGGTGTTGAATCAGAGGGCTGTGATCTGAGGTCACGGTGTGGGAAATGCTGCAGCGTGGCAGCAGCCCTCCACAGTCCAGCACAGGGTCTTATGTCCCCCAAGAAGGTCTATTTGGCTCCCTTGCCATTTTAAGGTTGTTCTCCTGACCTGAGACAGAGGGGATACCCTAGGGAGAGGTGGCAGATCTCCTTCTTAAGGGTGTCTGTGAGGTCAGGCTCATGGGGGATGATGGGGACAGAGAGATGGAGGCTCAGCAGGGTGGAGAGCAGCAGCACAGGCAAGACCATGTGGCCTCCATGTGCTCAAAGCAGCAAAAATGCTGTGAGAGGAGGAGGTCCCTTCTGGGCCAGCTTGGCAGAGTGTGCAGTCTGGGTGGCTGTCCCCACTACACAGCTGGCCCTGCCAGGGGCCATGCCTGATGGAGCTCTGGAGCACAGCTTTGCTAGGAAAAGCCTTCTTTCTCTTTCTTTCTTTCTTTCTTTCTTTCTTTCTTTCTTTCTTTCTTTCTTTCTTTCTTTCTTTCTTTCTTTCTTTCTTTCTTTCTTTCTTTCTTTCTTTCTTTCTTTCTTTCTTTCTTTCTTTCTTTCTTTCTTTCTTTCTTCCTTCCTTCCTTCCTTCCTTCCTTCCTTCCTTCCTTCCTTCCTTCCTTCCTTCCTTCCTTCCTTCCTTCCTTCCTTCCTTCCTTCCTTCCTTCCTTCTTTCTTTCTTCTTTCTTTCTTTCTTTCTTTCTTTCTTTCTTTCTTTCTTTCTTTCTTTCTTTCTTTCTTTCTTTCTTTCTTTCTTTCTTTCTTTCTTTCTTTCTTTCTTTCTTTCTTTCTTTCTTTCTTTCTTTCTTTTTCTTTCTTTCTTTCTTTCTTTCTTTCTTTCTTTCTTTCTTTCTTTCTTTCTTTTCTTTCTTTCTTTCTTTCTTTCTTTCTTTCTTTCTTTCTTTCTTTCTTTCTTTCTTTCTTTCTTTCTTTCTTTCTTTCTTTCTTTCTTTCTTTCTTTCTTTCTTTCTTTCTTTCTTTCTTTCTTTCTTTCTTTCTTTCTTTCTTTCTTTCTTTCTTTCTTTCTTTCTTTCTTTCTTTCTTTCTTTCTTTCATCTGTGGGATTTCAAGGAATGGCTTTTGCTTTTCTTTTCACCAGAGCCAGTCAGGAGAAAGGAGCTGGCTGTACCCCAGCAAAGCCTGGGCTCTCTGCTTTCAACCTGCAGAGCTGGACAGGGCTGAAACTCTCCATGCAGTAACGACATCCAACAGTGGAGAATAAATAAACTGGAGACTGTAGAAGCTACCTTAGATGGGGAAATGCTGAAGAAAGGAGTAGGCTGCCTTGGGACCAGGGAGGTTTTGCTGTGGCTGTCTTGCCTATATAAGGGCTGTGTGAGCAGGGCTGGGGAAACAGCCTGACCAGCACCCAAATGTCTACAGATGGCAGCAAATTCTTAGTTTGTGCTGGGGACTCTCTAGCAGGGCTGAAGCAGCAGGCTGGAGGAGGGCCCAGCCCCTCCATCCACTCCTGGCAGAGAAACGTCTTCAGGGAGTTATTTTTCCCAGGACAGAGGGTTGAAATTTCATTTTGGAGTAAGCCATGGCTGGAAGGAAGGATGCAGAGCAGGCTTGGCCTGGCACCAGCTGATGCAGTAATGCTCTCTGCAAGCTGTGGGCCTTGGTCATGCACGTGAAAAAACACTTCTGTATGTGCCAGGCAAAGCACACTGACAGCCACTGCTCCAGTGGTCTTTCACCAGTCCTGTCTCACTGGTGTCCACACTGCCAGGGCCTGACTGATGTCTGCAAGCTGGTGTTGGCCCCTGACACCATATCCTGTTCTTTACTGGCATCCCTCAGCCTGGGTTCTGCCCATTAGTCAAAAGGAGAAACACTGAGACAAAGTGGATGCAATTCCTCCTTCTGATGCTGCAGAAAATCAGAGAGGAACTATGCAGAGGGCTTGGGGTGATGGGTGCAGCCAGGAGAAACCTGGGACTCTGCAGGGACTTGGACACAAATAAATCACTGCAAGTGTGGCAAACACTGAATTGGAGCATAACTGCCGAGCAGTTCCATGCCCCTTGGCCAGACCCAGGTTCACACCCAAGGGTTTTACAGTACTTTTCTCAGCCAAACCAAACAAACACAATTGCTGTTTCTTGTGGCACATGCATGAAGTGAGGTGAAGAGGCTGGGTGCCCACGGAAGCTGACTCTTATGGCAGCCTGCTTGCTATCTGCAAGTGATGTTGACTTTTCTTCTCAGAAAACCGTTTGCTCACTGCAGGTAGCAGCTGAAACCTCTACCAAGCGCAGCACAACACTCCCACACTGTGGAGAGGCTGGTGCTGCACTCCCTCTTGCAAAGACAGAGCCAGGGAAGGCTTGGAGACTCAGGAATGCAGCAGAGCTGGACTGGCTTTAGCACGGGATAGTCGCAGTGCCAGAACAGATCCTTGTGAGGGAAGCCCAGAAAGAGTGGCCAGCCTTGCTCAAGGATCTGCAGAGGAGCCTTCAACCACTCCCTTTCTAACACAACACTTTCCTGCAGAGTTTGGCAGGATTAGGGAGGGGCAGGCTACTAAAACCACAGTGGGCACCACTGTACTTGGTGCTCCATCAATGCTGTTAAGAGATGGCCCCTGGGATTTCCAGCCTGATACCCCTGTCTCCAAAGCTTTGCAAAGCCCTGAGGGGAGAAGATCCTAGCAGGAGCTAATGAGATTGTTCTGCTTTCCTGCACCACAGCTATTAGGAATAATTAACTGGTAAATAATGAGCATTTCTTGCATGCAGTTTCTGAGTCTTTTCTAAAGCAAAACAGACTTTCTCACGAGCTACAGCAGTCAAGTTTAGTTTCTGCTTCCTCTGAAAGAGAAAAGAAGAACTTTATTGACAGTGCTGGCTGCCCAAAGCAGTGCCCTGGGACCGAAAACCGAGACAGACTTTAATTTTAGGCCCCCACGAGTCATCAGTGAAGCAGCTGGTTTGAAACCCTATCACCTCTGCTCCTCCAACTCAGCTCAGCTCAGCTCCACTGCAGGCAGCTCTGTTGACTGTTTGAGTCTCCTCTGGAACACAGCAAAAATCTGCTGCTTAGGGCTTGTGCAGCTTGTGGCATCAGGTAAACGGCACCACCGTTCCCAACTCATGCACACAGCTCCTGAGGGGTGTCACTGGGATTTCTGAAACACAGCTACTGACTCTGACTTCCCAGATTAGAACCACCTGCCCCTGGTTTTCAAAGGGCTGGAAACTTAGGACCTAGTAGGCAAGAAGCTATTTTCCCCTTCTTGCCTAAAAACCCTCTGCTTTCAAAATTTTGAACAGACTGATTTGGGCAGAGCCAGGAAGAGTAGCCCAGAGCCTGGGCTCTTGTTGGTCTGTGCCTTCCCATGCAGAGGGCTTCTCCTGCCCCTCAGCTTCCTCCCCATCCCAACTCCACCTCCCAGTTGCTTATCTCCCCCCTGCTGAAACAGTAGCATTGCAAGACCCCAGCTCAGATTCACTAGCTGTGCACCGAGGGCAGCAGTGAGAGGATGCCCAGGAACATCCTTGCAAGAGCTCTTCTCCCCAGGGAGGCCTGCACAGGCTGCTGCCCTGCTGAGCACAGTGCCACAGGCACAAAGCTGCAGCACGGCCCAAAACAAGGGAGCGCTGGACCCGAGCTAGTGCAGGAACTGGGAGAGGCCTTGCTTTGGTGCCCACCCAGCAGCATCCATGGCTTTGGGAGCGTGGCTGGGCTCCAGGCCCCAGTGCTGACCCTCTCCACTGAGTGTGCTGCAACCCTGGCTTTGTGCTGAGAGCCCTTGGTGTTCCTGCTGTGAACCTGTGATCCCTCTAGTGAGGCATTTTAGAGTATCAGCCCCTCCAAGGAACAGAGACCACAAAGGAGAACCAGGCATGCAGAGACCACAGACCTCTCTCTCTAGCCCAGGCCTTATGGTGTGCAAAGCACCCAGCAGGATGGCACCATGCACCCAGCAGCTGCCGGTGAGCAAGGAGCCCCAGGGCAGAAAGGTGAGGCAGTGGCAGAGGCAGGGGAAGCAGCAAAGCTGGGAGGGAGTGTAGCAGCAGAGGCATGACCTGCTGCACTGTAACTGGGGCAGAACGAAGCAGAGAGCTCATTCCTCGTTACACCCCAGCAGCTTTGGCAGGACAGAGGCAAATCAGCTGCGTGGCTGCGTGCAGCCCAGGGCATGCAGCGCCAGTGACGATGAACAGGGCACAGAGAGAGCCTGAGCCGGGGAAGAAAGGAGACACTGTGCTGCCAGCTGGAAACTCCTGACTTTGTGAGACTCTTCTGTGTCCGTGGAGCGGCTGCAGCCCCTCCTCCTGCCTGGCCCAGCTCCCCTGACTGGCTGACAGCCAGCAGCCAGCAGTTGGGCTGAGCTGCAAGCTCTGCTGCGCTGGGCACTTGTGGGAATCCATCAAGACAAGTCGGCAGCAACTTCATATTTTAGTCCTTTAAGGAGAGGCTGCTTCCTTTCAGGGCAGGTTTGGTAGCAGAAGGATGCCAGATCACAAGGCTCTGGTCTCATGCAGCATCTGCACCTGCACAGGTGCTGCCTGCAAGGAGCTGTGCTCCTGGACATTGCTCACACCTCTTCTAGAGAGAAGGAGGCCCCAAAGATGTGCAGACATGAGTGGGAACACATGTTCTAAGTGCTCCCTGTGCTGCCAGAGCTGAAGAGAGGCTTTTGCAGAGGCAGAAGAGAATGACCAGGCTACCCAGGTGCATCTCTGAAAATCCTCCCCTCCACACCCATGGCAGTACCAAAGGGTGACACTCACAGTCCCACAGCACAGGTCTGCCCTGGTGATAGCCAAGCACCTTTCTGGATTAATTAAACAAAATTAACCACATGTCCCCAGCCTGACATGGCACCATAGGATCACAGACCCAGGGGGATTAGTTTAGGCAGAGTTACAACACACAATCCCCAGGGCAGGAGAAACTTCAACCAGTGTTTAGGAGGACAGCAAGCAGCTCTGTAGAGATGTGTCTGTGCATCCCTCTGCATGTCCTGCAGCTGGTGCTGGTGAACCATCTGTCCCTCTTTGCAGTCAGGGTGGCTCTGCTGACCCCTGTAGCTAGGGCAGGAAACTTTGCCTCACAGACAGAGAAAACTGTTGAAGGAGGTGGGTGCTTCACAGAAGCAACGTTGGAGAGCAGAGCTGATGGAGGAGGAGAGCAAGGCCACCCAAACCAGCTCCTAGCTCCCAGCTCAGGACAGGGGTATTCCCTTTAAAAAAAATAATCAAGTAAAGCAGACAGGAGACCTGCATGGATAAGCAGGGAGGGCCTGAGAACACTCAAATGGAAGAGGGAAATTCACAACACGTGGAAAAAGACTCTGGTCAATTGGGAGAACTATAGAAATGCTGCCAGAATAGGTGGAGACACAACAAGAAAGGCTCTCTTGGAACTTAGTGTGGCTAAGGAGGTAAAAGAAAACAAGA
Organism: Picus viridis; assembly: GCA_033816785.1. Taxonomy (NCBI): domain Eukaryota; kingdom Metazoa; phylum Chordata; class Aves; order Piciformes; family Picidae; genus Picus; species Picus viridis. Next base: position 2,811,726 of record CM066568.1, read on the forward strand.
AGAGCTTCTTCAAATGTATCAATGAAAAAAGGAAGCACAGAGAGGAAAGCTGTCCCACTGCTCAGGGAGGAGGGATGCAGAGGTGGCAGAATTGCTGAGTGCTTTTTTTGCTTCAGACTGCACTCCTGAGACCAGCCCACAGCAATCCCAGTCCCTGGGAATAAGAGAGCAAAACTGAGGGAAGGAGGAAGGGAGGGAGGAAGGGAGGGAGGTGTTCCACTGCTCAGTGCAGACTGGGCTAGAGATCATCTGGACAAAGGGAAACTGCCCAAATCCATGAGCCCTGATGTGGTGCACCCACAAGTGCTGAGGGAGCTGCTGGTGGTGCTGCTGAGCTGCCCTCCATCGTTCTGAAAAATCATGGAGACTGGGAGAGATGCCTGAGCACTTCTGACACTGTCTCTCGTAACATCCTTGTGAGTAAGCTCAGGAAGGATGGGATAGAAGAGCAGTGAGGTGGATTAGGAACGGGCTACAAAATGGAGTCCAAAGAGTGGTGGTCAGCGGTGCCAAGTCCAGCGGGAGAGCTGTGACCAGTGGAGCCCCCAGGGATCAGTGCTGGGTCCAGTCCTGTTCAACATCTTCATCCGTGACACTGACGAGGAGACAGGCAGAGGCTGCTCAGCAAGTTTGCTGAGATACCAAACTGGGAGGCTTGGCCATTCAGAGATGACTTGGACAGGCTGAGGGATGGGCAGAGAAGAACCTAATGAGGGTCAGCAAGGGTAAGTGCAGAGTCCTGCACCTGGGAAGGAAGAATAAACTGCAGCAGTACAGGCTGGGAGAGGATCTGCTGGAGAGCAGCCCTGGGGAGAAGGGCTGGTGGGCAACAAGTTCTGCATGGGACAGCAATGTGCCCTGGGGGCCAAGAAGGCCAATGGGGTCCTGGGGTGCATTCAGAGGAGTGCGTCCAGCAGATCCAGGGAGGTTCTCCTCCCCCTCTACTCTGCCCTGGTGAGACCACACCTGGAATATTGCATCCAGCTCTGGGCTCCCCAGTTCAAGAGGGACAGGGATCTGCTGGAGAGAGTCCAAGGGAAGGCTACAAGGATGCTGAAGGGACTGCAGCACTGCCTGGGGAGGAGAGGCTGAGAGCCCTGGGGCTGCTTAGTCTGGAGAGGAGAAGACTGAGAGGGGATCTGATCAATGTCTATCAATAGCTGAGGGCTGGGGGTCAGGAAGGAAGGGACAGGGACAGCCTCTGCTCACTTGTGCCCTGTGAAAGGACAAGGGGCACAGGATGGAAACTACAGCACAGGAGGTTCCACCTCAACATAAGGAGAAACTTCTTCACTGTGAGGCTCACAGAGCCCTGGGAGAGGCTGCCCAGAGAGGTTGTGGAGTCTCCTTCCCATCCCTGTCTGGATGTGTTCCTGTGTGGCCTGTGCTGGATTCTATGGTCCTGCTCTGGCAGGGTGGTTGGACTCAGAGATCTCCTGAGGTCCCATCCAACCCCTAACATCCTGTGATCCTGTGACTGGAAGAAAGCAAATGTCACTCCAGTCTTCAAAAGTGGCAAGAATGAAGACCAGCCTCAGCTCTACCCCTGGTAAGGTGATGGAGCAGCTCGTTCTGGAGACCATCTCTAATCACATGAAAGAAAAGAAGGTTGTCAGGAGCAGCCAACATGGATTTACTATGGGGAAACCAACAGGGATCTACTGAGGGGAACCCTTGCTTGACTAAGCTGATATCCTGGGACGGTGTGACCAAAGGGGTAGATGCAGGGGGAGCAGTGGATACCTTGACTTCAGGAAGGCTTTTAACAGTCTCTGTAACATAACTCCAGAAGTGTGGGCTAGATGATTGGGCTGGGAGGTGGATTGCAAACTGGCTCAACAGCAGAGCTCAGAGGGTTGTGCTCAGTGGCACAGAGCCAAGTTGGAGGCCTGAGGCCAGCAGTGCACCCCAGGGATCAGTGCTGGGTCCAGTTCTGTTCAGTATCTTCATTAACAACCTAGGTGAGGGGACAGAGTGGACCCTCAGCAAGTTTGCTGAGGATGCAAAGCTGGGAGGGGTGGCTGACAGCCCTGAAGGTTGTGCTGCTATCCAGTGAGGTCTGGACAGGCTGAGAGCTGGGGGAAGGTGAAGTTCATGAAGTTCAGCAGGCACAAGTATAGAGCCCTGCAGCTTGGGAGGAATAACAACAGGCACCAGGACAGGTTAGGGGTTGTCCTGCTGGAAAGCAGCTCCATGGAGGAAGACATTGGAGTCCTAGTGGACAGCAAGTTCTCCATGGGACAGCAATGTGCCCTTGTGGCCAAGAGAGCCAATGGGATCCTGGGGGCAGCAAGAAAAGTGTGGCCAGCAGGGCTAGGGAGGTTCTGCTCCCCCTCTACTCTGCCCTGCTGAGACCACACCTGGAGTACTGTGTCCAGTTTGGGGCTCCCCAGTTCCAGAGAGACAGAGAGCTGCTGGAGTGAGTCCAACAGAGAGCCATGAGGATGATTTGGGGATTTGAGCATCTTTCCTGTGAAGAGAGACTGAGAGCCCTGGGGCTGGTTAATTCAGAGAGATCCCCTCTAAAGGGGATCTGATCAATGTCTATCAATATTTGAGGGGTGGGTGCCAAGAGAAAGGGGCCAGGCTCTTTTCAGTGGCACCCAGGAATAGGACAAGGAATAATGGATACAAGCTAGAACCCAGGAAGTTTCAGCTCAACATGAGGAGAAACTTCTTTGGTGTGAGGGTGCCAGAGCCCTGGAGCAGGCTGCCCAGAGGGGTTGTGAATCTCTCTCTCTGGAGCCTTTCAAAGCCAACTCAGATGCATTCCTGTGTGGCCTGACCCAGGTGACCCTGCTTTAGTAGGGGGGTTGGACCCAATGATCTCTGGAGGTCCCTTCCAACCCCTACCATTCTGTGATGATTCTATGATGATTCTATGATGATTCTGTGATGATTCTGTGATGATTCTGTGATGATTCTGTGTTCTGTGTGCCCTAGCAAGCAGTGTCTTCTGACAGTGCACCTGCTGCACACCACCTGGCACAGGGCACAGCCAGGACTTTGGGCAGCCACCAGCTCTCAACACAGCTGCCTGGCACAGCTCTCCTCCCCAACAGGGAGCAGTGCAGGACAGGGCTGGAGGCATGCAGCAGTTTTCCAGGCATGGGGCCATGCCACACAGCATCCAGGGGCATGAAGTCACCCCCACTAGGAAAGCAGAGGGCTTTGCAAATCAGCCCTGTGCTAAACACTGCCCTTTGCCCAAGCCACAGCACAGCCCCCACCAGGTGCATTTCTAACCCGTCAAAGGCTCCTTGCACATCGCAGCTGGCAGCTCTCAAGACTAGCATGCTTGTGAGAAATCACCAGGGAGGGTATCACAGACACTGGGCAAAGCCTCAGAGAAACTGGGGGAGGCCATGTAAAGCCTTTATTGCCCAGTGTCACGGGAGAAGGGAGTACCAAGTGTTCTGTGCCACTCCTGTGCCTGGCAGCAGTCCTGGCCCTGATGTCCTGCTGGTTCTTGAGCAGCAGCTGCTCATGGGGGAGGCAGCCCTGCACTGCCTCAAGCTCAGCTGGGACTGGCACTCCTCAGAGCTGATGGAGAAGAACAGATCAATGGTCTGGTCTGGTTCTGGGCACTGGAGGGTGACTGGTGCTGGCTGCTTCCAGGAAAGCTTTAGCCTATGGTGCAGGACCTGACCTGCCCAGTGCTATGCCCAGAGGGAGGGACTTGCCCTCCTGCCCTGAGTGCAGGGGCAGCAGCCTATTCCCTTCCCGGGAGAGCCACAGAGGCCCTTCTAATTTGTGCAGGTCTCTAATCACCTTGAGCAACTCCGTGAGCTGACTCCAAGAGCTAAATGCCCCTGGGCTGCTGTCCCTCTCCTTAACAGCCAGCTGCATTGGTCCCTTATCTGAAGAGGAATGGCAAGATAAGGGAGCAGGGGTGGAAAGAGTAAGAGGCATGAGGAAAACAAACCAACATTTACCCCCATCTTCAAGGGTCACTGGAGAAGGTCTCTGTTCACAAGTGCCACTGAAATGGGGAAATCTCTGTGTCTGGCACACAGGGGGTGGATAGCAAGCAAATGCCAGCACAGAAGCACAGTGTGTCACTTCTGTGTGCCACAGCCCTGTACTGATTTGTTTGATCCTTGGCCCTGTGCACTGCCAGCCCTGAATAAACTTCACCTCTCAGGAAGGCAGCAAGCTGGCTGCTCTCAGGGAACTGTGGCTAGTGCTTGGAGCCTTGATGGCTGGTACAGACAAATTGTCAGGAATCTGGACACTCCTGTCTTTCCAGATGATTACTCAGGTCTGTAAGTGTCATTAAGGCAGGAAGGTGTGATAGGGAATGGACTTCTAGTGAAGCAAATGAATTTCCAGGCAGAGGTCCCTGCCTTCCATTCTTGCTGCACAGAGCTCTAGAGCTCCCTCACGCAAAGCAAAGGAGAAAGGCACCTACCTCTGGCATCCAGGGGACAGGGCTGTCCACAGCTGCAGCCTTTGATTCATTCCTCCTACCTCTTTGCAGCTCCTGGCTCTGAAACACAAGTAGAGGAAGTCAGAATAGCCTCATGAATTGCCCAGCACTGACAGCTACACGGGAGTGCTCACACCTGCTCACCAGAACCTCTGAGGAAAATGCAGGTTCTGAAGCTCCTTTTCCAAGGGGCAGGTGAGCTGCCATGGGAACGTGAGCCCCTGGCTGGGGCACTCCGTGGTGAGCTACTGAGGGCAAAGGATACCAGCACTTTGCAACTGTTAGCTAGCACAGAGTTAAAACTTGGACCCTTCTCCCTTTTTTTCCCCAGCCAGGTTTCAAAAAGCTCCAAGCAATCCTCTTCCAGCACTTCCTTCAGGCAACAGTACTGAGATGTGCTTCACTACAGACCTACAAACTGTCTCCTGACCTTTCATTTCTGCTTCCATCTTGCTTAGTGCTCCCTTCCTGTGCCACACCCCACGCCAGCCTCGGCCCACGACTGCAACTTGGTACATCTTGGTACACAAGTCAACCTCATGAGGTTCAACAAGACCAAGTGCAGGGTCCTGCAGCTGGGTCGAGGCAATCCCAGGCACAAATGCAGGCTGGGCAGGGACTGGCTGGAGAGCAGCCCTGAGGAGAGAGACTTGGGGGTGCTGGGGGAGGAGAAGCTCAACAGGAGCTCTCAATGTGCACTTGCAGCCCGGAAAGCCAATCAGAGCCTGGGCTGCATCAGGAGAACTGTGGCCAGCAGGGCAAGGGAGGTGATGCTCCCCCTCTACTCAGCCCTGGTGAGACCCCACCTGGAGTACTGCCTCCAGTTCTGGAGCCCCTATTACAAGAGGGATCTGGAGGTGCTGGAAGGTGTCCAGAGAAGGGCCACGAGGATGATCAGAGGGCTGGAGCACCTCTCCTGTGAGGACAGACTGAAGGAGTTGGGGCTGTTCAGTCTGGAGAAGAGAAGGCTCCCAGGTGACCTCATTGTGGCCTTCTAGGATCTGAAGGGGGCCTACAGGAAGGCTGGGGAGGGACTGCTCAGGCTATCAGGTAGTGATAGGACTAGGGGGAATGGAATGAAGCTGGAGGTGGGCAGATTCAGGCTGGAGGTGAGGAGGAAGTTCTTCCCCGTGAGAGTGGTGAAGCTCTGGAATGGGTTGTCCAGGGAGGTGGTTGAGGCCCCGTCCCTGGAGGTGTTTAAGCCCAGGCTGGATGAGGCTCTGGCCAGCCTGATCTAGTGTGGGGTGTCCCTGCCCATGGCAGGGGGTGGAACTAGATGATCCTTGTGGTCCCTTCCATGCCCCTGCATGCTGTGTGGCATGGCCCCATGCCTGGAAAACTGCTGCATGCCTTCCAACCCTGACTGATACTATGATACTACCTAAAGTAAGGTAGCTGGCTCCAGTGGAGTTGTTGTACATTCTCACTGCTGTGACTCAGCTCAGATCTTGCCCTGTGGCATGCTCCCTTTCCTGCTGTCTCTTGGGGCCAGCATCAAAAGGGAAGGTCTGCCCTTCTAAACCTTCAGAAAGCATCTCAAGCCTCCTCACCTGGTGTCCCAGTTTCTGTGGATAGGAAAACTGAAGGCTTGGGCTCCCACCTAGGTCATTTGTGCCTGCCAGAGCCTTAGCCAGCTCCCTCCAGCTTTCATATCCTGCACAAAGGAAACAGAGAGATGTCACAACACAGGCTAAAAGAACCAGCTGCAGCAGCTACCAACATAAACTGGTCCTCCACGAGGCTGAGAGACTTCTAACACTGTGCCATGGTCCAGCAGAGACCAGGAGCTGTTTGTGTGACTTGGAGCTGACAGACTGACACAGAGAGAGAAATTGCCTTTGTCTTCCTTAAAAGCTTTCCCCTCCTTCTTATTAATTTGTTACATTAAAGATTCATCACAGCCCTAAACTAGATGCCAGAGATTCCATTAATCACCCCAGGACTGGGAACCTCTTTGTGGTCCCTCAGATGATCCCATTGGTCACACTAAAGAACTGGCATGGGTTGAGCTGAGTCTGCTGCCCACATTCAATAACCTGCTGCCCTCATGCCAGCTTCAAAACCAAAGTGCTGGCTGAGGTAAAGGATCCTGGGGCTGAAAGTTCAGACTGAAACATGAGAGGCTTCCTGTTCCACCTGCAGCATCTGGTTCCTGGGTTTGGGATGCTGGGCTTTTCCTCTGGGCTGGTTGCTGCGTGTTTGGGGTGGTTTTGTCTCTGGCTCCTGCTGCTGCTCCTGCATTTTGCTGAGCTTTTCTGCAAACAGGCTAAGGGGACTGTGCATTTGTGTCATTTACAGCAAAACTCTCTAGCTCAACCCAGCTTTGCTTTTTTGTGTTACTTTCCCTCCCACCTGTGTGTGGGGAGGGTGGCTTGTGAGCCAGCTGTGTTAAACCAGGACAAGAACATCACTGGGTTTGAATGAGCAAGGCCAAAGGAAAATGAATTATGACAATAACCAGATCATTAACTAGTTTAACCATCAGAAGAATACTAGTCTGAATATCTACATATTTGCACAATAAAAGCTTTCAATCTTTTTCTTGAAGGAAATGATGGCAAAGAAAGGCCCTGATGGGATTTGGCTTTAATGCCTAAACACAGCACTGATGCACTCAATGGCATCACAAAGTTAAGTCAGCTTCCAGATTCAAAGCAGCTTCACTTCACACCCCCTCACCTCCCGGGCTGCTTGATCCAGGATCAGTGGTGATTTCCTTCTACGACCCTGCTGGCCTCCTGAGCTTAGGATGCACAAAGATGAGCAAGATGCAGCCCAAGCTTGTAGCTCTCTGGAGCTGCAGCCCTTATCACTAATGAGTCAGTGCTGGTGAGCACAGAGATCAGCAAGAATCCTATCCTGGGCTGCAGCAAGAGAAGTGTGGCCAGCAGGGCCTGGGAGGTGATTCTCCCCCTCCACTCCACTCTGGTGAGACCCCACCTGGAGCCCTGTGTCCAGTTCTGGACCCTCTATTACAGGAAGGATCTGGAGGTGCTGGAAGGTGTCCAGAGAAGGGCCACGAGGATGAGCAGAGGGCTGGAGCTGTTCTGCTATGGAGGCAGACTGAGAGAGTTGGGGTTGTTCAGTCTGGAGAAGAGAAGGCTCCAAGGAGACCTAATTGTGGCCTTCCAGTATCTGAAGGGGGCTACAAGAAAGCTGGGGAGGGACGTTTGAGGGTGTCAGGGAGTGATAGGACTGGGGGGGTGGAGCAAAACTAGAAATGGGGATGTGAGGAAGAAGTTGTTCTCCATGAGGGTGGTGAGAGACTGGCACAGGTTGCCCAGGGAGGTGGTGGAAGCCTCCTGCCTGGAGGTGTTTGCAGCCAGGCTGGATGTGGCTGTGAGCAACCTGCTGTAGTGTGAGGTGTCCCTGCCCACGGCAGGGGTTGGAACTGGCTGACCCTTGGGGTCTCTTCCGACCCTGACAGTTCAATGGTTTTATGATTGTCAAACAGGAAACATAATTTTAAAGGGGAACAGAAGGTGGCTGATTCCTGGAGATACATGAAGGTCCCTTCCAAGCCTGACAATTCTCTGATTCTAAGATGTAGCCCAAGCTTGTAGCTCTCTGGAGTTCAGTGTCACTACTGAGTCAGTGCTGGTAAGCAGAGCTCAGGCCTCCCTGCAGTGCTGAAGTGTCTCACACTGTGTGGTTTTCAGATCTGCTAAACATTTTGGCATTGAGTCAGCAGCTAACCAACCTGCCAGCAGCTCAGTGCAGTGCCCACACCTCATGATAGCTTATCTGTAAGGAGTGCAAGTGCCAAAAGGGCCACGAGCATTTGTTTGTCCCAGGCTGGAGGTGGACCAGCTCGGCATCCATGTGCCAGGGAGCAGAGCCAGGCTTTATCAATTCCACCCCCATCTAGGAGGTCCATAGTAGTTGGCTGCCTTGGTAAATAAAGGGAGCCATCCCACCAGCTTCAACTCTGAGTGTTGAGACAACAGTCTGGGTCCTCTGCACTGCTTCTGAAGCCCAAAGTGGCAGAGATGTGCTGTGAGCAGGCAGCAGAACCCACTGCTGGGGAAGGCTCTACTGTTTTGGAACCATCATACCAATCTCCAGCCTAGTCACCCACCCCAGCAGCACAGAAGACTCATGGTGGCTTAAGCAGGATCATGCTCCATCAGTTTGCTTTGGAGGGGCATTTACATGCCACATGACTATCAGCTCCAGAACATCTTTGGGCTATAGAGAGCTAGGGTGTTGAGGGAGCTGGCAGATGAGCTGTCCAAAGAACTCCCTCAGAGGAAGTGCCTGGGGCTCCCATCCCGGCCCAGCAGACTGCCTTTTCCCTGGGCATCTCTATGTGGCACCCTGGGAGAGGGACCTGGCTTTGCCCAGCCTTTCCTCACTAGGAGGAGAGAGGGAGCAAAAAAAAGATGTAGCTTCATCCTTTCTGGTGTAAAAGGGACATAGATCTGTTGGAACAAGTCCAAAGGAGGGACACAAAGATGATCCAGGGGCTGGAACACCTCTGCTGTGAGGACAGGCTGAGGGAGCTGGGATTATTCAGCCTGGAGAAGAGAAGGCTCTGGGGGGACCTTATTGCTGCTTTCCTGTACCTGAAGGGATCCTGCAGGAAGGCTGCAGAGGGACTTTTGCAGGAGTGTCCATCCACAGGACAAGGGGAAATGGACTGAAATTGAAAGAGAATAGGTTTAGATTGGATCTTAGGAAGAAATTCTGCACTACAAGGAGGGCAAAAGTCTGGAATGGATTTTCCAGAGAGGCTGTGGATGCCTCCTCCCTGCAGATGTTCAGAGCCAGGTTGGATGTGGCCTTGAGTAACCTGGTCTGGTTGAGAGGTGCCCTTGCCCATGGCAGGGGGTTGGGTTAGATGATCTCTGAGGTCTCTTCCAGCCTAAGCTGTTCTATAATTCTGTGACCAACCTGCAGCTGAAGACAGGTTGAGGCCAAATGCTGATCCAGGTTTTCTCCCCAGTATAGGCCACAGGATTCAAGACATCATCTTGTGAATATTGCCTGCTGCATGACAACTGTGGGGCAGCCCTGCAGCTACATCCACTGCTCTGTCTCAAAACCACCAGAAAGTTCAGCCCAGCCTCAAGCTCTTCATGAGCACCGCTCAGCAGCCCAGCTGGCTGCAACACTTTCTGGATGGCTAATTACAGTTAATGAGGACATGCCCGGGACAAAGCAGCAGGCAGCAGCCACAACATCCCAGCAAACACTCCAGTGTTTCTAAGAGGAATGCCAGAACTGTTGGCTTGGATGGTTTTGCTCCTCTACAAACCCAGGCCTGGCTAGGATGGCAACAGGCAGATAAAAATTTGTAAAGGCAAAAATCAAAGGCTTGGGAATAGCCTCTCCCACAGCCAGGGGAATGGTTGGGATGTTGGGAACAGCCTGTCCCACAGCCAGGGGAATGGTTGGGATGTTGGGAACAGCCTGTCCCACAGCCAGAGGAATGGTTGGGATGTTGGGAATGGCCTGTCCCACAGCCAGGGGAATGGCTGGGATGTTGGGAACAGCCTGTCCCACAGCCAGGGGAATAGCTGAAGATGCTGGGCCAGACTTTGTTGCCAGCAGCCTGCCAGACAGATGTACCAGCAAGCTCCTGAAGGAGTTAAGGGGAAAAAAATCCAGGGTATATCTCCTTTGGAAAGGGAGGAGGCAACTTGAGATGTGCTTAAGGATATTGTTAGATCACATAGGAGAAAAATGAGAGAGACAAAAGCCCAGTTAGAACTCCAGCTGAACACTGCTGTGAAAGGCAATAAAAAGCATTTTAATAAATACAGTAATGCTAAAAGAGGGCAAGAAGAACCTTGTCCTGAATACCTGCTTGTCCTGAATACCTTCTTTGTTTTCAGCAGTAAGGCAGGAGGACTTCAGGATAACTGCCCTCCTGAACTGGTAGATGGGGTCAGGGAGCAGTGTAGTGTCCCTGAAATCCATGAGGAAGTAGTCTGGGACTTGCTGAGCTACCTGGATCCCCACAAGTCCATGGGTCTGGATGGGATCCATCCTAGGGTGCTGAGAGAGCTGGCAGATGAGCTGCCAAGCCACTCTCCATCATTTTTCAGCAGTCCTGGCTCACTGGAGAGGTCCCAGATGACTGGAAGCTGACAAGGGGATGCCCATCCACAAGAAGGGTCAGATGGAGGAGCCAGGGAATTACAGGCCTGTCAGCCTGACCTCAGTGCCAGGCAAGGTTACGGAACAGGTCATCTTGAGTGTGATCACACAGCACTTACAGGATGGCCAAGGGATCAGGCCCAGCCAGCATGGATTCAGGAAGGGCAGGTCCTGCCTGACCAGCCTAATCTCCTTCCATGCCCAGGTGACTGCCTGGTGGATGTGGGGCAGGCTGTGGATGTGGTCTGCCTGGACTTCAGCAAGGCCTTTGACACGTCCCCCACAGCAAACTCCTGGCCAAGCTGTCAGCCCCTGGCTTGGACAGCAGCACTCTGAGCTGGGTTAGGAACTGGCTGGAGGCTAAGCCCAGAGAGTGGTGGTGAATGGTGCCACAGCCAGTTGGCAGCCAGGCACCAGTGGTGTGCCCCAGGGATCAGTGCTGGGCCCCATCCTGTTCAATATCTTCACTGATGATCTGGAGGAGGGGATGGAGTCCATCATCAGTAAATGTGCAGGTGACACCAAGCTGGGGGCAGGAGTTGATATGATAAGAGGGTAGGAGAGCTCTGCAGAGAGACCTTGCCAGGCTGGACAGATGGGCAGAGTCCAAGGGCAGGAGATTGAACACATCCAAGTGCCGGGTTCTGCACATTGGCCACAGCAACCCCAGGCAGTGCTACAGGCTGGGGTCAGAGTGGCTGGAGAGTGGCCAGGCAGAGAGGGACTTGGGGGTACTGGTTGATGATAGGCTGAACATGAGCCAGCAGTGTGCCCAAGCAGCCAAGAGGGCCAAGGGCATCCTGGCCTGGATCAGGAACAGTGTGGCCAGCAGGAGCAGGGAGGTCATTCTGCCCTGTGCTCAGCACTGGTTAGGCCACACCTTGAGTCCTGTGTCCAGTTCTGGGCCCCTCAGTTTAGGAAAGATGTTGAGATGCTGGAAGGTGTCTAGAGAAGGGCAACAAAGCTGGGGAGGGGTCTGGAGCACAGCCCTGTGAGGAGAGGCTGAGGGAGCTGGGGTTGCTTAGCCTGCACAAGAGGAGGCTCAGGGGAGACCTTATTGCTCTCTACAACTCCCTGAAGGGAGGCTGTAGCCAGGTGGGGGTTGGTCTCTTCTCCCAGGCAAGCAGCACCAGAACAAGAGGACACAGTCTCAAGCTGTGCCAGGGGAGGTTTAGACTTGATGTTAGGAAGAAGTTCTTCCCAGCAAGAGAGATTGGCCATTGGAATGTGCTGCCCAGGGGTGGTGGAGTCACCATCCCTGGAGGTGTTCAAAAAAGGACTGGATGTGGCACTTGGAGCCATGGTTTAGTTGTCATGAGGTGTTAGGTATCAGGTAGTAGGTTGGACTTGATGATCTCTGAGGTCTTTTCCAACCTGGCTGATCCTATGATTCTATGATTCCTGGCCTTCCTCTCCTCTGGGCATCATTTCTTGAAGCACATCAGTTGTTTTCCAAGGCTATTTTGTCACTCCTAGTACCAGGCACAGTTTGTCAGGAGCAGCAGCCCTTTCCTTGGCATCACGACCTGCTTCCCCATATCCAGGAGGTATGGCCCAGGACAGAGATTCACCCTAAACCCAGAGTAAAGGCAGGCACATGGCTTTCTCCTGGGCCAGCTTGGCTAATCAGCCTGTCTGGTGGCCATGCAAGCACCAGGGCAGAGCTAAGGCAGGGGGATGCCACTGCAGCCAGGGTAGAGCAGCATCCATGCAACCTGCAGTTTTCCCTCAGTGGTGTGACATCAGCCCCACCCCTTCACCTTCCTGCCCGTGGCCGTACCGCTCATGCCACAGCACAGTGCTGGGGAGGGTTGGATGGGTTTGTGCTGAGAGGGATCTGAAGAGCAAAGAGATGCTCTCAAAGGCACAGCTGAGGGCCAGAAGGGAAGATCAGTTTGATGGCAATGACAGAGGTTCTGCACAGAGTGCATTCAAACTGCACTTAACCTCACTCCAACCCCCACGACATTCTCCCTGTGCCTACAACTAGACGCTTGGCCAACTGCTTTCCACAAGCAGGGATCCACCTTGCTTTCTGCTTTAGTGCCTCACAGGCATCAGCTACTGCCCAGAAACTTTAAGGTGGTTCTTCCTCAGAGAAAAGGGGTCCTTTTCCTTCCTGTTCCTGCCAGGCAGGCTGGCAGCTGCCTGCTAAGGACGCAAATGACCACTGGGGCTGAGCCTCAGCGGCCCCACTGGATTTGAGATGAAAAGTCCTCAGGACTTGAACTTGATTTGGAAAACAAAGTGGACACAAAGAAAAGCAAGAGAGGCTGAAGAGGAGGCTGAGACAGATCACAGAATCACAGAATGTTAGTGGCTGGAAGGGACCTCAAAAGCTCATCTAGTCCAACCCCCCTGCCAGAGCAGGATACCCACACCAGATCACACTGGAGCACATCCAGGCAGGAACACAGATGCTATATTGTTGTGGTGGCTTGGGCTGGGTGCCCTCTGCTGCGTGGCGCACTTCCTGTGCCCAGCAGTCCAGCCCAGTGGGTGGACACAGGAAGCCAGGTATCTCCTACCACACCCCCTGCACCGCTACAGGATCTTGCGTGGGGTCCGCCTCTTGCTCTTTCTTCCCTCGCCGGCACCCGGGAACTGGGGGAGACGTCTCCCGCCCAAGGCCAGGGGCTGGGCGGTCTCAGGCCTGGCCAGCTGAGACTAGCCTAGCAGTGGTGGGGGGGGAAGAATGAGCCCTGGGGTCTTGGGCCCACCCTCAGGTGGGGATGGGATGTATCTGGGCCTGTTTCGGGGTTTCTTCTGTCACTGTTTCTGGTTCTTTGTGCACATTCACCCTTTTCTATTTAAACCTTTCCATCACTTCTGCAATCCGTTTGTCAGAGTCGTTGTTTTGCCTGTGGTGGGGAGGGGGCTGCCTCAACCCACTACAACTGTAAAGCAGAAACCCCCACAAAAGGCAGGCTGCTGGGAATCCCTTGCTCAAAGAGCCAGAAAGCCAACTGCTAAGTGACAGAAAAGCCATAACAAGAGGAAAGAAGATGAAGCTGCTTCTTGCTTTGGGTCTAGTCAGGGCCCAGCACCATGTCTGCCTTTTCTCAGCTGCAAGTGGAGGTGGGGAGACCTCATCCAGCAGTTATGAATCTTCTGGAGTAGTGCACCTGAAGCTGTGCTCAAGAGAAATAAATAAATAACCACTGAAAAGCAAAGAGCCACAGCCAGAGACAGGAGCAGCACCTGGGGAGCTCTCAGGCCTCAAGGCAGGAGTGTGACCAGAGCTGCTCTACTTGGAGACCAGATCCAGCCAGCCACTGCCAAGCCCCTGGCCCCAGCCAGCACTCCACATTCAATTAGTCTGAGAAGGTACCTGACAACTGTGCAAGGGAGAAATCCCAGACCCTCTCAGGTGATCAGCTTCCCCTCTGAAGGATGAGATCTAATTACCCTGCTGTTGTTCCTGCTGCTTACATAGCTGCAAATGCTATTAACACCCACATGGTGCCCAGCCCTTCTGTAACCCTGCTGAATGATTTCACTCAGCAGCCTCAGGAAAGAGCAGGTCCCGGGGCTGCTCTGCACACAAACATTTTCCTTTCCTTTCCTCCTCTTTTGTTGCAGGCTCAGGGCAAGGAAAAATTGGCAGGTATGAAGCAGAGTTCTGTTTATCATTACCTGCCTTATTGCTGGCTGAACAGATGTAGAGATGCAGTGCTCCACTCCCCCAAACACCACCTTCAGGTGCCTTGCAAACATACCAGTCCAACAGATGCTGGGCAAGGCTGCTTGAAACTGAAAATGACAGAGGAGCTCAGTTCAGGGAGCAGCCTCTCACACATATGCATCAAACCTCCTGCCCTGAACCTCAGCTCTGCTTCCTGCTCCCTGCTCTCATGTGGCTACACGCCACACACGCAGCCCTGCTCCTACAGCAGTGCACTTGGGAGTGCTGTCACCCCACCACATGGCACTGGGTGGCACGAGCAATGAGGCTGTGGTCCAGCTACCAAATACTTCTGGACAGTGAGATCATGAGGACAAGCTGTGCTGTGCACCTCAGGCAGCCAGGTTTTGTGCCTGCAGCCTGATAGCAGCTAACTTCTTGTCACCTGGCCAAATGCTGCACTGCACCATGCTCTAAGGAAAGGTATTGAGAGCCTGGCATGAGTGCACCATGGTGTAGGAAGGGTATGAGAGAGCCTGGCTTGTCTTTCACACACCCTGACCAGGGCAAGCAGCCTGCAGGGAAGCCAAGCCCCTGCCCCTGGTCTACCACACAGCATCTTCCTGGTCTACCACACAGCATGTGTGCAGGCTCACAACACCAGGCATACCAAGCACAACAATGACCTCCGGCAGTCTCACTCCCAGACGCTGCCACCAAAGCAAGACCTCAATAATACAATACAATACAATACACCAGGTTGGAAGAGACCTTCAAGATCATCGCGTCCAACCCATCAAACAATCCAACCCACCCAACAACTAGACCATACAGCCAAGCACCCCATCAAGTCTTCTCCTGAACACCTCCAGTGAAGGTGACTCCACCACCTCCACAGGCAGCCGATTCCAATGGCCAATCACTCTCTCTGTGTAGAACTTCTTCCTAACATCCAGCCTAAACCTGCCCTGGCGCAGCCTGAGACTGTGTCCTCTTGTTCTGGTGCTGGCTGCCTGGGAGAAGAGGCCAGCCTCTGCCTGACTACAACCTCCCTTCAGGTAGTTGTAGAGAGCAATAAGGTCACCCCTCAGTCTCCTCTTCTCCAGGCTAAGCAACCCCAGCTCCCTCAGCCTTTCCTCATAGGGCTTGTGTTCCAAACCCCTCACCAGCTTTGTTGCCCTTTGTTGCCTCACTGCTGCTGCCCTCTAGGTATGGCAAAAGTATTCCCTACAGGAAGGGAGGAACTGATCAGCAGTGGCTGGGGCACTGACTTGCTTCGTGGGAGATTAAATTCAAAGCTTACTTCCGCCACTAAAATGGTCCTAGTTAAACCATTAAATCCACCTCTGCCACAACATGACTTGGCACATAGTGAGTGCCCCCCAAACCCTCAGTGAGGATATGCACATGGAACTGCAGGGCTGAATCAGAATAGAATAGAATTAACCAGGTTGGAAAAGACTTTCTAGATCATCGAGTCCAACCTAGCATCCAACACCATCTGATCAACTAAACCACAGCACCAAGTGCCTCATCCAGGCTCTTCCTGAACACCTCCAGTGACAGTGACTCCACCACCTCCCTGGGCAGCACATTCCAGTGGCCAGTCTCTCTTGCTGGGAAGAACTTCTTCCTAACATCCAGCCTAAACCTCCCCTGGCACAGCTTGAGACTGTGTCCTCTTGTTCTGGTGCTGCTTGCCTGGGAGAAGAGACCAACCCCCACCTGGCTACAACCTCCCTTCAGGGAGTTGTAGAGAGCAAGAAGGTCTCCGCTGAGCCTCCTCTTGTGTAGGCTAAGCAACCCCAGCTCCCTCAGCCTCTCCTCACAGGGCTGTGCTCCAGACCCCTCCCCAGCTTTGTTGCCCTTCTCTGGACACACTCCAGCATCCCCACATCTTTCCTAAACTGAGGGGCCCAGAACTGGACACAAGACTCAAGGTGTGGCCTAACCAGTGCTGAGCACAGGACAGAATGACCTCCCTGCTCCTGCTGGCCATACTATTCCTGTTTCAGGCCAGGATGCCCTTGGCCCTCTTGGCCACCTGGGCACACTGCAGGCTCATGTTCAGCCTACTATCAACCACTACCCCCTAGGTCCCTCTCTGCCTGGCCACTCTCCAGCCACTCTGACCCCAGCCTGTAGCACTGCCTGGGGTTGCTGTGGCCAATGTGCAGAACCCGGCACTTGGATGTGTTCAGTCTCCTGCACCTGGACTCTGCCCATCTGTCCAGCCTGGCAAGGTCCCTCTGCAGAGCTCTCCCACCCTCTTAACATATCAACTCCTGCCCCCAGCTTGGTGTCACCTGCACATTTACTGATGATGGACTCCATCCCCTCCTCCAGATCATCAGTAAAGATATTGAACAGGATGGGGCCCAGCACTGATCCCT
The DNA here is from genome assembly GCA_033816785.1 of Picus viridis. NCBI lineage: Eukaryota > Metazoa > Chordata > Aves > Piciformes > Picidae > Picus > Picus viridis. Next base: position 2,828,275 of record CM066568.1, read on the forward strand.
GGGGCACACCACTGGTGCCTGGCTGCCAGCTGGCTGTGGCACCATTCACCACCACTCTCTGGGCTCAGCCTCCAGCCAGTTCCTAACCCAGCTCAGAGTGCTGCTGTCCAAGCCAGGGGCTGACAGCTTGGCCAGCAGTTTGCTATGGGGGACGGTGTCAAAGGCCTTGCTGAAGTCCAGGCAGACTACATCCACAGCCTGCCCCACATCCACCAGGCAGTCACCTGGGCATGGAAGGAGATCAGGTTGGTCAGGCAGGACCTGCCCTTCCTGAATCCATGCTGGCTGGGCCTGATCCCTTGGCCATCCTGTAAGTGCTGTGTGATCACACTCAAGATGACCTGTTCCGTAACCTTGCCTGGCACTGAGGTCAGGCTGACAGGCCTGTAATTCCCTGGCTCCTCCATCTGACCCTTCTTGTGGATGGGCATCCCCTTGTCAGCTTCCAGTCATCTGGGACCTCTCCAGTGAGCCAGGACTGCTGAAAAATGATGGAGAGTGGCTTGGCAGCTCATCTGCCAGCTCTCTCAGCACCCTAGGATGGATCCCATCCAGACCCATGGACTTGTGGGAATCCAAGTGGCTCAGCAGGTCCCGAACTGATTCCTCATGGATTTCCGGGGCATTACTAAATATTCAATTTGGGCAAGAAACCTGGGACATGGCTGCCAGTTGCACTGCCCTGTAAAATTATGGGGCTGAGTTCCCAAGCTTTGGCTTCAACCTAGTGTGTGCCAAGGTAAAACAACTGCAAACTATTTGGGTGTTAGGAACAAGTTCTGCACCAGGAGGGCAGTGGAACACTGGCATGGGTTGCCCAAGGAGGTGGTTGAGGCCCCATCCCTGGAGATACAATACAATACAATACACCAGGTTGAAAGAGACCTTCAAGATCATCACATCCAACCTATCAACCAATCCAACCCACCTAAACAACTAACCCATGGCACCAAGCACCCCATCAAGTCTCCTCCTGAACACCTCCAATGAAGGTGACTCCACCACCTCCACGGGCAGCCCATTCCAATGGGCAATCACTCTCTCTGTATAGAACTTCTTCCTAACATCCAGTCTAAACCTGCCCTGGCACAGCTTGAGACCATGTCCTCTTGTTCTGGTGCTGTTGCCTGGGAGAAGAGACCAACCCCCACCTGGCTACAACCTCCCTTCAGGGAGTTGTAGAGAGCAAGAAGGTCAACCCGAGTCTCCTCCAGGCTAAGCAACCCCAGCTCCCTCAGTCTCTCCTCATAGGGCTTGTGTTCCAAACCCCTCACCAGCTTTGTTGCCCTTCTCTGGACACCTTCCAGCAAGTCAACATCCTTCCTAAACTGAGGGGCCCAGAACTGGACACAGGACTCAAGGTGTGGCCTAACCAGTGCAGTGTACAGGGGCAGAGTGACCTCCCTGCTCCTGCTGGCCACACTGTTCCTGATGCAGGCCACGATGCCATTGGCCCTCTTGGCTGCCTGGGCACACTGCAGGCTCATGTTCAGCCTACCATTGACCAGCACCCCCAGGTCCCTCTCTGCCTGGCTGCTCTCCAGCCACTCTGACCCCAGCCTGTAGCACTGCCTGGGGTTGCTGTGGCCAATGTGCAGCACCTGGCACTTGGATGTGTTCAATCTCCTGCCCTTGGACTCTGCCCATCTGTCCAGCCTGTCGAGGTCCCTCTGCAAAGCCTCTCTGCCCTCCAGCAGATCAACTCCTGCCCCCAGCTTGGTGTCATCCACAAATCTACTGATGATGGACTCCATCCCCTCCTCCAGATCATCAATAAAGATGTTGAAGAGGATGGGGCCCAGTACTGATCCCTGGGGCACACCACTACTGCCTGGCCGCCAGCTGGCTGTGGCACCATTCACCACCACTCCCTGGGCTCGGCCCTCCAGCCAGTTCCCAACCCAACACAGTGTGCTCCTGTCCAAGCCAGGGGCTGACAGCTTGGCCAGGAGTTTGCTGTGGGGGACGGTGTCAAAGGCCTTGCTGAAGTCCAAGCAGACTACATCCACAGCCTGCCCCACATCCACCAGGCAGTCACCTGGGCATGGAAGGAGATCAGGCTGGTCAGGCAGGACCTGCCCTTCCTGAATCCATGCTGGCTGGGCCTGATCCCTTGGCCATCCTGTAAGTGCTGTGTGATCACACTCAAGATGACCTGTTCCGTAACCTTGCCTGGCACTGAGGTCAGGCTGACAGGCCTGTAATTCCCTGGCTCCTCCAACCGGCCTTGCTTGTGGATGGGCACCATGTTGGCAGCTTCCTGGGCAACCTGATCTAGTTGAGGATGTCCCTGCTGACTGCAGAGGGGTTGTACTGGATGGCCTTTGGAGGTCTCTTCCAGCCCAGCCCATTCTGTGATTCTATCTGCACTTACCAAGCTGAAGAAAGAGGAGGTTCAAGAGCCAGTAGCAGTGAGGAAGGGCATCTATGACTGGCAGCCAGCTGAGATGCCAGGCCACAGAGGTCCAGTTTTGACTGCCCAGCTGTCATCTCCTGTCTGGGGCAATTACATCCAATAGAGGTCCCGGGCAATGGAGATATCTCCTACCCATCCTCACATCTCTGACCACACAACTTAGTGCTTCCTCACCTGCCTTTCTTCTGCCTCTGCAAAGTTGTACTAAAGAACTATGAAGCATTAGACTGGGGAAAATGCAAGGCACTTTGTTTTTCAATGGAAGGAGACAGGACTGACTCAAAGCCCCAGAAGAGCTCCTGCTGCTGTTTCTAGGAACATAGGAGAAGGACCACGGATTTGGTACTGCTAACTTCCACAGCAAAGGCAGAGAAACACTCTCTGTTGTTACTCTGTCACAGTAATCCACACATCATTTTACCCACACAAAACACATGGAGGAGCCTTTAAATAATAGAATGTGCTCTCAGCACTATGGCTGTAATAGCTGTGCAGTTAAATCATTAAGGGTTGGCAAGCTCAGGTCTGTAATTTACAGCTGGTGTGGCAGCTGTCCTGCAGCGCTGGTGTGCTTGTCCCCAGGACACTACTGCACACGGGCTGGGTTTGTCTCTGCCTCCTCATGAGGCACTACCATCAAAGCAAAGAGTTTTAAAGCATTCACATTCTTTCTTGTCTCTGTTTCAGGAGTGAGACAGGCTCTGTAACCCTGCTCAAAGTAGTTAAACAAAACACAGCACACCAGGATTGAATTGGAAAGTTTACCTGGAAATGCCACTCATGAACTACAGGCTACAGTGCAAAGCAGATAAAACAAAGAAATCCATAGGCCACGGTTCTCCAAAACGTCCTTAGGCCAAAGCTTCCAGGGAACTCCCTCCAAAGGAGGCCAAAATCCTGTGCCCAAATGCCCCCCCCCATCCCCAGCCCTCAGCACCCCTGCATACTCAAGTGACACAGCTCCCAGTCCAGCTCACCAGCTCCAGGGCAAGCCAGGTTGCTCCAGACCCAAATTGGCAGCATGAGCAAGACCTTCCCCCTGCACCAAACCTGACATAGGGTTCTGCACATCCACCCAGGAGCAGAGGGAGGCAAAAAGGGGGAAGGAATAGCTTCTGATGTCCCTTTACAAATGGGAAGATGCAGGCATTATGGGAATGAAATAACAAAAAATTACACTTTCCAGTCCCCCCTGGCCCTCTTGGGTCCTCCTGGAAGTCTTCTCTATGATCTCTTAAGGGCACTCAGCCTCAAACCATCCCATTCATGTACAGCAATGAATTTCTCAAACCAGCCACAGGCAGTGTGAAAAAGAGCTGCTTCACTCGTACCAAGATTAAGATTATTGAGCAGTTCAGAGTGCCACACTTACCCAGCCAGGCTTTTGCCAGTTTCTGCCTTTAAAGCAGAGAATTTGCATCAAACCATTTACTTATAGGATATGGAGATGTTTGGCTTGCTTGAACTACAGGATTTGCAGCACGCTGACAGAAGAGCACAGATACAAGCCTAAGTTTTGGGGTTCATTCCTGCTTTTAAGATCAAAATAATTTCCTCCTTTGTGGACTCCAGTTTCACGTTGTTCTTTTTCTCTCCTCTCTTCTTTTTTGTTTGGTAGTCAGTAACATCTGACATTATTTTTGGAACAAAACCACCTTGAAATCCTGGAACATCTACAATGAGTTCCTAACTCTTCACTGCCAATGACCACATCCTCAGCTGCTGACTCACAACCTGCAAGCTCTGCATACAGTCTGCCTCTCTTCTAAAAAACCTATTTTTTATTATTAATAAAATTAGTAACCAAAAATAATAACAATGACTTTTAAAACTCCCATCCAGCCCTCAAGGTGCCTAGTATGGAAAGCAGATGTTCTGCTTTATCTCGGGTGGAGATTCTCCTAAACACTCAGCAGCTTGCCACTTCCACACTGCCTGCAGCTTAATTTTCCGACCAGTTCTGTGCAATTCTGGCCTCCAGAAAACTTCATCCAGCCCCCCGACACCTTATTTATTTCTCTCCTTGTCATTTCCAGCTGCTCAAAACTGCTGTACTGAATTACTCCAAGGCAGTAATCCACTCCCACTGAAATGCAGCTTCCATGGCCTCTGGAACACTGTGACAAAATGATGACCTTAAGCTATCAGATTCAGCGGTGTCTGGAGGCAGCCTGGGGTCAAGACAACAGGAAGAGAGGAATTAAGATAAAGAACAGGCTGGACAAACATCTGCCAGAAAGGGTGCAGGTAGGGTTGGTCTGACCTTGAGGCAAGCAAGCACGTTAACCCAACACTCCTCAAGGCCCCTCCAGAAAGGTCTTACGATTTAGTTCAATTATTTTCACTTTCTTAAGTTCTTCAGGTCAGCAGAACAGTTGGACTTGGCAGGGGTCTGCAGGGACATCCTGCTCGGACACCAAGCAAAGCCTTGAAGACAGAGGCACATACACAGGTGGGACAACACAGCAGCTATGCTGAGCAGGGAACAAAAGAAGGCATCCTGGTGAGTACCAAAGCCAGAGAAACACAGCAAGTCTTTTAAACAACAAAGAGGAGTGCTTGAGGTACTGCTTTGCATTGCTCTCTAGGGAGGTCAGATGAGGAACAGTTTGATGAGTGAACCTTGAGTCGGATGAAGCTCTTCTCTTAATGTTAATGGTGTTTAAAACACAGATGTACAGAGTGTTCCATAACATAGCTAACCCTTAGGGATGGAATCCTGCCCCTCTACTCCACACTGGTGAGGCCTCACCTCCAGCACTGTGTGCAGCTCTGGGCCCTCACTGCAGGAAAGATCTTGAGGTGCTGGAGCAGGTCCAGAGGAGAGCAACCAGGAGGTGTTCCGAAGGAGACTTGATGGGGTGCTTGGTGCCATGGGTTAGTTGTTTAGGTGGGTTGGATTGGTTGATGGGTTGGACTCAATGTTCTTGAAGGTCTCTTCCAACCTGGTGTATTGTATTGTATTGTATTGTATCCACAGACTGGGGAAAGGACTGGAGGGAAAGCTGATGAGGAGAGGCTGAGGGAGCTGGGGGTGTTCAGCCTGGAGGAGAGGAGGCTCAGGGGGACCTTATCACACTCTACAACTACCTGAAGGGAAGGGAATGTTACTGGGTATAAGGGTATAGAACTACTTCAAGAATTGCAGGAACTTGGATGCAATCCCTGTGCACAAGCTCACCTCCATGCTTCTGATTCAAAATTCTGGTCCAGGTACACACATTGTCAAATGTTGATTAAAATCAGAGAAAAAAAAGCAACCAGGATTTCAGGATATTCTTCAAGAGCGTGTGAAACTCCTCATCAGATGCTGACAGCACCAAATCTAAGCCCAAAGCTTCATCTGACCTCGGGACCTAAATGGCAGCCTTCATCCCCTCACAGAAGAGCTGTGCATCAGCTCTCAACGCAGCACCACCACACAGGTGCAATGTGTAACACTGATGTCCTCCAAACTGATGGCTGGTGAGGGCAGTCAAGCATGCCAGAGGACTAGGAATCAGAGAATTAATCAGGCTGGAACAGACCTCTGAGATCAAGCCCAGCCTATGACCCAACCCCACCACACCAACCAGCCCATGGCACTGAGTGCCACATCCAGTCTGGCCTTAAACACCTCCAGGGACAGCGACTCCACCACCTCCCTGGGCAGTCCATTCCAGGCTCTAATGCCCCTTCCCATCAGGAAGTGCTTCCTAACAGCCAACCCAAACCTCCCCTGGCACAGCTTCAGGCCATGCCCTCTCCTCTTGGCACAAGGTGTCTGGGAGCAGAGCCTGACCCCCACCTGACTACAGCTTCCCTTCAGGTACTTGTAGAGTGTGAGAAGGTTCCCCCTGAGCCTCCTCTCCTCCAGGCTGAACACCCCCAGCTCCTTCAGCCTCTCCTCATCAGCCTTTCCCTCCAGTCCTTCCCCCAGGCTGGTTGCTCTCCTCTGGACCTGCTCCAGCACCTCAAGATCTTTCCTGCAGTGAGGGCCCAGAGCTGCACACAGTGCTGGAGGTGAGGCCTCAGCAGTGCTCAGCACAGGGAAAGAATTCCATCCCTAAGAGTTAGCTATGTTATGGAACATCCTACACACTTGTGTCTTAAACCCCAAATCAAGCTTCAGAGTACTAAGGGGCATGTGCATGCTCCAGCTCCTCCACAAGACAGGCTCAAAATTCAAGTAGACAAAAAAAACGAGCTGCCAGACCTCCCTTTGAGCATCCTGGCTCCAAGCAAATGCACAGCCTGCAATGGGAAGGACTGCACAGCACTGACACTTGCTTCTGGGCTGGCTTTATTTACATAACATGGATTGCCATGGGGAAGAATCAGTCCTGCAAACTCTCTTTATGGAACTATTACCCAATACCAAAATACCAACTTCTGAAACACTGTTTCTCCTCTTTCTTGACTAAATCACACATCAGTGTCCTGCCTTCGGTCTCAAATCAGCCTCAAAACAACATGCTGGACAATGAAATCTTCCTCACCATGCGGGTGGTGAGAGACTGGCACAGGTTGCCCAGGGAGCTGGTGGAAGCCTCATCCCTGGAGGTTTTGAAGGCCAGGCTGGATGTGGCTGTGAGAAACCTTCTGTAGTGTGAGGTGTCCCTGCCCATGGCAGGGAGGTTGGAACTGGATGAGCCTTGGGGTCCCTTCCAACCCTGACAGTTCTGTGATTTTGTGAGGACGGGAACCAGAAATCACTTTTTGTCCAAAAAAGAGCAAACCTTCCACAAGCTGAGATGCAGCTGAACTTTTCACAGCCCAGGCTGCAAGAGCCAGCCAAATGCTGTTCCAGGGCCCCCATTCTCCACCAGCAGGCACCCCTGAAGGGTTGCAGGAGGTGATCCTTCACCCAGAGGCTGGGTTAGTCACCTTGGCGCTGGGCCAGAGTGCCTTACAGAGCTATCCTGTTTCAGTGCAATGTTTAACCCTGCCACAGCTTTCTACCAGCGCAGTAAAATCACCCTGCCGAATGTTTAAGGTGGCTTGCAAGGACTGATTGCAAAATGATTGCTTCCTTTCCAACACGCTGGAAATTTCCATAAATCAAGGAAGAGAGAGGCTCCTGCTGCCCAGCACTCATTTAGGAAGTGCCTAACGAACTTAAGGAGGAGTGAAACCCTAACCACTGCTGCACTCCACCTCCTGCCTCAGCCAGCACACGAAACTCACACAGTAACTCCTGCCCTGGCTCCAGAATAAATACCCAATGAAAATCCCATCTGCCATTAGTTATTCACACGCTGACCTGAGATTTCCAACGTCTGTGCTCAGTCTCTCTGCTATGTTTTACTGACCTTTTCCACAGGCTCCTCCTGTGCTTCCCACTGAGCTGTTTAGTTTCATTCCCTTTCCATGAGGGTGTGAGTGCAGTGCCTTAGCCACACCACCAGCTTATCCACACAGATCAGAACACCCCTTTCTCCCATGCTCTGGTGAGGACAGGCAGCTGGCCCCTCTGCTGCACTCCACCAAGGGACTTGTCTGCACTCCATGCGCCGCCGACCCCAGCAACTCACACAGCTCCAGGTTTCACATCACACGGCTCTGGTGCCTCATAACACTGCAGCACAGTTCATATGGGAAAAATTCCCAACCTGGTGTCTCTTGGGATGGAAATGAGGACTGTGTGTGCCTGTAACTTCCCAGGCTCCATAAACAGCCCAGGGCAGACCATTCTCCATCCTTTTTTTGAATATTTTTTTTTCTAAATGCTAATACAAAGCACAGGATTCCTTCTGAGGTTGGAAGGTGTCTCTGGAAACCATCTAGTCTGAATCTCTGAGCAGTGATGACCATCACCTGGAGCAGGCTGCACATGGCCATGGCCAGACATGTGTGGAATACCTCCAAGGACAGAGGCTCCACTTCCCTGGGCAGCCTCTTTCAATGTCTGACCACCTTTACAGTGAAAAAAGTTTTTCTTATGTTTAAATGGAATTTTCTCTGGCTTGGTTTGTGCCCATTGCTGCCTGTTCTTTCCCCAAATACCAGTGAGAAGCCTGTATCCTTCCTCCTTCCTGACTTCCTATCATCAGGTATTTATACCTATGGAAAATATCTCCCTGAGCCTGCTCCTCTCCAGACTGAACAGCCTCAGTCCTCTCAGCCTCTCCTCTATGTCAGATGCTCCAGTCCTGTAATCATCTCCATGGCCCTTGGCATGTCCATGTCTCCTACCTGGGGAGCCCAGGACTGGACACAGTACTACAGATGTCTTATGTGGGCTGAGCAGGGTGGAAGGATCATCTCCTCAACCTCTACTAACGCAGCCCAGCAGGCTGTTGGTCTGTGCTGCAAGGGCACATTACCGACTTATTTTCAAGCCAAGCTGTCCATCAGGGTCTCAAGGACCTTTCCTGCAAAGCTGCCTGTCCCAGGGCAGAGTTCTTCCATGAGATCCTTTGCAGAAGGTCCCTGAGTATGACAGAATTTGCTTTTCTGCAATCCAGGTCTGCTGTTTGCCTTGTTCCAAGGTGACACCAACCTGTCCACCACACAAGGCAAAAATGATCTGCAGTAAATGGAAAGCAGTTTAAACCAGCCAGTCATTTACAGACACTGATAAGTCTGAGCCCCAGAAGTTTACAACCTCACTGCTTTTTGAACAATCTGCCTGTAGCTACCTTAGCAGCAGAAATCCCAAGGGAAAGTGCTGGGATCAGAGCCAAGGCACACATGTGTTTTTTTAGAGCCTGACTTAAAAATGGCAACGCAATTAACTACTTCAGAGTTTGCAACAACCACTGCAAGCCTTCCTCCTTCTGGGCTCTCCACCTCCCCACTACAAATCTGCCTCCTCCACAGCAAGGTTCAAGTCTGTGAGCAAAAAACTGTAACCCTGAAAAATGAGAATGAAGGGACATGAAGAGAAGAGATTGAATGCTAGAAGGAATCATGAGAGGCCTTGCAATCTGAGCTCATTATTCATCTCCCTACTATGGCAATGAGATATTGAATTTTAATTTCAAACAAAGCAACAATAACATCCAGGCTACCATAACAGCATTTCACAGGGTTCACAAACTGTAAATCCTGTTTGCTGCAGGATGTTAGGGCTTTGTCTATTCTATTCTATAATCCATTGCACTTCCACTGCTAGACAACTCTTCAGCCTGCGAGGTGATGCAAGGGGGCCACTGTCTGTCAGCTTATCCATCAAACAAAGCAGTTCTGCTGTAACAGGTATACTGGCAGAGACAGAATTGCTCACCCCTGCCAGGATCATTTGTTTTGCTCCTTTGCCCAGCCTGGGTCTCGGTGACAATTAAGTGAGGAGGAAGCCCTGACACAGTGCATGGAGGCGTCACCGTTTCAGAAAAGCCCAAGCAGGCTCTCTTACGCCTTTGCTCTTTTAGCTGACACACAGCGCCACTTGCACGGCATACATCAGAGAATGGGTTTGGGCACAAGGGACATGTAAAGGTCATCTAGGTCTGACCCCCTGCAGTCAGCAGGGACATCTGCAACTTTCCCTTGGGATTTCTGCTGCTAAGGTAGCTACAGGCAGATTGTTCAAAAAGCAGTGAGGTTGTAAACTTCTGGGGCTCAGACTTATCAGTGTCTGTAAATGACTGGCTGGTTTAAACTGCTTTCAATTAACTACAGATCATTTTTGCCTTGTGTGGTGGACAGGTTGGTGTCACCTTGGAACAAGGCAAACAGCAGACCTGGATTGCAGAAAAGCAAATTCTGTCATACTCAGGGACCTTCTGCAAAGAATCTCATGGAAGAACTCTGCCCTGGGACAGGCAGCTTTGCAGGAAAGGTCCTTGAGACCCTGCTGGACAGCTTGGGTTGACAATGCAGGTTGCTCAGAGCCTCAACCAAGCTGGCTTGGAAGGATTCCAGGGACAGGGCATGTACCCCTTCTCTGGGCAACCTGGGCCAGGGTCTCAGCACTGTCAGTGTAAAACAGTCCTTCTTCCTGTCTAGTCTAAATCTCCCCCTTCTAGTTTAAAACCATCACCCTTGTCCTTTCACAACAGGCCCTGATAAGTAAATCTGTCCCCAGCTTCCTTACTGGCCCCTTGAAGTAACATCACCCCCTTGATTTTTACCTGCCTGCAGGGACCTGAGATGCTTGAGTGAATCTGATCAGGCTTTGTTGGTAGCACTGTCTGAAATTCTAGGGGTGCCTTCAGCACTGCTTTGGACATCTCATCAGAGTGAAGATGGGGCTTTCACCCTGCCTGAAGGGCAGAGGTCTCCAGGTTTGAAAATTCACTAATCCCCACGGCAGCACCAAGGAATTAACAGGACACACTGTGAAGAGGAAGCAGGGAAGCAGTAGCAGCCATCCCTGCACTAGGATCAATGCCACTGCACTCATGTGGGGAAAGTCAGGCATGCCCTAGATACATTCCAGTGTGCTCTGGTTCTCAGTCATCATCTGATGGTGAGAATAACACAAACCTGTTTGCTTCCCAGGAGTATTGGGGGCCTGATTAGCTCACTTTCTAAACCACCAAAACTGACAAGGATGTCACAAAGAGTCTGATCCACAGTCTGTGCACACAGGTTTGCTGCAGAACTGCTCCTGGCACTGTTGGAAAAACCAGGCTGCTGGGCATGCTGCTGCTCATTGGAAGTAACGAAAACAAAGCATACCAAAAAGAAAGAGTCTCCTCCAGGAATGTCTGCATCTCTCCAGCACTGAAGCTGCCAAAGGAAGCCTCACAGGATTTAGCTTCAAGTGCTCCTAACTTTGCAAAATTGGGAAATGTCAGAGTAACATTTTAAATGCATCTTCACATATGATCAGAAGCAGGATTGCCACCAAGCAGGATGAGAGACGCAGCATGCCGCACAGCCTCGGTGAAATCTGGCCAGTGAAACACTCAGCTGCTGCAAGCAGCCCTCGTGGTGGGATGCCCTTTATCAACAGCTCTATTTTGGGCCATCTCAGATGAAAGAAGAGTTTAATTAGCAACTTTATGCCTACTACAGACTGTTAAGGAAAGTTACCCAGCCGTTGTGGGTTTAAGGCTGGTGTCTTAAGCAGAGAGCACAGCCCTCCAGAGGGACTGGACAGCCCAGGGTGGGCACCAGAAAGCGTAATCTTTTGTTATTTCATTCCCATCATGCCTGCATCTCCCCTATACACACAGACAGCACAGCCTCTTCTGACATTTTCCCTCTCCCCTGCTCCCAGTGCAGACTAGTGCTACTAGTCCAGTCACTAGTGGTGTCCCCCAGGGATCAGTGCTGGGCCCCATCCTCTTTAATATCTTCACTGATGATCTGGACAAGGGGATTGAGACAGTCATCAGCAAATTTGCAGATGACACCAAGTTGGGAGCAAATATTGATCTGTTATAGGGCAGAAGGGCTCTGCAGAGGGACCTTGACTGACTGGACAGATGGGCAGAGTCCAACAGGATGGCATGGAACAAGTCCAAGTGCCAGGTGCTGCACTTTGGCCACAGCAACCCCAGGCAGTGCTACAGGCTGCGGTTGGAGTGGCTGAGAGCTGCCAAACAGAGAGGGACCTGGGGGTGCTGATTGACAGCCACCTAAACATGAGCCAGCAGTGTGCCCAGGTGGCCAAGAAGGCCAATGGCATCCTGGCCTGCATTAGGAATAGTGTGGCCAGCAGGAGCAGGGAAGTCCTTCTGCCCTTTACTCAGCACTGGTTAGGCCACACCTTGAGTCCTGTGTCCAGTTCCAGGCCCCTCAGTTTAAGAAGGACATCAAGACAGTTGCAGGTGTCCAGAGAAGGGCAATGAGGCTGGGGAGAGGCCTCGAGCGCAGCCCTGTGAGGAGTCTGGATGTGGCACTTGGTGCCATGGTTTAGTCATGGGGTCTGTGGTGACAGGTTGGACTTGATGATCTTTGAGGTCTCTTCCAACCTTGGTGATTCTGTGATTCTGTGACTCTTTGGTATTTTGGGGGGGTTGAGGCTTTTGGCCTTGAGCAGCCTGGCTAATTTTTACTGTGTCATTTGGGCCTGGGTAGGGAGGTCAGGGGGAGGAGCAGGGAGCACTGCAGCCTGGGGTTCTGGTCTGGTTGGGGGGAGGTTTCAGACAGAGGTTTTTATAAGCCCAGGATGGAGAACTGGGCCAAGGCTGAATATGGATTTGTGTATCTTGTATGTTTTGTACTGTTGTATATAGTTGTGAACAGCACTTCCATTTAAATTTCCAATCCTTTCCAATCCTGTGTGGAGCATGCAAACCCATGAACAAACCCATGCAGAGCATGCACAATTTTCCACCAAACTCTACAGACATTTTTAGGGTGTTCCAAAATTTGCTCCAGGTGGCTCACTTCTGCTAGCAAAAGTGGTAGGGCTTCTGCACGAGGTAAGCTGTCCCCTAGCAACAGCTCAGTGACAGGAAAGACACTGCAGACATAACACTATCCTAAAACTATTTATCAAACAGGAAATATTATGGAATAGAGGGGGAAAAAATCTTGTCTTTTCCTACCAGCTCTGCAATAGCACAGTGACTGCCCAGTTGCTGCCATCCCCTCTGAGCTGGCCTCCCCATGGTTTTTCATTTATTTCATTTCTTTCCTCCTGTTATTCCCTGACTCTCGCAGACTCTTCCAGCCTCTGAAAGTTTTCGAGGAGCACCCAGACTTTCCCATCTCCCACTGAGCCTCTTGAAACTCCTCCTTCAAGTTCTCTCATCTTTCCAGGTGAGCTCTGTGTTCTCTTTCATCAGCTGCCTGCAGGTCCTGCACTGGTCTTACAGCACTGTCGAGAAACACAACCCAGCAGTATTAATAAATGATAGCTCTGCCCTCCGTTCCCTTTCATCTCCTCTTCTCTGCCTGTAAGTGATCTGCCTGCAGTTGAGGCAGTGAGCAAGCTGTGGTGCTGCCACAGCAAGCCCCAGGGCTGACTCCAGGCCAGGCTGCCATCTAAGCAGGCTGGTGAGCAAGTCAAAACAGTGCTCGGCTCAGCTGCTTCAGCCTTCTGCTTGGGTGGAGAAGTCCTGATGAGTCCAGAGACCCAGCTCCCTCAGTCTCTTCCTTATGAGAGCCTGAGGGAGCTGAGGGCTCTGTAGCTTGGAGAGGAGGAGCCTGAGGGTGACCTCTTTCATGTTGATAAACATGTGCAGGGTGAGTGCCCAGAGGATGGAGCAATCTGCTGGGGGCTGCCCAATGCCAGCACAAGGGGCAATGGTGGAAGTTGAGGCATAGGAAGTTCCATGGAAACATCAGGAAAAGTTTTTTCCCTGTGAGGGTGACAGAAGCCTGGCACAGGCTGCCCAGCATGGGTGTGGAGTCTCCTCTCTGGAGATATTCAAAACCGGCCTGGATGTGTTCCTGTGTGACCTGCTCTAGGTGCTCCTGCTCCGGCAGAGGGTTGGACTGGATGAGCTTTTGAGGTCCCTTCCAGCCCCTAACATTTTATGACTCTGTGACAAGGGCTCCCATCCAGCTCAGCATCCCCTAGGGGCCACCTCCACCAAGGGGTCTTTCCCAGCATCTTTTTGAACCATCAGAGCTTGAGGCACCATCACTTTTCACCTGAAGGCTGTGGACAGCTCATGCCTCCCTCGTGGCCACCAAGCAATCCTAGCACTCCCTGCTCCATACCTGCTCAGTGCCTAAGGCTCTTCTCAAGAAAAGTCATTGGATTTCATGACTCATCCCTCACCCAGGGTAAAGCTAACAAAATGAGCAATGAGGAGACAGAGAAAGGAGTAACTGCCACATGGGAAAATTTAGAAGTCATTCCTCACACCCAGGACTTCCCCATCTCAAGAATGAGGAAAGCACCAACTGAAACATTACAGCAGAGTCACAGAGCCTCAGCAAGGGCTGGGTGTGATGGACACCAAATGACCCTGCTGACTCCTGAGCTGCTACAAGAGCCAGGGGTGAATCCTTAGTGCTAATGTCCTCATGGTGCAGGGCCACATTTCTTACAGCACAGGAAGTCTGACAAGGTGTAGAGCTGAATGTGAAGGGATTGCTGGGAGGAGGATCTGGGAAGAGTCTGGTACTTGTGAAGCTGAGACAGAAGACTAAATCCCTAGTGAAATCCTGGCTGCTTCAACATCATAAACAAAGCAGAAGATGCTGTGGAGCACCACAATGTGCAGGTTTTAATCAGGACCCATGAGACATGGAAATGCAATTACAGTCCAGGAGGTGACACAGGACAGCATCTCCGTGTCCTGCATTTTCTCTTTTAGCAGCTTGCTCCAATGCACTCAATTTTTCAATTAAAGGGATGTTGTCTAACTGAAGGCTGTGCAAACCACAAGCTGGAAAAACAAGCCAGCTTATTTTTTGCTCTTTCAAAAAACAGCACACCACCCACACCAGGGATCTTGCCCAATGGTCAGGGCTGCCCAGCTGCTCACTTGTGTGCACAGCTGTATACAATTTGTACAGGGCTGTACAGCTACAGGAGCGGAAGGAACACAGCACAACCAACTCGCCACAACCAGCAGCAGTCAAAGGACTCTTTTCATCGTCTTCCCAGTAATCAGAGTAGCTTTCTGCCAGCCTTCTGGGCAAGTCAACCACCCTGGAAGAAGCAAACCCAAAATACTTTCAGCTTGTGTCTTTGTTTACTCGTTGGGGGCCAGTTTTGAACTCACTTCTTACAAGCACTCCCAACAGGCCTGGGTTATCAGCCAGATCCAGAGGAACAACAGCAAAGCCCATGCAAGGAACTGCTGCTGAACAACATCAAATACACAGGAGGAGATTCTGATCTGCTGCTGGAAGTTCCACCAGCAAACAGCCCAAATGAAACAAATCTGTTAGATGATTGATTGCAGCTTCTTCACTCCGCTCTGAGTAGCTTCTGCCAGAAATAAAGTTTGTGAAACCACAGAGGCCTGCCCAGGGCTTCTCAGCATGCAGACGTGGGCCAGGCTCCCTGAACACTGCTGCTTTCAATTAGGGACCAGAGCTGGTGCTTGAATTCCATCTGAGCAGAAGAGGCATCTCTGCAAAGGCACAGCCCATGCACAGTACCTCCCTGGGCAGGAAAGAAAAGCCCTACGTAGGAATTCAGTAATTAGCAGATCAGGCCATTGCCTCGTCCCATCAGATATCTGCCTTTGACCAGTGGCCAAGTTCTGATGTTTAAGAGGCAGAAGAAAACAACCTTCAAAAGTACCTTGAGTTGTATTTACTTTACAGAGGAGGAAACAAAAAAAAAGCCCTCATGACCTATGCAGACAGTCAGCTTATGCCCTACAGCACAGACCTGGATTACTCTTCTCTTACTATGCGTAGTGGCAGGAGTTGCTATTAGTCATTAAATTATCCAACCCTTAAAAAAATAAACATCTATCTATGAAAAATGCAGTCACACCACTTGCATGATTGGCTCCTGCAGCACTGAGCTAGCTCATGCTTCTGAATCTCATGGCTTAGCTCCCTCGTGCTGTGGGGCTGAAGGAAAGCAGGAAACCAATTTCATTTCTGGAGCCAGCTTGCATTCTGCTGTGGGACCAACCCTTAACACTTTTCAAAGAGAACAAAAGCATCTAAAAAGTAGCTATAAATACCTTAAACAAAGGAATCCTGTCACAAGTAAACCTCTTCTGCCTCACCCACCACTGCTGTTTCTTCCCCTCAGTTGCCTCAGACCTCACAATATCCCTGAGCATGCAAGCACGCAGAGTTAGCTGCGACTTGGAGAGGGACCTGGGGGCTCTGGCTGACAGTCAATTAAACATGAGCCAGCAGTGCCCAGGTGGCCAAGAAAGCCAATGGCATCCTGGCTTGGATCAGAAACACTGCAGCCAGCAGGGACAGGAGGTGACCATCCCCCTGTGCTCAGCACTGCTGAGGCCACACCTTGAGTGCTGTGTTCAGTTCTGGGCCCCTCGCTACAGGAATGGAACGGGACGGGATGGAACGGAGCAGACCAGGTTGGAAAAGACCATTGAGAACATCAAGTCCAACCTATCACCCAACGCCACCTAATCAACTAAACCATGGCACCAAGTGCCTCATCCAGTCTCTTCCTAAACACCTCCAGTGATGGTGACTCCACCATCTCCCCAGACAGGCCAATAACTCTTTCTGTGAAGAACTTCCTAACATCCAGCCTAAACCTCCCCTGGCACAGCATGAGACTGTGTCCTCTTGTTCTGGTGCTGGTTGCCTGGGAAGGACATTGAGGGGCTGGAGAGTCTCCAGAGAAGGGCAACAAGGCTGGAGAAGGGCCTGGGGCACCTGGGCTACCAGGAGGGGCTGAGGGAGCTGCGGGTGTTCAGGCTGGAGAAGAAGAGGCTGAGGGGAGACCTCATTGCTCTCTACAGCTCCCTGAAGGGAGGTTGGAGTGAGGAGGGGACAGCCTCTGCTCCTTGGTGGCAAGAGACAGGAGCAGAGGAAATGGTTCCAAGCTTTGCCAGGGAGATTCAGGCTGGATGCTAGGAAATATTTCTTCCCAGAGAGGGTTCTCAGCCACTGGAATGGTCTGCCCAGGGCAGTGCTGGAGTCCCCATCCCTGGAGGTGTTTAAGCAGTGTGTGGAGCTGCTGCTCAGGGACATGGTTTAGTGCTGGGTTGAGGGTTGGACTGGATGAGCTTGGAGGTCTCTTCCAACAGGATGTTTTCTGTGATCCTGTATCTGGGTTCCAGGGAACACCAGAGCTCAGTCATGCCTGTTTACATTCTCTTCCATTGTTGAACCAATGCTGCTCTGGACTATACAGGCTTCAACACAGTAGAAGCCCTATCACTAGCTTCTGTGGGCTTAGATCCAGCCCTTGGCCCTCACTCTACTTACATTTGCTTAGCTGCAGCAGCCAGCTCAGACAGCTTTGTTACTTAACCAGTTCTTACTGTATAGCCCAGTGGGGAACTCCTGGGTGGGTCACCCTCCTAAGCAGGCCCCTGCCTGACAGTATTTGGAATTCCAGAGATTGGATTCTTCAGTTTTAGGTAATGGTGTCTGGTTTCACTGCGGCCCTTTCAGACAAGTCTGGTAACTCAGAGGGATCCAGTTATGCAGGTCAAGGATGTATTAGTTTGACCATATCAAATCTTGTAATAGTCTGACTTTAATTAGCTCCTTATGGCCTGACTTTGGTCTCAGAAACAGCATAGTAAGTCTAGAGAAACTCCTCAAAATGCTGCTCCCGAGGGAACAGCATTTGGCCCCTGCAGTGAAGTTCTGACCTTCTTTTACAGCACTACCAAGTGCTGATCAGTTGCCAGCTATGAGAGCAGCTCCAGGCACAACCAGCTTCCCAGGGGCCAGCTTTCAAACCCATGTGGCCCCTAACGAGCAAGTTCATGGTTCCTTCCTGCAGGCAGGACCTTCCTGTGGCACCCTCTGCTCTGCTCCTGCAGCAACTCTTGTGGATGAGGCTGGTTTGCATAAAGCCAACCCCTAGACATCTCAGCTTGGCTTGGCAACAGCACAGAGGACAGGAGGGTAAAGGATGTCCCACTGTGGGGCAGCTGCAGCTCCATCTCCATGCAGCCAAGGTGTGCTACTCCTCTTGCACTGAGCTAGTGCACAGGTATAAGAATCTCACTGGAGGTTCACCTGCTCACATCAGAGCTCTGCTTGGCCATCAGCCTTACAGGACCCAGGAGCAGCTCTCTGCATCTCCTTATTCTTGCAGAGCTGGGTGCTGATAAATGCTGCTGCTGTGGGCACAGCTTTCTGTTAAGCCAGTGCTGTCTTCATACAGGTATCTAAACTGCTTGGGCTGCTTGCCTAGTGCTATGTTACTCACCACAAACAGCCTGGCTGAGGTACTGAACCTGTTGACACCTGGAAGCAACAAATGGCATTTGGTCACTCACTTAGGAAATGCACCTGTATAAACATGCTTAAACACAGCCCTCACCAGCTCATGCCAAAGAGGGTGCCAGGGGCCAGTTCATCCACCTCGAGGAGGAACCGGCTGCCTCTGATGACCCCCCACCCAGGTGCCCCAGTCCTAGTCTTTTCTACTACTCACTATATTGCAACTGCTCTGTGGTTGTTTTGGTGGATGCCTCTCTGTAACCCTAATCCTAGCTCATGCTCTGAGTATTTCCCACGGATTCCTAGCCTCCCTCTAACTCCCTTTGCTATCCTTCCAGAAGACGCTGCCTGAGCACAGCAGCCTCCTCCTCTGTGACCTCCCTACAAATGCTGCAAGCAGTTTCACTTGAGACCTGCATCACGTGTAGCTTTTCCCCCAAACCATGCAACTCTACCACCATCAGACTGAAGTAACCAGCACTGGGATGCTCTTGCTAGGCTTGTGTGGTGGACAGGGGATGGTGTTTGCAGGTTTGCAGTATCTGAAGGGGACCTACAGGAAGGCTGGGGAATGATTGTTTAGAAGGGCTTGTAGCGATAGGACAAGAGTCAATGGTTTGAAACTGGAGCAGAGCTGATTCGGGTTAGACATAAGGAGGAAGCTCTTTACAATGAGAGTGGTAAAACACTGGAACAGGCTGCCCAGCAATGAGGTTGAGGCCCTGTCCCTGCAGACATTCAAGTTCAGACTTGATGTTGCCCTGGGCAGCCTGATCTAGGAGGAGGTGTCCCTGCTGACTGCAGGGGAGCTGGACAAGGTGATTTGGAGGCTCCCTTCCAACCCAATGCAATCTGTGAAGAGGGTCTGTGGTAGCAGCAGCCAAGTATACCCTGGGGAAGGAAGAGCTCCATTTTGCTTTACCAACCACCCCTCCTTCACACAAGGCACTGAAGAGTCAGTTGCAGTAAGCTGTACCTTATGCCACCTGAGGCCAGTAGGATTTTTGCACCTGATCTCCAGAAGAATTCTATTTGGCTTATATAATTTTGCTGAAGGATAGGCACAGGTGCCTGGAAATGCACACATATTATGGTTTATTTTGGCATATATTGGCTTATATTAGCACCCAGGGCAGCTGTAACCCTTTCCCATGCCACAGTTTAGCTTTGCATCTTTTAATGAGTCCTTGATTACCCAGTTTCTTACTCCACTGTTGCAAGATTCCCAAGCAAAGTGCTCAGAATTGTTATTTGAGTCTCTGCAGACCTTTGTCCAGCAGCATTTTGTCACAGGTAATCTGTATCTGTACAGGCCAGGTACACAGTGGGGTACCTCAGAGATACTGCTGCTTTCCAGCACTGGTAGCCTGCAACCACACAGCATTCTAGCAGTCACCCTCAAAGCTAGGAAGCTCAGATGACCCAACAGAGCCAACACCCACCCTTGGACTGAGCAGATGAAAAAAACAACCCCATGCATATAGTATCCTAAATGGTGGCACTGCCCACAGGGTTGTTATTTGTGACCTGCTGCACATGCACCTGGCCTCAGAGACAGCTCCACCCAAGATGAGTTGAGTGAGAGCAGTTGCAGAACCCAGCTGGGGACTGGATAACAGCAGGTGACAGTGCTCTTGTGTGAACAAGGTTTATCATTCCCTTGCACTTCTCTTAGGGTCATCAGAAGGTCTAGATGGGTCCCCAAAGACTCACTTTGTGCCAGGGGTGGCTCAGATCTGGATTCAATCTCCTTATTTCCCCATTTCCACTCATCCTTTTCCACTATCACCCACTTCACATCCAGTTCCCTTGGCCATGACTTCTCAGCCACCTCTCCACAGCACCTCCACCAAAAAGGAGAGGGGTTTTGACATGGTGCATTTGGAAAGATCCAGAAGAACACCTGCCTCTTTCTATCCTCAATTCCTGAAGTCAGATTTCTCAGGCAAGGCAGGGACAGTCCATGAGCTAGAGCTGTGCAAAGGCAGAAAGGCTTCCTGTGACACCCTGCCCTTGGGAGCCAGTCCAGCCTCTTCCAGTGAGCAGGGAGGCAGCATGCAGTAACTGACACCAGTTCCCCACACAGACCTTCACATCAAAGCCTTCCTGCAGGAAAGCTACCCAGTGCAGCACTGCTGGGCTGTGCCAGGACAGGAAACCTTGCAAAGGCCAGAAAGCACGTGGGCTGTCACAGAGACCCTCTGCACAAGCTCCCTTCAGCTGCCGACCAGGCAGACCTGCCCTCTGCCACGCACCAGTGAGGCAGGAGGATGTGTCCTCCAGAGGAGGGGGATGGGGAGAATCTGCTATGGAGTTAAAATTTCAATATCCCTGCAGGCTGCCTCGGTGCTGTTTGTGCATTGCTGTGCCCTCTCAGCCTCTTAAGAAGAGGCTGCAGCGACTGGACAACCAGTGGTAGTATCTCTGATCTTGGCTAACAGGAGCACAAAGGCTCTCAGAAATGAAGACTGGTGTCTAGCATTGTAGCATTTAGTATTCTTTTCATCCTAGTGAACTACAAGTGACAACTCTTTGATCTAAGATGCCTGCCTCCTGAGGCAGAACAGTTTCTTTATGTTTTCCTTAGGAAGGTGCCCAACACCTTCAAGTACTTGCACACCTGCCAGCATCTGAAAACTGGAAAAAAAACATCTGGGGAGAGAAATAAGATCCTGCAGCTTTGATTAAGCAAAAGGAGATTAAGAAGGCCTTTGTAAAACACCTGAGGAACAAAGTGCTGAAGCAATCAGGTACACTCCCTGATTAGCTGCAGGCTCTCAACAGACTCACAGCCAAGGGTACTTCTGCTCTGCAGACGCACATACATAGTGTGGAAAGACCCAGGAGGGGATGAGCAAGGAATGCTGCAGGCCAAGGAGAGGAAAAGTACATGAAAGCCCTGAGTGAGCTTCACCAAGAAGCTAAGGGGGCCACAAAGAAAACAACCACTGACTGTACAGTGCCAACAGGCTGCTGTGTTGTACCGTGCCTTAGGGGCACAGAGACTCCTGCTCTCCTTCAGATCAATACTTCAGCCCACTTAGCTCACTGCAGCCAAAACAAGCACAGGCAACAGGCACTGGGAGCCACAAGCACAGTGGGAAAGGGCAGGGCTAGATGAGAAGGAGAGGGGACAGGTGCTGAAGGGCAGAGGGGACTGCTAGTTGGGATGCAGCAGGAGAGCAGTGCTGGGGGAAGCTGAAACTCCTCTCTGCAGGATGTGGATCAGGTTGGTGAGCAGCCAGCATGGGATGGTGTCAGAATTTGAAAGGGAAATGCATGGTTGCAACTCTAGAAAGGAAACTTACAAGTGCCACAGCTGTGTCACGTCTTATTTATTCCAGGATCTCACCTACCATATCTGTGAACGCTGCTCTCCAGCTTAAAGGACCCCAGAAGGGGTGAAACACCAGAATGCACAAGCAGCTGTGCAGTCCCAGTGGCTTAGCAGGGGAGAGAAAGGCTATGAACACTACAAAGAGCACTAAGCAGGCAAGGTCAGTGACATGCAGGTACTTGCAAGCTGGGGTGCACAGGTATGTGTGAAAAGGGGTGAGTAACACGGGGAGCTCAGCTACACACCCAGAGAACACCAAGGAGCACAAAGCTGTGAGCTGAGGTGGGTGGACAGTCTCAGAGATGAAGGGCTGGAACATTCCCGTGTGATGCAAGAGGTTTTGCAAGGACCGGCGGAGCAGTGCGGGGCTTTGGGAGGCCCTCCACGTGGGTGTGGGTGGGGAAGCTGGGAGGTGAGGAAAGCTGATGTAGCAGCACATAGGAGTGAGCACATGCTCCAAGCCCTGACACACGCACGCTGGGGCTATCCAGGTGCTCCTGGCTTCCCCTGGGCAGGGAGTGGGTACAGAACCTCCAGCCCAGCTCTGTGATATGCCTGTGTGTACATCTGTACATTCCTTGGGACATATCTAGGTGGGAGACAGCAGCACCTATTAGACAAATATTATTTCCTGAATTCTCTTGCCCATGGCACTTTCACTGCTCTAGTGTCCTACACAGAGAGAAGCCCTGGGGTGAGGGCAGACAAGAGCAACCCTGTGTCGAGCAGGGAGCAGCACTGGTGAGCCAGCTCACTCAGCAGGGCCTGAACCCACCTGCTCCTCTGACTCATGGCAAGTGCAAAACGCAACCTGCATCATCCAGGGTCCTTTAATGCAGCATCTCACAAATCCCAATCTGGATCTTAACTTTAAACCTAACATTAAAACACCAGTTAAAACCTCAGAGTAGAATCTAATGAAGTGCCACACAGCCCAGCCCCATACAAAGGATGTAGCTGCAGCACACAAGGCTTCCATGCAGACCTGTACAGCTGCCATTGCTCACATACCTCTGGTCCATCAAACAGTGCACCAAGCGTTGTCAGCAGGTCATTCAAGAGCAGCAGCAAACTACCCAGCTGCCAAACCCCGCACCTCCACTTCATACTGTGGCCTTCTCAGGCTCAGAAGGGGAAGGGAAGAGCTGCAATTAGTGCTTCATTACAGATCAGCTCCATGCAGGCCGCCCTGGGTCAGCAAAGTGCATGTGAAATTGCCCCAGCACTAGCTCAGCTTTCTGTCAGACCATAAAGCTCAGCATCAAATTCCCTGGACACCTGAAACAACAGAAAGTGAAGTGCAGGTGCTCAGCAATTAATCTGCTGGGAAATAATAGTTCTTAACTCTGGAGCAAACAGGTTTGGTTAGATGTGCTCAGCAAGCAGGAGGAGCTCAGCTGCCTTTGGAGCACAGCACACTTCAAAGGCATCATCATGAAGCTCACCTCAGCATGAGATGCAGAATTAGACCAGACCTTTTGTTTTGTTGGGAGACTCAATTGCTGCTTTCTGGACTCTGGGCTGGTTGGTTTGCACCTGAGGGGCACACAGCCCCTCATGCTACACATGGAAATGCCTTTCGAACCCTGGCACACAAACTCGGCAGGGAGCAAAGTTACAGCTTTACGAAGTCACAGATCAGGCAGATCAGAGAGGTTCTCCTCCCCCTCTACTCTGCCCTGGTGAGACCTCACCTGATTATTGCATCCAGTTCTCGCCTCCCCAGTTCAAGAGGGACAGGGATCTGCTGGAGAGAGTCCAAGGGAGGGCTACAAGGATGCTGAAGGGCCTGGAGCACTGCCTGGTGAGAAGAGGCTGAGAGCCCTGGGGCTTAGTCTGGAGAGGAGAAGGATGAGGGGATCTGATCAATGTCTAAATATCTGAGGGCTGGGTGTCAAGAAGGAAGGAACAGGCTCTGCTCAGTTGCACCCTGGGATAGGACAAGGGGCAATGGATGGAAACTGCAGCACGGGAGGTTCCACCTCAACGTGAGGAGGAACTTTTTCACTGTAAGGCTCCCAGAGCTCTGGAACAGCCCTGTCTGGATGTGTTCCTGTGTGACCTGTGCTGGATTCTAGGGTCCTGCTCTGGCAGGGGATTGGACTCAATGATCTTTGGAGGTCCCTTCCAACCCTTAACATCCTGTGATCCTATGATCCCGACAGTACTATCACATAGCTTTATTATAACTGTCAAAATAAAGATTATTTACAAAGGAATGCAAAGAAATACACAAAGGCAAGGTTTTGCTCAAGCCAGCTAGTGAGGTGTCGTACCTGAAGCACCCACAACAGACACAGTTGGCAAAGTCCATGAGTGTGACAGAAGCATCACAGCAGGTATGCAGGTACCTGCAACTGTACCAACAGATCTACTGCATTCAAGAGAAGCAGCCTGTGCCCTGTCCTGAGCAGAGCTGCTCAGCTGGAACTGTAAGGAGGCCAGAGCTGGACAAGGGCTGTCCTGAGCATTTGCTACCAGCACAAGAGGTGGCTCAAATCCTTTCCTCCCCTCTGTAACTACTTTCTCATTCTCTTTCTGTCTTTCTCTTGACCATGCTTGCTCTGGGAGATCTCCTGAGCATTGCCAGGTTTGAGGATCAGCTCATTCACCTAAGCTTTCCCCCTCCAGGGGCCTCTACCCTCAGGAAAGCAACGTATGAAGCCCCATTCCCCCAGTAGAAGCTTTCTAGTAACTAAAATCCTGAGCTGCCTTTGCATCACAACAGCAACAGAGAAATCACCCAAATCCAACACCACAGGATCCTGCTCAGCCTGGTAACCACAGAATAGACCAGTTTGGAGGGGGCCTTTCAAAGCCATCTAGTGCACTCCCCCAGCAGCCAGCAGGGACATCTTCAGCAGGTTCCTCAGAACCCCAAACAACCTGACCTGGGATGGTTCCAAAGGTGGAGCATCAACCACCTCTCTGGGTAACCTGGGCCAGTGTTTCACTACCCTGAGTGTAAAAAATTGTCTCCCTTAGAGGTAGTCTAAATCTCTCTCCTTTAATTTAAAGCCATCACCCCTTTTCCTCTCACAACAGGTCCTGATAAAACAACCACTCCCATCTTTCTGATCAATCCCTTCAAGTACTGAAAGGCCACAAACAAGGTCTCCCAGAGCCTTCTCCAGGCTGAACTAGCCTAACTTCCTCAGCCTGTCCTCACAGCTGAGAGGTTCCAGCCCTTGGATCATTGCTGTGGTGGTCTCTGGCCCTGCTCAAACAGGTCCCTGTCTGTGCTGTGGATGATTGCTGTGGATGATTACTGTATTACAACTTCCTCTTCTCCCTCACAAAGCCTTCTCCCAACACTCCATTTGTTCACTCAAGATGGTCAATGACAATTTATACATCCACTGTTTGTAATTCCAGACCACTGGTCAGATCTGAATACCAAACCAGGCCTTTGCAGGAGTTTCCTGCTATTCGACTCCAGCCACACAGTTGTCACACTGCTGCTACAGCAAAAAAAGAAATCCCAAACCTGTAGCAAATTTACAATTTTCTTCAGTCTGCTACCCACTTAATGTTAAATGAGCAAGACACAGGGAATAGGAAGGGGGTGGGGGGAGGAGGGAAGAAGAAAGCAAGCTTTTAAGTCCTTTCCGGAAGGTGCTTCTGTTTGTCGGATTGGGTCAAACATGTTGAAACAGAACCACAGAATTACACAGAACCACAGAATAAACCAGGTTGGAAAAGACCTCAGAGGATCATTAAGTCCAACCTATTACCTAATACCTCCTGACAACTAAACCACGGCTCCAAGTGCCACATTCAATCCCTTTTTGAACACCTCCAGGGATGGTGACTCCACCACCTCCCTGGACAGCACATTCCAATGGCCAATCTCTCTTTCTGGGAAGAACTTTCTCCTCACCTCCAGCCTAACCTTCCCCTGACATAGCTTGAGACTGTGTCCTCTTGTTCTGGTGCTGCTTGCCTGGGAGAAGAGACCAACCCCCTCCTGGCTACAACCTCCTTTCAGGTAGTTCCAGCTGGCAGCCAGGCACCAGTGGTGTGTCCCAAGGATCAGTGCTGGGCCCCATCCTGTTCAATATCTTTACTGATGATCTGGAGGAGGGGATGGAGTCCAGCATCAGTAAATGTGCAGATGACACCAAGCTGGGGGCAGGAGTTGATCTGATAGAGGGTGGGAGAGCTCTGCAGAGGGACCTTGCCAGGCTGGACAGATGGGCAGAGTCCAAGGGCATGAGATTGAACACATCCAAGTGCCGGGTTCTGCACATTGGCCACAACAACCCCAGGCAGTGCTACAGGCTGGGGGCAGAGTGGCTGGAGAGCAGCCAGGCAGAGAGGGACCTGGGGGTGCTGGTCGATGGTAGGCTGAACATGAGCCAGCAGTGTGCCCAGGCAGCCAAGAGGGCCAATGGCATTGTGGCCTGGATCAGGAACAGTGTGGCCAGCAGGAGGAGGGAGGTCATTCTGCCCTGTGCTCAGCACTGGTTAGGCCACACCTTGAGTCCTGTGTCCACTTCTGGGCTCCTCAGTTTAGGAAAGATGTTGAGATGCTGGAAGGTGTCCAGAGAAGGGCAACAAAGCTGGGGAGGGGTCTGGAGCACAGCCCTGTGAGGAAAGGCTGAGGGAGCTGGGGTTGCTTAGCCTGCACAAGAGGAGGCTCAGGGGAGACCTTATTGCTCTCTACAACTCCCTGAAGGAAGGTTGTAGCCAGGTGGGGGTTGGTCTCTTCTCCCAGGCAAGCAGCACCAGAACAAGAGGACACAGTCTCAAGCTGTGCCAGGGGAGGTTTAGACTTGATGTTAGGAAGAAGTTCTTCCCAGCAAGAGAGATTGGCCACTGGAATGTGCTGCCCAGGGAGGTGGTGGAGTCACCATCTCTGTAGGTGTTCAAAAAAGGACTGGATGTGGCACTTGGAGCCACAGTTTAGATGTCATGAGGTGTTAGGTATTAGGTAATAGGTTGGACTTGATGATCTCTGAGGTCTTTTCCAACCTGGCTGATCCTATGATTCCTGGCCTTAAGAAGAGCCTGGATGAGGCACTTGGTGCCATGGCTTAGTTGATTAGATGGTGTTGGGTGATAGATTGGACTTGATAATCTCAAAGGTCTTTTCCAACCTGGTTAATTCTAATTGTAGCCAGCAAGAAGGTCTCCCCTGAGCCTCCTCTTCTCCAGGCTAAGCAACCCCAGCTCCCTCAGCCTCTCCTCACAGAGCTGTGCTCCAGACCTCTCCCCAGCCTTGCTGCCCAAAACAACTGTCCACTTTCACTGGAGCTAGAAATTGCCCTCCTTGGTAAGAGAAAGGTATTGCACAAGACACTAACTGAGTTTTATTATGAAACAGAAAACAAAAAATGTGGGCATGAAATGAAAATGTAACTTTGAAATGAAAGTAACACAGAAAATAGAAAACCAGCCATGAGAGAGCAAACAAGAGCCAGGATCCCAGCTTTCCACACATCAACACAGAAATGTATTTCCCCCAAACAAACTGAACAGGTAAGTGTACTTAACCTTGGAGACGTGTATTTTCATCTCTGCAAACCAGATTAGAGAGCTTTACCTATCACAGGTAATGAACCACCTTGGGGAAATGTGGCAGGTGGCAGTGGCAGGTGGCAGTGGCAGGTGGCAGTGGCAGGTGGCAGTGGCAGGTGGCAGTGGCAGGCACCTGAACCATCCCAAGGTCTGAGACAAGAATTATAAATGGTCTCCATATCTTCAGAGCCCAAAAAAGTCATCTCTGTGGATTTTGGCAGCTTGATGCTGAGAAGGAATCTCAGCAGACATTGTAGATGACTGAGCTCTGCAGATGGCAGGCAGCAGAATCCCAAAAACCATCCTGCTGGAAGAGACCTTCAAGCTTATCCAGTCCAACCCTCAACCCAGCACTGCAGGGTCAACAATAATACAATACAATACACCAGGTTGGAAGAGACCTTCAAGATCATCGTGTCCAACCCATCAACCAATCCAACCCACCTAAACAACTAAACCATGGCACCAAGCACCCCATCAAGTCTCCTCCTGAACACCTCCAGTGATGGTGACTCCACCACCTCCCTGGGCAGCCCATTCCAATGGGCAATCACTCTCTCTGTATAGAACTTCCTCCTAACCTCCAGCCTAAACCTCCCCTGGCACAGCCTGAGACTGTGTCCTCTTGTTGTGGTACTGGCTGCCTGGGAGAAGAGACCAACCCCCACCGGTCCACAACCTCCCTTCAGGTAGTTGTAGACAGCAATAAGGTCAACCCCTGAGTCTCCTCTTCTCCAGGCTAAGCAACCCCAGCTCCCTCAGCCTCTCCTCATAGGGCTTGTGTTCCAAACCCCTCCCCAGCTTCGTTGCCCTTCTCTGGACACCTTCCAGCATCTCAACATCTTTCCTAAACTGAGGAGCCCAGAAGTGGACACAGGACTCAAGGTGTGGCCTAACCAGTGCTGAGCACAGGGCAGAATGACCTCCCTCCTCCTGCTGGCCACACTGTTCCTGATCCAGGCCACAATGCCATTGGCCCTCTTGGCTGCCTGGGCACACTGCTGGCTCATGTTCAGCCTACCATCAACCAGTACCCCCAGGTTCCTCTCTGCCTGGCCCTCTCCAGCCACTCTGCCCCCAGCCTGTAGCACTGCCTGGGGTTGCTGTGGCCAATGTGCAGCACCTGGCACTTGGATGTGTTCAGTCTCCTGCCCTTGGCCTCTGCCCATCTGTCCAGCCTGTCGAGGTCCCTCTGCAAAGCCTCTCTTCCCTCCAGCAGATCAACTCCTGCCCCCAGCTTGGTGTCATCTGCAAATTTACTGATGATGGACTCAATGCCCTCATCCAGATCATCAACCTCATTGTGGCCTTCCAGTATCTGAAGGGGGCTACATGAAGGCTGGGGAGGGACTTCTCAGGATCTCAGGTAGTGATAGGACTAGGGGGAATGGAATGAAGCTGGAGGTGGAGAGATTCAGGCTAGATGTGAGGAGGAAGTTCTTCACCATGAGAGTGGTCAAGCCATGGAATGGATTATCCAGGGAGGTGGTTGAGGCCCCGTCCCTGGAGGTGTTTAAGGCCAGGCTGGATGAGGCTCTGGCCAGCCTGATCTAGTGTGGGGTGTCCCTGCCCATGGCAGGGGGCTCGAACTGGATGATTTTTGTGGTCCCTTCCAACCCTGACTGATACTATGATACTATGATAATAGTTAAAGAGCATGGGGCCCAGCACTGATCCTTGGGGCACACCACTAGTGACAGGCCACCAGCTGGCTGTGGCACCATTCACCACCACTCCCTGGGCTCGGCCCTCCAGCCAGTTCCCAACCCAACACAGTGTGCTCCTGTCCAAGCCAGGGGCTGACAGCTTGGCCAGGAGTTTGCTGTGGGGGACGGTGTCAAAGGCCTTGCTGAGGTCCAGGCAGACCACATCCACAGCCTGCCCCATGTCCACCAGGCAGTCACCTGATCATAGAAGGAGATCAGGTTGGTCAGGCAGGACCTGCCCTTCCTAAATCCATGCTGGCTGGGCCTGATCCCTTGGCCATCCTGTAAGTGCTGTGTGATCACACTCAAGATGACCTGTTCCATAATCTTGCCTGGCACTGAGGTCAGGCTGACAGGCCTGTAATTCCCTGGCTCATCCAACCGGCCCTGCTTGTGGATGGGCACCACGTTGTCAGCTTCCAGTCATCTGGGACCTCTCCAGTGAGCCAGGACTGCTGAAAAATGATGGAGAGTGGCTTGGCAGCTCATCTGCCAGCTCCCTCAGCACCCTAGGATGGATCCCATCCGGTCCCATGGACTTGTGGGGGTCCAAGCAGCTGAGGAGTTCTCTAACTATCTCCTCCTGGAACACAGAGGAACTATACTGCTCCCTGGCTCCATCTGCCAGCTCTGGAGGCCAGCTGTCTGGAAGACATTCTGTCCTGCTAGTAAAAATTAAAAACACTAAACCATGTCCCTAAGCAGCAGCTCCACACACTGCTTAAACACCTCCAGGGATGGGGACTCCAGCACTGCCCTGGACAAACCATTCCACTGGCTGAGAACCCTCTCTGGGAAGAAATACCTCCTAGCATCCAGCCTGAACCTCCCCTGCTGCAGCTTGGAACCATTTCCTCTGCTCCTGTCTCTTGCCACCAAGGAGCAGAGGCTGTCCCCTCCTCACTCCAACCTCCCTTCAGGGAGCTGTAGAGAGCAATGAGGTCTCCCCTCAGCCTCCTCTGAACACCCCCAGTTCCCTCAGCCCCTTCTCGCAGGCCAGGTGCTCCAGGCCAATAATGCAATAGTGCATTTTAAACCCTGACTACAGAGGTAAATTCAGTACAGGGACAAGTTCAACTCCTTCCTTTGCCAAGCTGTTGGGGACACACTGTCCCATCTTCGGGGGAACACCAGCCCCCTCCCAACACCTTCTCTAGGGACGTGAGGTACCCTCCATATTACACAGCCTCTGTCCTATAGCATCTTCCCAGCAGCTCTGCAGGGCAGGCATGCTGCCCACCTGCCTGGCAGGGACAGAGCTGCCCGCCTGCCTGGCAGGGACAGAGCTGCCCGCCTGCCTGGCAGGGACAGAGCTGCCCGCCTGCCTGGCAGGGACAGAGCTGCCCAGTGCTGCAGCTGCAAGAGAAGACTCTTCCTGGACAGCCTCAGGCAGCACAGGCAGGACGTTTCAAGTGTCTCTCTCGTTAGAATCAGTATTTTTGCCAGGAGGGAATGCCAGAACAGAGTTCAGCACTGGAAGAGTATATGGAAGAACAATTTCCTCCTCCTCCCCCAGTATATTATGATTAAGAGCAAGGAGGTCCGTCTCATTGTTAGCAACAAGTGCAGGAAAAAGATACTTTTTCATCACAGAGCAGTATTCAGCTGGGAAAAGGTCCTTCCTCTCAGGCTTGTTAGCCAAAGTAACACAACTGGCTTAAGCACTCAGCCTCATCACGGCCAGTGCCCCACGGCTTCACTCCAGCCCTTGTGCCTTCCCAGTGCCAACACAGGGAGCCAGGAACTGCCAGGGATGCAGGGTGCCAGCATCAGGAATAAATCTGGTACTAAAGGACTTGTCAGATTTGCATGGAGGAGAAAGAGCAGGACACAGCCACCTTCTGCCCCAGCCTCCCAGCAAGCCTGCAGCTGGTGATACTTCCTCCACCTTGCTGGGATTCAGGCACACAAATCCTTTCCAGCAAAAGCAGGAGCCCTCAGCTGGTCTAGCACAGAGTGCAATTCCTCTGCAGCTGCAGGAACCACATTTTCCCACATATTTTACATTT
The DNA here is from genome assembly GCA_033816785.1 of Picus viridis. Classification (NCBI taxonomy): domain Eukaryota; kingdom Metazoa; phylum Chordata; class Aves; order Piciformes; family Picidae; genus Picus; species Picus viridis. Next base: position 2,858,941 of record CM066568.1, read on the forward strand.
TGCCTCTCTTTATCTATGCTAAAAATACCTTGATGTCCTTCACCCAGACAGTACTCCTCAGTCTGCCTCTGGCAGGGGAGAGGAAAGGGAAACTGAAGACTCCCTTGAAAGTAGTTTCCTTTACTTCACAGGCATGAAAACCACAGAGTGGTGCTCACAGGAGGAAGGCACCTGTGCCTGGAGCTGACACAGGAGCAAGGATGGACTCTTAGCAGCACTCCACCCTCTCCAGGTCCTGGAGCTCTTTGCTTCCCACGCACCTAACATGATGGAGACCTGGCAAGAGGGCTGGCAGGGATCCTCTGCACACACGTCCACACACAACAGGAGAGGCCACTTTCCAAACTAGTTGGTCAAAGACATAAGACCCAGCTAGTGCAGGCATCACCTCAGCTCTTCTCCTTTCATTGCTGCTTACAGGAAAAGTGGAATTTCACCTCCCTTTCAGCAGCAACAGTTGTCAGGCAGACCATGAACATGCCTTCCTGGCTCTCCTTCCTGCAGCTGGCAAAGCATTTTCCCCACATCGATCCCCACCAGCCCTTGCTAAAAGAAATAAATATCTCACTGCAAACCTCATTTATGTTTATTCTGAGCTTCATTAGGCTGTCATGGGGGCTTGTTTTGCTTCATCACACCCATGGTGTCTCTCAGATTGCCTCCTCTTGAGCTGTCAGGACCAATATAACCTGCACAGCTCTGCAATCCTCCCTGCAATGGTCACTATTTGCTGTTGTGCTGCCCATGCACATACTGAAGACAGGCCCTTCCTAAGGCCATAGAAAAAAGGCAGGATATGGTTTAAGGTATCAGGTCCGTCTCTGCTGCTTCTTTCCATCAATTTTGTGCCCCAGGCTGTGCAATCCAGGCAAGTGCAATGGCAAAGGTCAGAGGCAAGGCCCGCATTCTGCAGCAGCCCAGTCAAGTTCCTGCCACTGCATACACACTCTAGCAAAGCTGGTTCTCAAAAGACACAATGGGAGCATGCCTGGGGCAGCCAAAGCAGCAGGACTGTACCGTCGCGGCAGGCTAGGTGCAGCACAACAGTCAATAACGACACAGCAGCCTTTCTTCCTGCATTCAAGTCATTTGGAGCCAAAGTAATGCTGCTTGATTCATGGGCATTGAGTATTTCACACCGATAAGTAGCAATTATCACTGACATGCTTGCCATAGAGCCCAGCTGGGGCAAGGGCTGCTGAAGCAGCTTGCTCCAAAGCCTTGGCTGCTCAGCAGCAGAGACAGGGATGGTGTGCACTGCCATTCACTCTAATCTTGCTGGAACCACCACACCAGGGGATGCTGTGCGCTGCCATTCACCCCAGCTGGTGCTGTGACCGCCACACCAGGGGATGACGTGCGCTGCCATTCACCCCAGTTGGTGCTGTGACCGCCACACCAGGGGACGATGTGCGCTGCCATTCACCCCAGCTGGTGCTGTGACCACCAGACCGTGGTGTCGTCCTGGAGCCTGCCCCATAATAGAGAGCAAACAACTGCCCATTTAGGGTGGGTAGCTACTAGGGCCAGCAAAGTCTTCAGCAGCTTGTTCTGGTGTGGTGAAAGCAGGGAACACACACTACTTTTCCTATGGCAGCCAAACCCCCAAGCAAGAAGATGTTTGCAGCTCTGAAGACATCCAAGAGCAAGAATTGTCCTCTTTAACTCTTTATATTCAAAGGGAGACTGAGAAGGAAACAGAGCCTTGAGAACCAAGATTTCCTACTGTGCCCTGAGAATTGTCCAGGCGATATCCTACCCTCCCCACTGTCTCAGCACCTCCCCAAGCACCCCATGTTGGGCATGCCCTCCCATTGCAACAAGGCCACCAAGAAGCTGGCAGGCGTGCTGGGTGCTCTGTGCAGGGAGATTTAAGCCTGTTTTCTTCCTCCTCCCCTCAGCAGGCTCGGCTGGGTCAGACACAGCATTTGGCAGGAGGAGAGCTCCCTGCTAATTTTAGCCTCCAGCTCTCCACCCAGGCAGCTGCAGCTGAAATGCTGTGGCAAGCTGGGCAGCACCAGGGTGAGGGCTGGGAGGAGCTGCCTTCAGCCGGCTCCTGTGGCAGCACACTGCCAGCTAAATATAAAGCAGTGGCAGGCAGGGGCAGAGCCATGCTGGCTTGAGCTGAGGCAAGGACAAAATGCAGCTCCCAAGGGGGATCTGTGCCCAGGACTTGGGCAGTGCTGGCAGGACTTGCTTTCTGCCCACATGCTAATTCAGGCTGCAAATGTACAAGAGGACCAGAGGTGTCCTGCAGATCTTTAGACAGATGTGGAGCTGGTGCACCTCAGAGCCCAGTGCACCACACCAAACAACCACCACTCTGCAAGCACCACTTCACAGCGGCCTGCTCCAGCTCCTTCCCATAACACTGCCTTCAACACCCTGCTGCCCACTAGCAAAGGGTCCTGGGGGGTGGCAGGCCCCTGCTTGCAGAGGCTGGCAGCTGTAACGTCGCAGGGGCTGCTCTGGAAGTCAATGCTTGGGGTAGGAGTCAAGCCCCTGTACTCAGCACTGTTAGGCCACACCTTGAGTCCTGTGTCCACTTCTGGGCCCCTCAATTTAAGAAGGACATTGAGACTCTTGAAGGTGTCCAAAGAAGGGCAATGAGGCTGGGGAGGGGTGTGGAGCACAGCCCTGTGAGGAGAGGCTGAGGGAGCTGGGGTTGCTCAGCCTGGAGAAGAGGAGGCTCAGGGGAGACCTTCTTGCTCTCTACAACTCCCTGAAGGGAGGTTGTAGGCAGGTGGGGGCTGGTCTCTTCTCCCAGGCAAGCAGCACCAGAACAAGAGGACACAACGTAAGCTTTATCCTGGGCCTGGATGGAAGCTCACACTGAATTCCATAAAATCGCTGGTCCTCTGTGCAACAGAAAAATCCAAAGGGCAGGAAAAGGAACAGAGCTCTGTCCTAGCTCTGAGCCACGAGCTGCCCAGGGCAAAAGGACAGATATTTTAGCCCTTCCCAAGGAGTAAGATAAAAATGCTCCACACTGGGTTGGATGGTTAAATGGAAATTCTATTTACAAATATATATGAAAGGTATTCAGGTAGAATGATTCCATTCACAAACTAGGTTCAGTCCTTCACTGGGCCTACCAGCCCAAAACCTTCACCCCCTCAGCCTCAGCAGCCCAAGAGCAGCCAAGCTCACTTGCAAGTGCATGCCCTGAGACAGAGAGAAGAGAAAGATTTGGCTGTACTCTCCCTTAAATAGTGAGATACAGGGAAAGGGAATAGAGCAACAGATCACAATATCCTGGGACAAACTGCCCATCCCCTTGGCACTCTCCGGCCTCTGGAGGACTTTTCTTTATGATTACACCATGTACTCTTGGTTTCCCTCAACACACAACAAGCCCAGTGGTTAGGAAAGAGCAGAGGTGGTATGAACCTCAGCAAATCTAGGCAGTTCCCGAATTAAATGCTACCCAGCTGTGGACCATGCACACAGCAGACATCTCTTCTTTGACCTTTCAAGGGCAGAAGGGCTTGCATCTTTTGGAAACAGAGGGACACACGGAATGTTCCTGACTGCATAAGCAGGGAAAGGGACAAAGTGCTGAGCACCCAGAGCAAACCAGGTAACCACACTCCACAAAACCAAGCGGAGCAGCTGCAGGGCTGAGCACAGTGCTCTACACAGGCAACCCAGATGGCTTGGCAGACACCGACTCCAGCAGAAAGCCACCATGGTATCAATTTTTAAGGCACCAAACACCCTTACGACACCAAATATGTTCTTAAGCATCTCAGTAGTGCTGCTTATGGTCCCTGTCAGTGTCCATAATTTATACATAAATAAAATTATATATATAATTCTGTTCCTGCATTTTCCTCCAGCTCTTTTAAAACTTTGAGTCTGGGGTTTACTCTGTGCCCTCCAACTCCTTTACACAACTCTCTTTTGATCTCTGTACCCAAGACCTTGACATGCAGCCTCTGCTCCACTGAAATCCCAAGTATTTGCTGTTAATTTAGCTTCAGTTCCTTCTCCCTTACAACTTGTTAGTGACCACTGGCATCTTCTGACCACTGCTCTGATACTCGTCTCACTATGCCTCATTTCTGACCACTTCTTACTTGTGTTAAAGCTGCCCTGCTGTCTGTATTGCCAAATGCTGCCTCTTCTGTCCTGCTGGTCTTGTCTTGCACTTTTCTTTCTTCTTCTGCATCTCTGAGAGGCTGTGGTGGGTTAACGCCCTTTTCTGAAAACAAAAGAGGGGAGGGCTTGTGGGTGCTTCGCCCTCCCTGCAGGGCGTTTTCCCCTGGGAAACAGTCTGTTCCACTCCCCCTCCCTGCCCAGCTAGGGTATAAAAGGGAAGGCATTGGGGTCATTAGCTCCTTTTGGCTCCTGCCTCTCCTGGGTGAGAGCTACTGCAGCTGCCCTCCTGCTCCTCTGCCATGTGGTCGGACCTGATCCTTCTCCCTACTGCTTCCACGCCTCTTCAGAGAGAGACTGGTTTTGTATTACTCTTTTTTTTGGTGTTTTTTTTGTCCCACTCCCATCCATCCCTGTTCTTTGCCCTTGTAAACCTTACCTGTTATTGTTATATATATATATTGTTTAAAGAACAACTCTTTACCTCTCTACTTCCAAGCCAACTCCAAATTATTGTTTGGTGGATTTGCTCCTTCCTTTTTTTTTCCCTCTCTGTTGGGAGGGAGGAGAGGGAAGTGGGGGAAGAGATTCTCAGCCTTGCCCCCATCTGAGCTCTTAACTCCCACTTAAGGCTCAAACCACCACAATTTTTGGCACTCAACATGGGGCTTGGAAATTAATATTGTATTTGGAAAACACAAGCAATACTTTTTCTGAAACAAAGGGACTGGAAGTAGAGATGGCAATCTTGAAGAATCTGATGGTCCAACCCTTTGCACGGGTGTTTGGCTGGATCTTTTGGACCCACATCTACAAATTAATAACTTACCATGTGGTGTGGTTAATGATAGAGATGCTGTTCAACTGGATAAAAACTTTACCAATGAAGCTGGGCATGTATCTCCTGAATTCATTGAATTTCACTGGCAGTGGTAACTTCTCTAACACGGGAAATTTTCCTGAAGCAGGCTACGAAACCAATGGTGTAGATAAAAGTGCCTGTGATGGAAAATTGCTTTAGATTGCAATATACTCCATATGCTTAAATGTAATCCTTATAGGGGCATTGGCTGTGACCGTGTTGGGTGGGGGATGAGCTAACCCATTAAGAACTGTCTGGAGGGTGATAACACACTCCTTTGTACTCTTTAACGATTGGGGGCTGTGTGCTGTGGGCATTGTAAGCACTCAGTAAACACAAAGAGGGAGGGGTCAGGTTGTAATGAGTGTGACAGATCTCAGCCTGAGCCCCAGGCACAAGGGTTTGCCCCACCACCAGCTGTTCCACACTTAACCCCTGATGCTCCTGCCAATGCAGTCTCTCTAGCACCGGTCACCACATGCAGGAAAAGAAGTCAAAAATCATTGCCAAGCACAGATGGTGAAGAAGGAACCTCAGCAGGCCCCAGAACCTCACAGAACCCAGCAGTGAATGAAGATGAGTCAGACCAGGAAATAACTGTCACATCACTACCCAGAAAGGAACTAAGGCAAACTCGTCTGGATTACACAAGGAAAGAGGGTGAGACAATACTAAGCTGGGCCCTAAGATGCTGGGACGACGGGGTGGACACTCCTGCAGTGTGAACACTCCTGCCCACTGCATGCTTGAACTCATGACCTTCCCATTAATTGACTTATGTGCTACCAACTGACCCACATGGTCCCCCCTTCTCTCCTCCCCCCCCCCGCTAGGCTAGTCTCAGCTGGCCAGATCTGAGACTGCCCATCCCCCCATGGCCTTGGGCCTGGCTAGGAGACATCTTCCCCAGTTACTGGGTGGCGGAGAGGGAAGAAAACGAGAGTGTGCCAGACCCCGCGCTGGATCTTATAGTGGCGCAGAGAACTATGGTATGAAATACCTAGTTTCCTATGTCCACCCACTGGGCTGGACTTCTTGACACAGGAAGCACCCCCTGTAGCAGAGGGCACCAGCCCAAGCTGCTACAGAGGCACAAACTTGTTAAAATATTTCTTTCCTCCCCTTGGTGTGGCTATGTCAGATATCTAATTAAAACACTGAGATAGAAGATAAAAGGTGGAAAGAGAATTTACAAAGAATCTAAGTGTAGGAAAAAACCAAACCCAACTAATCATGCCCTTTGGGAAGCATGGGGCTGTGGGACAAAGCACTCAAGAGACAGCACTGGGAGGCCCAAAGTTAATTGGCAAAGCAATTACAACTTGTAAAGCAAAGGAAATCAGCTGCATGGCTGGACCTGGTAGAATGTAGACAGCGATCAGGCAGTACAGACAAAGTGAAATAATACCAGCCAAACTGAGGCAGGGGGACAGCAGGAGTTCAGAGGGGGATTGCATCCTCTGCTGCCCCACCAGCACACAAAAAGACCCTCTGCCCCACTGCAGCAAGCAGTGCAAGTCAGTGAGACACACCTGGAAACACCCTGCAAGACCCATAAGGAATGGCAGAATGGTCAGAGCAATGTCAAGTGCAGAGCATGACCACAAGATGGGCAGCAGCACTACTGTCAGCAGGATTTCAGAGGAGCAGCAGGGATGAAGATGAAGACTCAGAAAAAGTGGAAAGGAACGTGAAAGGCAGAAGCATTTAGCTGCAGACCAGGTGCAGGTGATCAGCATCATGCCAGCAACTGCCAATGGATGAAAAGATGCTGGCAGGAAAAGCAAATTAAATTCAGGCTGAAATGTTGGTGAGCTCAGCTCCACCACTGGGGCAGGTGAACACCAGAGACCAGTTGATGGAGTGCAGCCAGTGACTACAGGGCAAAGGAGAACACCTGCTGCCAGGGGTAACCTCTGCCTAACCCTGGCCTCACAAAGCACACTCAATGCCCTGAAGAGACAGGAGGCCAAAACAGCAAAGACAGGATTAGAATACATCTACTGAAGGACAAAATATGCTCCCAGCATAGCACAACCCAGAGCAGCCCAACTGTCCTTCAATGCACTGCCTTACAAACATCTTCCTATCCTGAGGAAGTGGATGCAAAAGAGCTAGACTGGGAACAGCCCGCAAAACCAGAACAGAAATGGAGCAGCCCAGGAGTCTGAGCAGAAAGAGATAATGAAGCAACCCCTGCTGTGCCTCTCCTCCCCCAAACCTGATTGCTTAGGCCCTGAAGAATTAAAGTATCTTTATAAAGAGGAGTTTGCTCCTGCCTGCAAGGGGAGAAGAGAATGATGGCCAACACCAAACCACTTCTGGTGCTCACAGCTGGTCTGGCCAGTGTCATTTAAAGCTTTCTTCCACAGACCACCATACAGGCTGTGTTCTTCAATGAAGCTCTTTCTAGGACCCACATGAACTTAGATCCATGAAGATATTTATGCAGCAGGGGAGAGTCCTGCAGGGTCATCAGCCATGCCTTAGAAAAAGCTACACATGCTGGCCTTAAGCAAAAGAGACTACACAACCTGTAGGACAAACAGGGGAACAAAACCAAAAAACATAACAACCAGGCTGCTGTCTGGGCACCTGGCTCAGAATCAGCAGGAAGGGATACAGTGATTCTGGGAATGCTGAATTACAGCAGGCAAATTATAAATGCTGGGAAAAAATGTCCTTCAGAGCTAAAGCATCCTACAGGCACAGGGCTCAAGTTCTGGCCAAGAAGCTGCAAAAGAAATGATGCAGGCTTAGCACATTGAGAATAAGCAGTAAGGTAGTGCTGCACAGCCTCTGTGTTGCTTGATGGTGTTGCACAAGCCTGTTTCACAAACTGGCTACCAGCCCAAGAGAGGGATGCTGACTGCAGACACTTGCTAGCAAAGGCCACAAAAATGCAGGGCAACTGAGCACAGCAGCAAGTTACAACACTGCCTGTCTCACACTTAGAATGTTCTCCTTGACCCTTGGGTTGATCCACCTCCACTATGAGTGATGACCATTGCTACCATGCAGCTGATGGTGCCCCACCTCTGACAGTGCCTCCTCTTCCTCCAAGTCTTCTACAACAGAGGATAAATCTGATGGAGAGTGACTGAAGGAGCTGGGGATGGTTAGTGTGAAACAGAGGAGGCTGAGGGGAGCCCTCATGGCTCTCTACAGCTACCTGAAAGGAGGTTGGGGAGAGGTTGGTGCTGGTCTCTTCTCCCAGGTAATTAGTGATAGAACAAGAGGCAACAGCCTCAAGCTGCTTCAGGGCAGAGATAGACTGGACAGTAGGAAGAATTTGTTCCCAGCAAGAGTGGTCAGGGATTGGAATGTGCTGCCCAGGGAGATGGTGGAGTCCCCAAGCCTGGCTGTGTTTGAAGGTGGTTTGGCTGTGGTGCTTGGGGATATGGTTTAGGGGTGACCCTTGTAGGGTAGGGTTATGGGTTGGACTTGGTGATCCTGAGGGTCTTTTCCAACCTGAATGATTCTGTGAATCACCTATCTGCCTTGCCCCCCTCGCCCTGCTACTGGGGAACCTTTCTTCCAATCATCCTTGAACCCAAAGGCTCAAAGCTTCGCAAATGGTGTGCTAGTGGCCAGGGTTCATGTATGCACAGGGCCCAGAACAGAGGGCAGCGAGGTGGCTCCTGTTATCAGGAGGCCACTGTGATGGCAATGCATGTGGCCAAAGATGGTTGTTCTAGGAACTAGGAGGGCCTGGAGAAAATGATGGCAAGCGTTCCATGAAGATCAAGGGTCCTCAGAGACCCCTGTCTGACCCTGGTCCCTGCAAGCAACTCAGCTTCAGCAGCTGTGAGGGGGTAAAGCATCCAGATACCCTGCCAGCGGACAAGGGGTGCAGCTGGCCTATGCAAGGTCTCCCAGCACTCCACAGTTGATTGCCAAGTGTCCCAAGCACCCTTCTTTTCCATCCCCCAGCCCTGCCCCTGGAGACCTGCCATCTCCTCTATGCAGAGCCTCCATGGAGAGGAGGGGAGGAGAGGGCCTGGAGTCCTTTGGTCTGCTGTTCCAGCACAACACAAAGAGCCTGCCAGATGCCACAGAGGGAGGGCTGTGGGGCCTGGAGGTGGTGTCCCATCCCTGGAAACATTCAAGGTCAGGTTGGACTGGGCTCTGAGCAACCTGATGGGAGTTCCAGATGTCCCTGCTCACGGCAGGAGGGTTGGGCTGGATGACATTTAAAGGACACATGACCTGGGAAAGAACTCAGTAATGCATCTATTCCCAACACCTTGACTTGGGTGGTGGTTGGAATTTCTGAGTAGAGGCAGCTGCTCCCTCCCATGGGTACAAGAGTGCAGACCCTGGAGCACAGCTGCTGTTCACACCACCTCCTGTGACACAGGCAGGCATTGGTATTTTGAAGACATAGCAAAGGGAAAATGAGACTTCTTCTACTCCCTCCTGTGTGAGACAGAGAATTTACTTTCAGGGTACAGCTCTGGAAATTACAGCTCAGTAAGGTTTGATGGAAAACCTGGATTTGGCAGACTGCTGGTTTAATTTGCATTTTTTATTTAAACCAAACCAAACTCTCCCAGCTTACAACAAAACACAGCCTGCAGCAGCTAATGCTGAGAGTGCTGCTGCTGCAGCAGCTAATTGAGACTATTAGCACAGGGTGGTCTGGACAGGATATTCCCAACCCAGCAGGAATTTTGTTCTGCAGCTGAGATGGGGTTCACAGCACCCAGACCAGACTACTGCAAGTTTATCTTTTAGTTCAGAAAATAACATTACAGAATATAAATAAAACTAATGTAGGAAGTGAAGCACTGACGAGAAAGGCTGCAGACAACCAGGCCGAAATGAGCAGCAGCGCTGAGGAAGCTGCTGGTGCTGCCAACGCCAAACGCAGGAGCCAAGACAAACAGCCCACACTAATGACATGGCAGTAAGTGGCCTCTTGATGCAAGGCAGAAACAGATTTATTTAGAAAGGCAGACAAAAATCCCAAAACCCACACATCATTAATGTACTTTATCCTTACTTCCAGAGAGCTTCACCAGGCAATTCTGCAGCCTAAGAGGCAATGATGCAGATCAAATATTTGTATTGGTAAACAGGATGTAAGAGTATCTGAGCAGGATAGTGTGCATGAATTTACACCATTTCAGGGGAATATGGGCTTCTGTACAAGCCTGCATGTTCCTAATACTCACAGACCAGAGAGCAGGCAGATAAGAGATGCCTGTTACAGAAGGCCCCACAGTCAAGTCTCTGATCTGTATTTAATGTTTCCATATTACTAAGTCCCACTGGCTGCCAGTTGCTCCTATTTGGCTCAACAGAGGGGAAAAAAAACCCAGACCTCAAGAATATTTAGACTGTCCGAAATTAACATCGAGGTCACTGACATGGAATCCAGGAAGGAAGAAACCTCCCATGGATGCATGCAAAGGTCTTGGACTTAGCATCTGCATCTCTGATAAAAAGTTAAAAGGAAAGCAAGAACAGCACCAGAGGCAGTACCTGTGCCCAGTGAGGGTACTGACAGACCTACAACGTAAAGCAACAGGGGACAGCTCTTCCAGCCTCTAAAGCCAAGAGGGATGCAATAACAAAGCCTTTGAAAATTATAAACCTGGAATCGGTGACCTTTTGTGAGGGGCACTGATGCTTCCGGGGGACTCACAGGTCAACCCAACAGCACCTGGGTTTGTGTGAAACAATCAAACATCTCCAAAATTTATTGAAGCTCCTTAGTCTGTGCAGTTGATTTAAATCTCTGTACCAAAATGAGTGACTGTGCTGCTGATGATTTATGAACATTGCCCCAGACAATTTTAGCACCTCAAACCACACGGGGTCACAGAGATCTAAAGGGCAAGTCTTTTCAGAAAGACACAAGCTGAGAGAAGCTCAGGTCAAGAGCCCGGTGAATTTTAGTTGGGTTGATTAGACACAGACTATGAATTTCTAACCATGAAAAGCCAGGATCAGGACACATCTGTTCACATCTGTTTTCACCCAAGACATTACATGGACCTTTCTTACATCTCACACCACACCTAAATAAGAGAGCTTATTGCCTTTTCTGGGAAGTCCTTCTCAGCTTTACTGCAAGCCTGAAAAAAGCAATTTAATAGGGACGTGCTTGGAAAAGGGAAGATCAGTACCCAGCAAGAATAAATGAGACAGAGAAACTCCAAGTACAACAAAATATATAACCTTAGAGATTCTTGAGTAGTTGTCCTTAGTGCTGGAGAAAGAACCCCATCAACACTTCTTTCCTCACTGCCATGACCTCCACAATGCAATCTCGGTCTTCAAAAAAAAAAAAAACCTGCTTGTACAGAGTCACAGAACTGTTAGGGCTGGAAGGGACCTCAAGGATCATCCAGTTCCATCCCCCTGCCATGGACAGGGACACCTCACACTACAGCAGGTTGCCCAGAACCACATCCAGCCTGGCCTTAAAAAACTCCAGGCATGAGGCTTGAATCACCTCCATGGGCAACCTGTGCCAGTGTCTCACCTCCCTAATGTCTGATCTGAATCTGCCCATTTCTAGCTTGGATCCATTCTCCACAGTCCTGTCACTCCCTGACACCCTAACAAGTCCCTCCCCAGCTGTCTTGTAGGCCCCCATACTGCACATGCTGGCAATGCCAAACCACCAGATGGAAGGCCATGTCCATCATCTCTCCCAGTGCCACTCTTCCTGAACTTGCAGGCAAGAGAAGACAAACCTCTTACCGTACCATAGACAGAAATGCACCTCCAGCAGACAACGGAATTCCTCTCCCAGCCCCATGGTGCAGAGGTGATGCACAGAAGAGCACCACTCCAAGAGATCACAGTCATGCCAATCCAGTGGGATTTAAGGGTCTCCTGTGTGACCTGCACTAGATTATGTTGTTTAGGTGGGTTGGATTGGTTGATAGGTTGGATGCGATGGTCTTGAAGGTCTCTTCCAACCTGGTTTATTGTATTATTGTATTATTATTGTATATGGTTCTGTGGTCCTGCTCTGACGGGGGGTGGACTGAATGATCTCCAGAGGTCCCTTCCAACCCCTAACATCCTATGACCCCGCCAGCAGGCATGGTACAGGAATACAAAGCACTGTTGGCACAGCACAACACAAACCCATCACAGGTAATGTGTACACAAAGGGGACAGCAGGAGTTTATTTAGAATGATCTGTAACCTTTGCAAAGGGTTTGATGGTGCCAAACTGCAAGCCAGATTCCAAGAAAACAAACACAACACTCACTTTGTGCACCAGGACCCAGGCGCTTTATGCCACTCCACAAAATGTTAAGAGTCTAATCCTGACCTGACTTCAAGAGGTGAGAAAAGGCCACAAGTTACCTGCAGGACATGCCCCAGAAGGATGCACTGGCTCAGGACAAGTGTGGCATGGTTAGGATAGGATCCAGGCATTCTGTGGCTGCTGTGTCAATGAACCTCACCATGAGGCTGCTCTCTGGCTCTGGCTTCTCTGCTGAGTCTGTGACAGCAATCTGTGCTGTGGCTGTGAGCCTGGCCACCCTGATTCACTTTACAGACACTGATGCACAGCAAGATGTGACAGCAGCACTTCCTATCATCTTTCAGGGAGACTGAACTGACTACCTGGAAGTGAAGAATCTGATCCAGCTGCAGTGCCCCTGCTCCTCCCTGCAGCCTGGGATCGCTCTGGGGAACAGTATCACTTGGCACAGGTGCCTGTGCAGGAAGGTCTTGACTCAAACACACAGAAAGAACCTCTGCAGACCTAATGGTACAGATGCTGCCCTGCTGCCAGCATTGCTCTTCAGTCAGGATGTGGTGCTTTGAGGGTGACAGATAGTCTAATTTTTCGTCTGGGCTAACAGTTTCCACAGAGAGGAAACAGATACTTCAGCCACCACTGAAGAGTCCAATGTCTCGCCAGGGGCACTCAGCCACTCCACTGCCACCAGCTGTGCCAGAGAGCAAGCAGCCTTGCATGCCAATGACTGCAAAAGCCAGCCTGTGTACATGGGAATGAACCTGCAGCTGGAGGTGTGCTCACCTCAAGCAGAGGTGCTCCCAAGGGTGCCTGTGCAGGAGAAGGAAGTCAGTGCCTTACACTCATCAGGTAGCTTGGGCTCTCAGCCAGCTGCTTTTCTCACACAAACTCCTGCACCTGCCCACGCTCGGGTCAGCTTGTGGGCAACTCCTGCTCTCTGTAGTAGGCTGGGTGCCTGATGGCTCACCAGGGAGGAGAGGAGGTGAGAAACCAGTTTTCTGGGGAAGGAAAAGGACACTTGAGATGGGTGGGGTAGAAGTATAAGGGCTTCTTTATTGTCACATTCCCATGATTTCTTCTGAACCCCTCCTATTTCCACTTCAGTGTGAGACTGCAGCTAATGATTTTGAAAAGCAGCAGCCAGACACTAGAAGTGAGTGAGAATCCACTTGTCACAAGCCAAAAAGATAACATACTCCCACTATTATTGACATGCAACAGTAAAAGGTGAAGGAACAAAAGTAGGCTGAAGCAGCTGAGAGAGGCAGGTTAAAGAAGGGCCCTCTGCCCCTTACTCCTACAAGCTGCACCATCCAGCAGTCATGCACACACTGCTTGTGCCTGGCTGAGTGTGACACACATCTGCCACCAAAGAAATCAGTGCAAGTGATGTCTAGTCTCCTAAGACACCCTAGTCCTGACAGCTGAAGAAACACTGCACAGCAATGTCTGGGAATGACCTCACCCCCAAGTTTCCTCAGGGACTGGGATTTGCTTTGGCTGTGTCAATGTAAGGTTTTAAAGCAAAGGGAGAGCATTGCTCATCCTCCTTGCCTTCAAGCACAGCTTGCTGGTGCCAGCCTTGCTCCCTCAGTCATACCCTTCTGCATGGGTGGGCAGGATGAGGCACTGCTGGGCACGGAAGAGAAAAACAGAAGTAACAGGAGGAGGTCCCTGACCCACCAGCCCTTCTATCCAACCACAGCAGCTCTGGGAAGCGGCAGCGTCTTGTCTGTCCCTGCCCTTGCCCCTTCCAGCCAGGCTGCCAAGCCAAAGGCATTAGAGCAGCAGAGGCAGGGTGCAGGACTCTCTTCCAGACCTGCCTCCTCTGTGCTTTACTGGTGTTTTCTCCCACCCCAACACCTCGTTCACCTTGGAAATGAGAAAGTTTCCAGTCTCCAGCACTCTCTTGTGGGAGCACAGTGTGCGGGGCAGCAACTAGTACAGAGGAGAAAAACATTCCTGATGGAGAGCTAACTGCAGGGAGCTTAGGTTAGTGCCTGTCAGCAGCAGCAGTAAACAGACTCTGCAGCTCCTCGGGATTCTTGGCAGGGAAGCAGGGTCCTGCCTGTTACAACTTGTTTTGGATGACAACAGGCCACATTTCATGTGAGGAGAGTTGTGCCTGTCTCCAACTCACATCAGCTTGCTTGTTTTTCTTCACTGAACTGTAAACATTTTTAAGATTCCTATAAATACTCATTGGCCAGCAGCAGCCCAACTGCTCAACTGCAGAGAAAAAGACAAAAAAAGGCAAGCTCCACAACAACAGGAAAAGAAACACCCTCCTGCCCAGGAGAGACAATAGTCCTGCCACTGAGACTCCCTGGGAAGCATATGAAGGAATACCTTGATGCAGTCATAGCACAAGAAAAAGAATTTTTTTATATATATATTCCCTCCCCCCCCGACTGCCTGCTCCTTCCAGCATCACTTTCAAAGGAAGGTTCTAGCTCTTGAGAGTCCATACTGCCACCTGTCCCTGTCCAGCACATCCCAAACCTAGCAAAGGAGCCTGATCAGCACATTAATCCCCAGTCCAAGGGGTAAACTGAACCTGAATTCTGCATCTTGGGTCAGTTCTTTGACCTTTAATGTTACAGCACAATGAACCTCATGGCCAGAGCCTCTCCAGTGTGCAGTGATGCAGTGCCACGGAAGCCAGCACACTCTGCTGATTACAGCACGTTCTCCTAGGCTCTTTACTCTCTTTCATCCAGACAATCTAGACACTCAACTTTGTTGCATACCAGAGCAGCACATGCATCACAGCAGGACAGTCAGGGCAATATTAAAGCATCACTTCCTCAAATACCCACACCCAGGCTATCTGATATTTGCTTCCTCCACCACACACTGATCTGGTGGGGGAAAGGGAGGACAGGACCAGCTAGGAAGGATCTACCATGCCTGAAGACCTGCTCCAAGGCACTGACCCAGGGACAGCACAGAGCCATCACAACAGCCTGTGCTTCATCCCATGCATGGCTGAGAGGAAAGGGAGTATTTTCTGTGACTCCCTACAGCCTTGCAATAAGAAGGTTCCCTTTTCTGGAGAGAGAAAATACCTTGGCTTTCCATATACAGGCTGTTCTGCAAGGCCTTTTAGGGAGGGAAGGAGAAACTCGTTACAGGCACAGCAGATGGAAACAGTGCATCTCCATCTAAGCCCAAGAGCTCTTCAGCTTCCAGGCCCAAATGCAGGAAGACTCTTAGCCTTTTGCCCAGAAAAAAAAATACCCAACAAACAGCCTTTACACTATCACTAATAAGTGTAGTAAGTGGGGAGGCTGTTGCAGCAGGTAATTCGAGGTGGTAGCTCTTGGTCCCAGGTGTGACTTACAGTAGAGTGCCCAACTGGGACATGTGACAGAAAACAACGTAGAAACACAATACAATACAATACACCAGGTTGGAAGAGACCTTCAAGATCATCGCGTCCAACCCATCAACCAATCCAACCCACCCAAACAACTAGATCATGGCACCAAGCACCCCATCAAGTCTCCTCCTGAACACCTCCAGTGATGGTGACTCTACCACCTCCCTGCGCAGACCATTCCAATGGGCAAATGGTGGGGAAAGTATTAATTGCTCCCAGAGTCACTCCCACCTGCACCAGCTCCCTGAGATCTCTGCAAAGTCTCACCACATACAGTCACGAATGCAGCTGCCTGAGTCTCCACAGAAGAAAATCTGACTCAGTTTTCAAGCCAAAAGAAAGCACTTGTCCTTCAACCTCTGCCTTCTCTTACAACAAATGGGCTTTTAGAGGTACTGAGGCAAGAGGGTCATAGATTGCCCTTCCCCCTATTAGCAGGTTCTGGGATCCTGGCCTTGTGGCCAACTGCCTGGTGTGCCTGCAGAGCCTCAGCTTTCCCTCTGTGACGCGGCAGAGCCACGAGGAGCTGCCTGCCAGAGGGTTTCACACTCCCACTCTTTCCAGCAGCATTTAAATGCCTTCCACATGCAAGGAGAAGCAACATCTCTGGTGGATTTGGGGGAATCTGGACTTTTACATAATTGAACTTTAATATAATGTAATTAATTTCCTCATCTTCTGTTTTATCTGGTACTAGCCACAGTCACATCACTGCTTCCAGTTTCAGTCTTACAATAGTTTCAGTCTTCTGTAGCAGAGATGCAAAAATAACCCTGTCTAAAAGCAGAAATGAACCAAATCTGCAAGAAAAGTTGCTTGTTCCTGCACATCTCTACTGTCCTCATGCTCTCTGCCCATTTTTCCAATCCCCTCCTCCTCCTTTCACACTGCTGGCAGCAAGAGGACTGTCAGCTGTAGGGCTGACACCCTCTCTCCTTACAGACACTATGGTAAATGCCACCAGAGGACTGTTCTGTCCCTTGCTGCCCTCCACATGCCCCTCCAGTCTTCTCTAAGGATCTCTGGGGGCATTGGCAAAGTGGTGCAAGGAGGCTTAGCTAGACTGCACAGCAGATACAATGCAAAGCAGAGCTGTAGCACAACTCATCTTCTCACATCCCAACTAGTTCCACCAGGCAAAACCCCCAGTGCATTATAACTAGAAGATTCCTCTTAGACAAAGAAATCAGATCTCTTATGCTGCTGGAACAATAAATATGTGGGTTTAGCTTTAACATGACATAGAATACAGTGGACAAGCTGAAGTCCTGTAATGGGCTTGGTGGGGGTAGATATTTGCGGAGCTCCTTACACAGCCACAGCCTAAAGCTTTAATACTGCAACCAAGTCTGACTTGCGGAAATAAGAATTGAGGGCGCTAATTGATTAAGGGACTAACGTACTACAAAGTATTACTAGTTAAATGCTCACATGCATTCGGAAAACTACTCTCTCAAGCTAGAACAGCACCAAGTACTGCTACTATTTTAAACCCAGCAGCCACCCCACCCCAGGCTTTTATAAAACCTTGGTCCGTTTACGCTTTGTTGTAGCTGCAAAAAAAGAAGAGAACCACAGAAACCCGACCGCGATTAGCAATAGTTGTTTTCTCCTCGGGTCGAAAAAGCAGCCAGCTGCACCTGGCGTCAGCCCTGCTGTACTGCTAACCAGAAGTTTGAACAAAACGAAGCCGCTACAGGGGAGCAGGGCACATCTGCAGGGTATGCATTCCCTCCTCCTTTGCATACACTTCTCTAACCAAAGCAGTATTTAAAGTATCTTTTGATGCCTTCCAGCACCGGAGCACCGCGCACAAGAGACACCCAAAACCCCTGACTCCGGGCTCTGCATTTCCAGGAAAGGTCACACTTTGACAGGTCTCCTAACGGAGAGGAGAGCGAGAGCCGACAAGCCAACGGCAGAAAAGAGAAACCTCCGAAGCCGCATCGCCTTCCCGGGCTACAAAGCCCAAACCCCACCTCTGTCCCCGAGGGCTACCCGGGAAGCGGCCGCCGCTGCAGCGGCGCTGCCTCCACCCGCTCCTCCTCGGCCGGCCTGGGACCTGCTACTCTGTATGAGGCTTCCGAGCAGGACGGAGCGCCCAGGGAGCCGGGACCGGGCCGGGCTGGTACAGGACCCTACCACCCTGCCTCGTCCTCCCCTGTAGCTCCTCAGGGTAACTCACCGCGCTCTGGGGGAGCCCCGCCGCTGGCCGCGGCCGCCACTAGCTCCAGGTAAGCGGCCCAGAGCCCCAGGGCCAGGGCGCCCAGGGCCAGCAGCAGCCGCAGCAGTCGCCGCCGCCGCCGCAGCCGCGCCAGCAGCCGGCTGCGCATGGCGCCGCTCAGGACGCCCGGCCCCCGCCACCCCGTGCCATGCTCCCGCCGCGCCGTACCGCACCGGCCCCGCCGCTCCGGCCCCCCTCCTTCGCGGGGCGGGCCCAGGTGCGGGGCGGCGCCGCGCTCCCGCCGAGGGAGCTCCCGGCCAGGCTCTGCCACCGCCTCCCGCACCTGCCTCCGCCCCGCCGGGGCCGAGCCGGGGGCTACGCGGCGGGACTGCCCCCGTACCGCCCCTCCCGGCGCTGCCGGAGCGGACGGGCGCCGGGGCGCAGCCATCGCGCCCGGCCCCATCGCCGCCCGGCCCGCGGGGTCAGCACTGGCACAGGTCTCGGCTGCCGCCAAGGCGGTGGGGAGGCTGCTTCAGCAGCGGAGAGGCGGCCACGCTCCCAGCTCCAAAACCTCCTCCGAGTCAGTTTTCCTGGCGGCAGGAGCGGCCGTGGTTCCCTCCGACGAGAAGTGACTCCTCCGCGCTGCAGTGAGCAGGACTAGAGCGGGGCAGTTGAAGTTCATACAGCCGCACGCAGCCGAATCCATTTCCGAGTGTCTCTCACCTGGCGCAACAAGTGTGCTTGCTTCGAAGTGAGGAGGAGCAAGGCTCAGTAAATCTCCGAGTCTCTGTGAAGCAGCTGACTAGATGCAATGTTAGGCTGTTCAGATCCAGCAGAGGGAGGACGCCGGAAGCCCACTGGCAGAGCAGGACGGGCGCTGCGCCCACTGCTCAGTGTTTCGCATCTCAAGCACGCATTTGTAGCGGCTCTCTCAGCTTTCCCTCCCCCGCGCTGTTGGCTTCGTTCGCACACACAAAAGATCTCAGAGGATGAGAACTGAATCCCTCCTGGGTGAAAGTAATCTCTCTGAGATGCACGTTATGCATCCCAGAGAGCCCGGGATGACCTCTTACCAAACGTACTGTGCGGGCAGTTGGTCATAAGCACCAAAAAGGCTCAGCAGCTGCACAGACGCAGCAGCCCCTGTGCTGTGTGCAGCCATGGAGAGAAAACCTCGAGCTTAGGAATAGTTTTTCAAATGTGTGTAACAATGACAAACCATTTTGTAAGGGTCCAGCTTCTTTTCATAGCAGCATTCTGAAGTGAGAGGCTGCACAAAAAGATACTCAACATATTTAGCCTTAGAAAGTGTGCTAAAGGCCTTTAAATGGCACAGACGGCCAAGGAAGAGCAGCAGTGCCCCAGCAGGGACTGGCTGACATCAGCCCAAGTGACAGCAACCCAAGCATTGCACCGGTAGAAGCAGTGCAAGTCCCCAGCATCAAGTGTTGAACGTTGTGCTGCCAGTCTCCAGGCAGCACCTAGAGACCCTGCTGTTGCTTGTCACAAACTGGGATGGACAGACAGACCACTGTTTTCCTTTCTGAAGTTTCACAGCCATGTCCCTTCAGCTCTGTGTGTGAGAGATTTCTCTTGTTTGGGGCAAGTGCATCCAGAGAGTTTCACACCTCAGCTGTGGAGCTGGAGAGAGGTGGCATTTGTCGAGGTGGAAAAAACTGGAAACAAATCCTGAGGTGAGGGCAGCTGGGAACAGATCTGTCCCAGGGGTCCCCTGCCTCCCTAAGGGTGAGGTCCATTCTGCAGCTTCCAGGGATTTAGCATTTGCATTCCTACTTCCATTGTTGCTGGAGGCTGCAGATGCATGTGGCACTGGGCCAAGCATGAATTGTGGTGCTGCTTCCTCTGGTACAGACAGAGAGGGCTCCCAGTGCCCAGCCACCAGCAGCACCCCTACAATTCAGAGCCTGAGCCTGTGCTCCAGGTAATCGTTGGAGAGCCGGACTCTCACACGAGGCTCTGGCACTCACTGGTGAATTGTTTTGGTGGGGTACTGGCTGGAGTTTTTTCCAGCATGACATAAACCAAATGTTTCATATTTGCTAAAAAAAAAAAAAAAAAAAAAAAAAAAAAAAAAGTAGAAAAAATGTGTAGGAAATACAGGTCCACATGAAACTTTATTCACCATGTAAAGAATGAGAATCATAGAATCATTTAGGTTGGAAGAGACCTTTTAAGATCAAGTCTAACTGTTAACCCAGCTCTGTTAAGTCTGCCACTAAACTGTGTCACTAAGCACCACATCTACACCCCTTACAAATACCTGCAGGGATGGTGACTCAACCACTTCCCAGGGCAGCCTGTCCCAGTGCCTCACAACCCTTTTGGTGAAGATTTTTTCCTATTGTCCAATTTAAACCTCCCCTGGTGTGACTTGAAACCATTTCTTGTCCTATTGCTTGTTACATGGGAGAAGACTGACACCCACCTCGAGCAACCCCCTTTCAGGTAGTCACAGAGAGTGATAAGGGCTCACCTGAGGCTCTTTTCCAGTCTAAACAACTCTACTTCCCTGGGTTGCTCCTGCTGAGACTTGTGCTCTAGTCCCCTCACCAGCTTCATTGCTCTCCTTCAGAGGTGCTGCAGCACCTCTCTGTGTTTCATGCAGTGAGCAGCCCAACACTGACCACAGCTTTTGAGTTACAGCCTCACCAGTGCCAAGTACAGAGAGACAATCACTTCCTTACTGCTGCTGCCCACACTGTTTCTGATACCAGACAAGATGCTCTTGGCCTTTTTGGCCACCTCAGCAGAGTGCTGGTTCATACTGAACCAGGTGTCAAACAGCACCCCCAGGTCCCTTTCTGCCAGGCAGCTTTCCAGCCACTCTGCCCCAAGCCTGTGGCATTGCCTGGGGTTGTTGAGACCCAAGTGCAGGACCTGGTGCTTGGCCTGGTTAAATCTCATACAGTTGGCCGCAGTACATTGATCCAACTTGGCCAGATCCCTCAGTAGGTCCTCCTTGCCCAAAAGCAGATCAGCACTCTGTGGTGAAGGCACATTCTGCCCAGATACTAGATCTGGCCCCCAGCATGTGGATAGGTCTCCCCTCCTTTAGGAGGAAGTCCATTACCAAGTATGGGCATGATTCCAGCTTCACGCTTTCTATAGGCTGAAGCCAGTTGTCTATCAGAGTGCCCATTGGTCAAACCCAGCCTCGAGGAATCTATAAATATTACCCCTGTTGGTAAACAAGTTGCCTCCTCTTCACTTTGCCTCTGTACTTGCTCGGGAGAGCAGCTATCGAGCCACCGCCTCTGCCGTTGAGCTTGTTTTCAGCTTCTATCATACATGCACGCATACTGAAGCCTCTGCATCGTGAGAAGCACTTTGATCGTGAGGATCAGCCCAGAGGAGGACCTTCGCTGAGCCCGAGCAGCCAGCGTCGCTATAGCCGGTCATATCTCCAGGGGAGCCCATCGTGCTATGGGAGGACTGCACCAGCCCCGAGGGTAAGATCTGCCCAGTTGTCGGGGAGAAGGGACTATCTCAAGCGTCGCGCTGTTCCTTTAAGCCCAGGAACGGAGAAGCCGCATTCTCTAAGGCCGTTTGCCACGGGGCCGACCCCATAGCTATTGTCCGACCGGGAACCTCTGAGCCCGCCTATCGGCAATCGTCGCCTCGCCCTGCTGTGCGAGCCGACTCCCAGGGCCGACCCCATGGGCCGAACGCGACCAGGAACCAGTCCAGCGGCAGTAGCCAGCCGGACCCCCACCTTGCTACAAACAACAGCTACAGAATATCTTCCACGTGCTTTCCACCCACTAGCACTCAGTTCAAAGTCTCCGCGTGTGGCAGAGTCATCGCTGACGCACAGAAAGATTGCAGTATCGCTGTATATTAGCCAGAAGCCGCCCGCGTTCCGCCGAGTCGCCATCTAGTGGCCAAGCGGCGGAACTGCACCCCTGGTTATATAAAACAGAGCTAGTCTGTAGATAGTTTAATTAAGTTCTAATCATAATACTAAGCCATATATGGAATGTATTTCACGAACGTGCACTAGAACATGTATATAAGTTGTTGATTCATCGGTTATTAATAATTTGATACTTAATAAAAATTCATATTTTCATAATTCATATTTCATATTCATAAATTTAATAACCTCTTCACAACACACTCCTGTCTAAACTGGTGGTGTCTGCACACTCACTGTGAACTCCATCCCCAGGTCCAGATCATTGACACTAATCAATGGATTCTTAGCAGGAAGTTTCCTGCTCTTCTTCAAAGAACAAACTTCACTTTGAAAAATTACAACTGCACTCTGCTAAAACTCTGATGGAGATTAAAATAAGTTAGCATAGATTGTGAAAATGGTACCAGGATAGGGGGGAAGTGAAACTCCAGACCAACAGCAATATTGGTGACTTGTAAAGAAATAAAGTACCTTTCCTGATAGAACCCTGCTATAACAAAGATAGTGATGAGCACTTGGGTCTGGAGAAAAAGCTTCAGGAGACAAGTGTGGCATGTTGCTGTTAGCCTGCTACAAGCATCATTGCAGCAGAGCAATATTAAAGAAGAAAAACTAATCTGGATGTGTAATAAATAGAATCAGAGAATCAGAGAATCGTCGGGGTTGGAAGGGACCTCAAGGATCATCCAGTTCCAAGCCCCCTGCCATGGGCAGGGACACCTCACACTACAGCAGGTTGCTCACAGCCACATCCAGCCTGGCTGCAAACACCTCCAGGGATGAGGCTTCCACCACCTCCATGGGCAACCTGTGCCAGTCTCTCACCACCCTCGTGGAGAAGACTTTTTCCTAACATCCAATCTGATTCTACCCATTTCTAGTTTTGCTCCATCCCCCCAGTTCTGTCACTCCCTGACACCCTCAAAAGTCCCTCCCCATCTTTCTTGTAGCCCCCTTCAGATACTGGAACGCCATAATTAGGTCTCCTCAGAGCCTTCTCCAGATTGAACAGCCCCAACTCCCTCAGTCTGTCTTCATAGTAGTGAAATGAGGAATGTGAACAGGCCTGCAGTGCACTTAAAGCAGCTTATCTGGGACCACTGCTTGATTGCAGAGAGCACTGATGCCCAGAAATAAGACTATCACTGTTTATAAAGCACCTCATGTGAATGCTTTACCCCAAGCCTAGCAGCAGTCTTGCACTCTCCAATTTCCAGTGTCCTGCAGTCACCCAAATGTGTGCCTATAGCTCCCCATGGCTGAGTGCATGGTGGGAGCATTGGAAACCACAGCTTGCAATGATCCCACCTGCTGGGGTCAGCCGCACTAGGGAAGGAAGCTGGAAACAGGTGCTGCAGGGTTAAAGTGCAGGTCACATTTAGGTGACCTGGGGAAGCTGATACTGCTGACTGCCCTGCTGGACCATCCTTGAACATCAGAGCTGGCTTCAGCATACGGCTCTCCAGGCCTGCCCTGAATACCAGCTTCAAAGGAGCTGACTGTTTGCCAGATGAGGCGACTCGAGTCTCTGCTGCCCTTTTTGGCTTTTGTTTGTTTTCTATGTTGGCTGTTTCCTCAGGATAAAAGCAACCTTTGATAGGAGTGCAGCACTTAATGTGTGTCTCCTGTTCCTCCTGGCTCCCCACTCTAGCTCTGTCTCTGCACACCCCTGCCTCTCCTTGTTCTGCTTTTGCTTCTAGTTACCTAACAACTGTTTCTCTGTTCCCTAAAATGTCTTTTAGTTCAGTGCCCACAGCCTTTCTCTGTAGCCTCCCCAAAGGTTCAATTATCTGCCACTTGCTCCTTCCCTTCTTTCTCCTTGTGTAATTTTCATTTTAACACTAATTACCAGCTCCACATCAAAGATACCCAACTGTCCCCAGCTTTCACCACTCCGGTGGCTCCACACCCCTCTTCCTGACCTCAGCCATGCTCTGAAGCACAAACAATGACTTCATCTCAGCATTCCTCATCAAAACAGCTCCAAGGCAGAAGTGGTTTTAAGAGGAAAAGGCAGTCTCTGCAGATGCAGTTCCCCATTATTTCCCTTTTTGGGTCCTCAGAACCAGACCAGGCTCTATAAGGTGTTACTGGTGTGACTGTCCCATAGGAGTCCCTGCCAATGCTGCACTCTTAACAACTCAGTAAGGGAACTGTCTTGGTCTGCAATTTACAGCCTGTTGGGAAAGGGACCTCCTGCCCAGTGAAGCTGTGGGGTTTGCTAACAGTTACAGCAAGCAGCAGTGGTTGTTACCAACACAGCCGCACTGCCACCATTTGTATGAAGTGGCCTGAGACAGGGTTTGAGACTTGCACTGTTCCCAGGGCTGTGCTCGCTCCCTCCCTTTGACAGCACCATCACTACACCATTGCTCTCCTACAACTCACCTGTCTGGCTGCAAAGCTTCCTTTGTGAGATTCTGTACTAACTCTTTTTTCCTATCTCTCAAAAGTAGCTGTCCCAATAAAATCACACAGCAATGGAAGCCCATCACTTTCACCTGTGCATTTATCACATAAACTTGACCCAGCACCTCCAGGAGCACCTCTTTACTGCCGGGCCCGTTCAGTGACTTGGCCTGAGTGACTTTCTGTGTGTCAAAACCATCTCTCAGAATCTAGAGCATGTTTGCACTCCCAGAAAAATGATTTTACATACTTTAAGCTGAGACTCTTCAACAGATTTTTCAAGGTTTAGACATTTCTTGTAATGAAAGATACATCCATTTGGAAAACCATGTTTTCCAATCTGACTACACTCTTGCCTAAATTTCACAGGCTCACAGGATGTTAGGGTTGGAAGGGCCCTCTGGAGATCTTCAAGTCCAACCCCTCTGTCAGAGCAGGGCCATAGAATCCAGCACAGGTCACACAGGAACATATCCAGACAGGGATGGAAAGGCTCCAGAGCAGGAGACTCCACAACCTCTCTGGGCAGCCTGCTCCAGTGCTCTGGGACCCTCACAGTGAAGAAGTTCCTCCTCATGTTGAGGTGGAACCTCCTGTGCTATAGGTGCCATCCGTTGCCCCATGTCCTATCCCAGGGCACAAGTGAGCAGAGCCTGTCCACTCCCTCCTGACCTCCAGCCCTCAGATATCTATAAACATTTTTAAATTTCCCCCTTCCCCTGTCTTCAAAGTACCAGACTGTGTTTGCCACCCTCGTTTTTCCAGAAGTCCCAAGGACGTGGCAGCCATTGTATGAGGGCACAGCACACAAACCTGAGCACCTCTCCCCGTGGCACCAAGCAGACTTCTGTCTGCCCAATCTAGCACTGAAGAGGAAAAAGAACTCCTTTGCTGGACAGCTTAGAAGGGACTCTACACTGAGATAAATGTTTATAGCTAAAGAAAGGCAATTTGATCTCTGAATCAACACAGCAGAATCCAGCACATCCTGGACTTGCTTTCCTAGGGTAAACCCAGAGCTTCTTATTCAAATCAAACCCATTGCAACGAGGAAAGGCTTCATGCCTGCCTGGTTAATCATTGTCCTGCTGCAACATTGACACTTCCCTGTTGAAAACGTCCCTGGGCTTTCTGAGTAAAACCAAACAATCCCTATTTACACATGAGTTACCTGGCCACAAGCCCACAGCATCCTGATGCTTAACCCATGCAAGGTAGTCAGCATGAGTGAAGAGCCAGCCCCACCGAGGGATCTTTAGAAAGCTGTATTTTTGGAGTGCACTTGAAGAGCAGCCACTCTAACTCATACTCAAAGATGGCTCTTTCTCCAATAGCTCCTTTGGTGCCAAAAAGGAAATATCAGCAACCCATCCCATTCTTCTGAGATGCTTCAGGCATAGCAGCAGTGTTTCCTGTTATCCTGTGGATTAAATTGCATTTACTTCCAGTAGCCTGTTTTAAAGTCCTCAATTTTTGTTGCAAACCAACTGTGTTCCCTATGAGTACAGTAGCCTAAAGGAATCATCGCAGCTTTCACCTCTCAAGACCTTCTATGCTGATGAGAGTGATCAGGGGGTTGGAGCATCTCTGCTATGAGGACAGGCTAAGGGAGAGAGGGACAGGACCAGGGACAATGGCTTCAAACTAGAAAAGAGCAGATAGAGATTGGATGTTAGGAACAGGTTTTTAACTATCAGGGTGGTGCAACACTGGCACAGGTTGCCCAGGGATGTGGTTGAGGCCCCATCCCTGGAGATATTCAAGGTGAGGCTGGACAGGGCTCTGGGGAACCTGATCTAGTTGAGGATGTCCCTGCTGAGTGCAGAGGGGGTGGACTGGATGAGCTTTGGAGGTCCCTTCTGGCCTGGACCATTCTATGATTACTTGGATTTCTTCTGACAGCTATGGTAACCGGGGTACTGTTCACCTGCATTTCTAGGCACAGTCCTAATGCACTGATTTGGGATTTACTGCAAATTGTAGTACAGGAAGGTCATAAGGGATGTTAAGGTTTTGTTCTGTTGTTGCTGTTTGGTGTTTTTTTTGGCTTGTTTTGTTTGTGCAACCTTGCTGACACAGCAGACATTACAATAACTAAGGCAAATGCAGAAGTGCTGAAGAAGTCCCACAAATATAGACATAATCATGGCTGGAAAGCCAGGAGGAACTATTAAATGATTTCCTGGTAGCTTATGTCATTATATTTCATTAAGTTCTTATGTGTCAAACCTAGTAACCTATTAAAACAAGTTACCTTCTCCAGAAGTGCAATGTCTTTGTCAATCAGTCAGGCATTAAGCTCCCCAGAACTGTCCTGGCTGTACGTTAGCTATGTACTTCAGTTGCAACCCTGAAAGTTGTCCTCTGATGCCTGTAGCTCCCTTAGCTGTCTCAAAGTTGCAAAGCAGTGATTGGTTTCAGAAGTGTATCCTGCAAAGACAATGATTGGGCTTTCGTTCTGGGGACTGTAGTGTTTGGTTTGTTCCAGTAAGAGGGAGATCCTTTACTTAAGTATTGTGAGTATTCTGGATATTCCTCTGTTAGTATCTCATTTGTAACTCTGCAGGAACAAGGTCTTGAGGTTGAAGCTGTGTATTCTTTAGTAGCTTCCAGATGTGTAGATTGAACATGGGAACAGCTTAGATGGAAAGCACAACCTTGATGTTGCTTGGAGTTTAGGATGAGATATTTATCTAAGCTATGTTTGAGAGGATGATCTAAGTTAGTATTGTCCAACAGACCCTTTCAGCAGTCTGGTGGTGCCACTGGTTCACTTGTCTCTCATTCTTTTGGCACGCAGTGAAGACAAATGCATTAGTCTAAAGCTTTGATTTTCTTTTTTTTTTAATCTGTTTTTTAATTGCTCTGAGGGGTTTTAAGCTTTAGGGACCAAAGAGCGTGTGTGAGTGGTGGAAAAACTGTGTGACACCTTGACTCATCTGTCTGCCTGGGTGTGCTCCTAATTCTAGCCCGAAGTTCTTTACACTTCTAACCACAAGAGGGCAGAGGAACAAAATAGCTCTAGAAATCCTCAGTGGTCTTTAAATCCCCACATGGCAGTGGGGTTGGAACTAGATGATCCTTGTGGTCCCTTCCAACCCTGACTGATACTAATTTGCACCTCTCCTATGGAAACAGACTGAGAGAGTTGGGGTTGTGCAGTCTGGATAAGAGAAGACTCTGAGGAGACCTTCTTGTAGCCTTCCAGGATCTGCAGGGGGCTACAAGAAAGCTGGGGAGGGACTTTTGAGGGTGTCAGGGAGTGATAGGACTGGGGGGGATGGATCCAAGCTAGAGGAGGGCAGACTTAGATTAGATGTTAGGAAGAAGTTGTTCCCCATGAGGGTGGTGAGAGACTGGCACAGGTTGCCCATGGAGGTGGTGGAAGCCTCATCCCTGGAGGTTTTGAGGGCCAGGCTGGATGTGGCCGTGAGCAACCTGCTGTAGTGTGAGGTGTCCCTGCCCATGGCAGGGGGTTGGAACTGGATGATCCTTGAGATCCCTTCCAGCCCTGACAATTCTGTGATTATGTAATTTGTTACCTCCACAAAAAGTTGATTACAATGAGGGGAAAAGCACAATCTTACTCTTAAAAGTATGTGTGTGTAACTTCAGGTTCAGGCTGCCAGCTCTTGCTTAGCCTTTCTCTGCTGGCATAGAGAGGCCGTTGGTACTTTTTGATCTTCTAGATACTTGCATATTAATCAGTCTGTTTAATGTGAGGAGCTCTTACACAACCTTTTCTCTTCTGCTGAATCATCTGTGGTTCTCTGCCTGCCCACTATTTCAACATCCTCTCCCAAATGCATGCACTCCTTCCTTACCTAAATAAGGCTACACAATCAAATTTCCCCCTACTGCTCATTCCTCTCTTCTTTATGCAGGAAACATGAACATTTGTCCAGTTCTGCCTTTAAACCTCTCCAGGGTAGTGTCCATATTCCTGGAACCAGGCATTTTGGAGATCTTTCAAATCCTGTGATCCTGCACACAGGGCTTGGCATTTAGTTGTATCGAAATGCTCCGAGTCATACACTGCTGACTGAAAGCAGCAAAAACCTTAATCACTCCTAGAAGTAAATACTATTTCTTGGTTTCTACCCAAAAATGGGGGAAC
This sequence comes from Picus viridis, assembly GCA_033816785.1. NCBI lineage: Eukaryota > Metazoa > Chordata > Aves > Piciformes > Picidae > Picus > Picus viridis. The sequence goes on from CM066568.1 coordinate 2,887,144, forward strand.
TGACTAATAGAGGCCTTGGATCCTTTCCCAGGAAACCCTTTTGGAAATGCCAGTAATCCTTTACTGACACCTTAAAGGGTAGCTGCCAGTGGTAGAAAGCACCTGGGTTTTTAAAGCAGAGTCTTGGCTGGAAGGCTCACATCTATGTGGGCAACAAAGCGACATTTCACTTGACCACCCGCTGTCCCCCGCAGAGCAGTACAATGCTTTGCCCTTCCTGCCCTTGGACAAATAGTTGAACTTCCAAATAAAATAGATTTACAGATCACCAGTGCTACCAATATAGGCTGGACAGGGACTGGCTTGAGGGCAGTCAGAAAGCCAGCCACACCCTGGGCTGCAGCAAGAGAAGTGTGACCAGCAGGGTGAGGGAGGTGATTCCCCTCTACTCTGCTCTAGTGAGACTCCACCTGGAATGTCCACTTCTGGAGCCTCTATTACAGGAAGGACCTGGAGGTGCTGGAAGGTGTCCAGAGAAGGGCCACAAGGATGAGCAGAGGGCTGGAGCTGCTTTGCTATGAGGACAGACAGAGTTGGAGTTCAGTCTGGAGAGGAGAAGGCTCTGAGGAGACCTTCTTGTGGCCTTCCAGTAGCTGAAGAGGGCTACAAGAAAGGTGGGGAGGGACTTCTGAGGGTGTCAGGGAGGGATAGGACTGGGGGTAATGGAGCAAAACTAGAAATGGGTAGATTCAGATTGGATGTTAGGAAGAAGTTGTTCCCCATGAGGGTGGTGAGACACTGGCCCAGGTTGCCCAGGGAGGTGGTGGAACCATGGAGGTTTTTAAGCACAGGCTGGATGTGGCTCTGGGCAACCTGATGTAGTGTGAGGTGTCCCTGCCCCTGTGAGAGGGGCTGGAACTGATGATCCTTGAGGTCCTGTCCAGCTCTGACAATTCTATGATGTTCCTGTACCCCTAGGCACAGGAAAAGAAAGGGTTCAGAGGCTAGTGACAAAGTCAGACCAAAGTTCACTCTACACTTTGATTCTGACAGAGCAGCAGGGACATTAGGAACATTGTCATTTTATTCTGTTCAGCCTTTCAAGTACTAATGAATACTGGTAAGGAAGTCAGGAAATTAAACATTTACATCCTTCTTCCCCAATACATCCTCTCAGTCTTACAAACCTGAAAGTCAAAGCCTGTGGCTTTCAAAGTGAGGACAATGCAACTTCACAGGCAATTCTTCAGCTTCTAAGAGTTAAAATCAGAAACCCATTTATTTCTGTAAGCTTGAGACCTTATTGTTGGCTCCTCCTCAGCTGAATTGAAGTAGATGGATCCTACTGAAGCAGTGGCTAATACTTCATGGCATAGCAGCGTTCAGGAATAGCCTTCCAGGAGCTGTGCTAACTTGGAGCTCTTCAAAGGGGCAGCATGTCATTCCATACACAAACCCACTTCACACTGTCACAGTCAGTTAAGGAAGAGTGAGACTCAGAAATGGACAGCATTGTTTACTCAACTTTTACTGTCCCATAGCAGCAGCACTCAAGCTGTTCATTAAGTGGTTTCTGAACAGTTCAGCATTTTCAGCTGCACTGCTCAGTGCAACACACTACAGCCTCTTGCACACTGGAGGAGTAGTTGAGCATCTAGGTACAGACTGTCATCCACCCACACTGAAATCTGTTGTGATGAATTTCATCTCAAGAACACACAAAAAGATAAAAGCCACAGTCCAGGAGGATGAAGGACAGCAAGCTTGTCACAAAGGATACCCAGCTGAAGTGGGCCTTCCCTTCCTGAGGCACTTTCCCCTCCTGCATAGCTTTAGCTAGTGCTTATAAACACATTTTTCTCCACATCTTGCCAGCACAAGAACATCTTTTGCTTATTTACCTCTCCCAGACACTGAGTGGGGAGCTCCATGGCCACCGTATCCAAAAGAAATGGCCTGTTTTCCCAGGCTAAGTTCCTTCCAGCTGGAAAGGAAGTGCTGGGAACCAACAGGTGTCTATTGCAGAAAGCTCTTATCCTGCTTCTGTCCCATTTAAGAAGGTAGGAAAGGTACAGTAGGCAATAGAGGCACTTCTCTGCTCTCAGTCTACAAGGTGGACAATATTTGCTGATGCTACAGTGAAAATCTCAATACATGCAATTACATACCATCCTGAAGTCACCCTTACCATGATTTCACCTGTTTGCTAGGATTGTGATGTGCTGATGTCTGGTATGAAGATAATCATTGTACAGCTAGAGTTCCATCTGCCAGGCACCTGCTCCTCCAGCCCACTTTGAGCTGCAGCTGAACTGCTGTAGCAAAAGCTGACCATGATTGTTAGTACATAACCAAGGTACAAATGAAGTGATGGTTGAGAAGGACCAGGAGTCCTATTATGGCCTTCCTCTGCGTGTTGTGATAAACCCAGAGGAAGGGGCTGAGGACAGTCAATAGTGTAGGATTTCCTACAGGTGTAGGTGTTGCAGAGGAGTTCTAGACCAGCTTTTCTTTTTCCACCATATTATGTCAATCAAGTTCGTCCTGATTAGGTCAGACTCACACAAAGGGAAGCCATTTAAACAGAGTGATACTGTCAAAGGGAGAGTCAGACATCATACTTCCCTACATACTTTCTATACATGGTCTTTTATCAAAGAACATGTTCAACCTGAAATGCCCAAGCACCAAAACCAGAGTCAATTAAACCCCTTTAAAAGCTGCTTCTCACATAGGAAAAGGTCAGTCAAGCAATTCAAGGTCTTGACCTAGATCTTTCCATGATTATTCATTTCATTATAACCATGTATGTGGTTTAGAATATGCTGCAAATAAAGGTGAAGGCCAGTACACACTGACCCCTAGCACAGATGTGAGGAGAAGTCATAAGCACAGTCCTGTTATATCTGTCATCACGTCAGCTGTCAGATGCCATCTCCCAGATGCAACACCAATATGATCTGGCACCTCAGGAGTGGCTTATGTATGATGTTATAAAATTAACTGCTGCCACTGGATGCCAGAAAGCAGGCAGCAGCTGCTCTCACATGTGCCTACTCCAGCTAGCAAAGTCCCATTCCTGAAAGCAGAATACCAGCTACCACCTCAGCTTCAGACAGCCCGCAGTTCATTCTCCAAGGCATAGATTTTTGCCTTTAAGTTCTTCAGTTCTCCTTGAATTCTGTGAGTTAATCTGTTCCCCTGGCGGATCTCGTGAAGGACTGCAAGATCCTGGTCTGGTCCGATATTCAGAGTCACCTAAAGAAAAGAAAAACAGGTTAAAAAGCCAAGCCTGAACAGAATGCAATTTAGAGAGTATGATGATGAGAATATGAGGGAAAGAACTTTAAAGGAGACCTGTTGTGGCTAGCATAAGGAATGCTTAAGCTTATCACTATGCTAATGGAGACCGCCAATAGAAAGGTGCTCCCGGAACAATAAGAAGAAAGATTTTACACATTAAGACAAAGCCAAATCTGGATAGAAGATCACCAAGTTGACTCAATCTGCTGACTTCTAACTCCTGTGGCATTTAGAGACCCTCAAGAAGAGACAAGTTAAAAATATTTATAAACCAACTGCTAAGTAGCTCCAAGAGCCCCATGCAGTATGATGATGTTGTCATCTTCTGCTACTAGATCTAGAGGTGGCTTAATTGCTGTGGCCAGCCTGCTGCCTTCTGAACTGCACAACAGCAGTTCAACTACAATGCCCAGTCTCAGGCCTTGCCATATGGCCCGTACAGAGCTGAACAAAGGATGCTGGATAATCAGCCCTGTTACTTTCAACAGCAGAGTAGCACAGCCTTAGGAGCTGCTCTCAGGCTTCTCTTGACCCTTTTGAGTGTCTCATTGTCCTAGTGTAGTTTTGGATCAAAGATATTAATATGCAAATTAGGAAATGTCATCATCTGTAGCCATTTTGACATCAAGTGATGAGAAGGATTTAAAGACCACTGAGGATTTCTAGAGCTATTTTGTTCCTCTGCCCTCTTGTGGTTAGAAGTGTAAAGAACTTCGGGCTAGAATTAGGAGCACACCCAGGCAGACAGATGAGTCAAGGTGTCACACACAGTTTTTCCACCACTCACACACGCTCTTTGGTCCCTAAAGCTTAAAACCCCTCAGAGCAATTAAAAAACAGATTAAAAAAAAAGAAAATCAAAGCTTTAGACTAATGCATTTGTCTTCACTGCGTGCCAAAAGAACGAGAGACAAGTGAACCAGTGGCACCACCAGACTGCTGAAAGGGTCTGTTGGACAATACTAACTTAGATCATCCTCTCAAACATAGCTTAGATAAATATCTCATCCTAAACTCCAAGCAACATCAAGGTTGTGCTTTCCATCTAAGCTGTTCCCATGTTCAATCTACACATCTGGAAGCTACTAAAGAATACACAGCTTCAACCTCAAGACCTTGTTCCTGCAGAGTTACAAATGAGATACTAACAGAGGAATATCCAGAATACTCACAATACTTAAGTAAAGGATCTCCCTCTTACTGGAACAAACCAAACACTACAGTCCCCAGAACGAAAGCCCAATCATTGTCTTTGCAGGATACACTTCTGAAACCAATCACTGCTTTGCAACTTTGAGACAGCTAAGGGAGCTACAGGCATCAGAGGACAACTTTCAGGGTTGCAACTGAAGTACATAGCTAACGTACAGCCAGGACAGTTCTGGGGAGCTTAATGCCTGACTGATTGACAAAGACATTATTTTTGCCTCATGAAACAGAAGAGCAAGTTTTGCCTAACAAAAGGGGCTTATTTCCCACTCCAGGGAAACTCTAGCTGCATTTCACTAACGTGAACACACACCTCTGCAGGATAAGCCTCAGAACTGCTTAGCTATTACCTTAAAAAGCTGCTTCTCCACATCTTTCAGCTTCTGCTGGAGCTGTTTAATGTCATTCTGGAAGCCTTCCACTTCCAGGCTGCGACGCTTTTCCAAGGCCTCGTACCGCCGCGTCACCAGCTTCAGGCGTTTCCCCATCTTCTCTGAGCGTTCCTATGGAGATGAGAACTCAATAGGGTGCACAAAAGGGAGGCTGGAAGATCATCACAGAGCTGCCAAACGATTAGAGACTGATTACCTTGAAGAGCTCTCTGCCAGCATCTGCCTCCTCACGAATCCTCAGCAGCTCCCCTTCCAGAGCGACACACTGCTCCCTGTACATGTTTGAGAGGTGCTGTTCCTGCTTCAGCTGTTCTAGCAGTGACTGGGACAGAGGAGGAACAGAGAGAACCAACTTGAAAGGCAGTGCTTACAAAATCTCCCCTGCTCTGGAACAGCAACTATGATAGACTGACACTAGGACAGGCAAATGAAAGTGAACAAATGGATCTAAAGCTAGCAAAATGAATGTGCAAAGGACAACACTCTTACACCACTTTGTGGTAGTTTGAGGCTGGGTGCCTGTAAGAAACCACAAAGCTGAAGATCTCCAGAGGCTAGAGAGTGACCAGGAGGTGGACTGGGAAGTGTATTTCATTCCCATATGTCCTGCATCCCTATAAACAGGCTGCGGTGTCAGTTTTCTTCTCTTTTCCCTCTCTCCTCCCAGGAGGACACACAGGCTGTTCTCTCCTGCAGGGGAGGCTTGGAGTCAGCCTTGGCAATGCTGTCAATCAGGCCTGGAGCAGCCTAATTGGGCCCTGGGGCTGCCAAGCTGAATTTTTGCTGCGTCACAATGGTGTGGGGCATGGAGGGTAGAGAGGCATGGCAGGGAGGGGGCAGGAAGGCTTGGGTTTGTTGGCCTGGTTTAAAGGGAGGTTTGTGTAAAGCTTTGGCTTAATGGGCTTCTGTGTTAAACCCAGACTATGGATCTTGTGCATTTTATATGTTTTGTACTGTTTTGTGTAGCTGTGAACAGCACTTCCATTTAAACTTTCCAATCCCATTCAGCCCTTTCTGTGTTTTTGTTTTGCCCCTTTTGGAAGAGGTAGAAGAGCAATCTGTCTCACCCTAAACTAAGACACACCTCTGTTACCAAAACCTTCTTATTAGATTAGCAGTTCTCCACGACTGCTTGTCACCAGTTAAGGAGCTCTCTCCTCTTCCCCTTAAAAATAATACTCAGCTCATGGTGTAATTCCTTTTCACAGCTGCTCACCCAGTACTGCATTTCAGAAGCATTTGCATCAGTGGTAAATTAAAGCAATTTCCTAGGGCCTGATTACTTGCCAGTTCCTTACTGCCTGTTTACCCACTTGAGCTCTCCCACTTTTTCCACTGGAAGAATACCAGAAGTGGAAGAAAAATCCTGATTACTGTAGAAGAGCTGGGAGATACCAGCTGAAAGGACTCAGCCTCTCCTGACAACAGCAAGGAAGACAGAGGCACTGCCTTCTAAGTCCTTTAGCTGAGAAACTTTACACCAAAAGCAAGGCATGTACAACAAGAGGGTTAAGAACTGTGGGGTCACACAGCACATGGATTTGTTGTGGGTGTTAGAGAAACTGACAGTGAGGTGCTCCCATAAATGCCAACTGTACAGTTTCCCTCAAAGCCACAGGCTATGTTGGTTTGGAGGCAGTAGAGGTTTTTTCATGTTAGTGCCAACAGCAACAGAATTTATGGCAAGCCCTTACAGCTTTGAAACAGTTGTTAGCTGCTACCTATCATGGCAAAACCCAGATGCTTTCCATTTTCTAGTCAAAGCCTGTCTGATAAAGTGCCTCCGTCTAGGACAAAACAGTTACCTTTGTTTCTCTGCCATGGAGTTTGCAAGCTCCATCATCTGCTGGAAGCACCTCCTTAGTATGTCTCTCTTTCTCTCTTTCTGGCTCCTTGCTGCTATGCTGACCCAGACCTCTGTCAAGTCTCTTCAGCAGACTGTCCTTCTCTGCTATCCAGGCCCTCTCTTTGGCTCTGGCTTCAAGCTTGAGCTGCAGAAAGTCACGGGTACTCTCGTACAAGAGATCCTGAGTCTTACGCAGCCTGTACAAAGGAATCCCAGCCGAGTTAATTCACTTCTTTCCAAGTTCCTACATTAATTTTCTCAGTCATCATTGCAAGTAGAAAGAAGCATGGAAGAAAGAGATAGGTGCTTCCCTCAAGAGCTTAGCTCTTCTTATCTAATGAAGTGATCACCTTCCAATGTGAAGCAGGATTTTTAGTGTGTAGATGACTCCACTCATCGTGCACACACTACCAACAGATGGCTGCATGATTTGCTGTTCTGCCTGCTGCAGGAGGTGACACACTGAAAGCCAAAAGATCTCCATTGTTCCCCTCTCTTCTCATCTCATGACTACACCACAGTCATTCTCTCACACTTACTTATCTGTTACAGTTTTGATCTTGTCCTTGTCCCTCTGATGCTGGACCTGGGCTTCCTCCATGTGAATCCTTCTGTCCTCCAGTAGTGCCTTGACCTGTTCCTTGGATAATCTTGTCTGTTCTTCGAGCTGAGCTTGCAAGGCTTCCACCTGCATAAGCAAAGGCATGACTGAGGAAGACCTCACAGCAGCTTTGCTCCTGTCCTTGCTAGTCTCTTCTAAATTCAACGATTCAGATCAAAGACTCTACCCAATAACACCCTTGAGAGTTCTAACTTCTCCAGTTCCTGGGTTTGCTGGAATGCTATTTCAAACAAATGAAGCATTTTAAGGAAAAAAAAAAAATCATGCTACAGGCAAGACAGGCACATTGCAAGTAACAACAACAGATCAAAGAGATTGGAAAGATTTAAATTGCACACAGGATGTGACAATTCTTGTGCAATACACAGAGACACTTCTGTCCCTATGCTACCATCGCCCAGTGAAGTGGTGATATCAAAACAGCTACATTGTATGAACTTGTTGCCTTCCTACATCTCAAACAAAAGAAATCACTCAACTAGGAGGAGTTACTGAATGTAAACAAGCTAACAAGGGAAGAGGAGGGATGCAAAGAATCCTCACCTAGGGCACATAGTCAGGGAGATAAAATTGAAACCAGTAGTAGCAAAATGTGCATTTGGCCTATGTGTAGGAAACCAGCTGAACAAACCTAGGGAGTATTCAGGACACTTCTGCTCCAGAACAAATCATAGAATCAGCCAGGTTAGAAAAGACCTCAGAGATCAAGTCCAACCCATCACCTAACACCTCCTGACAACTAAACCACGGCCCCAAGTGCCACATCCAGTCCTTTTTTGAACACCTCCAGGGATGGTGACTCCACCACTTCCCTAGGCAGCACATTCCAATGGCCAATTACTCTTTCTGGGAAGAACTTTCTCCTCACCTCCAGCCTAAACTTCTCCTGGTGCAGCTTGAGACTAACTAGCCACTAGGTCAGCCATAACTGCCCTTCAACAGCAGCAGCAAAACATTAAAAATAGATAACCAAAGAAAAATCTATGTGCTGTACAACTTTGCTCTTCAATTTGCTTTGATTCATCTTTCCTCATATTTTACATGAAGCCTCTGCTGTCTTCCCCAGTTGATGACTGTATTTTATCCTTGTTCTGTTATGCCCTCTACACCTTTTCTTTCACTGAAGTCTAGCAAAGGGAACATTGCATTCACAGAATCACAAAATCATTTTGGTTGGATGAGACCTTAAAGATCATAATTGGAGAGAGTCCCAGGGAGAGCCACAAGGATGATTAGGGAACTTGAGCATCTCCCCTGTGAAGAGATACTGAGAGCCCTGGGGCTGTTCAGTCTGGTGAAGAGAAGGCTGAGAGGGGATCTGATCAATGTCTATCAGTTGCTGAGGGCTGGGTGTCAAGAGGAGGGGGCCAAGCTCTTTTGGGTGGTGCACAGCAATAAGACAAGGACCAATGGATACAAACTTGAACCGAGAGGGTTTCACCTCAATATGAGGAGAAACTTCTTTACAGTGAGGGTAACAGAGCCCTGGAGCAGGCTGCCCAGAGAGGTTGTGGAGTCTCCTCTGGAGACTTTCCAAACCCATCTGGATGCATTCTTGTTTGGCATGCCCTGGGTGATCCTGCTTTGGCAGGGGGGTTGGACTGGATGATCTCTGGAGGTCTCTTCCAACCTCTAATGTTCTGTGATTATGATCAAGTCCAACTGTTAACCCAACTCCTCTAGGTCATGACAAAGCCATGTTCCTCAGCACCACCCATTTCCAGAAGGTGCACAGGTCCAAGAACTGCCTACACAGACCCAGAACATGGCCTGCATAACTGAGAACATCTGTCACCCAGAGTTCCTGCCTTTGGGAGAGGACAAACTCTGTCTCAGCAAGGCTTGGAGCTGTATGGAGAACATCTGATACCAGCAGCCCTGTCCTGACCTCCTGGGTGCCTGGCCCTCCAAAGACAACACTGGTGCCACTTCTCTGTCCAGGCTTTAATGAGGGCATGAAGAGCTGGCACAGCTCACTTGAACCTGAGCCGGGCATTGAACTCCTGACCCAGAAAGCAAAGCCTCCAGGACCAGGCAAATCCCCTCAGCCAGCCCATCTCCTCCCTACTACTGTATCTTACCTGGGCCACCTCATTCCATCTCAGACACATTGCTTTTATCAGGCTTCCACAAAACATCCTGAGTATCCTGAGTTAGGAGGGGCAGGTCCTGCCTGACTAACCTGATCTCCTTCTATGATCAGGTGACCCGCCTGGTGGATGTGGGGATGCCTGTGGATGTGGTCTACCTGGACCTCAGCAAGGCCTTTGACACCGTCCCCCACAGTAAACTCCTGGCCAAGCTGGCAGCCCATGGCTTGGACAGGATCACACTGCGTTGGGTTAGGAACTGGCTGGAGGGCCGAGCCCAGAGAGTGGTGGTGAATGGTGCCACATCCAGCTGGCGGCCTGTCACTAGTGGTGTGCCCCAGGGATCAGTACTGGGCCCCATGCTCTTCAACATCTTTATTGATGATCTGGAGGAGGGCATTGAGTCCATCAGCAGTAAATTTGCAGATGACACCAAGCTGGGGGCAGCAGTTGATCTGCTGGAGGGCAGAGAGGCTTTGCAGAGGGACCTCGACAGGCTGGACAGATGGGCAGAGGCCAAGGGCAGGAGATTGAATACATCCAAGTGCTGGGTTCTGCACATTGGCCACAACAACCCCAGGCAGTGCTACAGGCTGGGGTCAGAGTGGCTGGAGAGTGGCCAGGCAGAGAGGGACCTGGGGGTACTGGTTGATTGTAGGCTGAACATGAGCCTGCAGTGTGCCCAGGCAGCCAAGAAGGCCAATGGCATCCTGGCTTGCATCAGGAACAGTGTGGCCAGCAGGAGCAGGGAGGTCATTCTGCCCCTGTACACTGCACTGGTTAGGCCACACCTTGAGTCCTGTGTCCAGTTCTGGGCCCCTCAGTTTAGGAAGGATGTTGACTTGCTGGAACGTGTCCAGAGAAGGGCAACAAAGCTGGTGAGGGGTCTGGAACACAAGCCCTATGAGGAAAGGCTGAGGGAGCCGGGGTTGCTTAGCCTGGAGAAGAGGAGCCTGAGGGGTGACCACCTTGCTGTCTACAACTACCTGAAGGGAGGTTGTAGCCAGGCAGAGGTTGGCCTCTTCTCCCAGGCAGCCAGCACCAGAACAAGAGGACACAGTCTCAGGCTGTGCCAGGGCAGGTTTAGGCTGGATGTTAGGAAGAAGTTCTACACGGAGAGAGTGATTGCCCATTGGAATCGGCTGCCCGTGGAGGTGGTGGAGTCACCTTCACTGGAGGTGTTCAGGAGAAGACTTGATGGGGTGCTTGGCTGTATGGTCTAGTTGTTGGGTGGGTTGGATTGGTTGATGGGTTGGACGCGATGATCTTGAAGGTCTCTTCCAACCTGGTGTATTGTATTGTATTGTATCATCCGTGGGTTTAATGTAAACTCATAGCCACAATCAAATTATGGGAGATAACATCACTTACTCTATATTTAAATGCAATAAATTCCACTTGATATCACTGGAACATCTGATTATGTGAGTTTCCAGACCCAAGTTCTTAAATCTATGTCTACACTCATGACAAAACCAAACCCAACCCAAAAAAAAACAGCTAAGTGAGCAAGTGAGAATCCACAGGAAGAAGTGTGGACATAGAACTACAGAATCACAGAATGTTTGGGGCTGGAAGGGACCTCAAAAGCTCATCCAGTCCAACCCCCTGCCAGAGCAGGTCACACAGGAACACATCCAGGAGTGTTTTGAATATCTCCAGAGAGGGAGACTCCACAACCCCCAGGGCAGCCTGTTCCAGGCTTCTGTCACCCTCACAGGGAAAAAGTTTTTCCTCCTGTTTCCATGGAACTTCCTATGCCTCAACTTCCACCCTTGCCCCATGTGCTGTCACTGGGCATCCCCCAGCAGAGCCTGGCTCCATCCTCTGGGCGCTCGCCCTGAACATCTTTATCAACATGAATGAGGTCAACCATTGGTCTCCTATTCTCCAATCTCAAGAGCCACAGCTCCCTCATAAGGAAGATGTTTCACTCCATTTTTATGGCTCTGAATGGATATATCTGCATCTTATCTAATCAGACATGTATCTCAATTTCTCAGACAGACAGAAATTATGTCCACTGGTTAGCACATGTCTTTACCTGAAGTAGAAGTGTTTGATTATCTCTCTGGTATCGCTCAGAACTTTCTTTTCTCTCTCCTTTTGCAGCTTGTTTTGAAGTGCTCCTCTTGGTATCTACTGTAGAAATTCAACAGAAAAGATTTGACCACTTTATGTGCACTACCTTCCCCAGCAAGGAACATTTTATGTCCTTGCAGGCCTACAAGCACAGCAAAAGCTTGCCACTGCTACAGTCACAACAATCTCTAGTAAAGCCAGAGAAAAGTTTCAGCCCTTATGGTAGTCACCCCCATTTATCCTCATGCTATCATACCACACTACATGTGCCATCTACTCCTTTTCTTGGCACATACAGAAAGTAAACTTCACCTATTGCCTTAAATGATGACCAGACAGATGACAAAGCTGCACAAGCATCAAGCCTTGACTGAGTTTTGAGCTCCTTAAGCTCATTTCAGTCCATTTGGAAGAAGTAGTACTTTCAAGAGAGAAAACCATTAAGTAGGTGCACAGCCCCACACTGATGTTTGTACTGAAGGTAGGCAGAGCCCCACACCTTGGAGCAGCTGTGGCTGAACCCTGTTCAAGTGGTACCTGCACAATTCCAGAACAGCCTTGCCACAGTCATACCAGCTATTTTTCCCTAGCTGAGCAGATCACGGCCATGAGGGCCAGGTCAGGTGCTTTCCAAAGATTCTGAAGGGAGTATTGCATGGCTAGGTGTGTGCACATGGGACACTTAGGGAACTTATCTGAGGTGTTCACAGGAAGGAATTATCTTGGTGCACTGGGCAGACACAGAGAAACAAGTATCATCCCTAGCTCAGCTGCTGTTCATCAGCTTGGTGTGGTACCTGCTCGAGAAGCATCGTCCCTTTCCTGTGACTCTCTGGATTTGGCTGGCCTTTGCAGAACAGTAACCTACAGAAACAAGATCAGATATTTGCACTGAACATCCAGCTCCTCCAAAGCTGAAACAGCCAAGAACAAATCTTAAAATCAGTTCTCTAAAAGAACATCATTACCTTACTCCTACAAGGCAAATACTGACAAGTGCAATGTTCCTGTTGAAAAGTTTCCTTTATCATGGCTGTGCCCTGCCATTCCTGCCCCTCTTTTTTTCCCCACCGAAACAACTGGGAAGTAATCCTGCCTTTCCTGGCTTCGTGAGGATGAAAACCAGCACTCTCAGCAGGAAAAGGAGCAATTGGGGCACAGAGAGGAAGAAGAGGAAGGTGAAGATTGTTATTTCCTTCTTTCACACTCCTTTTTGCCTTACTGAGACAGAAAGCCTTGCAGCTTGATTTATCAGCACAGTCACTCAGACCACTGAACAAGCCTGGCATAAAAACCAACCAATACAACTTCTGAAAGAACTCAACTGTTGAGCTGAAACTCGCTTCAAAACAGGAGGCCACAAGGGAGCAGGTTACAACCCCAATGAGGCTAATGCTATGTAACAGGCCTGATTTTAGAGCTGCAGGGAATTTTAAAGATCATGTGAGATGTGTGACATAATATTGCCTAAAGGAGATGGATCTTCTGTATCCTCTGGATCCTCCTGCCCAGGAAATTGCTGCAGCAACCTCACCACTGCTTTATTCCTTACTGAGGCCTTCAGAGACAGGCACTCTAAGTCAGTTGATCTTCAAACACTGTACCTGGTCACTTTCTGTACTCCCTTTATTCTTCTCTTTGTAGTGTTCTCTCCAACTTCTCAGTGAGCATTTGCCACATGGCTTCAAACTTCTATGTGACATTTAAGGGGCTGATAGGGAGGTAAGTTTTGAAGGTTCAGTGGAACTGATGCTAAGAGGACCTGCTGCCAGCATGCTTGTTCCTGCTCACGTGTGAGCAGCTGTACTAAAACCCGATATCGCTACAGAGCTACAGCTTCCTCCTGCTTTGGGCTGATTAAGCAGCTTTTGATTTATGGGACAGATCTGGTCTGTGGTCAGCTGCTTAGGGTACAGATCTTATTATAATCAAAAGCAGAGTTCAACAGGAAAATGGAACTTGCCTTATGTGGAGGCTCCTTGTGAAAATAGGTAACTTCTATGTCTGCTCCTACTAAAGCCAGGAGATGCTGAATCTTTCTCCTATCTTCCAGTTCCCTAGAATTCAAAGGCAGTGGTCAGCACATTGCTATTTTGAAGTACATCAAGACCCTTCTAGTTTACTCATTAATATTTACAGGTTTCCAAAATGCTGCAGTTCTGGAGAATACTGCTCACAAACCTCCACCAGCCTCCCAAAGACATTACTGGTGTTGCCCATGTACTAAGAACATCACCAATTCCACTGCCAGTGGGGAACATTCCTCTTTTCAAACCTGACAACGTTACTCTCCTGGGGTTTGAGAGAGCAGACAGATGCTCTTTACTCCTTCCCAAAGGAGTGAAAGAAAAATGCTCCAGATTGGAAAGAATTGGAGATTTAAACAGGAGTACTATTCACAGCTAGGTACAAAAACACAACATACGAAAACCAGCCTCAGCCCAGCTCTCCAGCCTGGGCTTACCACAGAACCTCATTATGCCAAAGCTTTCCACAAACCTTCCCCTAAACCAGGTCAAAACCCCAGGCCTTAAACACCCCCTGGCCCCCCCATACCTCCCTACCCAGGCCCCAATGACACCGTAAAAAATTAACCAAGCTGCTCAAGGCCAAAAGCCTCCCCTGAACCAAACAAGAGACAGCAATCCATGCTGGGAGCAGGAGAGAGGGGAAAAAAGCAGAACTGACTCTGCAGACACTTTATGTAGAGGGGCTGGAGACATTATGGGATGAAATAACAAAGATTACATTTTTCCAGTGTCCACCTCCTTGCACCTCTCTGGTACACGGAGAACTGCTCTATGGTTGTCTTAAACCCACAGCAGCTACCCAGGCTAGTACAGCATTAGCACATGGTGGCAAAGAATTTTCATTCCAGAGTTATGAACTGCCTGAAATCCTTTCTGATACTTCCTTCAGCAAATTCTAACCATTCACAGTTTTAAAGCAGACTATGCTAAGGGCATAGGGCTTTATCAGACTTCTAGTCACACTCTTGACAAGTGCCAGACCACACCACCACACATTTTTACTTATGTTCTTGATACCAAGTTTTATCACCCACAAGCCTTCTGAACAAGATATGGAAGTCATCTGTCCCAGCAGCTAGTCTGGTGCAGCAGGCTAGGCACCAGTTCACCACTGAAAACCTTTGAGATTGTGGCTGTCTCAGAAGCTCACAGAGCAGTGTTTGCTTTGGGCTGCATTTGCTGTTTGAGCTTAAGGGTTGTTAAGGCTGAGGGAGGAAGTTGAGCCAGGCAGGTGCAAGGTCTGTCTATTGGGTTTGTGCGGCAAGGTTTTAGTATCAGCAGGGCTATAGGGGTGGCTTCTTGGAGAAGCTGCTGGAAACTTCCCTTGTGCCAAATATAACAAAAGGTGTAATTGAAGGAACAGAGGGAAAAGTCTTATGAAGAGAGGCTGAAGGAGCTGGGGGTGTTCAGCCTGAAGAGGAGGAAGGTCAGGGGGACCTTATCACACTCTACAACTACCTGAAGGGAAGTTGTAGTAAGGTGGGGGTCAGGCTCTTCTCTCAGGCAATTTGTGCCAAGAGGAGAAGGCATGGCCTGAAGCTGCACCAGGGGAGTTTTAGATTGGATGTTGGGAAGCACTTCCACAGGGAAAGGGCAATCAGACACTGGAATGGACTGCCCAGGGAGGTGGTGGAGTTGCCATCCTTGGAGGTGTTTAAGGCCAGATTGGATGTGGCACTGTGACCGGTTTAGGCTGTGCCTTTAAGAAAGAGACACTTTCTGAACACTCTAGCCGAATGTTTTGATATTAGAATGAAAACAATGATACGCTAATTCAATTTCATTGGTGGGACCGGGCTGTAAATTTTTGTTTAGTCTTTCAGTCGGGGGAGTCAGTCAGTAGTCGTCTTCTTCCCCCTGTGCTGTGAGCTGGCTCGTTTCTCTCTACGATTCTTGCTAACCAGATAAGAGAAAACTAACTTTTGCATCCGCTTTGAGCTTTAACAAAGTTTTCACCCTTTTAATTACCTTCCCTTGTCTTTCTCTCTAACCCTTTTGGGAAAAAGGGGAGGTAGGGAGGGAGAAGGGAGCGGCAGACCAAACCCCCTGGCCGCAGGGGTGGGGTTGGGGAAAGGTTTCCTGTATTACATACATTGCTGTATACTTCTGTATATATTGTAAATATTGTATATTTTTGTACATATTCATTGCATTCCATATCTGCTTGTAAAATACAGCTTTCATCTGCTTCTCCGGCTGAGTTAGCTGTGGAATTCTTTTGTGTGTGGGGGGAACCTTCCTACTCCACCACAGGCACTCAGTGCCACGGTCTGGTCGGTGTGGTGGTGTTAGGTCTTAGGCTGGATTTGATCTCAGAGGTCTATTCCAGCCTCAGTAATTCTGTGAAAAGGATAAAGATAGTCCTACTGCTGGCCAAGACCAAGCCCATCAGCAGCAATGGTAGCACCTGTGTGGTAATATATTTAAGAAGGTAGGGAGACCTGTACAGCAGCAGCTGGAAGAGCAAACTCTGCAGATACCAAGGTGAAATGATGAAGGAGGAGGAGGAAGCAAGATTCCCTTGCAGCCCATGGTGAAGACCACAGTGAGGCAGGCTGTCCCTCTGCAGCCCATGGGTGTTTATGGTGGAGCAGATATCTGCCTGGAGCCTCTGGAGCACACCACAGCAGGCAGATGCCCAAAAGAGGCTGTAACCCTGTAAGAACCTACACTGGAGCAAGCTCCTGGCAGGACTTGGAACGCCACAGAGAGAAGCCCTCATTGGAGCAGATTTGCTGGTAGGACTTGTGATCCCCCACACTGGAGCAGCCTGTTCCTGAAGGACTACACTCCATAGACAGGACCAATGCTGGAGCAGTTCTACAGAAGCTACAGCCTATGGGAGGAGCTCACATTGGAGAATTTCATGGAAGACTGTCTCCACTGGAAGGGATCCTATATTGGAGTAGCAGAAAAGTTTGAGGAGGAAGGAGTGGCAGAGAACCTGTAATGATCTGACCACAACTCACATTTTCCATGCCCTTGCACAACACGGGAAGAGGTAGGAAAAAAACCCACAGCAGTGAAATTGAGCCTTGTAAGAAGAGGGGTGTGGAGGGAAGGGTTTTAAATATTTGTCTCTATTTCTGTGTCCTAATGGGTCAGTAAGGAGTCAACAATTTCTCCCTGTTCTTATCTCAACGCAGGAGTCTCTCATGCTATTTTTCCTCTCCCTGTCCAGATAAGGAGGGGAGTGATTAGAGAAGCTTTAGTGGACACCAGCCAGGGTGAACCCATAACAACCTGGTTAAATCAAAATCTCCACATTCAAACTGTTAACTCTCAAGTCAAACCTCAACCTATGTTCAACTTCTGCTCTTCCTTTTATTACCAGAACAGAGGAATAATGAGTGGAAGCATATTTAGCAGCTGAACAGATTGCCTTCCACCTTCATGACTGGTAACATTTCACAGGAGCCCCTCCCTGGGAAATGCAGCATAGTTCCTCTGAAGGCTCCAGATCTGCATGAGAGCAGGAGCAGGAGCACACCCCAGAAGGCAGCTGCTATTGCCAGTGACCCATCCCACCTGATTTTCAGGCGGTCATTCTCCGAGCAGAGGCGCAGGACCTGCTCCCTCTCCTGGAAGAGGAAGACTTGCACATCACTCAAAGCCTTCTGCAGCTCTGCAACCTCCTCCTCTCGCTGATGGACTTCCCACTGCAATTTGTGCTAGGCAGAGAGAAAGAGGCACTTGAAATGATACAGAGAATTGGACAGCACTTACAAACCTCAACCTGCTTGTGCCCTGAGCCTGTAGCTGGTACAGAACAACCACCACTTCCAGGGAATTATTTCACTCTCACAGAGATGGGACCAGATGAGGGCAGCCTTGGAAAAACTGTTGGAAAATCTCCAACATGGAGTTCAGAGCCCTGGGAACCACTGTCACTGTACAACAGCCAAACAAGGCCGGTCTCCAGTTTCCAGCGGTGGTTGCTCTGCACTGACAGAGTGGCACAGGTTTGGGCAGTCTGATGTGAAGAAAAGCCTCACAAAGCCTCTGTAACAGCACTTACTATTGAAAGGAATTACTGAAGTAAAAAAACCCAACGTTAAAATAACCCTAAGGTTTAGTACTATGAAGTCTGGTTAGTTACTAAGCTTCATTAATGATTTTCTATCTGGCGTGTAAAACTAACAAACCTTTCAGAACAGCACATTCCCCTGGGGGAGAAGGCACTACTTTGGAACCTGCTGCTCTTTTGCCCATATGCTGAATGAAAGTCATTTGCACACCACATACTTCCTGAGGGCTGCTTCTAGTACACCTGGTACTTGAGGCATCTCAAGCACCTCAGAAGTGGTAATTACAGAATCACACAGAATCTAAGAACAGTCAGGGTTGGAAGGGACCTCAAGGATCATCCAGTTCCACCCCCTGCTCCCACTGACAGGGACACCTCACACTAGATCAGGTTGCCCAGAGCCCCATTCAGCCTGGCCTTAAAAACCTCCAGGGATGAGGCTGGGCAACCTGTTCCAGTGTCTCACCACCCTCATGGGGAAGAACTTCTTCCTAACACCCAATCTGAATCTACCTATTTCTAGTTTTTCCCCATCCCCCCCAGTCCTATCACTCCCTGACACCCTAAAAGTCCCTCCCCAGCTTTCTTGTAGCCCCCTTCAGATCCTGGAAGGCCACAATAAGGTCTCCTTGGAGCCTTCTCTTGTCCTAACTGAATAACCCCAAATCTCTCATACAAGAGGTGCTCCAGCCCTCTATTCCTCAACAGGAATGTTTCTGCTTGCATTGCCAGAGAGCTAGATTTTACGATCAAGCCACTGAAATACACTCATTTCTTCTTAGCTCAATTACTGGGACATCTGACACCAGGTGCTGAGTTTGCAACTGACGGAAAACATTGTAGTCCATCACCATTCAGAAAACTCTTTTCCTAACCTGTTCATCATATGTTTCTCTGTATCTCTCCAGCCTTTTAACCAAATCCTCATGTTCCTCGTCAAAGTCAGCGATCTTCTTGCGGTAGTATTCCAGCAGCTCGCGGGAGGGACGGAGAAAGGCCAAGCGCTCAGCCATTGAAGGGAGAGGAGTCAAGTCTTGACTTGGAGATTGAGAACTAGCCTTTGTGGATGACACATGGGGGGTTGCCAGCCTGGACAGAAACAGTTTCTAAAGGCATGTAATTTTCAGACAATAAAATTAAAAAAAAAAATCCCACACCAACTTCCTAAAAGAGCTAACCCCAGCCTGTCAGTTTTAACAGAAGTTCAACTTCAAACACATCAGCTTGTCTCTGCTCCAGGTATGAGATCATGGCATTCAGAACCAAAAGCTTTGGTTATATAGCCCACAGGTTCACTGTACTATGGAGATGGTACTAATTGATGGGAAACAGACAAAAAAACATTGTGGAAGGAAACTCTCATAGGTTATTAGAGAGTGAATGTGAAAGGAAGAGGAGGAAAGAAAATGAGAGATAAAAAGGAGTCAAAAAGTCCGTTGTGCAGTTAGAAGTAGCTGCCTCTGTAAAATAATGAGGAAGACAATCTGTGACAGAATCACTATCTGATATCCAGAGAGAAAAATACTTACTGGATGGCTGAATAAAGACAATAATCCAGGTTATCTGATGCACCAGGGGTATGTCTAAGAATTGACTTTCCTTTCTGCTGTACTTGATATTCTTAACCACATCATTTGTCCACCCTTGGTAATCAAATAGAAGCTTCCAGTTTCTTTCATCTTGTGTTAAGTACTTGATGGAAGCTATATCAATATTAAATAAAATAAAGCAAGAGTATGTATGTGCAGACACAAATCTCATTTTTTGTAAGCCACGTTTCCTGCACTCATTTGATCTACTCCAGCACGCAACTTGCCAATGGATCTGCATGCATCCCAAAGTCTCTTAGGGTGTGTTCTTTTCACTAGTTACGCTGAACTGACAACTTTTGTTTTAAATGGTGATCAACAGAATAAAAACTAAGAAATCTTAACAAAACCATCCTCCAGAACGTGACTCTGAAGGCAGGGGCAGAGCTTTGAGCAGTGATCTGCCAGGGGACGCTAAGGAAGCGGCGATCGCTGTGGACCAGCTCAACCAAGCTGCAGGGATCAGAATCCAGGCGACCGTGCCGGGCTCCTGAACTGCAGGCACCGCAGTAAAGCATTCGAAACACCATATAATTGATACATGAAGGAGCTCTCCCGCCAGCTGTGCCCAGAAAGGTCTTACAACACGCCTAGGGAAGTAAATGCCAGCAACAGAAGGAAAACAGAAGAAACAGAAAGTAAGATAAGCACGAGGAGAACGCTTTATTACTGCCCTGGAGAGCAGCAGAAGGCCGCGAGGGCAAGGCAGCACAGCAGGTCCAGGAGCTGACGCAGCGGTGATTTTCATTAACCCTAGCTACCGGCCAGAAAGGAACAGCTCCAGAGCCAAAGCCCGCAGAGCGGCTTCAGCGCTGAGTGACCACGAAGGCAGCCCCTCCACACTACCTTCTGGAGCGCAGAGAGGTCCTCCCGGAGCAGTCCGTCGCACTCATGGGCCGAGCTCACCGCAGGCACGGGACAAAAACTTAGAAGGGCTAAGGACGGCTGCTTGCGACCCTGGGCAGCCGAGGAGACCGGCGGAAGAGAAAGTACCCGCCGGAAAAACGACTTGGGCGCGTTAAAGGCACCGGTGGGAAGGGCCACGGCCGCACAGAAAAGCCGAAGAGCACAGGAAGGACCCCGCCACGACAAGTCCCAGCAGCAACACACCCGCCGCAACCGACCCACAACTTAAACGGCCACACAGCCTGCCGCCCGCCACTGCCTCCAATCACAGCCAGCCTTCCACACGGCCCCACTGCCTCCACCAATCAGTGCTGGCGACACGGGCTGGTGGGGGCACCGCGCTGGCGCGCCTTGGATCGCGGCGTTGTGGGGGCGCTGCGCATGCGCGGGCCGCGGTGTGTCCCTAGTAGCGCCGGAGTTGGGCCTGGGCTGAAAGCGGCGTTGTCGGGTAGTAACCGTGTGCTTGTGGGGATGGCGAGGCGGAGAGCTCCGGGCGGAATAAACGCGACCTGCAGCGGAGACTCGTTTCATCAACAGCGGCCCGGAAAAACAAACGTGTATTTGACTTTGAAAATTAACTGCAGGCAGGGGTTGTGAAGCACGGCTTCAAGCGCTGCTTGAATAGCCACGTGGAGTTTTTCAGTCATCAAGATGCCTTTTATTTTTCGTTCCCTCATGTGTCTCGCCATACACAGGAGTGCGGAGTGCTTAGTGTTTTTCTCGCAATTTATGCAATGCAGCATTTCCTAAGTGTGCTGGAAAAGACCCTGCACACTTCTAAACCAGCCTGGGGGTATTAACCGTTTCTTAAATGAATCTTCTGTGCTACTAAAAGGCTTGCTTACAAGGCTATGAAGTTCTTCAGTTCTCTCAGTAAGTAAAGAAAAGATGAAGGTAGATCATTCCGTGGGCAAAGCTATCCACTGGGACAAGGAGAAGGTTGAGAAGTGTATCTGTGAACCTCAAGAGGCTCAACAAGGCCAAGCACAAGTTCCTGCACCTGGGTTGCAGCAATTCCCAGTGTCGCTAGAGGCTGCAGGGTGATGGGATTTGGAGCAGGTTTGTGGAGAAGGACTTGAGGGCACTGGTGAATGAAAAGCTAGATGTGAGCCAGCAATGTGTGCTCACAGCCCAGAAGGACAACTGCATTCTGGGATGGATAAGAGAAGAGTGGCCACCAGTGTGAGGGAGGTGATTCTGCTCCACTACTCCACTCTGCTGAGACCCCACCTGGAGTACTGTGTTCAGCTTTGGGGTCCTCAGCACAAGAAAGACATGGACCTGTTGGAGAGGGTCCAGAGGAGGGGCACAGAAATGACCAGAGAGTTGGAGCAAGGCTGAGTGAGTTGGCATTGTTCAGCCTGGAGAAAGCTCTGGGGAGACCTTATTGTGGCCTGTCATTATATAAAGGTGGCTTGTCAGCAGCTTTCATCCTAAGACTTGTAAGGACAGGACAAGGGGTAATGGGTTTAAAATAAAGAGTGCAGATTTAGATTAACTGTAAGGAGAATGTTTTTTACAGTCAGGGAGGTGAAACACTAGCACAGGTTGCCCAGAGAGGCTGTAGATGCTCTGTCCTTTGAAACACTCAAGTTCAGGTTGTATGAGGCTCTAAGCAACCTGATCTACTTAAGGATGTCCCTGCTTGGTGCAAGGTGATTAGACTAAATGACCTCTAAAGGGCCCTTTCAACCCACAACATTCTGATTCTATGATTGATGATATGAAAGTCCAGAAGAAAGACTGCCATTATCCTTGGTTAGACTAGGTGCTCTTTCCACTTCCCCTAATGCAGCTGAATCTGTTGTGCAAAGGGCTGAAGTCTTCTCTCGGGAGTTATGAATACTTTACCAGATGACCAAAAGGAATAAAGACTGGTTTGAGGTACAGAAGTCCCAGTGTAGCCCAGTGTTGGAGAGGCCAAAAGCCTCCAAACTGGAGGGTGTAACAGAGAAAATTCTGTTTCAAAAAGGATATCTCACAGAATGGATGAAATAATAATTTAAAAAGGCCATCACAGCTTATTTGGGGTTTTAGCTTTTTACTGTTAGGAAAACCTGCAGCCTTCCTAGCAGTGCCTTCCATAGCCCTCGCCCAAACATACTAACACAAAACCAAACCAACCCTGAACAGTCTGGAAGGATAGCAGCAAAAGACTGGTTGTGAAAGCTTTTTCATGGGTAAGGTGTTTGCTACTATGGAGTTTTTTTCCTCTGCTGGCTCAATCACTGTTCATCTTGTCAGCTGGGTACCTTGCTAACTCTGCTGTTGGGAACAGAATACACACAGTGCATACAATGCACGTATTGTATACAATACACACATTGCATCCAATGCACATAGACATTGCATACAATATACAGTGCATACAATGCACATATTGTATACAATACACACATTGCATCCAATGCACATAGACATTGCATACAATACACATTGCATCCAATGCACATATTGTATACAATACACACATTGCATCTAATGCACATACACATTGCATACAATACACATATTGTATACAATACACACATTGCATCTAATGCACATACACATTGCATACAATACACACAGTGCATACAATGCACATACACATTGCACACATTGCATACAATGCACATGTTGCACACACATTGCATACAATGCACATACATGTTGCACACACACATTGCATACAATGCACACATTGCACACATTGCATACAATGCACATACATGTTGCACACACAATACAATAATACAATACAATACACCAGGTTGGAAGAGACTTTCAAGATCACTGCGTCCAACCTATCAACCAATCCAACCCACCTAAACAACTAAACCATGGCACCAAGCACCCCATCAAGTCTCCTCCTGAACACCTCCAATGAAGGTGACACCACCACCTCCCTGGGCAGCACACATTGCATACAATGCACATACACATTGCACACACATTGCATACAATGCAGACATTGCATACAATGCACATACACGTTGCACACACATTTCATGCAATGCACATACACATTGCATACAATGCATATTCAGATTGCATAAAATACATTGTATACAGTACAAACATAGGTTGCACACACACATTGCATGCACGTACACATACAACTCCTCAAAAGAACATTCTAGAGCTCACCAGATGGGGACACAATCAAGTAATAGAATAAAAAGAGAATTGCAAAAGCTGATGCTGCTAAGAGAACTCCTGTGCTCCACAGGCTTTTACTGTCACAAAGTATCAGCCATCTATGCCAGGAACTCTGCAAAATAGAAGACATTACAACAATGCCTTTTCACTTCCCCCTCCACTCTGCCCTAGTGAGGCCACACCTAGAATAGGATGCCCAGTTCAAGAGGGACAGGGATCTGCTGGAGAAAGTCCAAGGGAAGGCTACAAGGATGATGAAGGGACTGCAGCACTGCCTGGTGAGGAGAGGCTGAGAGCCCTGGGGCTGTTTAGTCTGGAGGAGAAGACTGAGAGGGGTCAAAATGTCAATAGCTGAGGGCTGGGGGTCAGGAAGGAGGGGACAGGGACAGGCTCTGCTCACTTGTGCTCTGGAATAGGACAAGGGGCAATAGATGGAAACTGCAGCACAGGAGGGTCCACCTCAACTTGAGGAGGAACTTCTTCACTGTGAGGGTCCCAGAGCCCTGGAGCAGGCTGCCCAGAGGTTGTGGAGTCTCCTTCTCTGGAGCCTTTCCATCCCTGTCTGGATGTGTTCCTGTGTGACCTGTGCTGGATTCTCTGGTCCTGCTCTGGCAGGGGGTTGGACTTGAAGATCTCCAGAGGTCGCTTCCAACCCCTAACATCCTGTGAATGCAGTAACCATTGCTAAAGGCACTGGGTATTTTATAAGATCAGTTTGTACTTACCTCCAACTTTTGTCCAAATGAACCATTTGCACTGGGACCCTTTGCTTCCCATATGTCAGCTCTGGGTGACATCTCTTCAGTCTGGCAGGGAACTGATGCAGATAAACAGCTGTCTGAAGTGGATCTTGTGAGCCTCATGGTAACAGGAGGAGGACATTACTTTTTCTGAAGCTGAAGTAGTGCAGCAGGACCGAGGCTGGAATAAACAGTGGGAACAATGTGAGATATGGTGAATGTGGAAGGCAGGGTTCTGGGTTAAAAAAAAAAAAATAAAGCAACATGCAGTTATTTTTAGATTGTGTCATAATGGGTAGGTGAAAAAGGCACTCACCAAGTCCCAGCTTGTGGTGCACTTTGGAAACGAAATACTGTGTCTGGGGAGATCAGCAGAGTATCTGTATGTAACACAGAGGTTGGTAGTTGATCACCGACCACTTCACACAACCTGTTTATTAATTAAGGTCCTGCGGCTGGGTGGTGGCTCTGTCAAATACCAATCCAGGCTGGGGGCTGAAGGAGATCTATGGAGGACTTGCAGGAATTGGTGTTTGAAGAGCTGGACATGAGCTGCCAGTGTGCACTTACAGCCTGGAAAGTCAAGCATATCCTGGGCTTCATCAAAAGGAGTGTGGCCAGCAGGTTGAGGGAGGGGGTTCTGACCCTCTACTCTGGTGATGCTCTCCCACCTGGAGTACTGAGTTCAGTTCTGGAGCTCCCAGCACACAAAAGACATAGATCCGCTGAGTGGGTCCAAAGGAAGGCCATAGAGGTCTGGAGCACCTCTCCTGTGAGGAAAGGCTGAGAGAGTTGGGGTTGTTCAACTTGGAGAAGGCCTTTCAATGTATAAAAGAGGCTTGTAAGACAGGCAGAGAGTGGCTTTTTATCGGGGGTTGTAGTAGCAGGACAAGTAATCGTTTTAAACTATGAGATTAGATTCAGATTAGGTAAAAATACTTTTTTTTTTGCATAGTGGTGAAACAAGTTACCCAGAGAGCTAGTAGATCTCTGGCCTTGGAAACGGGGCCCTGAGCAGCCTGATCTAGTTTAAGATACCTCTGCTCACTGCAAGGGGCTGGACGAGATGACTTTGTACTTCCAACACAAAGCCTCCTCTTAAGTCTAGGAATTACTAACTAGACTTCTGAGATCTTGACAGGGAAGCAGCGAGGACACTGGGCCAGAGATGGCGAGGCTGCCAACAGAAACGCGTGTTACTGGCGATAGCACCAGTTAATTGAGATCAAACTCGAGAAGGGCCAGAGCAGCTGCCGCGGGGGCCGCAAGCGCAGCCCTGGGGCACCCAGCCAACACCTCCGGTTCTGCCGGCTTATTTTCTGCTAAAGTTGAAACCCAGAAGATGGGAATGCGTGCAGGACGCTGGGCACCAGCTGCCGGGAGACACAGGGTGGGGGCTGGGGAGAGCACACCTCGGCAGCCCCGCTGGCGCTGAAGCGGAGGCCACTGCCGCCGCCCCGCCATCAACCAGCGCCCCGGGGGCGGGATCAGCAGCGAGGGGCGGAGCTCCCGGCCTCCTTCCTGACGTCCGGCGCAGACAATGGGCCCCTCAGCACCGGAAGTGAATGGCTCGAGTTTCCGCGCACATTCCTCCGCGGCGGAAGTGAGGACGGATCCGCCCTTCTCAGTCCCCCCGGTTCCTTAGTCTCCCAGTCGCTCCGTGGGGTGGCCTGAGGGGTGGGGAAGCGAAACAGTTTCATTCTCTGGTCTGTCGGAGAAGCGTCTCTGGGAGCGGCGGGCCCGGGAGACGGCCGGCTCCTCAATGTTAGGATCCTGCTTGCCGCAAGCGTGGCAAAGGGACTACTTTGTGGCTCGGAAGGCAACATCGCTACCGCTTCCGGGGGAGGGCTCAAAGTGATTCGCGTAACTTCCGGCGAGCTGGAACGCGAGCGAGAGGGGTTCGGTGCGGGGGAGACAGCCCCGGGGGACGGGACAACAACACTCGGTGGGAGCCAGCCCCGCCACCCCGCACAACCGCCCCTCCACGTCCGGTCCTCTCCCCTTGTCCCCTTCCCTTGCCCCCTTCCGGCGACCGTCCTGCCCGGCAGCCGCTGCCGGAGGATGCGCCTCGGCCACCGGTCCAGCCCCGCCGACCTCCTCTAGGGGCCCACTCCCGCCGCCCCTCTGCGCCCTGCCCCGCCGCGCCGCTCGGTGCGTTCCCTCATCGCCGGTGCTGTCCCCCTGACGTCATGTCGGGGGTGGTGGGTCGCGCTATGCGGCCGAGTTCGTGCCCCCGCCTGAGTGCCCTGTGTTTGAGCCCAGCTGGGAGGAGTTCAGCGACCCGCTCGGCTTCATCGGCCGCATCCGCGGCTTGGCCGAGAAAACGGGCATCTGCAAGATCCGGCCCCCAAGGTACCGCCCGTCCGGACTCTGGGTTGGGGGCAGGGCGGAGGGCCAGTCTCGGTGGCAGGACTCTGGACGTAGGAACCTGGGAAGCCGCTTCCCCCACTCCCAGTGCTTGCCTGGGGTTACGTATGTCGCCTTTCATAGGCCTCGGTGCCTGTGCCAGGGACACCGAGGAACCTACATAGTCTTTGATACCAGAGTTAGGTTTTGTTGAGGTTGCTTTGGATCAGGTAAGAAGCTAGCAGTGCACGGCGATGCCAGCCACTTCACCCTGTTTTTACTTTCCAAAGAACCCCAAACCAACAATGTACTTCTGAAAACTGCCAGGGCTTCGTAGGTGAGATTAGACGTTTGCTCCGAGAGCAGGGAGAGGGAGGAGGAGGAGCATTTCTTTTTAATGGGTCGTTGTTTATCAACGTAATCCTTATTTGTAATACAAGTGCGGCCAGCTTGTTGGTGCAGGAGAATTATGTTTATGCATAGCAGTTGAGGAGGAGACACTTAAATCTCTCTCGTGATCCTTTTATGAAGACTTGATCTATGATCTGGTAAACTATTTAGCCGAGAATATAGGGCAATTTAGCAAAAGCTGGTTAGATCAGTTCATAATTAAAGTATACATAAACTTTTAATACAGCCTTAAAGTAAGAAAGATGAAAATAGAGGATGAAGGAAAACTGGGGGAGGGGAAAGGTATGTAACTGAGAACAGCTTCGATATGGGGATTGCTGGTTAGGTTTCATGATCCTTTCTCTTCTCCTGACCTGTCTGGGCTGCTGGAGTCTGGTTGGTTGGTTTAGTGATGTGGTGAAAACTTGACCTCCAAGGGGCTGCCCTTTCTAAAATAAGTGGAATGGCTTAGGTTGAGAGGCCACAAGGAATGGATCCAGATCCCATTCATCGAGAATGAGTAGAACTTTCCTGGCTGTTGGAACACGTTTCTGCATGATTGCTTAGCTGTTTGCAGGGTTTTGCAGGATGCATGTGTCAGGTTGGTTTGCAACCTGCAATAAGGACTACTTTATCCTAACCTTTTCTGCTGTTGCTATTCTTTTCCATTATTTGGAGCTGTAAATATTTTACAACTGTGCTTGAGGCTTTTATATGCTGCAGCAGTGTAAATAATGAATACTTTGTGGGGCTTGCCCACGTGGAATGGCCCATCCTAACTATTGTATTTAAGGGCAGATAAGCTGCTCTTAGGAAGAGCTCAGAGCTCTTAGGAAGCTGAGTGATGCTTGTTTTGATGTCTTCACACAGTTTTGAGAGTTGGGGCTGGGAGGCACCTGTGGTTGAACTGGCTGCTGGCTGTATGGAGAAAGTCATTGCTCAAGGCTTCCTTTCTGTTAAAAAATAGGACTCCCAACTGGTGATCTTATCTGTATTGAAATGACTGTAGACAAACATGAAGCAAGTCAGATGCCCAATAACTTCCTTTGTTTAGGCTTTGTCACTGTGGACTGTGAGAATTTTGCAATGTGCTGTGTGTATGGAACTTTAAAAATTTAAACTAAATAACCAGCAAGCTGCACAGTGTCCCTTGTGTTTAAACTCACTGTGAGGTAATGAATGCTGAGGTTCTTTGAACCTTATTTTCTTTCATGTTCTTTGATATTTTTAATTCTGTGAGGGTGTCCAAACTGAAATGTTGTAGGAAGAACATTATTTTCAAAGCAGAAGAATGGCATAAAATGGGAGAATGATGTAAGCAGTTACACCGAGAAGCTAATTTGCTGGAGAGCTTGTTTACTCAGACATTGTTAGGGTCTTCTGGGTTGTGCTGTTTTGGGGAAATTTCTTGAAGCAGTGAAATGTCTTTTTGTGTCTCTGTGTAGGACTGGCAGCCTCCATTTGCTTGTGAAGTACAGAGCTTTCGTTTCACTCCACGAATCCAGCGCCTGAATGAACTGGAGGTGAGCTGCTCTGCTCTTCATACACCTTTGTGTTTGCACTGAAGGCATTTTGGCAGATTTCTGGATGGGGGAGACTTCAGAAACCCGCAGGCCACAGCAATGTTTGTACTTGGCACTGGCACAGTTCATATAAAATAACTCTCCACAGTGTTGAGAAAAGTCTGGTTTGTATTTTATTACCCAAAATAACCACAAGATTTTTTTTTTTCCACATTCATCTGGAAACATCTAAAAGGAATGCCAAGGACCATGTTGTTTAGTAAGAAGAGCCAGTGTCTAGCCTTCAGGGCTTCATGGGCAAAGGAATATTTTCTTTGTTAAAATATTTAGTGTTCTGAAGCCCCTGGTTATGTTATGTTGTCTTGATAATGCCTTTTAAACCTGAAAATGAACTGATTTATTTATAGTCTTCTTACAGTTGGTTCATTTCATGATTCAAATATCTATGGGAGCTTGCTTGAAAGTAGTAGAGTCCCATTCTGCCTTGGTTTTTCATTTGCTCAATAGTATTTCTTAAAGCCTTGTTGTGGTCCTACCCCAAAATGTCATCTGTCATTTGGCTTGTAAATGGAAAGGGGTTTGAGTACTCCAGAAATACTTGAGGGAGGAGGCCCTTCTGCATGGTTACGGCAGATGTAAAACCTGTTTGTAACTCTCCCCCTCCAACTTTTTAATAAGGGCTCTTGTTTCTCCCTGAAATGTTGATTTTTCACAAGGGTGGCATTTTGGTTTCAAACCCAGAAGCTCCCTGGTAGGAGTTTGGTTTATAGGCTTTTGAATGCTGAGAGAAAAAGCATATCCTATTTTCTGTTTGTAAAGACCTTTCTTTATGTAAGTATTGCTATTCTGGGGTTTGTTACATGACTAAGAAAGAGCTCATTTGCCAAGTTGCACTTCAGACATACAAACACTACAAAACCATGGCATGTTTTTTTCCTCGAGACTTTTTACTCGGGTTTTGGGCTATATACATTTGTCTTCCTTCATTGATTGCAGGCAATGACAAGAGTGAAGCTGGACTTCTTGGATCAGTTAGCAAAATTTTGGGAACTCCAAGGATCCAATTTAAAAATCCCTGTGGTGGAGAGAAAGATACTGGATCTGTATGGGCTGAGCAAGGTGAGTAAGCAGTTGGTCAGGCAGAGAGACTGTTTTTCATTCAAGACCAGGAAGCCAAGCAACAGGGAAGGTTCATTTTACAGCATTGATACAGAGATGAAATGGGAGAGTGGAAAAGTACAGTAAAAGAGTGTTGTTGTTGTTTTTTAATTGAATGGTTATGTCAGACATGGAGCACAGTTAAATCAGTTGCCTTTGGTTGGTTTCCATACATCATGTGTTGGTTGCACTCAGCTTGAACATCCTGATGTCAGCTGGCCACTTGCTTTTTAGTTCTCATTTTTTACGTAGGGTTGAGCTACAGGAGTTTGAGGTGGGTTTTGAGAAAGCAGAGGTGCACCTGAGTCAGTTCAGCTCCTGACCTAGCAGTTCTGCCATGTTGTAATTACTCCCTTCTCTCTCCCAGTATGTGTGCTTTACGTGACATGAACACTCATCTTTGAGGGTTTATTGTGTCAGCTTCTGGAATATTTGTATTACTTAAAGTCCAAACCAAGTTAGACTTAAGGGTTGCTGACACTTTAGACTACTATAGTTGTGTGATTTGTTTTTTTCCAAGTTTGCACACAAATAAATTCTTTTTTGGAATTTGCCTTTGCACTGGCAAAATCCTTGCACTGTCAGAAACTTGCCTGCTGAGTTTTTCATATGAGTGGGGATATTCCTTTTGCGAGGTAAGGAATTTAGAAAAGGTAATTCTGGTGCCTCTAGGTTAGAGCATCAATTTTCATTCCTCAGCAAGATTATTTTTTTGGGGGAAGGTAAAAATTCAAAGATAGGAATTGAGTATCTTCTTAAGTCAAGGAGCGACAGTCTGGAAGTGATGGTAACATCTAGAGCAAAGCTGATAAAATGTCTTTCAGTTTGCTTTTGTTTGTTTTTCTTTTCACGTCTCTGGTGGTTTGCTGGTACATGCAGACTATCTTAGGGTTACTGAGAAAGGTCAGGTTGCTGTTAACATTTTAGTTGCCTGCTGATCCTCAGGTCTAATGTTACTGCCTTAGTGGCTCCTCTGTCTTTGTTCTTCCATAGCTAATTTCAGAAATCAATTTTTTTCGTAGAGCTTTTGAAGTGAAGTTGAAATTTAGGAATAGTTGGTACAAAATGGCCTTTCTAGTAGTTTGCTGTACATAGGATTTAAAAGAAATGGCCAATAATACTGCTGCTTGATCTCACTGTAGCTGTCTCTGATTATGGGAGCAACCAGAATGAAATAGTTCATCAATTCAACTTGATGAATTGATCAATTCACCTTGAATTTAAGTTGGCTGTAAATTTCAATGCAGCAACAAAACTTTTTCTCCACTGGGGTTTCTAACAGTCTGTGAAACAGGAAGCATGTGCAAAGAAGTATCATGCAAGACTCTACATTGTTGTGGAGATGCAATAATAATACAAAACAATAATATCAGTGAAATTAAAACATGTTTGGGTTTTAAGCTATTTGGCACTGAATCTGTAAAGGGAGTGGACGTAATGGAAATGTGGCCAGAGTTTCTAAGGAAGCAGCTTGTGCTGTTATGATCATTACTTAGAGGCAAAGGGTCTGGGTTATGTTCTATGTCCATATTAGTTAATGTAAGCAGTGGTAGTTCTGTATGTGAATTACTAGACTCAAACCAGTTGAAGTCAGGTGTAAAAACTGGACTGAGTTAATTTGGAAGGTAGATTCAGTTCCCTCTCTTTTTACATCTGTCTGTGTTTTCTGTTCAGAGTCTTGTGAGAGTTTCTATAACTTTGTAGTTGTGAACTCCTACATTCCCTTCTGTCTGGGGTTGGTCAGAATGGGCTTCACTTCTAGCCAGACGTGTGTTTTGCATCAGAGTGCAAGTCTGGTGGGAATTAACTTTTCAGTTTGTTCTGATGGTGGGGTTTGTATTCTCTCCAGCACGTGGTAAACCTTAACTGTCCAGCTCCTCCTGTCTAGGACAATGTGCAATTTACATTTGCTAGGAAAATTGTCATCTTGAATGTATTGAGTAAAGAAGGTAAGTGTTTATTATTCAGGTAGTAGTCCTTCAGGACTAAATTTGGGGCTTTGTCATTTTTTAGTAGAATCTCTTAACATATGATTGGTTCAGTTGATTCTTGGTATATGCAAGAGCAGCTCAAACCCTTTCACTTCTTTATTTGTGTTTCAGATTGTTGCCAGCAAAGGAGGCTTTGAAGTAGTTACTAAGGAGAAGAAATGGTCTAAAGTGGCAAGTCGACTTGGCTACCTGCCAGGAAAAGGCACTGGGTCACTGCTCAAGTCTCACTATGAACGAATCCTCTACCCCTATGAGCTCTTCCAGTCTGGGGTCAGCCTTATGGTATGATGCTGCTGCTTCATGATATGAAGAGGGGCCCCAAGCTGCATGTAGCATGCTATTCATTACTGCATATGCAACTGCAGTGCTTTTTTAGAAGCTTTAGCTGTGTAAAGAATCCTGCAGCCACCCTCATGCTCACTTGTGGCAGAGCAGCGCCAGCAGCCGGAGCGTGACATCGTGTAGTTATTTTCTGATAGCCCTTTTGTTTAGGACTGAGGCCAGCCTCACTGGGGAGGAAAACAGGGCAAAAGATGATAGGATTATATGGGAGGATGTGTGTCTGTCTGTGTGAGCTTGAGATTGCTTCCTTGTGTAAAGGGTGTGCAGATGAACTGCTCTCTATTCCAAATGGCCTGTGTCATGCATTGTGATCCCACTCATCCTGTTTCTCAGCAGTGATTCACAGCCCATGGAATGATCGGCAGTGCCTGATCGATCAACCTGGTGTTCTGTGTTCTGATCCTGTAGGGCATCCAAAAGCCAAACTTGGACCTTAAGGAAAAAGTGGAGGTTGAGGAGCTCAGCTCAGATGCCCAGGTGTCCCCAAAGCAGGCTTCAAGAATGAATGTCGTGCTGAAGAGAACCAGGCGCGTCAAATCCCAGGTACCCCTCCCTGCTCAGTGCCTTTTACAGAGAGAACATTGACTCCACCAGCACGGCAGCGCTGGCAGTGCTGTGGCCTTTGTGTGGCTGTGGGAGCCTGCTCCAAAGCACTACCAGGAAGCAGTCTTTGTTTAAATAAAATCCAGAGAAGGATGCCTCTTTGAGGCCTGGTTTGCTTACTGTAGCTGCACTGTTTAAGTGGAAATGTTTAAAAGCTGCTTTTTGTTTATTGACAGCTGGCCTGGCTACCTTTGTACTTCATCTAGCTGTGAAAACTAAACAGCTAGAAAGCTGTTTGTGAAATGATGAAACTTCTGCTCATGCAGCGTTCAAAATTTCGTAGAGCTCTTTCAGGTGTACCCATTAGTTATGCAAATAGGGTTAGGTAAGTCCTTGTTAATTGTGACAATTGCACTCGAGATCGATTCCCTCCAGCTGGGCAGACTGCTTTGCTGAAGAAACAAAGCAGTATTTCCACAAGGGTTCTGCTGAAAGGCAGTTTCTTTTCTTCTGAATTGGTGGTGTTGTAAGAAATTCTGCTGTTCTGCTAGGGGGTGTTAAATCCTGGGAATACCCTCCAGGGAATCTCAAGCTGAATCACCACCATTTTAACTACTATGTCATTAGAAATAATCTTGAAGGCTTGTCCTGATGGCTCCGTTGCTTCTGTTAAAGGCATTGCGGAGTCTCCCTCTTTGGAGATGTTCCAAACCTGCCTGGGTGTGTTCCTGTGTGATCTGCTCTGGGTGATCCTGCTCTAGCAGGGGTTGGACTGGATGATCTTTTGAGGTCCTTTCCAACCCCTAACAATCTGTGATTCTGTGATTCCATTATTTAAAGCAGGCCCTCACCTTTTGGCAAAGCTACCTGTTGCTGGCAGCATCCTGTGTCTCTTCACAGAATGGCTAGTAGCTCCCTGCAGGCCTGTCAGCAAAACATGGGCAAAGCTGGGTTTATATGCAACAAACTTATTACGTGCTTGATGCTACTCTAGGCTTACTAAAGCACCACAAAGTTTTTTCCAATGATCTTAAATTGCTTCTTTCAAATGTATCTTTCTTATCACCAAGATGCTTTGAGTATCTTCATAAACATTCATCTTTTCCTCTGATGATGTGACTGATTTACACTAAACTCCCTTTTTAAGTCTGTTTTCTCAGCTTCCTGAGACTGACTTGATGTTATTGTAGCCACACAACAGACAAGCAGTCCCAGGCTGTGATCTTACCAGATCTCTCCAGCCCTGTATTGTTAGCAAGCTATCCAGAAAAGCTGTGAATGCTGCAGGAACTGAAGCAGTCATTTGTTCTGTGGAATTTGAACAAAGCTTGTGGAGTAATGCTAGTGTGGCCTTTCTCATGATTTAAGTGTCACCATATTATTAGGATCCTGTGAGATCTCGTCTTCTGCTCGTTTCAGTAGAATAACGGGTCTTGGTTTTTTGCCTTATTGGAACAAAATGGTTCTGTGGTGATGGCAGCACAGTATATCTGTTGCATTTCAGTGGAAGGGCTGCATTTCAGAAATGAGAGTTGATTTGAATGGGATCACCTGCAAAAAGTACATTTTCAGTATGTGTATGTGCCTGTTTAAGTCCGTGTTTCTCACGAAGCCTGTAGCCATCCTCGTTTTTAAATATTTGAGTTACTAAAATGGCTGAAATTAGTCTCTCAGTGCAGATAAAGCTCAACCTACTTGCTTAGCCAAAAGAAGTATTTTTTTTTTTTGGCTCTGTTGGAAGCTATGTGTAACTCTGTGAAGTCAACTGTGAAACTGTACTTAGAAACCAAGACCTGTTCTCAGTAGCCCCAAATGGTGGAAGTGTGACTGTCTGGGGAATGCTGAGACATGGTTCCAGTTTTCAGTGCCCCTCCTTATGGCAGACAGGACTCTGCTTACTGTTTGAAGTGCTTACCTGGAATTGTACCACTGATTGTCTCAATCACAGAATTCCAGTAGTCTTCAGAGAACAGGCAATATGCAAATCTCATGAAAAGCTGCTAGCTCAATGTCATCCTGCCCTAGCTGAAACACCCGAAGGCTTTGTGTGTGGTGTGCCGAGTAGCCCAGGGCCTGGGTAGTGAGCGTGGCTGACTGCGCTGACCCCTGCATCTCAGTAAAGTTCTGCAAGTACTTTCCAAGAATGCTCTGCAGCTTGCAGATAACTTCTCAAAGAGTGGGTGATGAATGAAAGCGTGAATAGTGTAATCAGCAATAAACAAAGCTCCACAGTAACAGAGGGAGGTGGTAAGCTTTCAGAAAACCCCAAATTACTGAATTGCTAGAGAAAGTGAAAAATGAAAGAAAACAGAAGGAGGAATCTCTGTCCTGGAAGATGGGTTGAGACTCTTTGGATCCTGCAATCAGCTGTCAGTTGAATACATGGCTTCTGAATGGAAGAGGACACCAAAAAGTAGAATCAATTCAAGCCAGGAAAAGAGAATGTCTTTAAGGAAAGTTTACCTTTAGGAGGGAAAAAAAAAAAAAAAAGGGTAGTGGATCTTCCTAGATGACCTGTTGGGGTGGATTTGAGTGTTTGTGGGAACTGTCTAACAAGGTTACAGCATGACTGGACATGCAAATTTAGCAGAAGCCACTTGGCTGGTTAATTCCAAAGGAACTGCTAACTCTTCTGCCCAAACAGAACCCTTACACACTGAGGGGGAGAAAAGGTCCCTGTAGTGCACATGGGAAAGTGGCTGGGAAAGGCAGTGTGGGTTGCTCCTCCCACAGGGAAAGGCAAACCCATTGGTGGGATTATCTTTGCTCAAGAAGTGCAGCATTGGGAAAAAAATGCAAAGAATTGATATCCTCTTCAGGGGCTATTGGTGGCCAGAGAATTAGCTGAAAAACTAACCCAAGTTTTGAGTAGTATATCTCTTTCAGGGGTCTTCTAAAGATGTGCTTTATTGCAAAACAACAAAGTTAGTTAAACAAGCTTCCTTTTATTTTTAATGTGAAAGCTTCCATTCCCTGGGAGCAGTAATGTGAAACAAAAGAGCTCTGGGTTTTGCTGTCAGCTTCTCACAGTTTGTAAACACATCGATTCTTGCTTGTAACTTTTCTAGTGTTGTGCATTGGGGGTGGAGTGATGAGGATGCAAATGTTTTGAAGTTGTCCAACCCTTAACAACACAAAAAAGATAGTGTGTGAATCCAGTGTACCTGCAGCACGTCATTAGCATTCACCCATGTACAAGAAAAGCCTTTGGGTTGTAATTCTGGTTGAGAAGGTGAAGGAAACAAAAATATATGTGCATCCTGTAGGAGAGAGAAGAGCTGACAGTGGAATTGCAGTTTGACAAAGTTAACTTCTGGAGAAAACAGTGTGGAAGTGTGACTCAGCTTTGTGTTGTCAGCAGTGAGAAAATGGCAAGAAATGCCCTGGTGGCCAAGGCCAATGGGGTCCTGGGGTGCATTCAGAGGAGTGTGTCCAGCAGATCCAGGGAGGTTTTCCTCCCCTTCTGCTCTGCCCTAGTGAGGCCTCACCTGGAATGTTGCATCTGGTTCTGGGCTCCCCAGTTGAGAAGGGACTGGGATCTGCTGGAGAGAGTCCCACAGAGGTCTATATGGATTCTTTTTACAAGCCCTTGTAAAAAGTCCCTTCCCTGAAGTTCAGTTTTTTCATCAGCTGACACCCCTAAGTCTTGCCCTTGAGGCATTCCTCACCCAGTCTATATTTGTGTTTGGGGTTGCCCTGACTCAGGTTTAAGACTTTGCACTTGGCCTTGCTGAACTTCATGAGGTTGGCTTGGGCCTACCTTTAAGATTGACCAGGTCCCTCTAGATGCCATCCCTTCCCTCCAGCCTGTCAGCCAGGCCACACAGCTTGGCAGCATCTGCAGACTTGCTGCTCCTGCACTCAATGCCACTACCCATGTCTCTCACAAAGATGTTCAACAGCACTGGTCGTAGTACCTACCCCTGAGGGATGCCACTTGTCACTGATCTCCATTTGGACACTGAGCCACTGACCACAACTCTCTGAGTGTGACCATCCAGCAAATTCCATACCCAGCCTGTGGCCCACCCCTCAAGTCCATACTTTTCATGCATCAGACCATAATTCTGTGGAAAAGAACAGAGGAAGTATTATCAGCAATATACTTGAGGATAACCTTGTTGGAAGTAGATTTACTGAGATCTTTTAAGAGGAGTGAATTTCAGGAGGAAGACTGCAAATGAGGAGTTTAGTGGCCTTCTCTAGTAGCTTAGAAAGCATTTTTCAGAGTATGAGGAGGCAACAAAACCAGCAGGGTTCAACATGAAAATAGCTCTGCAGATGAAAACAGAATATGGAGGGTCTTACTGCTGTCAGGTTTGTGGCAACAGTCTGGAAAAATGAAGGTAGGTGATGAATGGAAGACAGGAAGAAGGTCAGTTGACCAGACCACTCCAGGAAACAACAGTGGTAGGGCATGGAGTTGTCTCCTAATGGATCTTTCCATCTCTGGTTTTGAGGTTGCAGGGGCACCATGAGTAACTGTGATTGCAGGAGTTACGTTCATCACAAACTCAGGAGCAGCAGAGCTTAAGGAAGTAGCTTGGAACTCAGAGTGTCAGTGAATGTGTCTGCTCAAGGACAAAAGTCCTCTCAAAACAGTGCAAGTGTTGAAGTCCAAGGACTTGACTGAAACATGGTGCTTGTGGAATACACAACTCTGGCAGTCTTTTTTTCCTTCTGAATGTCAAACCTTGTTCTCTTACCTGCTGTATAGACCCTGTCGTTTATCTGTAACCCAAATTGGAAATCGTTTAGGGAGCTGGGACAAAAACGCTGTCTCTTGTTCCATTTGTATTTGTTCGTTGTCTTCTCGTGCTGCTGTTTTCTTTCTCTTGATGAGCTGATTTTGTGTAAGAGTAGGGTATAAATAAATTGTGACGGGATCTGGAAGGAAAATACTGATGGCTTGTGCTGGTGTGGTCTTGTTTTTAGGCGGAGGCTGGAGAAATGAGTAGAAATACTGAACTGAAGAAGCTGCAGATCTTTGGAGCTGGACCCAAGATGATGGGGCTGGCATTGGGAGCAAAGGATAAAGAGGGTAATTAAATCTTGGGCTCGTTGCTTTATAAATTAACAAGGCTGTTATGTCTTTCTGCATGTCTCTAAGAGACAACACTAAGAAGTAAGCAAATCATTCTGACTGGAAAAAGAACGCAGCCGAGGATTCTAGGGTTTCCTGCAGGGGAGAGTTGCAGCATGCTTCCCGCAGCTCCGCCTGGTTTCAGCTCTTTGTGCATTACATAGTAACAATAACAGTTAAGCACCTGTTGTATGGACTGAGGGACTGGAAGGGCAAACAGGGTTTGGCAGTGCTGAAACTGATCCTAGCAGCGAAGTGCACAAATTCTGAGTGCAATTCAGTCTGTTCTGCAAGGTGATGGACGTCATCAGGATAAGCACACCACACCCTGTGTATTTTCAACTGGCCAGCTATAATGAGGCACTGCTGCTTGCTTTAGGCTGTCAGGTTGCTTCTGATAGGCAGGAAACCAGGCTGAGCATGTGTTTTGTTTCTGCAAGTTCAATGTATCTAGATGTGATGTGAATAACACTGAACTGCATTTCCCTTGAAGATGAGGTGACGAGGAGGCGCAAGGGCAGCAGGTCGGAAGCGTTCGGGATGCAGATGAGGCAGCGCAAGGGAACCCTTGCTGTCAACTTCGTAAGTTTGGCTCTTCTGCTCTGATTTCTGACAGTCAGAAATTGATGCACTGAACTGTTTCTCTTCTAAAACACTCCCCCAACCCCGCCCCAGCAACAGATGAATGGGTGGGAGATGATATTATTAAGGGAAGAATTAACAGTGGCTTAAAAAATCTACACTGTAGGTTTCTGTTTGAATCTTTTGGGTAGGAAGAATGTTGCAACATGAAGTTTCTTGCTTGTGATGGGTTTCAGGGCTTTATTTTGCCACACACTTCTTGCATGCCTTCAGTAGCTCACTTTCTATTGGAGCTCCCCTTTGTAGAACAGTTATAGTACTATTTCCTTAAAAGATATTTTGAGGTGCTCTGGTACTTCAGGAGGCTTTTTTTTTTTTTTTGGTTTGGGTTTTTTTTAACAGTTCCAGGTTTCATGTCTTTTCTGGCTTGAGTTTAAGCTAGTCATTATTCAGATTCATGCAAGAAAAACCCCTGAGAGGAAAAATGAAGTGTTTGTAGCACTCTGATGTTTGACCATGGAAAAAGATATGTGTGGTATTTCTTAATGCCTTCATAACATATGAGTTTTTACTTTTAAGCATCAAAATTTAGCATGTGTGTGCCACCATGAATGAAGATGTTGTTCCTTTCATGCCTGAAGAATTAGACTCTTTGCTACTAACTCAGCCATTTCTTAGCTGGAGAACACCTAAAAGAGCTTGTTTTAAATTTTAGCTGTAGAAGGCCAAGTCAACTAAAAGTCACAGAATTGTCAGGATTGGAAGGGACCTCAGAGTTCATCCTGTTCTCACCCCCTTACCATGGACAGAGACACCTCACAATGGATCAGGTTGCTCAGAGCCACATCCAGCCTGGCCTGCAAAACCTCCAGGGATGAGGCTTCCACCACCTCCATGGGCAACCTGTGCCAGTCTCTCACCACCCTCATGGGGAAGAACTTCTTCCTAACATCCAATCTGAATCTCCCCATTTCTAGGGTTTTTTCCATCCCCCCAGTCCTATCACTCCCTGACACCCTCAAAAGTCCTTCCCCAGCTTTCTTGTAGCCCCCTTCAGATACTGGAAGGCCACAAGAAGGTCTCCTCAGAGCCTTCTCCTCTCCAAACTGAACAACCCCAGCTCTCTGTCTGTCCTCACAGGAGAGGAGCTCCAGCCCTCATCCTTGTGGCCCTTCTCTGGACACCTTCCATAGTAACTATATTTTTATATGTGGAAATAACTTCTGGGAAAAAATATGTAGGAGAAGTTGAATATGGAAAAATGAGATCATTGTGACAAATAGTGTGATTTCAGTTTTATTAGAAAGGTGTACTATTACTTCTGAGTATAAAATGTTCCTAAGCTTGGTAAGTATTGTGACTGGTGTAAATATGCTTTAATTTAAAAAGATTCTGTCTAGTTTCTTCCTTTATTCAAAACTGTATTTATTTACTCTTTCCATTTCCTTTATTCAGAAATGTTTTTGTTTACTCCTTCCATTTACTCTTCCTTGTGAAAAAATGAAAATCCTGTAGTAGCAGAACTACTGTTTTGGAACTTCACTGCTGTAACTGTGATCTTGTGAAGTTCTGTGACTTAGTACTGCTTGGTTCCACACCTTATTGTGTACTTTGATGAGAGATCTTCAAGGAAAGCAGTCTTTGAAGGGCACAAGTGATACATCAGCCTGATGGAACTTCTGTCTGAAAAATACTGTCCTGCCCTTCTGTTTATACTTCTCCCTCATTCATTATCTGTGAAATGAGGTACACCTATTCCTTTTTATTCCCTTCCGCCTAAGCAATCTTCTCCAGAAGCATATTGCTGCAGAGCTAGGAAGTTGCATACTCCCCTAGGCTGCTGTAATTGAGATGGGACTGACATCAAGTATTTAACACAACTGTGAAGCTCTCATCAGAATGTTTTATGTGACATCTTGATGAGAAAAATACAGACCTCCAAAATCCAATCCCACCACTTCTGGTCTTGTGAG
Organism: Picus viridis; assembly: GCA_033816785.1. NCBI lineage: Eukaryota > Metazoa > Chordata > Aves > Piciformes > Picidae > Picus > Picus viridis. The sequence goes on from CM066568.1 coordinate 2,926,992, forward strand.
CTGTGTCAAGGAAGTACTGCATAGCCCAAGGTTTCCCAGTGACTGTCTGGAGTTGTAGTGGAATTTGGAGCAAGTTGTTACTCATCAAGTCCATGTTATTAAACATTTATACAGTAGATATTTTTTAAACTGTGCTAAAGTAATAGCACCATTTCATCATTTAGAGCTTCAGTGCTGTATTCAATGTTTATATGAAGTTAAAAGTCCTCTGGACAGGAAGCAACAGCAAAGAAAAAAATTTGATGCTTTTTGAAAACTTTTTTTCCCCTATGTACCTGAGAATATCTCCCACTGAGTGGTCTTGCTGAGAGAATATCTTGGACAGACTCCTGCGAAATTTGTTTGCTATTGTGTTTGGATTAATGCTTCTCTCTTACAATTTGGATTTTTTTATCCTTTGTTGTAGAGAAGGTTAGGAAAAGTTGGTACCTTTACAGGCAGTTCCTTCCCCCTTGGAGTTTTAGATTGAAACCTGTAGGTTTGTGGGGTTTGCTAGGTGCTCTTTTCCATTACAGGTAGCCACTGTGCTGTTGTAAAATGATGGTACCTGTGGTTCTGGAGTAGTTGTTGGAGATATTCCTCAGCCATTTGCCCTTTGTAGGGGTTTAGTTTGAATTGTCTTCCATGATAGAGGCTCAAAGAGAGAGAGAGAGCACAACATTCTAAAAACTATAAACCACTTTTGGCTTGGAATAACTCCAGTGAGGTTCTGCTTTGATCTGTATAGAAAATGATTCTCTAACTGAACTGAATAGTTTGCAGTACCCAAAGTCCAGCTGCTTCCCACACAGGACTGCTTTGGGAAATTGAGGCATAATTGTTTATTATCAGCGCTTCTCAAAAACCAGAGGAAACTGTAGATGGTGATGTGTTGGCCTGGGATTATATCCTCTGAGTTTAAGGAAGGCAGATTCTGAATGAAGAAATTTGCAACAACTTTTGTTTCTCCTGTTTTCTCCCCAGGTTGATCTGTATGTTTGCTTATTCTGTGGCAGAGGCAATAACGAGGACAAACTGTTGCTCTGTGATGGATGTGATGACAGCTATCACACTTTTTGCTTGATTCCTCCTTTACCTGACGTACCCAAGGGTGACTGGAGGTGTCCAAAGTGCGTTGCTGAGGTACGGTTCAATGTCAGCTTGAGCTTTCCGCGTGTGCTTGTGTTCCTGGGAAGATCAGAAGAGCAGTTCAACTTGATGCTGTTCCCCATAGGCACAGTTCTGTTTGGATTGTTGTCACGATGGGCTGTGAATCTCCAGCTACTCTTGGTTGATGAGCCATGAGGAGAAGGACACGTTCCTTTCGGACTTGCCACAGCTAAAACTTTGGCATTTGTGTGCTAAGAGCTGAAGCTGGACTTGATAAGCTGCTGAGGGAAATAAGGGTGAGCAGTAGGGTTGTGGTAGGTGATTCAGCATGGTAAACTGAAGTGACCAAAGTATGCACTGTGGGCCTAACAGGGCTTTGCTTATTGGGAAATCATTCTGGCATTGTTGAGAAGACCTTGTAGCAGAAAGAAACCTAGAAAAATGTAGCTATTTTGTATTTGTTTTGGACTAAAAGGAACTGCTGAGGCTCTGAAAGTGGAAGCTGGCTGAATGTCAGTGTTGCAAAAAGAAAGTTCCATGAGATGACTGATTAGCGCCCTGAAGGCATCAACCATCATTTGGTTGCTTTGCTGTTTGTCTTGAGCAAACAAATGCATGATTCAGAGGGAAGAAGCTTGCAGCTTTTAAATCTGTAATTTTGGAACTGGCTTTAACTTTTTGAGCCCATGCCCCCCTGCCCAAGGAGCAGTTGCACAGCCACACAGTTGCCTGTGCCCCTTTCCCTCCACATTGCCCACACCCTTCCTGGCTGTGGGCTTCTGCTGTATTCTTCATCGTGCTGCATATGAATAGTTGTGCAGCCACAAAGTGAGGGGATCATCCTGCTGCTCTCACCCCTCAGCAAGAGAGCTTAGGTTGTCAGATAACTCAGGGAAATGCTGTTGAGAGAGGTGGAAATCATAGTTACAGGCAAGGCAAAACCAACTAATCCTTGAGGCTGCTGCTCACAGAGTGGGTTCAGCTGCTTTGTTTATTGTTCCCTTGAAAGAGATCAATAAAGGAGTGTTAGCAAGCTATAAGAATCCCATGTGGGGGCAGTTTAGAGAACATGGTAGTAACTGGAGTGACTGCAGGGGTTTGATTCAGAAGAAATTTCACACAGAATCACAGAATGTTAGGACTGGAAGAGACCTCAAAAGCTCATCCAGTCCAGCCCCCTGCCAGAGCAGTAGCACCTAGAGCAGATCACACAGGAATGCATCCAGGAGGGTTTTGAATGTCTCCCAAGAAGGACACTCCACAACCTCTCTGGGCAGTGCTCTGTCACCCCCACAGTGAAAAAGATTTTCCTTATGTTTACATGAAACCTCCTGTGCTCCATCTTGCACCCATTGCCCCTGGTCCTGTCATTGGGCATCACTGAGCAGAGCCTGGCTCAGTCTTTCCATCTCTCACTCTTCACATGTTTATAGACATTAATGAGGTCACCCCTCAGTCTCCTCCAAGCCAGAGCCCCAGCTGTTCTCCATCACCTTTGTGTCTCTGCACTGCACTCTCAAGCAGTTCCCTGAGGTCTTTCTTGAGCTGAGGGGCCCAGAACTGGACGCTATTCCAGATGCAGCCTCCCCAGGGCAGAGTAGAAGCGGGGGAGATGCACTCTTGACCTGCTCGCTGCACCCCTTCTCATACATCCCAGGATGCCACTGGCCTTCTTGACCACAAGGGCATGTTGTTGGCTTGTGGTCCACCTGTTGTCCATGAGGACCTCCAGGTCCTGTTCCCCAGAGCTGCTCTCCTGGTCCATGGGGTTGTTCTTTCTAGATGCAAGACTACACTTGCCCTTGTAGCATTTCATTAAACTTCTCCCCTCCCAGCTCTCAGCCTGTCCAGGTCCTGCTGAGGGGCACAAGAGCTTTCACTCCTACTGCTAGTGAAAACAGCGGTATGGTGTTATTCCCAAGGCAAAAAAATATGCATGTAGGAACACAATCAGGGAAGTTAAGATGCCAAATAAGTTGGTACTAGCAAGTAATACAGAAAGTACTTGAAAACCTCTGGAAATATTCTGAAAGTAAAAGGAAGAATGGAAAAAATATAACTATGTTATGTAATGGACAGTAAACAAATGGCAGAAAGATATTTGAAATGCTTAGTAGTGCTTTTTGCCTCATCTTTTACTTGAAATGTTAATTGTGCACAGAAGCTTCATGTGCTGTTAACAGCAGGGAGCTGGAACAGAAGCTAAGAAGGTTAAAGGGCTCTTTACATGTATCCAGGTCAGCATTGTGTGATAGTGCTGACAGATACAGGTTCTCCTGTTGCAGGCTCCATTTAAGAAGTGCTTTGGTAAATGGTGGGCATAGTCTGAGGAGAGTTCCTCTTGAAGAAAAAGAAACTACTGATCCCTTGAATTACCTTCCAGTCACAGAATGGTCTGGATTGGAAGGGACCTCCAAAGGTCATCCATTCCAACCCCCTCTGCAGTCAGCAGGGACATCCTCCTCTAGATCAGGTTGCCCAGAACCCTGTCCAGCCTCACCTTGAGTATCTCCAGGGAAGAAGCCTCAAGCACCCTCCTGGGCAACCTGTTCCAGTATTCTGCCAATCTTAATCTGCTCTGCTCTAGTTTGAAGCCATTGCCCCTGATCCTGTTCCTGCAGGCCTTTGCAAACAGTCTCTCTCTCTCCATCCTTCCTGTAGCCCCTTCAAGTACTGGCAGGCTGCTATTAGGTCCCCCTGGAGCCTCCTCTTCTGCAGGCTGAGCACCCCCAGCTCCCTCAGCCTGTTCTCACAGCAGAGCTGCTCCAACCCCCTGATCATTTTCGTGACACTTCAGGTTCATGTCCTTCCTATGTGGAGGGCTCCAGACCTGGAGCTCCAGTCCTGTTTCTTTATGGAAAAAAAAATCAGATAGTTCTGTCATGTTTGTGTCCAAATATGTCATGTAGATATATAAACAAGCTTTGGTCAGATACAAAGGGGCAGAGAAGGACACTGTTGAAGTGTGGGGGAGAGAGCAGCTGAAGTGTGAACTAGTGCTGTTTGACTTTTAGACTGAATGGGGGTAGAACATTGTAGGCCTGGGAGGTTTTCTGTCAGGTGGGCCATGTCTGCTGTTAGCTGCATTGCATGTTTAAATTTCCTTCTCTTTTATTCCTCCTCTATATTTTATCAGCACCAAATCTGTTGGTAGCTTACTGACTTGATAAGCTGGATGCAGTTGCAGGGTTTGTTGTTGTGCAGTTGCTCTGCAGGAGCGTGAACCCAGCGTGCCTTAGGCAGGCTGAACATCTTGTGCTGTGGCTGGCAGTGGTAGATGATGAAACTTAGCTTTGCACAGGAAAGCAGAAGTGTAGAGCACTGGGGTTCACCATGTTAGATTAGCTTCTGTGCACCAACTTCGGTTCAGTTTCCGTTGTGGCAGGACTTCCTCAGCAGGAACAGCACCCCAGACTGCTAGCTTGTTGTACTTGGTAAGGACTCATGTGGGCACTGGGGATTTTTGCTAGAAATGTAACAATTGTCTGCTGCTGGAAACAGTGTTTTTATGTTCTGTCTCTTAGGAGTGCAACAAACCCCGGGAGGCCTTTGGATTTGAACAAGCTGTCAGGGAATATACTCTCCAGAGCTTTGGCGAAATGGCCGATAACTTCAAGTCTGACTATTTCAACATGCCGGTCCATGTGAGTTTCAACTTCTGTTGTGATTCCTTGTAGGGCAGAAGAGAAGAGGCTTCAGCTGGTCCTGGATTTTGACTGAAGCATTCTAGCTTTGTTTGAAGAAGTACCATAGGCTTCTAACATGCAGGCAAATCGCTGAGCTTTCAGACATCTGGGCTCACTTCAACTTCATTCCAACCTTTTCCTCTGATGGATAAATAGCTTCATTGCTTGTTAGGGGATACCGTATTTGCTGTACTCGTTCAAGTTCTTGCACTTTCTGATGAATTGAGCTAAGTATCTTGTCCTTGCTTGGCACAGGAGCCTTCCTCCTGCTCTTGCTATGGCATTTGCCTTTGTTTAATCCATTCAGAGGATAAATCATTGTTTTCCTCCTTCTTAAAAGCTTTTCCTGGAGAAGAGTCAATAGTCTGAATCTGTCTGATAATCATGTGGTGCCTGGGTGGTGGTGCCTGGTTTTTTGTTTCTTTGTTTGGTGGTGGTTTTTGGTTTGCTTTTGTGTGTGTTATGCATCTCAGGAGCATTTTTCAAACCAGCATTTCTGCTTCAGCACACTTCCAGAATTCCACTGTTCTGTAGACTGCAGGCAGCACCAAACACCTCTCCTGCTTCTTTAGTGATTTATGGGCATTTTTGCTCAAGCTTCTGCCACTGAAGTACTCCACTTTGTGATCCAGGTTTGGGATACTGAGCAAAGCAAGGAAAAAGCTTATCTTACACATAAGTTTCATCAAGGAATGTATACAAGTCAGAGTTGTAGTGAGCTATGGGAAGCCTGCAGTCTCGAACATGATTCTTGATGTGAGTTTCCTTACTGTTACTCAGAAGTTCTGGTTGCTATCCTCTGAAATACTTTGGAGTTTGCATGCTGTTCATTCTTCTTGCTGCTTGGCTGCTGCTGGCTGTCTCCTCCTCCCGTTCTTTTTAGCTGTGCTTCTGGTAACCCCATCTTGGCTTTTGTTCCTTCCATCCCTTACAATGTGGCATCCTGTTTCTGTTCCATTGCAGGCCCAGCTGAGGAATACAGATCCAGCTGTGTGGCTTTGAAGAGATAGAGGAGAGGTGTTTGAAAATTCTCAGGGGATCCATAAGGGTTCATTGCTTAAGTGCTAACCTTTGTGTTTTCTCTGCACACGCTCTCAACGTCCTTTCCCCTTTCAGATGGTTCCCACCGAGCTTGTGGAGAAAGAGTTCTGGCGCTTGGTGAGCAGCATAGAGGAAGATGTCATTGTGGAGTATGGAGCTGATATCTCCTCCAAGGACTTTGGAAGTGGCTTCCCAGTGAAGGATGGTCGGCGAAAGCTGATGCCAGAGGAGGAGGTGAGAAACAGGATATGGGCCCTGGCCCCATTCTTTGCTCTGCATAAGATTTCACATTAAGAATTTAGGTCAGAAATGGGGTGGATTTTTTTCACAAAGAAATTGCTGAGGGCTTTTGCATGCACTGAGTCTATTTGAGTAGGGCATTCATTTGATATTTGAGCTTCTTTCACAGATCTGATGACTGATAGCTAAGCTGCTTTTCATTATTTAGTGGCACCTGGTTTGTATCCCCGAATCCTAGCAGGCAGAGATGTGCTAATTGTTACAGCGCGTCCAACTATGAGGAGACTTAAGGTTGCTTTTTTTCCCTTTTCCATTGCTCCAAACCTTTCCTTATAGAATTAGCTGAAGAAACAGTTCTGACTTCCTGGGGAACTACATAATAGGTGAAACAAATGAATTGTATCTAGCTTGTTTCTCCATCTGTGCAGGCTACAAGAAACAATGTAGGTGCAGCACCCTGTTGTAGAAAATATGATAAAGAACATCTAGGAAGTGTAGTACCTATTTTCCCTCACAGCAATTTTCTGGCTACCTATGTGTTTCAATTCGGCCAAAATGAGAATAAAGGTGTGGGTTTGCAGTTACACAATCCCAAATCAGTTTGCACTGCTCACTAGAAGAGGTAAATCCTGCTCGCTATGGTCTTCTATCTGTACCTGCATCTTCCTACCTGTCCTGCTGTTGGCCATGCAGTGGTTGTGCAGCTGCTTAGTGAGTCAGAAGTGCTTGTTGATCTCTGTGTGCAAAAGTAGTAATTAAAAAAATAGATTTCTAGCCAGATTACTGAAATCATCTGACTCACTGCATTGTCTTTATGTTATCAGAACAAAGGAAACAGCAGCAATAAGTGGCTGAACTGAGGTGTGACTAGTCTCTCCACCAGCTCTGGGATGTGCCTAAAATGACTGTGAATCTATGCTCACAGGGGTTTTAAGGTGGACAGTAGACTGATATTAAAGCACAGTAGTGAGATTTTCAGGCAGTCTGTTTGGGTTCTCAGTTTCTGTACAAACTCTGTGTATTTGAAAGTGAAGGTGGAATGGCTAAGCTACTGCTGCTTACTTCTCAGAAACTAGTGGGTAGGAATTTCTTCTCTTGAGAAAACTTTCTGAACTAATGCCTAAAGAAGGTCTGCAGTGCAGTAAAGTAGGTCTGGAAGATGAAATAGCAACATAAGGTGTTTTGTTCTTCTCCTAGTGTTGCTGGTATTCTGTTCTGCCAGAAAAGCATGAAACCTATCAACCTGGGAGGGGGAAACACAACCTTGAACCAAAGATGGTGGGCTGTGTGTATTGAAACACTAACCTGGCTCTAAATCTCAGTTTAATTGCTGACTAAGGTATTGAAGGAATTGTTTCCTAGTTTTGATGCTTGGTGGTGGTTGAAGAATATTGCCCTCTGTCTGCTGTAGGAAGGGACAGGCTGATTTCTTCCTCTCTACATTCGTTTTCTGGAGCTGGTGTGTTTGCATTCTTCTGATCTGTTCAGAATTCTCATTTTTTTCTTTGGCAGGATTATGCACTTTCTGGCTGGAACTTGAACAACATGCCAATTCTAGAGCAATCGGTGCTTGCTCACATCAATGCAGATATCTCTGGCATGAAGGTGCCTTGGCTGTATGTAGGGATGTGCTTCTCCTCGTTTTGCTGGCACATTGAAGATCACTGGAGCTATTCCATCAACTACTTGCACTGGTATGGGCTCCTCTTTGTCAGTATACCTCACACCCCTCTTTTTGGTTTAAGTTTGTAGTTCACTTGAAAATGCCTCCTCACACTGATGAGGTTATTCACCAAGCAGCTAAATTATAGAATGGTGTAGGTTGGAAAGGACCTCCAAAGGTCATCCAGTCCAACCCACCTGCAGTCAGCAAGGGGCGTCCTCAAGTTGATCAGGTTGCCCAGAGCCTCGCCTTGAATATCTCCAGGGGTGAATGTTCCATATTCTCAGCTGAGGCAGGTTAAAAGCAGCTGCAGAGACTGTTTTATATGCTTGGGTATTTTTCATTAACCCATTAAATAGTCCTGTTTTGCCCCAAATCCAGTGTCACTGTAAAATCCTACTTTACAGGCTCACATCTTTTCTAACAAAGCTTTTGATTTTGAAGAGGAATACAATTCACTGCTTGATGATATGAGATGGGTGTGCCCCATGCATCAGAGCTGACAGGTAGTAGCAGATCTATGTATGCAGAGAAATACTCCTAGTAAAGAGAAGAGAAATATGGGTGTAATTCCAACTTGAGAACAATCCTAGAAGTGTTTTGGTGTTCCATCTTTTCTGTTTAGGGAAAAAAAAAAAGTAATGACAGGTTAAGTCAGTATAGTCTTCCCAGTTCATCAGGCTCAGTCACAGTCCATGGAGCCTGGGGGAGACCTCACCTGGAGTACTGTGTCCAGCTCTGGAGCCCTCCATGCAGGAAGAACGTGGACCTGAAGGAGAGGGTCCACAGGAGGGCCATGAAAATGATCAGGGGGTTGGAGCTGCTATGAGGACAGGCTGAGGGAGCTGGGGGTGTTCAGCCTGGAGAAGACAAGGCTCTGGGGAGAGCTAAGAGGAGCCTACCAGTACCTGAAGGGGCTACAAGAAGGCTGCAGAGAGACTGTTTGCAAAGGTCTGCAGGGAAAGGACTGGGGGCAGTGGCTTCAAACTAGATCAGAGTAGACTGAGAATGTATGTTAGGAGCAACTTCTTTACTATGAGGGTGATGGAACCCTGGAACAGGTTGCCCAGGGAGGTGGCTGAGGCCCCCATCCCTGGAGATATTCCAGGTGAGGCTGGACAGGGCTCTGGGGAACCTGATCTAGTTGCGGATGTCCCTGCTGACTGGATGACCTTTGAAGGTCCCTTCCAACCCAGAGCATTCAGTGATTCTGTGAAGGGTGGGGAAGCTGTAGGAAGCTCCCTGTTAGAGCAGGAAGTTTATTGTACATCTGTTGAGGGTGAGTTGATAACCTTCAGGCTGTGATTAAACGTGTCTGGAGAAATGTTTGCTGGAAAGATCTGACCCACAGGCTCAGGAGGGGAAGTAATTTTGTGTGCAGTTACTGCCTTAGCATGCTATGAACTAGGTCAGTGTGTTGAGGAGGTGGTGCAGTAGTTACTTGCTGGGGTTTGCTGGTTGTGTCCTACCAGCAGATGTCACGGGAGTCCTTAGGAGCTGCAGAGCATGCTGCATTGTGCCTCCTCCACTGCCTGGAGTGGTTGGTGACAAGATGAATGATACTCTTAAATACTGCTATGCAAACTCTTTCAGATATTTCAGCAGACTTCTGCTTTTGCTTATTAATAAAATGAAATGAAAAATCAAACGCCAGCACTATAGCTCCTGGATAATTACAGTTGATTTTGCTGAAGGAAGGACTGGAATAATGTGTTCCCAAGTCATTTTCTCTTTAATTTTGGGTTTTCCTCTCATGCTTAAATAGTTCAAGCTTTTTTTTTTTTTAAATATGAAGAGTTGAGTGGAGTCCTGGTTTTTAGTAAATTGAGAAATTTAATGCAATGCAACAAGGGCAAGTGTAGGGAAAGAACAACCCCATGGAGCAGTAGAGCTTGGGGACTGACCTGTTGGAGAACAGTGAGGGGAAGGGGACCTGCGGGTCCTAGTGGATTGGAAGGAAGACCATGAGCCAGCAATGTGCCTTTGTGGCCAAGAGGCCAATGGCATCCTGGGGTGGATTAGAAGGGCTGTGGTTACTAGCTTGAGAGAGGTTCTCCCCTGCTACTCTGCCCTGGTGAGGCCACACCTAGAATATTGTGTCCGGTTCTGGGCCCCTCAGTTCAAGAAGGACCTCAGAGAACTGCTTGAGAGAGTCCAGCAGAGCCAGGAAAATGATTCAGGGAGTGGAACATCTTACGAGGAGAGCCTGAGGGACCTGAGGGTTCTGCAGCTTGGAGTGGAGGAGCCTGAGGGTGACCTCATTCCTGTTGATAAAGATGTGCAGGGCGAGTGCCCAGAGGCTGGAGCCAGGCTCTGCTGGGTGATGCCCAGTGCCAGCACAAGGGGCAGTGGTGGAAGCTGAGGCATAGGAAGTTCCATGGAAACATCAGGAAAACATTTTTTCCCTGTGAGGGTGACAGAAGCCTGGAGCAGGCTGCCCAGGGGGGTTGTGGAGTCTCCCTCTCTGGAGCTATTCAAAACTTACCTGGATGTGTTCCTGTGTGATCTGCTCTGGTAGGGGCATTGGACTGGATGATCTCTCGAGGTCCCTTCCAGCCCCCAGCATTCTGTGATTCTGTGTATCAGAAGGATTACTCACATCACATTGCACTGTGTTTTATTCTTTCCTCTTCTGTTTAGCTGATGTGCTTCAGGACTATGAGTGCTCCAAGCCTGAGCGGAGTACCATGGTGAACTGCTAAGCATTAGCTGTGGCAGCAAGGGTTTCCTTTGGTAAACTTACTTTGTTTTTCCTAAAGGCAAATGATTGCCCATTTTATCCCTGTAGAGCATGGTAGATGACGGCTGTCTCTACATTAGGCTTGTCATAGCACATCAGCTGTCAGGTGTGTGGAGAATTGTGTCACAGTAATTAATTTTTCAGGTGAGCATTACAGATCTTGAAGATGGCAGTTGTTGCTAAAAGACATATATTGTGTCTGTATTCATAACAGTCAGCTGTTGTGGATAGTGGTGCTAGATTAGAGGGATATTTTGCGGGTGAGTGGTGCTATTAGTTTCCTTTAAGTGATGTCTGTATTGCTTTTGGGCTCTTCGCTACAAGAACAACATATCTAGAGAAAAAGTCTTCTGAGGAGTGGCTGAGGGAACTGGGGTGGTTTGGTCTGGAAAAGTCTACAGTCTACAACTACCTGAAAGGAGGTTGCAGTGAGGTGGGTGTTGGTCTCTTCTCCCTAGTATCAACTGATAGAACAAGAGGAAATGACCTCAAGTTGTGCCAGGGGAGGTTTAGATTGGATATTATGGAGAAATCCTTTACTGAAAGGGTGGTCAGGGATTGGAACAGGCTGCACAGGGAGGTGGTGGAGTCACCATCCCTGGAGGTGTTCAGAGCACATGTAGACACAGTGCATTGGGATATGGTTTAATGGCCATGGTGGTGTTAGGTTCCCAGCTGGACTCTATGATCTGAGAGGTCTTTTCCACCTGAGGCAATGCTGTGGTTCTGCAATTCTGTGCTGTGGCTGTGTTCTGGCAGGGGAGAGCCGAAGACGTGGTACGGCGTGCCGTCCCACGCCGCAGAGCAGCTGGAAGACGTGATGAAGGAGTTGGCTCCTGAGCTGTTTGAATCCCAGCCTGATCTCCTGCATCAGCTGGTCACTATTATGAACCCCAACGTGCTGATGGAACATGGTGTCCCAGTGAGTAGCCCATCAGCATTCTTTGAAGAGTGACTTCTATGGTCTCTTGCTTTGCTCTGCGCCGGATTGTGTAACATTGCCTGGGCAGAGCTCTGAAGAATGTCTGCAGTGGACATTTCGATGGTCACTGTGTTGGTTTGGGGGAGTTTTTAAAAACTGTTGTCTAGACTCTTCCCCAGACTGGCCATGACATTTACCTTCTGTCAGAAGCGAAGGTGCCAGGATTCTTACAGAAAGGATTGTATAGTACAAGTGCACATTCTGTGTTACATTGCATTTCTAATTCAAAATAAAAAAGCCACCCTGCCAGGGCAGCAAGCTTGCCTGTAAAATGCCTTTAATATCTTTTCACAGTAAAATACTTGTCTGACATTCAGTAGAAATCTCAGCATTACAAAATGCTTTTTGACCAAGCATAATTGACTGCAGACCTTTAAGCAGCTGACTGTCGTTTGCTTTTGTCTTAGGATAAATTGCTTCCTTGGCAAGCAGCCCAGCAAAGCAAACAACAAACTGTTTCCAGAAGCTTTTGCACTTTGTGGTGCTATGGATTAAATGATGATAGAGAAACATCCCTTCGGGGATTTTTAAACTGTTGGATTATATATATTCAGCCTTTTTGAGTAAGGCTATCAACAGGCTTCTCTTAGAACCAATGCCTACCACTTTTGGGGTAGCTGCGTTGCCTGTGGTGTTCTATAGGTATAGAAAATGGTGTTCAAACATCTTGTAATTATGTGTCTTGAGCTCTGTTGTAAGTTTTTTGTTTGTTTGTTTGTTTGTTTTTTTTTCTTCACCCCATGTCCCCCCAACTGTGGTTCTCCCCTCACCTTGTTTTCCCCACCCCCCTTTGTCCTTACTTGCATTAGGTGTACAGGACCAATCAGTGTGCTGGCGAATTCGTTGTGACCTTTCCTCGTGCCTATCACTCAGGATTTAACCAGGGATACAACTTTGCTGAAGCTGTGAACTTCTGCACTGCTGACTGGGTCTGTTCCTTTGCATGTTTGCTATGTCTGCTAGGTGGCCTTTGTAAAGGAGGGCCTTAGTAACTTAATAATCTGAAGAACGGTCTTGTCAGGTACATGGTGTGTTTCACGTTGATAGTTCCTGGCACCACCGTTCAAGGCTGTGTTGTGGTTATTAGTGATCAATATCCAAGATGGGATTATAAAAATATAATTATTAGCCTGGGAACCCAAAATAGATATAAAATTTAGAGGTTTATTTACAGGTTGTGTTCCAGTGAGCCCATTTTGATGAGGAATGACTCAATCACACCTACCACAGGTGCCCATAGGTACAGCTTTATTTGATACAAAGGAGCAGGGAGGTCATTCTGCCCTATACTCAGCACCGGTTAGGCCACACCTTGAGTACTGTGTCCAGTTCTGGGCCCCTCAATTTAAGAAGGACATTGAGACTCTTGAATGTGTCCAGAGAAGGGCAATGAGGCTGGGGAGAGGCCTCGAGCACAGCCCTGTTAGGAGAGGCTGAGGGAGCTGGAGTTGCTTAGCCTGGAGAAGAGGAGGCTCAGGGGAGACCTTGCTCTCTGCAACTCCCTGAAGGGAGGTTGTAGCCAGGAGGGGGTTGGTCTCTTCTCCCAGGCAAGCAGCACCAGAGCAAGAGGACACAGTCTCAAGCTATGTCAGGGGAAGTTTAGGCTGGAGGTGAGGAGAAAGTTCTTCACCGAGAGAAGCCATTGATTGTTAGCCATTGGAATGTGCTGCCCAGGGAGGTGGTGGAGTCACCATCCCTGGAGGTGCTCATGCGGGGATTGGACATGGCACTTGGTGCCATGGTTTAGTAGTCATGAGGTCTTGGGTGACAGGTTGGACTTGATCCTTGAGGTCTTTTCCAACCTTATTCATTCTATGAAAAGGCTGCGCAGTGTGCCCCAAGGTACCAACCCCAAAGCCTGGCACAACCCCAGGAGTTGCCCATGAACCTCAAAGCCTGGCACAACCCCAGGAGTTGGCCATGAAACCCAAAAGCAGAGCCTGGTCCCAAGTAAAGTGTGGCACAACCCCACAGGGTACCAAGCAAACCGAAAAGCAGGGCCCAGTCCTAGCAGAGTGCAGCTACCTTACCCTAAGCACCCTATAGGGTGCTTATAAGCAGCGCAGCAGTACAGAAGGTGTTGCAGCGGCAGAGCTGACCAACTGCCATCCAGGCAGGCAGCCCTGCGAGTCCAAGCCTGGTCCTGTGGGGTGGGAGAAGCGGCAGCCCCCGGTAGCGATCGTCAGGTTTTGTAAGGGTCCTGTGGGGCCAGGCCAGGCCGTTGCAGGAGGCTGGGGCTTGGAGCAAAAGCCCCACTGTATTTCCCAGTCATGTTCTGTAACTCCTCTCCCTGCTGCTCATGCGCACAGCCCACTCGGGGTCGCATGCCCCCTGCCCAGCAATAGCCTTCCGCATCTTCGTCTCCCTCAGGTCTATTAGCAGTCAAGTGAGAGCTTGAAGGTCTTTCACAGTCATCCCAGGATGTCAACACATTCCTGCCCCCTTCATTTTCCTAAACAAAGAGGCCTTACAGACACGTTAGCCTTACCCTTATCATGCACCTCTGGGAGCTTCTAGGCTCCCACTAAGCATTCCCAGACACCCCTGGGGAGCTAGGCACAAACACCAATTATTCCCAGGCAGCCCATGGCAGCTGGCTATTGCTAATCAAACTCCAATTAATTCTCCCTGCTACAGGCTGGCATGTTCAGTAGGGAGATGCTACCACAATAAGGAATTATTAACAACTACAAACAATTCAGAAAATTCAGTGTTGTGGTTTAAGCTTTTCCTGGAGCCCAAAAGCCCAATGGAACAGATTTAGGTTGCCTCTCCTCTCCTCTTTCCCTGGGAGGGAAAAAATATTAGCAGGAGAAGAGACAGGGGAAAATGACAAAAGAACATTCCTGCATTGTTTTGGAAATGAAAAGATGAGTTTAACAAAGTAAAAGGTATTTAGGTAAAAAGGAAGGTTACAAAGGTATGAGGAAAAGGGATGAATAAAGATGGATCCAAAACCAGGCACAGCTGGCAAAGGATTCTCTGGATGTAGGACGGATTCTTTTTGGATGCAGTGCCCTTAAGTGTCTGGGACTGCATGGAACAGGTGTGACCATGTGGTTAACAGCTCCCAGCAACAGCAGCAGGGAGTTGGAGAGCCCAGGGCAGGAGAGAGAGTGAGCCAGGAAATGGCTCCCCTTAAATAGGGTTGTGGACAGGAAGTAGGAGTGGAATAAAATTTGAGCCGGGGACCCCTCCCAGAGAGGGAAGGTTTCTTTGCCCACGTGGGGCTAGTTTTGTTTTCCCAGTACACTCCTCCTGGGCTGGGCTTAATCTAGCACATTCAGAAAAACTGGGAAGGATAAGCCCACATGACAGCTTTTCCTCACTTACACATGGCCAGCTGAGTCCCAGACAGCTCAGGCAAGTAAGGCTGAAAGAGCTGAACCTACACACGGAAATGCTGCCCTGAGTGAGGAGAATTCCTCCTGGGTTTGTGATCCAGGAAGCAGCTACCAGAAGCTGCAAAGTAATCCACAAATTGCCATGGAACTAAACTGAGGTGAATGGCTTTCTGTGAGTACTGCAGCACCTCAATGCAAGAGAGACGTGCAGGTGCAGATGACACCAAGCTGGGGGCAGGAGTTGATCTGCTGGAGGGCAGAGAGGCTTTGAGAGGGACCTCAACAGGCTGGACAGATGGGCAGAGTCCAATGGCATGAGATTTAACACATCCAAGTGCTGGGTTCTGCACATTGGCCACAACAACCCCAGGCAGTGCTACAAGGTGGGGTCAGAGTGTCTGGAGAGTGGCCAGCCAGAGAGGGACCTGGGGGTACTGGTTGATGGTAGGCTGAACATGAGCCTGCAGTGTGCCCAGGCAGCCAAGAAGGCCAGTGGCATCTTGGCCTGCATCAGGAAGAGTGTGGCCAGCAGGAGCAGGGAGGTCATTGTGCCCCTGTACACTGCACTGGTTAGGCCACACCTTGAGTCCTGTGTCCAGTTCTGGGCCCCTCAGTTTAGGAAGGATGTTGTCTTGCTGGAATGTGTCCAGAGGAGGGCAACGATGTTGGTGAGGGGTTTGGAACACAAGCCCTGTGAGGAGAGGCTGAGGGAGCTGGGGTTGCTTAGCCTGGAGAAGAGGACACTCAGGGGTGACCTTCTTGCTGTCTACAACTACCTGAAGGGAGGTTGTAGCCAGGCAGAGGTTGGCCTCTTCTCCCAGGCAGCCAGCACCAGAACAAGAGGACACAGTCTCAGGCTGCGCCAGGGCAGGTTTAGGCTGGATGTTAGGAAGAAGTTCTACACGGAGAGAGTGATTGCCCATTGGAATCGGCTACCCGTGGAGGTGGTGGAGTCACCTTCATTGGAGATGTTCAGGTGAAGACTTGATGGGGTGCTTGGCTGCATGGTTTACTTGTTGGGTGGGTTGGATTGGTTGATGGGTTGGACGCGATGATCTTGAAGGTCTCTTCCAACCTGGTGTATTGTATTGTATTGTATTGTATTGTATTGTATTGTATTGCTGGAGCCAGTGCAGAGGAGGGCAAAGAAGCTGGGGAAGGGCCTGGAGAAAAATCTGATGGAGAGTGACTGAAGGAGCTGGGGATGGTTAGTTTCAAAAAGAGGAGGCTGAGGAGAGACCTCATGGCTCTCTACAACTACCTGCAAGGTCTCTTCTCCCAGGTAATTAGTGATAGAACAAGAGGGAGCAGCCTCAAGCTGCAGCAGGGCAGGGTTAGACTGGACAGTAGGAAGAATTTGTTCCCATCAAGAGTGGTCAGGCCTTGGAATGTGCTGCCCAGGGAGGTGGTGGAGTCCCCAAGCCTGTATGCTTTTAAAGGTGGTTTGGATGTGGTGCCTGGGGCTATGGTTTAGGAGTGAACCTTGCAGAGCAGGGGTCTCTGACCTGAGAGTCTTTTCCAACCTGAATGTTTCTGTGATTCTGTAATGCTAATATCCAGAGGACAATGCACTCACCTTAGCATAGACCAGATGACTTCTTTCTGGTGTCAGTCTCTTCCCACGTGAATTAAAAAGAGCTTTGGACAAAACTTAAGCTTATGACTGAAGGTTGTTATAATTGGCACTGTCCCCTAAGATGCAACTCTCTTAGTCTTGGTCTTTTCCCAGCCTTGTCACAGGAAGGGAGGTGTGAACCCTTCCCAGAGTGAAAGCTGTGTATGTTTTGTAGCTCCCCATTGGACGTCAGTGTGTGAGTCACTACCGAAGGCTGGGCCGTCACTGCGTGTTCTCCCATGAAGAGCTGATCTTCAAGATGGCTGCAGATCCAGAGTGCCTGGACGTTGGGCTGGCTGCCATGGTCTGCAAGGAGATGACTCTAATGATAGAGGAAGAAACACGGCTGAGGGAGTCTGTTGTACAGATGGTGAGACAACTCTTACTTGCCTCTCCAAAGGGCTTTTGCCTCACCCTGCCCTCACCTGAACTAGAGCTACTTAGCAAGTCTGATTGTTTGTTGTTGTTGTTGTTAGGGAGTGTTGATGTCTGAAGAAGAGGTGTTTGAGCTGGTCCCAGACGATGAGCGGCAGTGCACGGCGTGCAGAACCACGTGCTTCTTGTCAGCTCTTACATGCTCCTGTAATCCTGAGCGTCTGGTATGCTTGTACCATCCATCTGATTTATGTCCATGTCCCATGCAGAAGAAGTGTCTAAGGTACACAGAATTTTAACCCCTCCCTCTCACTTTTCTTCTGTATCCAATAGTTTGCTGGAAACCAGTGACCAAATGCAGCATTTGGCCACAGTTCACTCTTAAGGAGTCTTTTCATCCTCTTTGCTTGTTTTTTGCTTCCAAGGCAGCAGGTATTACACATGTTCTGTCTGTCTTTGGTTGGAGCTAGAAAAAAATCAGTCTAAGCAATGTCCTGGCCTTTGTCTGGGCTTTAATACCCTTTCTGTATTTTCTTTCCCTGTCTCCAGGTACCGCTACCCACTGGAAGATCTTCCTTCTTTGCTGTACGGAGTGAAAGTTAGAGCACAGTCTTACGACACTTGGGTCAGTAGGGTTACAGAAGCTCTGTCTGCCAATCTCAACCACAAGAAAGGTCAGACTTCTATCACTTCATAGTAGGAAGTTCTTAAACACCTGCATTTGTTCTGTGCTCTCAATTCATTAGAGAAAGGTTGTGGATTGCATGGAGGGAAAAAGAAGTTAGCTGCTCTGAGAAAAACAATGCAACTCATCCTTGTGATTTTCAAATGTAACCAGATTGTCGGAACCTAGATTGAATGCTTTTGAAGCAGTCTAAAATCTTTTTTGGTTTTGCATACAAATGATTTTTGTGCTGTTATTACAGATGTGATTGAGCTGAGAGTAATGTTGGAGGATGCTGAAGACAGGAAGTATCCAGAGAATGATCTGTTCCGCAGGCTCAGGGATGCTGTGAAAGAAGCAGAGACCTGCGCTTCGGTAGCACAGCTGCTTCTGAGCAAGAAGCAGAAGCACAGGTAGGACAGGCATTTTTCCCACAGCTGCTCCTGGTCTGTTTTGTTACTTGATTGGGCCATGGCACGTCAGAATACTGAAGTCTCCATGTCTGCTAACGTTTCCAGTGTTCCCTGTCCTTAGTGCTGGGACTCATTGAGAGATGAGGGGTCGCGGTGGCACAAAAGGACAACAGAGTAGGCTTGGTTGAAATGTGTTAAGCATAATATTGTTAGCTGACTCTTCTGTAACGCAGTGTGAAATCCTTTGGAGAAGTTTTTGGTTGCTGTTCAAGAAAGACAGCTGTAGGAAAAAATGTAGTAAAAGTAAGCCTTAATATAAATGTTTGTTATTTTGCATAACATGGCTTAAAGCTATGGAGAGAAAATCTCTGAAAAGATTGGATTGCAAAGCAAGATGCTTGAGAAGTAGGAAATTCCTATTTAAGGCTGATGAGGCAGGTGCAGTTTTATCCTCTGGTACAGCATTTCTCAGAAATACTTTTGCCTGCTGTTCTCAAGCTGCAGAATGTGTTGTGGTGCTGGTGGTGTTAGTGGAACGTGCAGAGGAAATGTACATTGCCATCCTTGACTGGGACAAAAGGATCTTGGGGATCAGAGCAAAAACAATCCATAGTTTGAGGCAGTCTTTCACTTCTTCAGAAAGGACCATGGGAGGCAGTGATGTGAGGTTGAAAAGTAGTGGCCTGCCTCAGTAGTTTCTGGCAGCTCAGCCTGCCATGGTTCTGTGTGTTGCCAGCTTTGCCTGTGGCTGTTACTCTCTCTCTTGGCCCTACCTTAGCAGTCTGCTGCTGGTGTCCCCTGGTTTGCTCTTAGGAGCCTTCTGCAGCATGTGCTTCCTTCTTGCCTGTGCATTCTGTGCACTGAATGAAAGTTCCATAGGAAATAAGGGCAATGAAGTTGGTGGAGGAGCTGCAGAGTACGTCTTCTGAGGAGGGACTGAGGAAGAGTCTGGAAAAGAGGAGGCTGAGGAGGCTAGGCCTTGCTACTCTCCACAGCTACTGGAAATGGGGTTGCAGTGGTCGCTTCTCTCTAGTATCAAGTGACAGAATCAGAGGAAATGAGGGGAAGCTCAGATTGGTGTTAGGATAAAAGTCTTTAGCAAAAGAGTGGTCAGGGATTGGAACAGGCTGCCCAGGTGGAGTCACCATCCCTAGAGGTGTTCAGAAAATGTGTAGACACGGCACTTTGGATATGGTTTAATGGTCACAGTGGTGTTGATGGTTGGACTCTGAGCTGGGAAGTCTTTTCCATCTGAAGCCATTCCGTGATTCTGTGCTAATTTGACCATAATTCATCTGCCAATGGTTGTATGGCAAACTTCAAACTTCATAGCTTACATTTCTGCTAAGATTTGGCTTTGTAGTTGGTGTGGTGGTGCTTTGTTGGTTTTCAAGTTGTGTGGTTTGGGTCTTTTGCCTAGTTGTTCTCCCCCCCCCCCAGCGTAGTTTTTGTGTGTAACTTTCAGGGGGTAGCAGTAAATACCTTGTTAATTGTAATCTGCTGCTTGGGTCTACAGAACATAACACATCTCATAGCTGCTTGAATTTGAGCACTAAAATGTTAGAATTACACCACAGCTCCACGTATAATGCCTGGTGGAATTGGGAAGTTATTATAAAATAGAGGAGCATTTTGACTGTATTTGAAGGAGAAAGAAGGCTCTCCTGTTTGATTTTCATTGCTCATAGCATCCCACTACCAGAGGCATGGTCACTTCAGACTGGTCTGGAGGAAGCAGTGCTACAGGGGTTGCATTGCCTTATTCCTAGTGAAGCTTAATTCTATTGGTAGCTCCCAGACATTTGTGGTCTGTTGCAGCTTCCTTCTCCTCCTGCTGTTGGAGTGTCAGCCTTCTCAAAACAGAACTTGCCTTCAGTTAATTATTTGGTGGGTTTCCAGCATTATCCCAAGCAGCAGAAAGGGTAGAAACATTTAACAGCTTTCAGTGGTGCATCTGATCTAAAGCTGAGAGAATTCCCTGGGGTGAAACCCATGACCTGTGTATACATCTGAGAGCTGTTGTGTGCTGAAGAGCAGTGTTACAAAAGTGAGCTTTGAGAAGGGTTTTGGGTTTTTTGAAACCTCTTTGGTGAACAGTCTTAGGAAATGTAAAGAGAGAGGTCACGCTGAGCTGCTTCTCTCCCATTTCATAGTGAATACATTGAGAAGGATCACATTTACACAGGGGAGGAGGTTATTAAAAAGGCAAATTAAAAATGGGTGCTCAAACAGAACAAACTGTTAGAGATTAAAGCAGCAATAAACTCACGGTCAAATGAAACAAAAGAGTCTCTATTCCTTCTGCATCTGATTATAGGTAGACCAGAAAAATGCACATAATGTAGCTGTTCCGGTCTTCTGTTGTTCCCCACTGTTGAATGGTGTGAGTTTCCATAGGGCAGCGATAGTTCTGTCATCTTTGTGCAGCATCTCCTGCTGTTGGACCAGGGACAGAGTTACAGTGAGATGTTTCAGTGAGCCCTCTAACAGTGGTGTCTTTTGGAGCACCAGCACTCTGCTCAGTCTCATACAGCACCACTGGAGGCACAGCAGCTCCAGCCACTGCTCTTCTCTGCATAGCGAGTCACAGCCTGCAGTGTTCTTTCTTTTTCCCCCTTGGAGTATTAGATAAGTTTTGATCAGTAATCTAAATTCTATGTCTTCTCACTTGCACCCTGTGATAGGACAAGGGGCAGTGGATGGAAACTACAGCACAGGAGGTTCCAACTCAACGTGAGCAAGAACTACTTTACTGTAAGAGTCCCAGAGTACTGGAGCAGGCTGCCCAGAAAGGTTGTGGAATCTCCTCTGGAGACTTTCTAGCCCTGCCTGGATGTGTTCAAGTGCCACCTGTGCTGGTCCTGCTCTGGCAGCGGGTTGGACTCAAAGATCTCCAGAGGTCACTTCCAACCCCTCTGAGCCTGTGCAGTGTGTCACTGAAGTGCTTTACTGCATTCAGCAGGCATGTGTGACTTGGTTTGAGTGATATTTAATGGAAGTGCCTTTGCAGAATGGGCCTTACTCACTATCAGTCCTCTGTTAGAAGGCTGGTTTTGGAAGTTCTCCGGCTACAAGAGAATGTGCTTTAAAAAAGACTTCTTTTTAGAGATTGTTGCTGTTATGTATCTCAGACTCCTGGCCAGTGCCTGTCGTGGCCATCAAGTTCTTGAACTGCCTAAAGCAGGGGGTAAATTCTCTTGAAGATGCCTAGAGGAATGACACCAAATTTAGTGTTCAAGGTTTTGGAATTGTTGGAGAGGTTGAGGGGTTTTTGATTTCTCAAGTGATAAATTGTTATTTTTGTTGGTAACTTCGCATACACCTTGATAGCTTTCTGTCACTGAGAGTAAATCTAGGAACCATCATCTCAGCTAATATTGGTAATTATGTCCATTCACACAGCAGACAGAGCCAAGATAGTGGAAGGACACGCACCAAGCTGACTATGGAGGAGCTTAAAGCCTTTGTGCAGCAGTTGTTCAGCTTGCCCTGCATTATCAGCCAGGCCCGGCAAGTAAAGGTAAGTTTGCATCAGCTCTTTGGCTGTTGCCATTCTCCTTACATAGGGTTGGTTGAGTTTTGTTTGTGTGGGTGTTTTTAGCAGATAAAGTTAGCTGGTGTAAAGGATGAAAGGCTTCTTCCTTTAAGAATCAGTTTTGTTGATGCTGTGTTGCTCTCTGGCCATGATGGAATGGTTGCATATATTCCCTGCTCCTTTGCAAGTGCATCTCTTAGGTGGGAACGTGGCCTTTGTGCTCCTGTGCTGAACCTATAGAGCCTCAGTGTGCATATCTGCTGCTTTCCCAGGTGTTCTGAAGTGTTCCCCCTGGCATCTATCTCCATGTCAAAAGGATGTGGTAGCCCTTGTGCAGCAGTCAGGCAGTGGCCCGCTGCATTTAGGCAAATGAGCAGAGCACTCCACATGGTTATGTGTACCCTTCTTCATTGCTTGATGCAATGGGCATTGTCAGATGTGCTGCTCTCACTGTAGCCAAACCAAGATCCTACCCCCATCACTGTCCAGGTGGCCAAGTTTTACCTCTCTGAACCAATTACAGAATCAGCCAGGTTGGAAAACATCTCAGAGATTTATCAAGGCCGACCTATCACCCAGCACCATCTAATCAACTAAATGGTGCAGCTCAAGACTCTGTCCTCTTGTTCTGGTGCTGGTTGCCTGGGAGAAGAGACCAGAGGTTGGCTACAACCTCCTTTCAGTGAGGTCTCCCCTGAGTCTCCTCTTCTCCAGGCTAAGCAACCCCAGCTCCCTCAGCCTCTCCTCACAGGGCTGTGCTCCAGACCCCTCCCTAGCTTTGTTGCCCTCCTCTGGACACGCTCCAGCAAGACAACATCCTTCCTAAACTGAGGGGCCCAGAACTGGACACAGGACTCAAGGTGTGGCCTAACCAGTGCAGTCTACAGGGGCACAATGACCTCCCTGCTCCTGCTGGCCACACTCTTCCTGATGCAGGCCAGGATGCCATTGGCCTTCTTGGCCACCTGGGCACACTGCTGGCTCATTACTGCTAATCCAACCTGATTAATGCTGTTTGTAGTCGTGGAATTTCTGGTTAAATCCTAGCCTTTAGGTGTTTTCATAGGAACTTCTGAAGGTTATATTGGTGTGCTTCTGTAGGGGAGAAGGAAAGCAGTGCCACATTGGCACTTGTGCTGTGAATACTTCTCAGCCCTGCTTTCTAGGGTACAGCCCTCTTCATCTGTATTCCTGGCCAGCATATCTTGTCCTTCATACAGTTCTTTGCATCTGTCTTTGAATAAATCTAGACTAAGCAGTAATGGAGACGATTGTGATTGCCCTGGCTGCTGTTATCGTTTGTCACTCTGGCAGTCTGTCTCACAGCAAGGGTTCTGAGCAGCAATCTTCAGTTTCTTTCTCTGTCACTGGTGATGAAATGTTAAAGAATGCTTTGCCTATTAATCAGCTTCTGGAAAACTCATTCAAGAAGCATCCTTAATAAGGATTTTTCACCTGGAGAAATGGTTCTTGAGGTGTATGTTAACCATTTCTTAACACAGGTGTTCTCTGTTGATACAGAATGTTCTGGAGTGCTGGACTAAGGACCCAAAGTTCTAAATGCTCCCTTGGGTGCATCTTTGGCTACATAACCAAACATAGTTTGGTTTGAGAAGGCCTCTTTCCCCTCAGTGTTTACTGGTGTCAGTTAAGTCCTTCTGCCTTCATCAGTTCTGTATTAACTCTTCTGTGATGCTTCAGCATTGGTAGCACAGAGACTTTGCATTGCACATCCTTCTTGTCTTTATGATACTGGCATATTTTTGCTGGAGAAAAGTACCTTCAGAGAACTAGAATAAGACTCCATAATGCATATTTTTCCAGATCTGTTGATGCTAACCTTTATCCTTCAAAGTTGTCCTTCCTTGTGTTTCCCAGGAGCTAATACTGGAAAGTACGCTAATGGCCTTGGATGGTAGGGGGATTTCCTGCACTTTTGATCACATACAAACTCTGAATATTTACTAATACTGATTCATGGTACTTTATCCTCCTCTGTTTATGTCTGTTAATAGACCTGGAGGAGTGCTCTCAAAGGAGTTTTTTGTTTCTGTTTATTTAAACATGCCTCAAATTGAGACATAATTTGTAAATGACAGAACTACAGGCAGACAAGAAACTCCTGGCAGTCTACATTGGTATGTTCATTTAAATAGTCGCGCTGTGCCGGGCGCGCTCTCTCTCGCCGCGCGGTCTTGCCTAGCCAGACTCTCCTTCCCTCAGCTCCCAGGCTTAGGAAAATGGTTTTGGTAAGCTGCTGGGCCTGTGCATGTTCTTGACGTTTGACGCTAATCACTAGCCAAGGAAGTGAACGTTACCATTCCGCTGGTTGCAGACTGCAGTGGTTCAGTTGGTGAATGAAGTTAGCTAATGGTCATTCATGCCTAAGCACGCACAGGGTTTCAGCACAGGGTTTGAATGCAGTTATCTATCATAATGAGCTGCAGAATAGTTGTCATGTGGGATGATGAGTGCATTCCAACACAAAAGGCATGATTTATTATTGTTGTTATTAATAAACTGTAATATATCCCTGTTGCCTCTCTGCAGCATGCAGCATGTTCCCTAAATCAAGTTATTTATGATGTGGATCTCGTTCTCTTTTTGTAAATGCCTGCTGTTTTCCTATCAGTCAGGGCAAGCAGCATCAGACAAACAGAGCAGTAAGCTGAGGGTTAGGAAATGCATGTTTTGGTCCTCCTTGTGCCATGGACTAGCTAGCAGAAATACTTCTCTCCTTGTAAGAGGCTCATGAGTGAATCAGTGAAGTATTCTGGTTGAATGTCCTTGAATGGATCTCCTGCAGAGATTCCTTCCTGTTTGCTGTCTTGGGTTTTTATTTGTCCTTACAGAGCCCAAACGTGAGGATAAGGACAACTGCGGCACTGCAGTTGGGTTTCTCTGAAATCGCCTTCTTTCATTAGAGGGTTTTGCATTTCCATTTCTTCCCTTTGTGCAGCAAAACCCTTTTGTGTCTCAGCGATGGGCCTGCTCCAGCATCATTATTGTGATGGTCTTTTGTACTCTGTGTCCTCAAACAACTCTGGCTCCTTCCTTCTCCTCAGCATGTTTTGTTCTGCTCTGTATTACCAGCACTGCTCTGATGCCTCTGACACTGGATTGAAAAGATCATCTCTTTGCAGAAGTCTCCCCCTGCTATTTTATAATTAATGTTGATTGGGAAGTGCTTAATACTCTGTTTTGTTGGAGTCAGTTTCAGTTGTAATATTTCAAGTGCAGAGTCTGATGTAAGTAATATGCCCAGTCTGTGAAACATTAGGCACTAAATGAGTTTAGATGCTCTGTGTCAGACTTGATGGCTTGTGTGAGTTGGCTGGCATCACCTGTGGAGGCTCTGTCTGATTATTTGATGATCACATAAAAATTCACAGCTAGCTGAGTCCCAGTCACCTTTCCCTTTGGATGCTATGAAGGATTTTTCTTAATTGCTTTGTACTGTGTGTTGCTGCAGAATCTGCTTGATGACGTGGAAGAATTTCATGAGCGTGCTCAAGAAGCGATGATGGATGAGATCCCAGACTCATCCAAGCTGCAGGAGTTGATAGACATGGGCTCTGGCCTTTATGTAGAGCTTCCTGAACTGCCAAGGCTGAAGCAGGAACTGCAGCAGGCAAGGTGGCTGGATGAGGTGAGGTCTACCCTCTTGGATCCCCAGAGGGTTACCCTAGACGTGATGAAGAAGCTGATTGACTCTGGCGTGGGCTTGGCACCACACCACGCTGTAGAGAAAGCCATGGCTGAGCTGCAGGAGCTGCTAACAGTCTCGGAGAGGTGGGAGGAGAAGGCCAAGGTCTGCCTGCAGGCCAGGTGAGAGTTCCTTTCCAAACTGTTCTTCTAGGTCGCAACTTTCTGGGATCCTTGGCTTCTTTTGAGGACTGTGGTGAAAAAGTAGGGAATTGCAGGCTCTAGTGCATTCTGGTTTGGTTGTGTTCTACCTCCCAGCAGTTTGACTGCTTGAGAGCTGGGTTTGAGCTTGTTGATGCAGAAAAGTTGATTCCTTCTAATGCTGCACAGTGGCAGGAGGCTGTGAGTGTTGCTGCTGCCTTTGCTGTTCTTCCCTCTCCACAAAAAACACCAAATGTGCTACCCAAGACAGTTCCCTTGGTATTGAGGGGTTCAGATGCTGTGCCCTTTTGAACTTGGTTGTGCAAAGTCCTTCAGATTTGTTACCTCTGGTAGCCAGTAGCACCCTCCACGGATGCAGCCCTGGTATGCTGCACTGCGGTGTAGTGATAAAGTTGCATCAGCAGGCTGTCAAATGTATGCCTTCAGCTGAGTGCCATTTTGAGAGAAGGCTGGAGCTGGGTTTTTCTTACTCTAGACCTCGCCAAAGTATGATGGCACTGGAGGGCATCGTCAGTGAAGCCAAGAACATCCCTGCTTACCTGCCCAATGTGCTGGCACTGAAAGAAGCCCTGCAGCGGGCTAGAGACTGGACAGCCAAAGTGGAGGCCATTCAGGTAGGAGATGTAGCAGGGGCTGGAGTCTTCTGCTTGCATCATTTTATTCAGACATGTTCTTCATTCCTAGCTCCTCTGCTTCCAGAGGTGACCCGAAGGGAAGCTGTGCTGTAGCTGTTAGGTGTGCTTACCAAAGCTCACCTGCTTCAGTTCCATGTTCCTTTTGTGCTGCTGTTTCCCTGTTGGCTATCCAATTTCCATTTCTCTTCCTTCTTAGGCATTTCATGGGGAATGTAAGACCTGACAGATTCATCATGATATATCTCAGAGGGCTTTTGGTATTGAGACTGTTCTGTATACTGTCAGTGGAAATACTTAGCTGCAGCAGAGGATGTTCTGCTCACAGGATTTCAGTTTTGGAACTGGCTATGGAAATGATTCTTTTTGGGTGTTTGGATTTTGTTTGCTGGTTTGTGTTTGGTGTGGTTTTCCCCCAAATGGTGTAATATTTAATGGCACTGATGGCCAGAGTTGTCTGTCTGAAGTAGCTGAAGTTAGAACATTAGTTCAGTCATCACCTGGGCTGCAACTGGTGTTCTTGTATCAGGCATTTGCTGGGAACTGAAGTGAGAATCCCAGCTGATTTCACATCAGCCCTTGTACAGCTCTCGGATACAGTAGCTTGCTGTTCAAGCAGACAGGATTTTAGACAACTGACTAGAAATGGGATGTTGTCTTGTTCCATGAGCCAGCTGGCCCTGCCAGAATGATTGTTACAACCAACACTGCATGAGGTACATTATAAAACTGTTAAGACCGAAGCATCACTCTCCTGCCATTTCCCGTGCAACTCTGGTTCAGTCAGTGACAGAATGGTGTATAGCTTAAAATAGAGGTGGCCACTGACAGCAGGGTGGAATCAGTGCCTTGTTGAAATTTCTTTCCCCAGAATGGGAACAACTATGCCTACCTGGAGCAGCTGGAGAGCTTGTCTGCCAAGGGCCGGCCCATCCCAGTGCGCCTGGATGCCCTGCCCCAGCTGGAGTCCCAGGTGGCTGCTGCACGCGCCTGGAGGGAGCGCACAGGAAGGACCTTCTTGAAGAAGAACTCCAGTTACAGTCTGCTGCAGGTGAGCAACAAGGACTCCTGTGTCTCTTGATGGACCTCTGCAGTCTGGCTCAGTTACAGGAGATTACAGCTCCTTTTGATAATAGAATGTCAGGAAAAATCCCACAAGACTTCAGCTATTCTTGTGTGAAAAAAAAAGAATGAAAAAAGGCAAAAAGTCACAGAATTACTGAGGCTGGAATAGACCTCTGGGATCATCAAGCCCAGCCTATAATCTGACACCACCACATCAACCAGACCATGGCACTGAGTGCCACATCCAGTCTTGCCTTAAACACCTTCAGGGATGGTGACTCCACCACCTCCCTGGGCATCCATTCCAGGCTCTAATTCCCCTTCCCATCAGGAAGTGCTTCCTAACATCCAACCTAAACCTCCCCTGGCACAGCTTCAGGCCATGCCCTCTTGTCTTGTCACAAGGTGCCTGGGAGGAGAGCCTGACCCCCACCTGACTACAGCTTCCCTTCAGGTAGTTGTAGAGTGTGATAAGGTCCCTCCTGAGTCTCTTCAGGCTAAACATCTGTCAGCTCCCTCAGCCTGTCCTCATGGGACTTTCTCTCCAGTCAGTTTGGTTAATCTTGGCTCAGAGAGAGACTAATTTCAGCTGTTACTTTTGAAGAAGCAGGTGGAAACTCCCCTTTTTGGGAAAGAAAGATAGATATTTTTGTGTGTGTAAGTGTAGAACTCTAGGCCTGAATAGATGCTGGTTTCAATTGATGGATGTTCACCTTGTTCCACTTTTTAAATTGTAAGAAAAGAGATGATTTTGCTTATAGTTGAACAGCTTCTATGTCAGCTGCTGCTTATTTCACTTCTATGGATATAGTCATTGGCATAACAAAACCAATTTCTGTGAAGATTTATCATAGCTCCCTGTGTCTGTCTGGAAGGCAGGAAGGAGATGTGGTGCTTTGGAACAGTCCTGTGAGCAAAGCCTTGTATCAAAATGGGAATACTTATTACTTACAAACAGAGCTGAGAAAGAAGGAAAAGCAAAAGGGGAGGGAGGGAGAGAAAGAGAGAGGAGGGAAAGAGAGAGTGGGAAAGCTGGAGAGATAAGTACCACCCGGGGTCCTCCTTTGGCATCAAGTCTAGGGGGAGATGTTCCTGGGCTGCTGAGGATGGTGTTCTGCTGTCACTCTGGCTGATGTTCCTCCAGCTTGTGATGTCCTTCCTGGGTGGCATTACAGGGACAGGGACACCTCACACTACAGCAGGTTGCTCACAGCCGCATCCAGCCTGGCCTGCAAAACCTCCAGGGATGATGCTTCTACCACCTCCCTGGGCAACCTGTGCCAGTGTCTTACCACCCTCATGGGGAAGAATTTCTTCCATTCTTACAGCTTGTGATGTCCCAGGTGACATTTCCCCTCACTGGCATAGCTCAGGGCTTTTACACTGTTCCTGGTTCATTCGTTGTAGCTCCACCCAGCCCACACCCTTGTCACATTACAATGCATGTTTGAATTCCAGGTGCCTCCCAGAGGGCTTCCAGGGCGCAGCAGCGAGTGACCTCTGCCTCTCTTGGCCATCCAGCACACCACACCCCTTGGGCAGTTGTTACCTTGGTGGGCAGAGCTGGCACATGAGGCTGGTCCTTAAGGAGGACCTTGTCGTTGTTGGGATGCTTCTCATGTTCCTTATGTAACCATCAGGTTCACAAGGTGGTTTACATGTTCAGGACAGGATCCCCACAGTGCTTGCCAAGCTTTGCTTTTGTAGGGCAAGCAATGCCAGCCCTCTCAAGGCTTTCTCGGAGGCTGCCTTTTCTCCAGACTCGTTGCTATTCTTTGTGGCTCATCTTTGCTTTTAGTGTGACCCCCAAAGCCAGGCAGAATCCTCTCCCTATGGCTTCCCCAGTGCCTTGTGAAGTGCAATCACTGTATCTGTCTCTCCCAGGGGATGCTGTTGTTTAATGTTTCCCAGTGGGATGTGCCCCTGTTGCAACAGTATTGCACTGGTTTCTGTTCAGTTTATGATGCACAGCATGTCCAAATTTTTGTCATTGCATTTTCATTCCCTAGTCATTAATCACAGAATGTTAGAGGTTGGAAGAGACCTCCAGAAATCATCCAGTCCAACCCTCTGCCAGAGCAGGATCACCCAGGGTAGCCTGCACAGGAATGCATCCAGGTGGGTTTGGAAAGTCTCCAGAGAAGGAGACTCCACAACCTCTCTGGGCAGCCTGCTCCAGGGCTCTGTCACCCTCACACCAAATAAGTTTCTCTTTGTGTTGAGCTGAAACCTCTCTGTTCAAATTTGCATCCATTGGTCCTTGCCTTATTGCTGTGCACCACCCAAAAGAGCTTGGCCCCCTCCATTTGACACCCACTCATCAGATATTGATAGGCATTGGTCAGATCCCCTCTGAGCCTTCTCTTCTCCAGCCTAAACAGCCCCAGGGCTCTCAGTCTCTCTTCACAGGGGAGATGCTCAAGTCCCCTAAGCATCCTTGTGACTCTCTGTTGGACTCTCTCCAGCAGCTCTCTGTCTCTTGAACTGGAGAGCCCAAAACTGGACACAGTATTGCAGGTGTGGTGTCAGCAGGGCAGAGTAGAGGGGAGAAGAACCTCCTTAGCCCTGCTGGCCACACTTTTCTTGCTGCCCCCCAGGATCCCATTGGCTCTCTTGGCCACAAGGGCACATTGCTGTCCCATACAGGACTTGCTGTTCTTTTTGCATTTGATACCTTCGGGGCAACAGTCAATTTGAGTTTTCCTATTCTGAATTGAATTGTATAGAATTTTTAAACCGAAGTATGGCTTTCAACTATGACTGCTTAGAACTTATTTTTTGTGCTGGAAAGTGCTTTGCAGCCTCTCATATTAAAAGACTTAGAGCATATTTTCTTTAGTTGTGTTTCAGCCAGCAAATTGCTGATGTAAATAGGAAATGATGGCAGATCATTCAGGCTTACAGTTGATGAAGGCACTTGAAGTGAATCCTTAAATTACAGATACTGGACTATTCCAGTTAGGTAGGTGTAGGAGAGCTTCATCTGGATAGGTTTTGAAATTTATTACTGAAAAATACTGGCTTTCAAGGTGACCTTTTCTCATCCCTGTGGTGCTGATTACATGCAACCCCCAGATTTGAAATACATTGTTTTTTCTTTTACCCTCTTCGTCTAGTGATCGACAGCTGTCAAAGGTGTTAGATTGCTGACTATTTGTTGTTCTGTTGTAATTCCTTTGTCAGATGTTCTCATGTATGTCCCTGATAGTGTAATGTTACCAATCAGCTCTTTTTTCTCTCCTTGGCTCTGGCTGTCTGTGTTTTCTTGGTGTTTACAGGTTCTGAGCCCTCGGACTGACATTGGTGTTTATGGGAGCAGCAAGAACAGGCGGAAGAGGGTGAAGGAGTTGATGGAGAAGGAAAAGGAGAAAGAGCTTGACCTGGAATCCCTAAGTGAACTGGAGGATGGGCTGGAGGAGGCCAGGGACACTGCAGCTGTGGTAAGGAGCCATGAGGGCTTTAAACTAGGTCTGAAGGGGGTGGGCGAGGAAAACAGTCCCTCTGTAGACGAAGGAGTGGGGCACAGATTAGGGTCAATAGAGAAGTCAAGAGCCCAGC